>CM053772.1:182981045-183011773 GCA_028658325.1 Potorous gilbertii | reverse complement strand
GTTTTTCCTCCACCTGTCTAACTTGAATTCAAAATCCTTTTTGAGCTCTTCCATGGCCTGAGCCCATTAGATATCTATTTCAGATGTTTGGGATACAGAGGCCTTGACTCCTATGTCTTTCCCTGATGGTAAGCATTGTTCTTCCTCATCAGAAAGGAAGGTAGGAATCATCTGGTCGCCAAGAAAGTAACCTTCTATGGTCCTATTTTTTTCCCTTTTCTGGGCATTTTCCCAGCCAGTTACTTGACTTCTGAGATTCCTCTCCATCCCTGCCTAGATCCACCCAGCTTAAGTTCTTGTGCTCAGATTGGGGCAGGGCTGCCCCCCAGGCTCAGTTTCGTTAGGGGGTTTATGCAGAGACCTTCTGTAATGGAGCTGCTGCTGAGTTCCTGCCTGCTCTGGGAGCCTCTGGCTTCATGCTGCCTCTGCCACTGCCTCCCGAGGGGTCCTGAGTCATGGAGACACCCCACTCCCCTCTCAGTCTGTCCAGACATCTTTCTCACTGACCTGTAGAGTCTGTGTGTGGAGGGACCTTCATGGCTGCTGTAGATCCCATCCCTGAAGCCTGTTCGGATCTGTTCCTCTCTGTGCCCCACGGCCTGGGAAGGGCTGGGCTCCACTCCTGTCTGGTGTGCAACAGACCTTTGGAATTGGTTTTTCAGGGCTCTCTGGAACGAAAATCTCCTTGACAACATTGCTGCGCTGCTTCCACTGTTCCAGAATTTCTTGGGAGTTCTTTTTATAGATAATTATGGGCTGTGGGTTCGGAGCTAGCATATGTGAGTCTTTCTACTCTGCCATCTTGGCTCCTCCCCCAATAAAGTTAATCTTTCACAACATGACTGTTGTGGAAGTGTTTTACATGACTGCACATGTATAACCTATATTGAATTTCTTGCCTTTTCAAAAAGGGTGAATGGGGAAGAAGAAAAGGAGAGGATACAGAACTCAAAACTTTAAAAATGAATGTTAAAAATTGCTTTTACATACAAATAGGAAATAATAGCATTTAATATGAAAAAAGGAAGAAATTAAAGCAAAGATAAATAATTTCAATTCAGAAATCAAAAGAAGACAAAGCCATGAACAAGCTACTTTCTAAACAACAATAAGAAAAAATGAATGTAAGTGAAGTTGCATTGGGAGAACTCTTATGGTTCGAGTATCAAGTTAAATACTTGCTTGGACTCAAATGTGGAGGAGAGCTTTACTATGGCAGAAAGCAAGCACTGGTTGGTTTCCTGTGTGTAAGGACAGAGGGCTTATATTGCCATTAGGAAGGAAAGTGGGTGGGTAGTTCTATACCTGTAAGAGGGGATAGGGGTGAGGTCTGAGCTCACACATGCCCAGAGGGATAGTTCCAAGGGGATAGCAAAGGGCTGACTTACACTCTTGGGAATTCCTTCATTATAACACATATAGTGGGGCAGATGATTTGCCCTAAATTGGTGAAGAGAGCCTTATAAACAAGCCGTGAGGGGGTTGGTTGAGGGGCTGAAAGTTGTTTCTGATCCTTGATCTCGACTTCCCAAGGCATTGGTCAGGGTGAAGGTTGTGATTGGGAGTTCCAACTGTGTTAATTACTGTTTTGATGCAAGCTCTTCTAAGAAAAAGTTGAGTGGTTAGGCTAGGAAGAGGTGCACCTGTTTCCTATTATTTTGG
This sequence comes from Potorous gilbertii, assembly GCA_028658325.1. Classification (NCBI taxonomy): domain Eukaryota; kingdom Metazoa; phylum Chordata; class Mammalia; order Diprotodontia; family Potoroidae; genus Potorous; species Potorous gilbertii. The sequence goes on along the minus strand of CM053772.1, from coordinate 183,010,111 downwards.
GCCCATTCCAGAGACAAAGTAGCATAATTGTTAGAAAGGGGAATGGGATTTTAGTTGGACAACTTGGATTCAAACTGTCACCTCTTGTGTAAGCTTGAGCAAGTCACATATCCTCATATATAAAATAAAGGGATTGAACTTGACAGCTTCTAAGATGCCATCTAGCTCTAAATTTATGATCCTTGAACTGCATTTAAAAGTGGGCATGGTTTGATCACTAGTAGGTTATTTTTCCAATGCAATCATCTATATTTATTAAATATGCTCATGAACCTTGCCATCTAGCTACACTAAAACTAATAGTTTCTTAGACCTATCTTTACAAGCCCTTTATGGAACAAGCTATTAGAAAGTCCAGCATATTTTCTACCTGATAACATAGTACTGTGAACAAATAAGGACAATATCCATAAGATTTCATTTTTTAAAATTTTTTCTGAGCATTTAACTCACTTTTAAAATAATTTGGCAAAATGTTTCCTTTAAAGAAGCTATAGAAAATAAAAACATAGGAGTCAGTAGCATATGGATATGTGAAAGCTGATATGTTCAAGTCCGCTATGAGAAATGCTGACAAACTCCTGAGTTACATAAGCACAGGGATTAGAAACCAATCAGAGGAGATAATATTTCCATTACACAAAGTCCTCATAAAACCTGGTTTGAAACATCGTGTCCAGCAATACACACTGACTTTAATAGAGAATGGAGTTTAGGTTACTTTAAAAGGTGCAGAAGAAGGCCAGTGGGTTTATCGGGGATTAGAAGACCTGTTTATAAGGAGAAGTTTCAAAAACTGAACATAGTTCAAAAAAAATGTTAAACACAGTCAGCACTGAAAGCAGAATGAGAGAAAGCATGTGTATATACATAAAAGTATTTTACTTACTTAGGATGGAAGGAAGGAAGGAAGGAAGGAAGGAAGGAAGGATAAATGGTTGGAAAAGAAGGTAGAAAAAGGAAGGAAGCAAGGTAGAAAAGAAGGAAGATGAAGGTGATACTATTAAGATGTAAAAGGCCATTTTCAAAGCATTGGTAGAAGCCATCACTTTTCTGAAAGATCTTTTGAATATAAACTACAATATTGGAAGATGTGGCAGGGTATTTCACTATTTACTAATCGTGAGTAGAATTAAGAGTAATTAATCATTACCCAATTGAATATACTGCTACCTTCGATTTAAGGAGGGAAGGTTTTCAATGGACCCAATGATGTTCTTTCAACAATTATTTTATAATAATTACTTTATATTATGACTATAATACACTTATAATATAGATGCTTTTAAAATTATAAAAGTTTTGGGAACTTTTAAAAGGTACTCTCAAAAAACCAGTATGAGTGTTAAAGACCATAAGAGGCTAATTTCATTTCCTTTTGCAGCAAAGACAGAGGGACAGTTCACAGTAGAGAGGTGTGTGTGTGTGTGTGTGTGTGTGTGTGTGTGTGCATGTGTGTCTCTGTGTGTGTGTCTATGTGTGCCCCTGTATGTGTCTCTATGTCTGTGTCTGCACGACAGAATCAGAAGCAGATTTTCACAAGTTATAAGGGATCTCTTACATCATCTAGATAATATACTTAAATGAGAATTCACTATAAAATATCTCAACAAGTATTTCTGCTGCCTCTGGTTAAGAACCAGACATGAGAGGGCAATTACCACTTAAAGCAGACTAACAGTCTATTCTACTTTGGATAGTTCTATCCTATCCTCTAGAGAGGTTTTTGCTTTTGCTTTTTTTTTCGTTTGTTTGTTTGTTTTCCTTAAATCAGGTCTAAATCTGTCTGTCTGTAATTTCTATCCACTGATTCTGGTTCTGCCATCTGGGGAGAAAGAGAATAAATCTAATCACAGTTCCACAAGACAGCCATTAAAATGCTTGAAAACAGCCATTTTGTCTTTGCTTACTTTTCTCTTATGTAGAATATATAGACTCAGTTCCATCAACATATTCTCAAATAGTATGATAGTGAGCCCCCTCTCCACCCTTGTTACCCACCTTTGAGCCCTCTCCAGTTCTTCAGAGTCATTCCTGAAATATGGCAGCCTTTATTAATATATTATTGGTTCCTCTCTGAAGAGTAGATATAGAGAAATCAATTTAGGAAATGATGTTATAATATTTTCAAGTCCATGAATGTTGGTCTATAATATTAATTATTATATATTTCTATATTATACATATTAAATATACTATATATAACACTATATCTACTATGTATCATATATAATATACTGCATACATATATGTTTATTTTATATTATCTTATATGTTATCCTTTATATTCTTTTCAGCTTTAAAAATTTATGGGTTCGAATTTTCTTCAATCTATATGTGCATACTAATCCAAAATGGTCTCAACATACCATTTATCCTCCAAGCTCCTTCTTTTCCCAAAGTAAAGTTGGAAGAAATAGTTCAGCAGATAGATAAAAACCCTACCTAAGCATATTCTTGAAAATTTCGATATAAAGATGTATGGAGGTTGGGATGAAATAAGAATGTGGAGCAGGAGAACCTGGAAGCATGTTGCCATGAACAGCCCCAGACACTCCCAGGATGAGATACATGACTTCAAATGACTTTTTTCCCACTAATGATGAAAAGGTTTCTGTTTGAAGGGACAGTGAGAATGGATATTTATAGTTCTGTTGTCTGAAGTACTATACAATTATATGAAAGAAAGTTTTATAATCTTCAAATGGTCCATTTTTACATAATAAGTCTGAGATACCTTTAAGATACAACTTTTAAAAGAATTCATTTCCATCTTAACCAAGCTTCTATGCCATTCTGACCTGCTCTGAACTACAAGGAATTAGATAGCTGAGATTTATCTATGGTTTCCTTTGAAACCACATTTAAAGGCTATTCACAAAGTCACATTTCATGTCCTTGCATGAAATCACATGAATATTGATAGACAAGTATCTTCTGCTTTGTGAAGTCTCCCTCTTTGGAATTTAAAACTGTGGTATGCACAAACTAAGGTGTTAAAATTTTTCAAAAGAATATTATTTTGTAAGCTCATATCTCTACAATCATTGCAAGTTGGAGGTACAATAAATAGCATTTCTACCTAGACCTTGATTTCCACATTTTACCCTCTGATGCCCACATAGCACCCACAAAACAGGTACTCATCAAATGTTTATTGTATTATGCTGTTGAATCATATAGATGTCTTCATTTTGAAGGGAGATGTCCTAGAAGAATTTCTCCACAGCTACCTTATAAAGTGCCAGAGGTTTTCCTCTGCAGTCCTCTTGTTGTCTCATGGCTTCTTTCATTACTTAAAAAAATATACTTCCCAGTTTTGCATGTAGATACTTAATAGTCATGTATTTTGACTTATGGGGTAACTGCACCAACACACATCGCAACATTTATGACATGATGAATGGTGCTTGCAAATTGCTATAACCTCCTAAATAGTAATTTCATGATGGCCAACCTTATTGTATGTTAGTAAGTGGCATATTTACATGCTAAGCATGATAACACTATCATCATCTGCTGACATATCACAGTATTTCCCATCTCTTCTCCATAAAAGTAAATCTGTGGTGGGAAAAGGGAGTTGAACCAAGGAATCACATGATTGGCTTGAGGTGGTGTAGTTCTCTTGCTAAAAGTGTAGGTCCTCTGTGATTCTTGTTTGAGTCAGAGAGGTGGTAAAGTAGATAGAGTATTGCTGGACCCAACCGTGTGAGAGAGCTGAGGAATAAACTATAGCAGAGTCCAGAAAAAAAAGAGATAAGTAGTTAAGTATGGTATCATGAAATTAACTCACCATACCTTAGTTTCCTCATCTGTAACATGAAGGGGGTGAGCTAGACAGCAATAAGGTCCCTTATTGCTAGTGGTGTGCTAGAGCCAACTCACGATAGAGCAAATTGTTAAATTTTGAGAATAAAGTTTTGTACATCTGAAATCAGTCACTGTTAAAAATCAGAGATTGATTTATTATTTAATTGATTTCCTAGACTTACAGTGATATAGAAAATATTAATGATGCAGATCAAATTTAAAAATATACATAATGAGAGACAGAGAAAGAGTTAGAGAGACATTGTTAAACATCTACGAAGACATTCCTACAATTATAGTTCTATACCTAGGAGCATATATGTGACAATGTCAAGAGTAGTTGCAGTTTTCTGACCATTTCATGTCTGGCAGAGAGAGAATAAACCCACACATAAGTTCATGAAGCTCTTCCCTTCATTTCTTTTCTTTTGTGTCAGAGACCAAAGCTCTATTTTTAGGAACTTAACCTTTCTGTTCTGGTAGTGCGTAAGTCAACCATAAAAGAGGTCATCTATTTCCATCCTATTTTCATGAATGTCTTTTGTCTATGAATATCTTATGTTCCTTTGTCTTTAGGGTCATGATTAAGCATGACTGTATTCCTGTTACCCCATAAGTCCAAGTGCTTGCCATTTCTCATCAAATGCTGCTTGTTATCTTTTGCCCTCTTACAATGAACTTTCTATTTAATTAAACAACAGAGTAATACAATACTCAACTACTTAGTGGTTAAAAAAATCCAAACACTTTCTAGTTGGGATGGATTTGTTTGATTTCCCCAATGCTTTTTCCAGAATTATGTTAGATATAGTTGCACAAAGAATCAGGGCAGGAAATTTTAAAGTCAGTTCATTGTTTACTGTGTCAGTCATTGTGCTAACAAAGTCAAACCTGGATAGCCACTAGGTGGGAATGTTGTAGAAGTGATTCTTGTCTGATGTAGGTTGAAGTAGTCTCTGAAGTCCTTTCAACTCTAAAGTTCTAGGATTCTGTGAATTATACACATATAAACACACACACACACACACACACATACACTGAAAACTAATAAACCTTTTTATCCTCTTAGGAATATATTTCTTTAGAGGATCACAGGATTAGATACTTAGAGATGGAAAGGCCATTTAGTTCAAGCCCATAATTTTACCAATAAAGAAATATAGATCCAGAGAGGTTTCGTGACTTCCCCTACAAAGGGAACAGTCTTTACCATTCACATGCTCCATCATCCATACTACTATTTCTCTTTCCTTTGGAGCATATCCTAATAATAAGGTAGGGGAAAATATCAATGTAAAATTGATATTAGGCATATCTGTTTTTGATTTTATCCCTTATGTCCAATGACATCACAAAAAAGTAGCTATTGTGGTATTAGGAAACCTGGAAAGAATCCAGAAAAATGCTTTTATGTTGTGTATCCAATACAAGTATTATTTTATTTAAAATTAATATGTAGTAGAAAACTTTGGGGAAATTGGATTAGTTTTACAGAAATTCACTTTACAACTAACTCTCCTGCAATGCATCTATTTCATAAAAGAACATGGATTATTAGGTCTAGAATCTTATAAGTAAGGGAATGTTTTAAATTTATACAAAAGGCTAAAATAGTTTCATATGTCAAATATAAAAGCCTACAAATTGAAACGTTTAAGATATGGGAATGATTAATATTGAATATAAAGACTTTGGGACAAGATTTTTCAATATGAAAAAAATTAAACATAGGATAATATTTAATATTAGCACTGCATTATCTTTGTTTCAATTTATTGAATATGCATGCTTATATATTCAGTATAGGTAGTTCACTTTATAGTATGCATATGAATAACACATATGTGTGATATATTTCTGATTTGAAGCATTCACACGCATACAAGTAAAATAATACGTGTCTCTACATAGTCTATGTATACCAGTCTATGGTAACCCATTTCTTATTCCATGTATACAGCATACGCCATAGGGCTCTTCTGTTTTCTTATCATTCTAACATCAATTCAAACATAATGACTTCAAGGATACTGATTTTCTGGATGTGGATACATAAGCATTTGTGCCAGACACTGTGCCAGGCTTTAGGAATATAAAGACAAAAATAAAACTGATCATGTCCTGAAGATTACATTCTCAGGATGGAGATATTTAAACATTTACGTATATACAAAACACATACAAAGATATTTTGTATATCCCTCATCTGGGAAGTTCTGGAAAGACTTAAAGTAAGAGCTAAGGTTTGACCTGAGATTTGAAGGGAGCTATAGGTCCTAAGAGGAAGAGATGAGTATAGACTGAATTCTAGGTATTGACAATAACCTAAGAGAAGGAACAGAGAAAGGAGATGGAATATCATATATGAGGAACCACAATAAGAAAGTTTGGCTGGGTCAAAGTGTTTGAGAAGAGGGGTCAGAATGGAAGCGAGTTGTGAAGAATTTTAAATGACAAACAGAGCAATTTCTATTTGATCCTAAAGGTTAGTCATTCATGCCTGAAATGGTTCCATTTCCGTTTTTCCTTCTCTCAGTTTCTATATCCAATTAGTTAAAAAGTCCTTGTGCTACTATTTCTATAAGAATGTTTCCATCTATTCCTTACTTTTTATTCCCATCACTCATAGAGCAGAACTCTATGACACTGTGCCACTGTCCTCTGCCCTAGATAGACCACAAGTAAAGTGCTATGTTCTGGCCTGGATATCACATCTAATGGAAAAGATTGATAACCTGAGAACATCTATGAGAGGGCAATTAGGAAGGTTAAAAAGCCTCAAGAGCATACATTTGAAAAAAAAGATAATTTACAAAGCACTTACTCTATTCCAAGCACTGGGTTAAGCACTGGGCATAGCAGTACACACAAACAATAGAATTTACCCTCATCAAGCCTTTATTGTAATGGGGAAAGACAACATATAACTAGAAAATAGAGAGGTGGAGGGAAAGAATTAGTTAGTGGAGCCAGGAATGAAGCCATCAGTCCCTCATCAAAAATCTTGTCAGTATAGAGATCATCCTTCAGGACAGAGGCACTTCCAGAGTGGTAAGTCTACTTATGAGGTTTCTTATGTCCATCCTTTGTTACTGAGGGTGATGGTGCCATCAGAGAAATGATGACATGACTTGTACTTGACTTTGTTTTGAGTGAGGGAGGGCTGCACAGGTCATGAGCCTCACTTCTCCTCCAGAGCCATCTGAATCCAGTGACCAGATATTCATCAAGATGACTGGAGATGGCCCAGGATGCACTGGGAGATCTTGGCCCCTTTTAGAGCAAGGTCTCTCAGGTACTCAGTCAGGGTGAGGTAACAGCCATTCATTGAATAGTCCTGTTTAAGAAGTAGCCAGGGCATGGCTCCTTTTAAGTAGGCAAAGAAAAAGAAAAACATCAGGCTGGGTGGGAAGCAGCAAAAGTCACTATTGATAATTAGCCTTAAGGCAGGAAGGTCCAAAAGAGAGACTCAAGCAGAGGCCCAGTGTTGTCCAAAATTCAGAGTGCAGTAGCTTTAAGATTTTGGGAAGGGAAAGAAGGAGAGGAGAGGGCAAGAGAGGTAGGGAGGGGTGGGGAGGGGAGGGGAGAGGAAAGGCAATAGGGATATTTAGCCTAAGGAAAGGTAGTGGAGTGGAGCATACTAGTTGTTTTCAAGTCTTTAAAAGACTTCCAAGATAATAAGGGATTACACATTCTGCTTGGTTTGACAGGGAAGAAATAAGATTGCACCCAAGTTCTCTGACTCCAAATCAAGCAGACTTTCCATTGTACCATGCTACTGAGTGAATGAAAGTGAATGAAAGAGAAAAGTGATGCTGAATATCCTTTTAAAAAAATCATAAGAAGAATTGATTCATAAGACACTAGAATATATTATGTGGTGAGAAGTAATTATTTAAATGGTCTCCACTTAAACAGATGAGGTCAGAACCTCCAAGCTTCCATAGGTAAGTCTCATTAAACAGGCTTTCAGCCAGATAGTAAGACTAGAAAACACATTCTTTTCAACTCAAATAACCTTCCTTGTGCTGCCAATCTCAGCAATGAGACATAAAGCCCAATTTCTTCCTTTTTTAAGTAGGCAAAAGTAAGCTTTTGTAAATTCAGAGAGAGACATCTTTTGTCTCTTTTTGCAGTTTTATCCACAGGGGAGTATTTTCCTCATATTCATACCTTAGTAGTATCCTCATATTCATACCTTAACTCATTTCAAGCAGAGATCCTGATAGTAGTGTGTCTATGACATCACAGAGGTTGGGTTAGCTATGAAATGGAATACAAACATGACCTTGTTCACTGTTTGTTAGGATGCGTCCTTATTGTCTACCACTACATTGTGTACATAATATACATCCAGGTTATTTGATAGTGTTTGTTTGGTAACATCACCAGAAATAGGACTGGCCACAGTTTGTGGGTGTTTCCTGAACAAGCAGGTAGCATCCAATTAGCAAGAGCTATTTCCATTCTAAGCTATCCTTGTTGTTCATACCTTCTGCTAACCTCTGATCTATTTGCTTTCATCTTCCTTGAATCTGCCTTGATTGCTAACTCCTGAGTTCACCTCAGACATGGTGGTTCCCTCTACTTGGATGTTGTTTTCATTCTCACCCTTATTATCATTTTTACAGGCCATGTTGTAGTAGCTACTGTGGTATCCTAGTAAACGTTAACAACTACCTCTCTTCCAGGGAAAGGGGTAGGGGAATGGAAGCATGACACGCTTTTGTTTAATCTGCATCATTAACATTTTTCCTATTACTTTTCTGAGTCTAAACAATCAACAAAACAAGAAATCAAACCCTGATTGGTAGCATTTGCCATTTTTGAGACATGAATGCTCATGATGCAAATTTAACAGTCAGTTCAAAAGCTGGATGGATCTGGCTCTGTCACACCCCTGCCTAGCTAGGTGTATCTGTGATGCCTGTGACTGTGAATCCCAATGGGAGTACAACAAAGTTACATATTGCTACTTATTTATTTAACTTTATATGCAGAGTGTATCATGAGAAATACAGGCTGGATGAATCAAAAGCTGTAAATATGGCTGCCAGGAGAAATATGAACAATCTCACACTTGTAGCTAATAACACTCTGATGGTAAAAAGTGAAGCGTTAAGAAACCTCTTGATAAAGGTGAAATGGAAAGGTGCAAAAGCTAGCTTGGAGCTTAACATTGACAAAACTAAGATCATGGCAGTGGATCCTATCACTTGCTAACAAATAGAGAGAAGAAACAGAAGCAGTGTCTGATTTTATAGTCTTGGGTTCCAAGATCACTACAGATGATGATGGCAGCCATGAAATTGAAAGCTGCTTCCTCTTTGGAAGGAAAGCTATGATAAATCTAGACAGCATACTAAAAAGCAGAGATAACACTTGGCTGACAATGGTCCATATAGGCAAAACTATGTTTTTTCCACTAGTAATGTGTGTCTGTGAAGGTTGGGCTATAAAGGAAGCTGAGTGCTACAGAATCAATGTTTTCAAATTGGGGAGAAGACTTCTGAGAATCCCTTGGACAGCAAGGAGATTAAATCAGTCAATACTTAAATCAATTCAAGCCATTCATTGGAAGGACAAATCATGAAACTGAAGTTTAAATACTTTGGTCATATAAATGAGAGGAGAAGGAGAAAGACTGATGTTGAGAAAGATTGAAGGTTAAAGTAAAAGGGTATGACAAAGGGTTAGATAGACAGATAGTGACAAGGGTATGGCAAAGGGTGAGATGGACAGATATTGAAGCAGTGAATATAAGCTTGAACAGACTTCTGAAGATAAGGAATGGGTCTGTCCATTAGGTCATGAAGACTGGGACAAAACTGACTGAGCAAAAAACAACAATATTCCTGTGGAGCTCAAGCAAGTTTTCTTTCACATAATTTTACTTAAAAAAATCACAGATGCTGAAGTGATAAAAAGACTTAGGTTTTTGAGAATGATGCCATCTCTTCTAAGGATTTTTGTGACTGTGAACAAGTCACTTTTTCATTTACAAAGTGATTTCTTCTTATCTCTATCATTTAACTTCCTTTCAGCTCTTTCTTCAAAGCTAAAGCTGAGAGAGCAATTTGAACTATTTTTGTTTATGATCTATTTATTATAATTGCTCTCACAACAAAGGTAAAGATATGTCAGAGACTCCTAGGGAAATATTCAAAGAAAAAATGTTATTTGGTAAATTTTCACTGAGAACTCTTGGAGGAGAAATATTTTGCTGTTTTCATAGTCATATTAGACTGTAAATGATACTATAGTCTTTATGTTGACGTTGGCTAAGTCTGTTAAAAATGCATGAAAAAATGATCAGAAGTGTGAAAGAGTCTGTCTGGTTTGTCATGTGTCATCTTAAAAGCAGAACCATAGAGCTAGGACCCAGAAGGCTAATTTGCTGTGCTAATGGCCCAAGGGAAATTGGTCAGGCAGCACTTTATGATCACCATGAGGAAACTACTATTACTACTTAAAATATATCTGTCTTCTGTTAAATAAAAAAAAATAGTGTGTTTTGGAAAGAAAAATAGTAGGTGCGAGGGGCAAATCCTGTTTGAAACAAAATTTAACTTAGATAGAAAGTCAACCTGCAAAATGTGGAATTAAATGAGGAAATCTAATTCCAGAAAAATGGTCTGATTCATCAGAAAGGTAAGAAAACAAAAACATGACTCTGACGGAGTATGAGGGACCCATTTTTTAATGTAAAAATCTCCACAAAATCATCATAATGGTCTTTCTGTTATTAGAATTTTTAAAAAAAATGCTGACAGAAAGCTATTGGTAATAACTGTCAACGAATTTCTATTTTATTAAATAGAACAGCATGTCTGCACATTTGAAAATTAGAAATGTACAAATGCACACACATTTATGTATAAATACACATATACACATGCATATATGTCTGTGTATATACATATATTTGCACATTTATGCATGTACATATATATATATATATACACATACAGATATGGCACAATGAAGCTGAAAATGTATATAAGTTCTTTTGTTATATTAAAGTCATTTAAAGAGATCTACATTTCTTTAATAAGTATAGGACCTTTTATGGATAGGTGAACTATGGTTTGAGAATCCATGGAAGAGTTATTTATAGTTAGAGATAGAGCAGGTTGGTTAACAGTCACTACATTGGAAGAAAATAATAATGTTATTACAAGAATTTTAAATGGAAGAAAGAAAAGAGAGATTGAGAGAAAGCTAATGATGTTGTGTTCTTTTCTCCTTTTTCTTGTGTTCTGACCTAGAGAAAAGTGAATTTAACTCAAAAAAAATTTAATTTTGTTTATTCAAAACAAAACAAAACACAAACCCAAACAAACAACCAAATCCAAGGAAATTGTATTGAACAAGAAACTACAAATGGTAACTGGCTTTCCTGTAAATGGAGTTAGAACTAGAGCTGGAAGGCAAAAGGGACACCTGACTTTACAAGCAACCAGAAAAAAGCAGCTGCAGGTTATTAAGATGGTGAGATGACAGGTAGGCCAACCATGGTGGCTTCTGACTCCAGGAAGGAGGCCAGTTTGAACTAAAAGCATCCAGTATTTTAGTGAGGAAATTTCTAATTCCATTTTCTATTTCAAAATCCTCTGTGGAAAGAATGTGAATTATGTTGTCAGATTTTGCAGAATGACTCTACCTTGCAATAATACCTCCTTTACTTTGCTGTGACATGAAACAAAGTGATATTGAGGCTAAGGGGAATAATGTTATCCATGACGATCTAATCAAGGTCAAGCTCAGATCTCTCTAATCATTTTTAGCTATCGAATACTATATAAAGGTTGAGAAAAATGTAATTATCTCCATATATTCTCATAACACTCCAGAAAACATAATCTTAAAACATTTTTATTCCATCTGTATATCTAATACGCAGAATAAGGCAGATAGATGACAGATAGAAAATCTGTGATACATCTTGAACAAGATGCAGCTGATCTTCTTAGGAAATCATTTATATTATTCCTGTAAGGATTTACCATCAACAGTAAAGGAAACTGAGTCTATCCCTGACCGCACCACCCCCCACATTGAGTGTACTCTAGTTTTGGAGGAGTAATGATATTTGGAAGTAAACATCGTAGGGCAGAAATTCTTAACCTCAGGAGATTCATGTATCTAGATGAGGCAAAAAATGCATCTTTATTTTTTACGAACTCGAAATAAAATTCAGCATACATTTCAATGATTTAAAAGTGTTATTCTGAACAGGGATTCCTAACCTAGAGAATATTAACTATTTTAATGCTATAATCATATTTCAATAAAATTTTGCTTCCTTTGGAATTCTACGTATTTCATTTTATTAATTTTAAAACACTATTTTGAAAAGGGGTTCATGGGCTTCAGTGGACTACAAAAAAAAAAGGTTTATATTACAGAAAAAGGCTAAGAATCCCTACTCTGGAAAGAAAACCAAGTGCAGATATAGGAGCAGGTTTCTGTGATTTGAGGGAAGCTATTTTATTTGCTAACTCTGTGAGATGACAAAGAATTGTCTATTAATCATTAGCCTAACTGGAAGAAATATTGCAGTCTAACTGGAGGGGTATTTCTAGAGCTACTGAGTTGAAGTGACAACTACATCATCATGAGATTTTTGTGATCTTTTGAGTTAGTAAAATTCTCTCAGGTCTTTATGAGTCATAATTACAATGTCTAGCCCATAGAGCGTGGGTAGGCAGTGGAAGAAACATTATTTGAAGATCTATAGTTTGGATATTGAAGGTAGCTGGATGCAAGTCATATGCCTTTAATCAATTTGATGAGGAAAATGTAAAGGATTTCTTTGAAAGTAAGATACTCAGATTGTTTCTTTCTCATAAATGCATCCTGAATCTTAAGACATTGGTAAATAAAAGCTTCAAAACTCTTTTAGCATAACTTATCTCCACGTGTCACTATAGACTCTATATCTAGAAGTATTCACAAGATCAGCAGAAACAATGTTAGATTTAAATTCAAGAGATCCAGGTTCTAAGACTGGTTCTTCCATTAAACAGTTCAAGTACCTAAGGAAGTAACTCCACAGTAACACAGAATTTCAGTCTGAAGAGATTTCAATTGCATCTTTTCCAACTCACACCTGAAAAAAATTATACCCACTACAATACATATGACATAGTAGATGTTTTAAAAAGTTTCTTGACTAATTAGATATCTATTCTGTTAGTCAAAAACTCTTAATTAATCACTATATTATTCCAGGTACTGTGTCTAAGCACTGAGGATACAAAGGAGAGACAGAGACAGACAGACAGAGAGATTAGAAGAGAAAGAAGAGGAAGAGAGAGAATCCCTGCTCTCAAGGAGCTCACAGTGTAATGGGGAAGAGAATACACAAACAACAGGGTACAAATGAGATATATAAGTGATAAATTGTAGATAATTGATAGAAAGAGGGCACTAACATTTATGTAAGACTGGGAAAGTTTTCTTATAAAAGGTGGGATTTTAACTAGTACTTGAAGGAAGTCCAGGAATGGAGGACAGTCAGTGAAAAGTGCCCAGACCAGAGAGATTTATTACCTTATTGAGGAAAAGCAAGGGGATTTCTGTGACTATGTCACAGAGTAGGTGAAGCTGAGGAAAGTGTAAGATGAGTGAAATGGTAGGAGAGGTCTTGAGTATAGAGTATTGTATGAAAATTGGAGAATTATATATTTGACCCTGGAGTTCACTAAATAAATAGGGTGAGGTGACATGATTAGATCTGCACTTTAAGAAGATCCATTTCACAATGAATGGAGAATGAGCTAGAGTTTCTCCTGTAATAACCACTAGACTCACAAAGTATAGATTACAGAAATATATTTAAGTAACCTTAGTCTACCTAGATCTAGCAAAAAATTATGAAGGAAAAAGATGAATGTGAAGTTGTATCAAAGTTTATATCAAATGGTTCCCTCCTATTATTTCTAAATATATAAAATGTTCCAAGTAAACACACAAAGGCAATTTTTTTTTAATTTAAAAGAAACCTAAAGGAAAACAAAAGAAGTATATCCTTACAGAAAGACTAGCAGACTCACTGAAGAAATGAGCGAGCAAAGAAAAATTCTCAGTAAAGGAAAGAAATACTATAAGGTAAACAAAGCCAAGGGAATATACTGAAGGAGATTTTTTTGCAGTAACTACAACTAAAAGTGCAGACAATTCATTTCAAATCAACAAGGATTTATTTAAAGAAAGTCGAACTGGCAATCAGAATGGTATAAACAGAATTTTTGAAATGCAATGGCATTACCAAAACAACGTTTGAATTAGCTATAAAGTGCTTAAGATGTGAAGCTTTATAAGTATAAGAACGAAATGAAAAGATAGCAAACTTTAAGAATTAATAAGAATTAATAAAACAGTATAATAATCTTCCAATATGAAAAAGTACTTCAGAAAAAAATGAAAGAAAAACATCAATTTTGTGATTCACAATTGAGATTTTTAATGCTAGAAGTATTGAAACCAGAGAATAAACTGGTCAATGGAATTCTCAGAATGCTAGCAAAAATTCATCCAGCTTAAATTCATTCAAAAATATATTTGCTAAGATCCAGAACTCTCAACCATAAAACAGTTAGTAGAGAAAAGTCTAATTATAGTTTCAAAAAGAATTTGTAGAAATAAGAAAGGCAGTGTGTATCTACTAATGTTTTCTTGGTTGTCTCTCTTTGGAGATATTAATATGCTATGTTTTTTTTTCTTAAACTTTTTTTATTCTTCCTTTTTCAGATATTTTGAGAAGCAATACCTCAATATCTTCAAAAGTACTCTTGCCTCTTCTGGCATAGACCGTGTTTTTTTTTAATATACTTGCTAGATTACGGCTACCCTTTCAGTCATTGTTTTCTTCTGTGTTATTTCTATTTTCTCATATAGCACCTTAGGCCCTGTGGTGTTTCCATCCAAACATGGCAAGTCTACTGTCATTGGTGATGAAAAGTGTTTGCTACAGAAATCTTGGCAAATGTTTTTTTTTATTCTTCAATTTTCATCCTTAAACACCCTTAAGATGGCTTCCCTTTATTGGTCTTGGGGACAAATAAACCAAGTTTCAGTAAATTTGGGGGATTCCCCATTCATTGCTACTTTCTGTTTTATTAAGCAACATTTCTCACAATTTTTCATGATTGTTCTCCACAATGTTTTATAAACATTTATGTACTAAACTGTTGTAGCCCTTATGTAATTATTTATTTCAAGCCTGTACTTGGAAAGATATAGTTTCCTTCCCATTATTCTTTTAAATCTGAAAAAAAGTCTTTAATATATTTAATAAATACAGTTTTTCGTAAACCTCCACAGACCTCTGTTCAATTTTAGAGACTGACAAGGATGGGGATGGTTTTGTGAAGAAAACCACCATAACAGTTATGTCTGGCAAAACTAATTTCTTTGAATTTTTTGAACTGGGGAATAGCTGATGGCTTAATATGTATACGGTTCCTCCTATTGTTTTTAGCATCTTGTTTTTATATGTGAGAGGCAGGATAAAGAGCCCTCATAATTAATAAAACCTAGATTCATGTCCTATTTCTGACACATGCTGCTAGTAGGGTTCTGTGTGAGTGATTTAACCTCTCAGTGTCTCTAAGTAACTAAGATTAGAGGTTACATAAGCATTGTCAGTCTGTATTGGTAGTTGCCACATCAGAAGTTTCCTATACTAGTAAACTCACAGATCTTTTTTTTAATATGTAGGCTATCTGTAATGCTTTTTTTAAAGAAATTTAATAGTACAAATAACAGTCATATGACTATGTCTGACTAATGGCCATCCAGAAGTTCCAAAAATCCACATGTGTGAGTCACACATATGACCTACCTAAATTAGAACTGTTTAAACATATCCCCTGATATGGTAAAAGTGCTACATAGACATATAATATGTGCACAATATAGCTATTATAGGTTTAGATAATATTTTATAAATTTATATATGTAAATATTAACATACTTATATGTATTATATTTATACATGTAATACATGTATGTAGCAACTTCTGGCTAGGACATATATGATAGTTTTATGCTATGGTTCTAAGTTCTAGTTTACAACCAAACAAATGCGTTCATGTAGTAAATTACCAAAACAACTTTTGAATTAGCTATAAAGTGCTTAAGATGTGAAGCTTTATGAAGATAACATTTTAGAAGTTTTGATTTATTCATTTATATAGCCTGATGTGTCAGAGCGGGCAGGAAGAATTTACATTTGGTTCAGTAGTTCACCTCTCTCCGCTCCTTTAATTTCTTCCTTTGGGATATACTTTTCTGTGGGAAATGTAAGCTAATGCTCAGGTCAGCTTGCAGATGACAAAATTAACTCTGGGTTGCTATACAGTGAGTTTGTCTTCTTGTATGTATCACTTTTGAATTGCCACATTTATCTCAATTTTTGTGGTTGGTGAAAGCTGTTATGCTCTTAACTTGGCTGCATTTAAGTGAATTGGAGAATGGAGAGAACGGGTGACATTTATTTGTATTTGCATAACTCACAATCAGTTACTCTGTGCCAAGGTCCCCCTGGACTGTTGAAATTGAGAAGGATGGCTGGTGTGAGAAAGCGTAAATAACTCTGAACAAGCAAGTACATTCTGTACCTTTTTCAATATTAAAATGGAAATAAAGGAACACCTGTTATACATCTCTGGAGACAATGGGATACAACTTCATTTACAAGGGGTAGCACTCTGTTTCAAGGAAAAGAGCCTAAGAGCAGTTGTTAGGGACTCACTCCTGGTGTCTATGGAAGCTGAGTCTATGCAAGACTGGTCATTGCCTCATGAGTCTAAGAAAAAACAGTTTTAGGCCAGCAAAAGGAGCAGAAAACATATGTGGATGAAGGTTCTATTTAAGAGACACAAAAAATAGACATATCAAAACTTTTTTCAAGTGATCTTCCTATGCATTTGAGCTAATAGACAAAGTCTAGAATTGTGAAAAATAAAAAAAAATTCATGCTTGTGTATCAAAGAAGTCAATACAATTAAAAATTATAACTCTTTTCTCAAAAAAAATCACATACATTTTTTCCATAATTCTCACCAGTTTTCCAATAATTGCCATAGTGGTTCTCCTGCTTCTGGGGCTCTCCCTTTCCAATACAGCCTTCTTATTGCATTAATAACCTTTGCCTAACCAAAAATGTCTCAGCTTCTTGACACAATATTGAGTCTTTCATTCTTGAAGTCAAGATTTTTTTTCTCCTTGTGCTATATTTTCCCCAATCCCATATTCAATGCTCTTGTCAAATTGAGGCGTATACCATTCTATCACTTTTCACGTCATTGACAATGCCTAGAAGGAGTTTTTTAGACACACTCCAGTCTTTTATCTGGGTCTTCACATATCTCTATTTTTTTGTCTCTTAAATAGGACCTTCATCCATATATCTTTTCTGCTCCTTTTGCTGACCTAAAGCTGTTTCTTCATAGAATCATGAGGTAATGACAAGTCTTGCATAGGCTCAGTTTCCATAAACACCTGGAATGAACCAGCTCAAATATCACAAATCCAGATTCTCTATCTCCATCCATCAGGACCTCTTTTCCTTTGAGGTTTATGCAAATCAAATCTATCACACTATCCAGATTCTGGTAGCTATTATCAACTAGACCCTTCCCTGCCCCATGCCCAAGTTATTTTCGTTCCTTTCTCTTAATTCAGTGACTACCTTGTAATCTTCTTCTCAACCCCATCTCATGTCCTCATCTTGGAGAACTTACATATACATGTTGATGTTCCTGTAAATATCCTAACTTCCCTAATACTCAAATTACTCTGCTTCCATCATCTACTCTTCTACTCCAGTTATACATAAGGATGGCCATACTCTTGATCTGGCCATCACTTCAATGTTTCAATTCATTCAATGAATTCAATGTTTCAATTCATTCAATGAATTCAATGTTTCAATTTATTCAATGAATTCAATGTATTCAACTTCTATGTTAAAAACCTTCCTTTTGCAGGTCATAATGTTTTATCTTTTTATTTCTTTCTATTCCTTACTCCTCCTAAACCTATGCTTGATTCTCAACATGAACTCTTATCCCTCTAACCCTCATGAGTACACCCAGGTCATTCCCTCCCTCATCTGGTTATGTACTATTTTCTTCCAATTATTGATCCTTTGATGAACTTTAACTACTCTCTAATCTCAAGATCCTTACTCTCTTGTCTTGTCATTTTATTATGTCTTGTCAAACCCTAAAGATGTGTTTCTCCAACAATATGTCTACTTCTTTCCTACTAACATGCTGTTGAATGGAAATGGAATGTTATAAAATAATGTTGACTCTATCTATCTACATATATGTAGATATTATATATGTGCTATTATATTATATACATATATATGCATACACATGTACTATATATATATATATATTTATATATATATATATACACATAATAGAAGGATGTTTCAGACTTTGCTTTTCAAATTCCAGTATTGTTTTTTGTCTTTATCTTTTTTTTTACTCCATAGCAAATATATACTTTTCTTTACAAGAGATCAGCACAGGTTCTTACTTAAAAGATTATGTAAAAGTAAAAGAGGGCCTTCAAATATTCATTCAACTAAACAATTCAATAGGCTCAAACTTCTAGGAACTGTTTATGATAGGCCAAAAATAAATAAATAAATGATTCCACAGTGACCAAAGTTTGTCCTCAAATAGTAACCAAGATCCCTAGGGGCCAGTTTGGGGTCAGTTGAAGTCCATTAGTTCAGGAAGGACTATCAGAGTTCACCATGATCAATCATTTCTCACTCAATCACACAGGGTCAAACTGTGCCCTCAATTACATGCACCCAACTTTCATTCAAGTCAGAAGGAGTTATACACACATTCATGAGGGCAGACTGGAGCCCTGTGAGTTGAGTGGAGAGTAATTGATGACTCTCCTTTCTAGTCTTGGTTCAGTAAACACAGCGAGCAGCAGTAGCCTGCCTGTCTAAGCAGAGTGGGAGGGCTGGATAACAAATCCCTAGCTTGGAAAGGTGTCCCATTGGGACAGCCAGCTGTACTTCATTTGAACATATCAGTACCTTCAAGTTCATAACCATTCAAATAGAGAGACAAACCCATACACATCTTCCATTTCATTTTCATCTTTTTTTCTTTCTCCTTTTCTGCTTCTAATTTTCTTCTCTCAAATTTCATTTTTATTCTTAGATTCCCTTTTTCTATTGTGTTATTTTCTTTTATTCAAATCATATTATTTGCAATTTTGACTGAAGACATAGATTTTTGAGGGTGTTTTTATACCCCTGATTTTTGTTTAAAAAATTCTCTGTGATTCTTGGCAATTTAGTTGAGAAGTACTCATATGGAACTGTAACTTCATCGATGCATGTCTTCCCTGAAATGGTGTGCACTGCAAGCCATACTTGCCTATCTGTCCTAGCTGGCCAATCCAGCACAAGGCTCCTCCATGCCTCACCGTATTTTCACTACAGGGGACTCATTCAAAATTCTCCAGAGCTTTCTCAAGTTCCCTTGAATTTCTGAAAATATTCTATAAGGACTATCAGTTATCTCTCATTCTCACCACATAATATGCCCATCAAAACCTGTGTTCATACATTTTTGATGAAATCCTCTGCAATTACATCCTTGCACACCCATTGACATCCTTTGTACTTTCTTTTTGACAATGTGTCCTTATATTGTTCATGCTGACCATGTGCCACTCTATTACCCTTTGGGATAGCCTCAATTTCAATTCTTTGATACCAGAAATTTTCACAATCCAGTCATATGTAATTCCTGGAGTAATATTATTGTTTAAAAGATGTCCTTTGTTTCAGGGAGAAGCTTAGAGTCAAAAATTAACTTTGTGATCCTGAAGGCAATCTAGCCATCTCTGTTCCATTAAATGTTGAATGAAGTCACTATCCATTCCCAATGCATTTATCCAAGGCGTATATCTATGTGTATCTATCTGTGATGTAAGGTGGAAGGGAAGTACATTCTCTTTTATGTATTCATCCAATTGTAAATCATAGTCTGGATATTCTTCCTTCATCCACAAATGGACATTCCAATATGCTATTGGCCTGATTTGTATTTCTGTGATTTTTGGAGGATATCAGTGGAGTTCTCCATTGCTATCATTCTTTCTTGCTATGTTACCATATGACTAACCCATCACACATATTTTTTATGTTGTGTACATTAAGATCATTTTTTGTGATGGTTACATACTTCAGTTAGAAGGCTTTGTAGCATAGGTAATTATAATTTTAAAATTCCAGATAAGTTTTTGTCATATATTAAAAGGCATAATGTGGCAGAGTGGATTGTAAATGGAAAATCTGGAAATGAATATAAGCAAAGAGGAAGAGTAGACATGAAAAAATGCGGGGTAGGATATGTCCGAATTTTAAGGAATATTGTAGTTACTTACGGTTGCAGAGCAGCCTTCAGAAAAACCTATAGTGACTATACAGGGACATGTTGGAGATATTGCCTCTTTGATTTGATACCTCCACAATAAAGCAAATATTGCCAATAAAGAGAATCACACATTTATTTTGGTTTCCCTATGCATATAAAAGCTTTGTTTGCACTTAATGGAGTCAATTAACTGCAAAGGTAGCATGTCTTGAAGGAACATTGTAGATACCTTAATTAAAAATACTTTATTTCTAAAAATTTCTAACCATCATCTGAAGCATCAATGAATTGTAATCTTTTTGATGGTGGAGGGTCTTGCCTCATTGTTGATGAATGCTGACTGATCAGGGTGCTGAAGACTGGGGTAACTGTTGTAATTTCTTAAAACAAGACAATGAATTTTCCACATCAATTGACTCTTCCCTTCCTGAAAGATGTCTCTGTGGCATGTGATGCTGTTTGATAGCATTTTATCCAGATTAGAACATTTTTTTTTCAAAATTGGAGTCAATCCTCTCAAACCTACTTGTAGTTTTAAAAACTAAATTTATGCAATATTCTTCAACATTACTGTGTCTTAGGGAATCAGAAAATCCAAGAAAAAGGAAAAGAAATAGGAGAATCACCAGTCAGTAGAACAGTCAGAGCATACGCATTTATCAAGCAAGCTCATGATCTTATATGGGAGGTTAATGGCTCCCCAAAACAATTACAATGGCAACATCAAAGATCACCATTACAGATACTACAATAACAATTTAAAAGTTTGAAATATCGCAAGAATTACAAAAATGTGACATAGAAACATGATATTAGAACACGGAGTCAAGGGACTTGTCACAGGGTTGCCACAAACTTTCAGTACAATAAAACATTAAAAAATAAAAAAAAACATAATACTTGTAAAGTGCAATTGAGTAAAGTTCAATGAAATAAGGTATGCCTAAATATGCTATCCAACATGCTCCTTAGTGACTTTTGTGTTCTAATATTCAAAGGCATCTGTGGCTTCATCCATGTGGTTATTTCTACAATAAAGGTAACAATCCATTAATGCCTACACCATGACAGCTTTAGCCTGTGTTGTTTCCTAAATTCACCACAATAGCTATTCTGTGAGACCTGTCTTGTGCTTTCTTAACATTCTAAGGATACCCCTGGAGCACATGGGCTCTCCATCAGCTACTACTTACTCTTGCTATGTGACTGTATGATTAATGCATTTTCTTTTTGATCATGTGATAGTGTTCACACCATTTCTTTTGTGAAATTACCTGGTTTTTTGTTGCAACCTGGTTCTTCACAATATGCACCTTTCTACTGCCCTTTGGATGATGCTCTGGATACTAGAACGTACTGACTTTTATCACCAGAAGAACTTTTTCTTTTCCTAATTTTCTTTTTTCTCCCAGACCTCTGATTCAATTGGAATAGGGGACCTAGAGTCCCTCTAAACAGGGAGATCAACAACTGTTCTTCAACTACTCTTAAGAGAGTTGCTTAATTCTCTAAAATATTGAAAGGCTTTTGGCATTAAATACTTGGATCTTTGAGAAAGAAGTTTGAAGTCATTTAAAAAAACATACAATCTCAAAAGGCTATTCAAGAAGGCCTCATTCCTCTGTTTTATTTGGGGTTCAAGTTATTGGTCTATTTATGGATACTGTCCAATAAAATCAAAGGATTATAGATTTAGAGTGAGAAGTGACCTCAAAGGCCTTCCTCATTTTATAGATGAGGAAACTGAGGCTAAAGGGGTTTACATGACTTGCTCTAAATTTTTAAAGTATGATCAACTTTGCAAGGAAACAGGGAAGTGCCAGAGGTGGAGTATGAACAAAAGTCTTCTGACTTTAGAAGCAATGAAACTTCTTCTACATGCAATGTTTCCTACATGTGTATACATATATGTTTGTATGCATTTATAACATGCTATTTGCAACAGTATAAACATATGTCCATAGAAGTGCTCTACTGAATCAGTTATTTATAGTCACTAATACTAATTACAACGAGAGTTTGTGTTCTCTATATATTTTCCTCAATTACATGATGGTAAAGATACAGGGTGTCCCAAATGTTTAAAGTTTAAAACTACATGAAGACCTTTAACACACCATATATTATCTACTGTGAAATATTTCCTCGGACAATCTGACCCTTCTCTCTGAATACTAGTATTAAGTATTCCCTCAATTCTTGAAGAGGATATTTTCATTAAAAAAATGTTAGCTATAGAGGTCTGTAATGTATGATATTCTCTCAGTTGCCTTTTCTCCACTAATAATATGATCCATGATAATCTTGAAATTTTAATTATTTAGATAATGGCACATGAATTAATTTTTATTTCTTATTAAAATCCATAACATATCCCAATTAGAAAACAAAGATTTAAAAATATACCTTCTATTTAAATATACTAGTCTCATCTTAACTATTTCAACCTTTACCCTTCAAATTATTCCTTTTTTTTTCTCCTCTATGTACCGCTACCAGAATATTTTCATAACTTCTGGCCTCATTTCTTCCAACTTATCCTCCCCAGTTACATAGAATACAGGTGTTCCCTCTTTGGTATCACAGTTACCAACTGTGAGCACTAAATATACCCAAGTGGCTTTGGCTTCTGCTGGCCTGTGTCAATTCTCTTACCATCTGCTGTTCCAAAATCTGCATCTAAATTTTCCTCTATTTTTTTTTTATTTTTTTTATGTCTGAACCATTTTTAAAGGCATCTTAGGTAAGCAAATTGCATCTTAATGTTCCTCATTCACTTTTTGGGCCATTTGTTCTGATGAGAGATAGTTTCTGCTTTTTTTTCTTAGTTTTACCAAAAGGACCTGATATTTATGATTTCCTCAACCTCCATTGATATAATCTTCACAGTTAGACATGCAGTCCCCACTTGACATGAATTCGTTGTTTTGATTTAAGAAAATAACTTAAAACATATATTGTTTAAAGTGAACAGATCTTCTCTAGCCAGCCACATCCTTCATTAACCTGTTGAAGTAAGATGAATCACCTCCCATTGACTCCGCCAATACCTTGTAAAATTACTTTGGTGGATAAAATAACTCAATCATAATTCATTTCTCTAGTGTGGTTGCATGTATTATCTGAGAAAACATCAAAGTAAATCACTGCTTTAAAATGCATTGTGCACCATCGACAAATTGAATTGCTATTGGATGTATATTTAGAATATATCAGAGACTGTACTTTATAAGAAAGATATTAAATCAAGTCTTTGTGACTAGTGTTATTTTTAATGAAATAAACTTTGAATATAATGAATTATTTTAGTCACAAAAGTCAGAGGCCAAGAAAGCAGAGAAAAAAGAACATAGAAACCATGAGCTTCTTGAAGGGTGCTGAATTTAGTTCCCCCAAATATATTCTTTCCTTCTGACTTCCCAATATTTAAAAACAAGCATCTAAATTAGTTTTTCAATTTTCAACATTGGGACCTTTAGATAAAGGCACAGATGCTCACTTTTTTTTAACTGATTGTATTCCAATGATTTTATTGTCTAAAAATCACCTCATTGCTAGATATTATTTACAATTCTTATAATAAAATATGGGATATTTAAATGATGAGATAGTTGTCTCCAACAAGAATCCTGCCTGAGGAGAATAACAGGCAATGTCTGGCTTCATTACCCTTTAGGGCTTTAATGTACAATATTTATTAGTGTATCTGCTTTTTCTTGGTCCGTAACAATTCTTCTATCCAATTTAGTAGCTATTTGTGGTAAATGCCCCCAAATTCTGATTGCTTCATAGTATTTATATTATTGGTCACTTATGTAGAAAATGAAAATCTTTGAACAGACAGCTGATATTTTGCTCTGTTATGTACGGTGGGTACTGCACACACATACACATAGAGTCAGTCAATAAACCTTGAATGCCTAAATTCTATGTGTTTTCCATCTAAATTCTCATGTCACAATCTAGACAGAAATTTTATTTCTCATTTCCACATCTTTATCTGGGTTGTTCCCCAATACTTGAATGCCTTCCCACCCCACTCTTGCAACTTATATTTTTTAGTTTCTTTCAAAGATAAATTAAAATGCCACCTCCTACATGAGGGATTTCTTGACCATGCTTTCTTCCAACAAATTAGCTTATATTTATTTTGCATATACTAAATTTTAATTAGGAATACAACATATGCATACAAAGAGTCAATGAATGGATGAAGGTAAAATTTAGCACACTCTCGTAAGGACAATTTTTTTTTCTGATAAAATGCAGTCTCCTTGAGTTCAGGGTCTATTATGCTTTTCTTCACATCCTTATCACCTTGCATAACACCTCATATGACACATAGTAGGTACTTTATAAATGCTTATTGCCTAGCACTTGTGCGATACGAAGAAACAGACAGAAGTTCCAAAATTCTTTGTGACATTTCAAGCACACTATCTTAGATACATTCTTTTAGAGCTAAAATTTTAAGAAGAAACTGATTATACTGAAATATAGTTATCAAAATCTACACGTTTTCAAAAAGTTAAGTGCCCCAGGTTTAAAAAAAAGGAGGGGGAGAGACCTGCTTCATATATTACAGATTCAATTTGTTTTTTGTCCTACTAACAAAACTTATTATGTCCTTTCAAAACAGATTCATGCTAATTACTAAATATGTATCAACCATAGAGTTAGGCTACATTTTTTTTTCACCATGGTGGATTTGGAGTCATAATGTTCTAGCAGAGTTCTAGAACTATGCCTACAAAAATCATATTTGTAGGTGTCACTTGACATCATTTGTTTTCCTTCCCTAATCTAAAAAATGTTGGTGTTGTCCCAGAAGAACTCTAAGGTATGTTTTATTGCTGACATTTTAGAATCTTTGCTGGACTCTGTGTGGCTCTTGGGAATATGCGTCTGAATCCCTTCATACTTTCCATTCAGATGTCCTAAAAATCACTTGCAATTTCTCTTTCAGTTTCACAACTACAGTGAACCCCCTTCCTTTAGAACATTCTTCCCAAATCTCTACAAGTCTATATAAAATGAGTTTATAAGGTTGAGGAGTTTCTGAAATCAAGACACTAACATTCTTATATACACCTGACTATTCTTTGATAAAATACTTGAAAGCAGTCTGAACTCAATACATGTGTAACTGCTGAGTTGATTTGGCTTATCTGATCATTAGTTTGAGTGTTGACTCCCTGCCATGTAGATTTCCTTTTCTTCCTTGTGACACAGATGAAAAATGAAAATTCTAAATTAATAAAAGTGTGGTACCAGAAAGGCTTTCCGGTCACCATGAAAAGATATTCAGGTGCTTGGACGTAGTCTTTCAATGCCTTAATTCTCATGAATAAATACTGCTAATTTCTTTATCAAGATAGAGCTTTATGCTCTATAATGCAAGATAAAGATTGAAAAGACAGGGTTGGCAAAAGACAAAGAACAGATTTTTCCTTTATATCCTCATTAGTAGTAAAACTTTCTATGCATCACCCCTTTTCATAAGGAAAATTCTGAGGCATTGTTTGTTGGAGTGATATTTCTATAAAATAGATAATTGAGTTCTTAATGTGGGAGAGGCAATGATCCCAAGTAAAATCCAAGCAAAAGCAAGACATTTTCCAAGATGAAATATGGAAATTTATGTATAAACAAGGACAGATTAAATCCCTACATCAAAAAGATCTACTGCATAAAGCATTACTAAACCGAAGAATACAACTATAGGAAAGCTGTCATTCAATATGTCAGAATAAAAATGGGTTAAAATTGAACTGGTTTGATTGACTATGAACCCTAATGCCAAGACATACTATCATGTATATCTTCTGTGCCATGAAAAGCTGGAATATAAACATACACACACACACACACACACACACACACACACACACACACCCCTACATACATATACAGTAGAAGCTTAGTTTATTAATTTAATTTGTTCTGAGATTCTGTTTGTCATGTGATTTGTTTGTATTGCAAAGTGAGTTTTCCCATAGGAAATAATGTAAAGTCAGTTGACTGGTACCACATCACCAAAAATATTCACATGTAATAATTATTTATAATATTAAGCAAGTTTTTTGTCCCTCATGTGCCTGAAATACAATAGCAATGATTAGTACAAAATGTAAACTGAAAATAAAATAAATTCTCCTGCATTTTAACTTTGAGAAGAGTTGTAGTTGCTGTAAGGAAGATTTGAGATGGAGGAGGAGGAGGAAGGAGAATCTCCTTCCACGAAAACATCAGGGATTTCAATGTAGGGAGTGTTCTCTCTTACGCTACTTTCACTAAAAGTAAGACTACCACTACTGCCTTCACTTATTTTTCATTTTTTAGAGTCACTTTCATGTTTTAACTCACATTTTTTTCTTTGCATTCGCTTCTGACTAGGAATCCATCTAATGACACATTTTTTTTAATTATTTGTTTTCAGTTTTCAGCAATCACTCTCTTAAGTTTTAAATTTTCTCCCTCTCCCTGCTCTAAGATGGTATGTAATATTATATGAGTTCCAAAAGAGAAACATTGCCCTAGTTGACCATCATCCCTTTGCAAGCCATTCAAGACCAAACATGTTGATCATACTGCGAATTTTTGTTCATCCTATAAGACAAATTTTGGGAAAAATTTTTCCTCATCCAGTGAAACGTATGTAAACCCAGTTACTCATGAACTGAACTAAAGTTTTACTGTATATCTAAAGTATTTTATATGTGTATGTCTATATATATACGTATTATAGTTTTCATATATGCATGTCTACATACATATATATAGACACATATACATTTACGGCTTTTTATGTCACAGAAGATACATATGAGAGTATTTCCTTGGCATCAGCCAGGCAAGCCAATCCAATTCTGATCTACTTCTCATTACTTTATATTGAATGAATTATTTCATACACATATATTATAAAATGCAGTGATAATTTACACAGTGGATCTTTTCCTTGTGATGATTTAATTTTTCTTCATTTTAATACATCCTAAAAAGCTGATTCCATAACATATGAAAGAACATTATAGGATAACAGACTTAGAACTGGAAAGGATGTTGGAGGCTACAAGTCTAACCTTTTCCCTGGCTCATAGTTTTTCTGAAGTCTTTTGTGAAGACATTAATGGACTCTACTACTGACTTAGAATACAACCTGTTGATATTGTCTATCACACATTACTTCAATAATTTACTTATCTTTGAGTCAATATTTGTATTCTATAATAAAGATACCTGAATGTTTTCATATTTTTGTTGCCTTCTCCCAACCTATACAAATGATAGTCCAAAAAAGTTAATTACCTTATCTCTTCTCTCTCTCTCCATTTCTCCTTCTCCCTCTCTCTTTCTCTCCCCCTCCGTTCTTTCCTCCCTCACCTCTCTCTTTCTCTTTCTGTCTCTGTGACTCTGTCTCTGTGACTCTCTGTCTCTCTCTGTCTCTATCTTTGTCTCTGTCTCTCTCTGTCTCTGTCTGTCTGTCGGTCTGTCTGTCTGTCTCTCTTTTTTCAAACACATTTTTACAATGAGAGATGTTTTAAATGCTGTTATCCTTAGAAACATAATAATAAGTCGAACTATGGAGCTGGAATAAACAGCTGTCTATTATCTATTCAGAATCCAAATATTCTTTATATTATGTGCTCTTTGTCTGCATTTTTTAGGATTTGGTCATTTCATCTCTATGATGCATGATCTATTTCAACAATTTTCCTTCTTTATTAAATGGTAATATATAGACAAAATACTTAGCAAAGTTCCTGGAACACAATGTGTGTTTAATGTTTATTTGTTCCCTTTATCACTGAATATTAAGACAAATTTTCCAAAAGTATATTTGTTCCATAAGTGCCAAATTCATGGCATGATGTTTGGTTTGTAAATAAATAAATAAATGAAATTGTTATAGTGTTGACAAACATTTTACCTCTTCATACATCAATTAAAAAATAGTTTGAAAGACCTAGCGAAATATTTATCTCAAAGACAGTAAATGCTGCCATTTTGTATATGAGGAAATTATAATTTTGGAGTGGGTGGGAATTAGATGGTATACAAGGATTATGGTAGAATTGCAGATGGAAACAGGACTTCTAACTCAAAGTTTATTGTACTTACAAATTTGCTAATATTATCCAAATGGTAATTCCATATATTGATTTACTTTGAAGGGTCTTATTGAAGTCTTTGTCAAAATCTTTTATCTCTCTAGCCCCAACAGATGGTATTAGATAACTCGCTATTATCTCTCCACTGTGGTCAATTTTTGCAAGTGCTAATCATGAACTTTGAAAGGAGAGATGCCTATTACTTCTGGAAATTATGTCAAGAAGCACACAAATAGTGCTCACACATATGTACAAACACACATGCACAAAAAATGTGATATAGTACACATAGAATCAGCTTTAAAGTCAAGAAGACCTGGGTTCAAGTCCCACTTCTGACAAAGATTAGTCAAGTGATCACGGATAAGTCACTTGATCTCTCAGCACTAGTCTCTCTAGAACTATGAATTTCAGAATGGGTGCTCCTCTTCACTGCCAGACAGAGTTTCCTTAGTGGGAGCTTTCTATGCCAATGAAACCAAATCTACAGTTACACACATACATGTTTTACACATGCATACTTCAATCAACTCAATTAGCTTTTTATTTTTTTTCTTTTTTTTCTCTTTTTTTCTTTTTATTTATTTATAAATGTTCTACAATCACTTCCTTAAAATTAAGATTTTATACCCCCACACCTTCCCCCCCATCCCCCTCCCTCCCCATGACAGCATACAATTCTGTATCGGTTCGACATATACTTTCCTAT
>CM053772.1:182952217-182980545 GCA_028658325.1 Potorous gilbertii | reverse complement strand
TTTTTTTTGGCAATTAATGGAATGGATTTTGGATGCTGAGAACGTTAAAGAACTATTCTAAACTCAATTGTGTTAAACTTTCTTGTCCAAATTCTCTCCCTTCCACTACTGACTATTGAAAAGGTAAGAAAAAATTACAAATATGTAAAGTCAAATATAACATTAGCCTTCATTTAGCCATGTCCAAATATAAAGAAAAGAAAATATGAATCAATCTGCACTGTCATATTCACAGTTAGGATTGCTAATTGTGTATTTTTGTCTTAGTTTTTCTTCTTTCTTTTTCCCACCCCCTCTTTAAGAATCTATTTTGCTTCTAAATATTCTTCCATTAGCCTATCCTACCTAATGCTCCCCTTTTTTCTGTTAACTCCTTTCACTCCTATTTTTCTGTTGGTAAGATGTATTTCTGTATCCAAATATGTGTACATGTGTACTATGCCCTCTTTGATCACTTCACATGATAGAGAGATTTAAGTGTTGACCACTTCCTTCTCTCCCCTGGCATAGCCTAACTTTTAACCAAGAATCATAATGAGCACATACAAGAAAAAATTTAACTTGCTAGCTTCTGTCAGTAAAATACCAACTAATCACCAGAATTCAGGAATGAGATCAGGCCGGGAAACCAGGTTAGGTGAACTAATTCCTACACTCATCTGATGAAGAGGCAAAGAATAAAATCAGACTGTACTGAGAATCTAAAATTATTATTTAGTTAGACAAAACACTTACACTTTGACCCAGGCTTTACCCCAATCTTTGACCCAATAGTAATAGGTCTGTACCTTGAAAATATCAAAGTAAAAGGAAAAAGATAAATATATACAAAAATGTTTATACTGCCTCTTTTTTGGTGGCAAAAAATTTCAAATTGAGGAGGATGTTCATCATTTGATGAGTGGCTAAACAAGTTGTGCCATATAATTATGATACAGTACTATTGGACTACACGAAATTGTAAGGAGAATGGTTTCAGAAAAAGACATGGGAAGACCTATACAAAATGATTCAGTGAAGTAAGCAAAACAAAGAGATCACTGGAAACAGTAACAGCAATGTTGCAAGGATGATCAACTGTGAAGACTTATCTACTCTGATCAATTCAATGATCTAAGACAACTCTAAAGGACTCATGATAAATAAATTTTGTCCACCTCCAGAGAAATAAGAGATAAACACTGAGTACAAATTGAAGCATAATTCTTCTCTCTTAATTTTTCTTGCTTTACTGTAACATAAGTAATAAGAAAATGCCTTTGTTTTACATTCATAACTGATTTCATACTACTTCTCTCTTAGTGGATGAGGGAGGAGATTGGAGGGAGGAAGATCATTTGGAACTCAAAATTTGTAAAATAGGAAATGTTAAAAATAAATAATCTTTTAGAAAAGAAAAGATGAAACTATTGTCTAAGCATTGTAGACAACCTACAAAGGAAATAATAAAGACTATATTGTAAAGAAAAAAGTGAAAACACAAGATAGTACTCACATAGCCCATAAGTTTATCTGTAGATAAGAAAAGACATCAATTTAAGTGTGTAGCAATAAAAAGTAAATAAAAAGGAAGATTAAAGTAAGAGTTCAAAGAAATAGAGCTGTATGGATATTAAACATATGGTGAGTGATTTTATGGTATACCCTCTGGGTACTATTGAAACACCCACATGTAATCTGATCACTTGTCCCATCTGGAAAAGCACAAAGCTTCAGGTTAGTTGCTGTGTACTTCAATGCATCCCTGCAAAACAATTTGAGTTGTCACATTTTTCCCCCTCATTAGCATTCGGTATCACTGCCAAGAATGGCATGGGGAAAGTACAGAGAGTGAATACCTAACAATTGTAATGCGCTCCGGAAGTGCTTCTCAACTGCTGTTGTATGTCTCATCTAGCCTTCTTACTGGGATTTTTTTTTCTGGAAAGAGATACTTCTTAAAATATTCCTTTGTTGTTGTACATTCTTAATATGTTTAAAATTATGTGTAAAATGAAGATAGGCTTTGGTGCTACCTCCTGCCTCTAGATAGATTATAGTATTACTAGATGAACTGAATGAAACAAACAAATGAGTAGATGGATTATAGTTACAAGGACAACTCTATGACCTTGCCATATCTGAAACTTGAAATAATGTAATGCCTATGAAAGCTTTCATGTAAAATAGAGGAATATCTATGCTGAAGTATTTGGATCAATTGGATGTTTATAATAATTTAGTGGTTTGTGTTTACTTGGAGTAGGAAAGCTAATGATTGATTCCATTTTGATTCAATTTGACAAACGTTCCTTAAATTATCTAATAAGTATAGAGTATTATGCTTGATTCTAAAGGAGGAAATAATAAATGTTGGCATTTATATGGTTGTCTATGGTTTGCAAAGTGCTTAAGTATACATAAATACACACATCGGGGCCGTTAGGTGACACAGTGGATGGAGTTCTGGACCTGGAGTCAGGAAGATCTGAGTTTAAATCTAGTCTCAGATACCTACTAGTTGTGTGACCCTGACCAAGTCATTTAACCTTGTTTGCCTCAGTTTCTTCATCTGTAAAATGAAGCGGAGAAGAAAATGGCAAGCCACTCCAGTGTCTTTGCCAAGAAAATCTCAATTGGAGTCACAAAGAGTCTGAAATTACAGAACAAGTACACATATTTGAAACATAGCTATTTTGTGGGGTAAATGGTAATATTATTGCCATTTTTAAAATATGAAAACTGTTTAGTAGTGCATTCAGTAGGATATAATTAACAATCATTTCATGTAGGATTGGAATATATATTTTGCTGACTTCCTTTCTAGCACTGGGGAGCTCTTCATCTCTGTTCATGAAGCTTCCACTCTGGTAAATGGGATATGGCAACTTCATGAAACACAAATGTCTTTCTTCTCTTTGCTCTTGAAAAAGCATCAATATCTTGCAAAATAGAATGTCCCTGCTAGGTAAATAAAGAGTGGAATAGGAGTAAAAATAATGCTGCTGCTGCTGCTGCTGCTGATCTTAATAATGGTGATGGCTAACATTTATATAGCGCTTTAAGGTTTTCTCAATGCTTTACATATATTACCCCATTGTGTCTTTACAATGATCCGATTGAGTAGGTATTCCTATTATCTCCATTTCACAGGTGAGGAAAATGAGGCTGAGAAAAGTTAAATGTCTTATTTGGTGTTACACACCTAGTACATTTCTGAAATAGATTTTGAACTCATCCCTTTCTGATGCTAAATCCTGAGCTCTATCCATTAACCCACTACACATTAGTCAATCATATGAAGATTAACTTAATTATACAATGACATCTAAATAGAAAATTTAGTCCAATAAGTTGTGAATTACTCAAGAAATTATGCAATATTGATAGGTAGATAACAGATAGACATATCCATACATGTATAATTAAACTCATAGGCTTTAATCTGTATTTATGTATGTGTTTTGCATATAAATGTGTGTGAAAAATATGTTGAGATAGATTCTATTGCATCCAAATGACTGTCTTTGATATTTTCTTTAAGGTACTAGCGAGTTGACAGACAAACCTGTTTGGCTAATAGAGGTTGTACTATAGTGGTAAAAGTATTCTTTTTTCCTCAGAGAAATAGTTTTGTCAGGATAAGCAATGCTTCTCCTCCAAAGTCTTCTAAGGAAGCTCACCTAATGGGACTCATTATTTTCTTCCTTTTGAAACATATATATTTTTATCATTAAAAATGCAAATGGAAGTCCACATGACAAGTAGCTTACATAGTGGATGGGGAGTTTGGAAATGTGACTCCTATCACCTCCACACTAACTTCTACACTTGAGGTAAGTCTTGGAATTACTTTGTTTCAATATCTTCTGGTAACTGGTAGGAAAAAGAATTAATATTTGTAAATATAAAATTATTTGACAGAAAAAAGAGGTTGGAATTTTTCTTATCTCCAAACTACCTCTATCGTCAAACTTTCAAGAAAGTAGGTATAGTTATAAATGATAATATGCTCAGAAAACTTGTGTTTCTTTATAAAATCATAACTGTGTATAGCATATGTAAAGAATGAACACATTCTACTCTAAGAAACTTGTCAGCAGGATAGTTTCAGATACACCTGGAAGGACTTAGATGAACTGATGCAAAATGAAGTGAGCAGGACCAGGACAACATTGTGCACAGAAAAAGCATTATTGTAATGAGAATGAAGTAGGAAAGACTGAC
The DNA here is from genome assembly GCA_028658325.1 of Potorous gilbertii. Classification (NCBI taxonomy): domain Eukaryota; kingdom Metazoa; phylum Chordata; class Mammalia; order Diprotodontia; family Potoroidae; genus Potorous; species Potorous gilbertii. The sequence continues at coordinate 182,976,339 of CM053772.1, read as the reverse complement.
TGATCAATATAGTAATCCAAGATAACTCCAAATAATCCATGCTGAGAAATGCTCTACACCTCCAGAGAGAAAGAATTGATCAAACCTGAGTGGATACGGAAGCATACTTTTCATACAAAAAATGAAAACAAATTATGTCATATTTTAGAAATTATAGGCTCTCAAACTTGGAGGGGAACCTTCATAGGTCTTCTTGTTAAACTTATACCCAAAGAAGAGTACCCTTTATAACTATATCCATGAGAAATGGTCATCCAGCCTCTCCAGAATACATCCACTGAGGAGAACCTCTTGAAGTAACCCAAGACACATTTAGTCAGTTCTAATTGTTAGGGAATTTTCTCTTTATAAATCCTATAACTGTTTCTCTAGAATTTCCAAACATTATTCTGAGTTTGGCTATCTGGGGCCAGCTAGGAAAGCATAATCCCTCTTTCACATAATTATGCTTCAAATACTTGAAGGTTACTAACATTTCACATTGTTTTCTCTTTTGCATCCATCACTTCTTCCTTCAACTAGTATTTGCATGACAAAGTGTAAAGTTCCGTTATCATTCTGGGCATTCTCCTCTGGATTCAGTTAAATTATCAAGCTGCCTTTTAAAATGTGATATGCAGAACTGAACACAATACTCCAGATGTGGTATAACTAGAATACAGTATATATGTAGTGTATAGTGCATCTGTAGTGTACAGTGTATGTACAGTCTACCATACTATATATGACCTAATGCATTCCATATATTCTTCCTTTCTTAATGGAGTTAAAGAAGAACTTAGCTTTTTTTTAAAATGATGTATCTTATGGTGAGTCATGGCATTCAGATTGAGTTTTTATTCCATTGAAACCCAAATATTTTATTCATAGGAAGAAAAAAAGACACCTAACTATGGACATGCTACCTCATGCTAGTGAAATTGATTTTTTTTTAAACTCAAGTATAAACCTTTGCATTTTTCTTTTTAAAATATCACCTTAGTTCTCTAGGGTCTCTAGATATTTAGGAATTCTAACTGTTTTATCCAACATGACAATTATCCCTCCCAATTTCATATGATCTAAGATTTGACATCATGCCTTTTAAGACTTTATCCAAGTCAATGTCTGCTAGGTTGAACACTAGCAGGCCAAGGCTAGATGCCCGTGCCATTGAATAAGAAATCTCCCTCCAATTAGACAAGAGCCGATTAATGACTACTCTCTTGGTCTAGTCACATAATCAATTTTAAAGTGCCCCAACTATATTATAATCTTGCCCTTCTCTTTCCATCTTGTCCATAAGAATACCATGAGGGCCCTTGTCAAAGCCCTTGCTGAGATCTAGGCTTAATATATCTACAAAATAGATATGCTATGTCTACAGTGCTCTATTGATCTGCTCATCTAGTAATGCTGCCAAAAATCAAAATTAGGTTAAGCTAAGATCAACTGTCTGGGTTACTGATTGTGGTGATATTTCATTCTGGCTAGGTGAAAAGCAGATTGAATTATAGGTTGGAAGTCAAGAAGGGTTGGGTTTGAATTCTATCTCAGTCACTAGAAAATCCTGTAAGCTTTCTAGGCCTCAGTTTCCTCTTCTGTAAATAAGAAAATTGGACTTAATGGTATTTAAGGGCATTTCCAGTTCTATATGTATTATTTCTAGTTTTAAATGAATCCATGTTGACTTCACCACTGCCCTTCTGAAATGCTAATAAATCATTCCATCAATAATATATTAGAATTTTGCCAGGAATCAAAATTAAGCTTGCTGCCCTATTGTTTGCAGACTTAAAGGACAATAGGTTTAGAACTGGAAGAAACATTAGAGGCTTTAAAATCCAACCTTACTATTTAGTATGTGTGGACACAACCACACAGAAGTTAAATAACTTGCCCAGGTTCACAGGACAGGCAAGCATCTGAGCTGGTATTTGAATCAGAACCTTTCTAATGTTCAGTCTCTTCACTATTCCACAATACCTTCCTCTCAAATTTCTTTTCTTTTTGAGGTTTCTCTACAATGAGAGGGTATATGCCTTGTTTTTTTTTTTTTTGTGTACAAACTTAAAAGTTCAATGTAAATCCTACTTATCAATTCCGGAAATTTGGACAGCATTTGTCTCATTCTCATCCTGGTGCCATTTCTATCTTCTATGAACAAATTAACTCTTGACCAAGTGCTTTTTGCAAGGAAATTACTAATAAATGAAATCTGTTTACATACAAATAATCAGGTGTTGAAATACTCATTTTAACAGGATATAGTGTCATGCATATTAGAATGAATGAGATAAGCTTAAGTGAAACAGAAACATTCTTTTGCCCTCCCTATCTCAAATCAGAATTTCAAGAAAATGAATTTCTAGGAAAACCAGAGTTCTGAATACTTTTCAAAAGGAATAGGTGTGACCACAGTCAAGAAGATAGAACAGTTATTTGTGAAACAAAAGTAGCAGTTGTTGTAGATAGATCTAGCCAGGATATCAACCTCCCTCCCGCTCTGAGGCTGCATGCAGGTAATATGTAAAAGCAGGGCATGTCCTGGTCTCTGATTGGTGTCCTATATGATTTATTGTGATTTTTAATGCTAGAATAAATAGCACGATGTGACATTTCGATTCTGGCAGAGAATTGTGGACTAGCCTCTAGAGAGACTAGTTACCTGGGTAGACATTCCTGTGTTTGTCTACAATAAGTACATTTCTGGAAACATCTTAAGCCTTCGTCTGGGCCACAAACTGTTTAAGGTCTTTAAAAGAAGAAAATATCGAACAATTTGTATGAGGATGATACTTCCTTATAAGATCAGATATACCAATTTCTTTCATATCCTTTATGTGGAGGATTCTAGGAAAATGGCAGAGTAGGTCAGAAAATTCCAAACTCTCAAGATTTTCCCCCACAAAAGAGTAAAAATATCACCTTAGGGAGAACAAAGTGTGGGTGAAGATAAATAAGATAGGGCACAACCAAGGTCTTCCTGGGATAATGTGAGATCAGAAGAAAAGTCCCAGGATGAGGTTTGGTCCCTGTGAAGAGTAAACACCTCCAGTTTAGGGTCCCTTTTATCAATTAGGGGCAAGCCCTGAGGTTAGTTTTTTGTCCCCAGGCACAGGAACTTTCACCCCCATAAGGAGTTGGGTGTTTGAGCTCAGGAATATTGAGAGAACTTCTGCTGATAAGGAACACCAGACCCAGCTGTGCTGTGAAGAGCAGTGAGGGTGACAAGGATCCGGTTCTCAGTGAGTGCAGAAGCAGTGAAGCAGAAAACCTCTGGTTGCAGGCACTTATAGGAGGTTGGAGATTTCCCTTTGATTCCAGGCTAGAGGGGAGAACTGAAGATCTGGGGCAAGAGGCACCACTTCCTCTACCTTAGGATTAGAGGTGATTGCAAAAATTAAGCTATTACTACAAAAAAAAAAATATGCACAGGCAAAGGAGAAAGAATCCAACTATAGAAAGCAATTATGGTAATGGAGATGACCAGGGTTCATCTCCAGAAAAGGATATTGAAGTAAAGAAACTCCCAAAGAGTAATGCCAAATGGTCACCAGCCCAAAAAGAATACTTAGAAGGTCTTTAAAAAGAGTTTAAAAACCAAATGAGAAATAGAGGGAAAACTAAAGAAAAAAATAAGAATAACTCAAGAAAAACAAGAAGGTTACGAAAGTAAAGTCAACCAATTAGAAAAGAAAATCTAGAATCGTAAGGAAGAAAATGACATCTTGAAAATTAGAATTGGGCAAAGTGAAGCTAGTGAAATTATAAGAGATCAAGAAATAATTAACAAAAATATGAATAATGAAAAATGGAAGATAAAGTGAACTATCTTATAAGAAAAACAACAGATCCAAATCTGTTATAGATCAAGATCAAGATCAGTTATACAAAGATCAAGAAGAGAAAATATAAAAATAATCAGACTAACTGAAAATTATAATAAAAAAATCTTTATACAATAATATAAGAAATAATAAAAAAAATTGTCCTGAAGCAAGACAACAAGGGAGGAAAGTGGAAATAAAAAAAAAAGGCATCAATCACTACTTAAAACAGATCCTATGAGGAAAACTCAAACAATCAAATTTTGAAACCTCCAGCTCAAGGATAAAATATTTAAAAAATCAAGATTAAAACAATTTAAATATAGTGCTACCACAATTAGTCTCACACAAGACCTAGCAGCAGAGACATTAAGAGATCACAGATGTTTGAGTATAATATACCTAAGAGCAAAGGAACTAGGGCCCTGCAGAAAATATCATATCCTGCAAGGTTAAGTATTATTCTCAATGAAAAAAAGAATGAACATTTGATAAACTCTCAGACTTTCAAGATTTTGTTAAAACAAAGTCCTGGACTTAATAGAAGATTTGATGTACAAGAACCAAGAGAAATGTAGACTGACTATAAGGGATTCATAGGGTCAGATTGTTTACTTTTATATATATATATATATATATATATATATATATATATATATATATATATATATATATCTTATGTCTGAGATTCTTATTAATAATTGGGTAGCTCATAAGTAAGACTGGGGAAAACCTGAGTACAATATGAATTTAATAAGTAAAACCATTTAGGAACAGTTAAAAAGAGTAATTATTTCCTACAAATGATGTGCAAGTGGAAGAATCCATAGAGAGGAAGCAGATGGGGGTGGAGGGCTGGTAGTTCTGGTAACCTACTTTCACTGGGAATGAGTTTAAGAAGCAACAGTACATCCATATTTAGGAGAATATAAAAGTCTTCTAAATTTAGAAGGAGTAAAACAGTAGAGGCATAGGGAGGGGGGAGAGGAAAAGAGAAGTATCTTTAGAGGGGAAGGAGAAGGAATAGGTAAAAGTGGGATGTAGAAGGGTGTTGAGATTTATGAGAGTGGGAGGATATGGGACAGATCCTTGGAGAGGGGTAGGGAAGTAAGAGAAGAGCAAAGTCGTGGGTAGAAGTTAAGTGGGGGGGGGCAGGAGGGATGGGAAAAAAGAGATGCTTAAACATAACAAACAAAGATAAGGAGTAAAATATGTTTGAGTAAGCATATGTCTATATATGGATATATATATGTATATGTGTATGTATATGTCTATAGCTATAGAGAAACATATCTAAACTTTATTGCAGACATCTGAGAGGTGAGGGAGAGGAAAAAAAATAAGTAAAAAATGCACAGAGAACAAAAAAATTCACAAGGAAGCAAAGAAAAGATGGACAGTTTTCAAGACAAGTATTATTTGTCATACAGGATTTCTTGAAATGAAAATTTATTGTTACCCAACTTGAATCCTCTCTTTATGTTTTGCTATGCACGTGACATGTTTTTTTTCCTTTAACTTTGTATTTAAGTTCCAATATTTAAGTTTATGATATGTTTTGAGTTCTTTATTTTTCTATTTTGTATTTGTGTTCTGGTATTTGAGTCATACTTTCTGGATCCTTAACATGTCCACTGTATGCATTTCATCAGAAATCATGAGATTCTGACATAGAAAAGTCTTAGACCACTGCTTATGGCAAGGTTAACCCTCTATTTAACATAAAGAAAAATATAACACAGAATCCATCCTGTGGATATTTAAAACACACAAACACTTGGATTGTTTCCATTGCATGTATACCATACCAAGACTTCTGATTGAGGGTTTCCTTTTCAATCTACATATTGTTGGCTTGGTGTAATGAGTTCAAATTAATTAAAATTATAGTGAGCAGTGATTTGTTTTTTAACTAAGCTAATCCAGTTTTGTTGTCTTTACTGTGAGTAGCACCCTGGATTTGAAGGGGGACTGGCCTTATCAACAAGCATAGAATTCCATGCCTCAACTTTATCCACAGGAGTATTGCATAGTTGTTTGACTATAATTGATTTTCAAATGATTTGTTATTCCTTTTGTTGTCATATGGTAACATAGTGAATGAGAATGCTAGAAACTGTTGGTGACACTAATTCTGTTTTGATCTCCTAGATCAGAAGTGTCAAATTCAAGGAGAAACAGGGCCATTTAATTATACAGAAGGATCTCTCTGGGATGTATATTCACTTAGAAAATCAAAAATTAACATTATTTTCTAGTGTATTCTTATGTATTTTGTTAAATATTTTCCAATTACATTTTAATCTGGTTCTGACAAAGTTAGGCATGTTGTGAGCCCCATTGTAGCCTGTGGGCTGTGTATTTAACATCTCTGTCCTAGATGACCTGATAATCAGAAGCTGAAGAAGCATACCAGTCTTGCCCTTGACTAAGAGAACAGTACAATTTCTTCATTTTCCATTGAATATGAGAGAAGGCATATTAATTTTCCATGGTCTCCATATGTAATTAAAATAAGCAAATAGTATGACTAAATAAAAGAACATGTAAGACATTTCTAATAAATATTGATATTAATGTGATTCTCTTTCCCCAATTGCTGAATATAAATTTTAGTCCAAAACTATCTTCATTGACATGAAAGATGATTTTCAATCTTTATTTCTTTTTATAGGAAAAGATTAAACCTAAAAGTTGTTAAACTATAAAACCTAACCACTGAGCAAAGAAAGTTATGGAGGTGATCTTGATTTTAACATAAATATTACTTCTACCCTTTTAGTCTGAGATTACTCTGCAAATATCAAAGTGGGGGGAGAGAGAGAGAGAGAGAGAGAGAGAGAGAGAGAGAGAGAGGGAGGGAGGGGGAGGGGCCAGGGGAGGGGGAGAAGGGAAAGGGGAGAGGGAGAGAGCGGTAGATTGCAATTTGGAGGGTAAATTGGTTACTTCCCAAATCTACACCAATCTGAGTCCTAATTGTACAATTTCATGCCTGCCACCAGCCCATGATTACTTAACAGAATCTCTAGTTGCATTATTCCTTCACTTTAAAGGGATTTAATTTCATTATATAGACACAATGTTTGCCTGTCTGAAACTGAACTTTCAGATTTTGAATGAAAATACTTTTATTTGACACTGTGGCTGAATATGATTTTGAGAATAAGCAGCACTCATATAAACACCAACAAATATTTGAGGAGGGTCACAATCTGTGAGCCCCACATACTTACTATAATTTCAGAAAACTTTCCATTCAATCAGATCATTCAAACAGTTACTCCCTTGGATTTCAAATGACAGTGGACTTTGATTTGTCCTTGGAGTAAAAGAAGCATTCATAGCTCTTCACAATGAAGAAACTCATTATGAGATTGAAAACTAATTCAAAAAGCAGGGCACAGACAGTTTTGAGAGACTCATCTATTTGCTCTGATTAACAGTAAATAGAAAATTGGGTTTCAAAGGAAATTTCTAAATAGAAACAGTGAAGTGATGCTGGAACAAAATAAATGCTAATTTTGCAGTAATTTTCCTTCCCCTACATTACTTCGGCTATCTGAAATCCCTTCTGTTTGCCTATTTAATTCAATTCATTTGAATAATCATTTATTAATTGACTGCAATATACCAGGAACTGTGCTTGAAATTGGGAATAGAAAGGAATCCTTTCCCTCAAAGAGCTTATATTCTACTGGGGGAAAACAACATGTCCATACTTATGTCCATACATACATACATGCATATGCACATGTACATTTATGTGTATATATGTTTATATATTTGTATCTTTGTATATACATGTATTCTGTATACATGTATATGTGCACAATATGCCCATGTGTATACATACATATATGCATATACGCACACATATTTTAGAATGGAGGGAAGATATTAATAACTGGTGAAAAGAGAAAAGTCTTGTAGAATGTGGCAGTTGAAAATAGAAGGAAGAGAGAATTTATGAAGCACTGATGAAAAGCACTGGAAGAAAAGCCAGTGCAAGGATACAGAAATAGTTGGATCACAGAGTATAGGATGTATGAGTAGACTAGGTAAAGACATGGAAGTAGGAGAAAGAATGTATGGGATTGGAATGTATCAAAGGAATCGAGGAATATGCCAAATTGTCTTATTTGACTACAATGTAGAATGAATAGGTCTATTAATGTATCAGTATATTTCTTCTTATTTAATGTGTATAAATTCAACTCTTCATTATTATCTAGTAATATAAAATAAATGTTTGAAACACCTTGCAATAAATCAAATAAATTCACTGTAATAACTTTTAAAAGGTGTACAGAGAGAAAAAAATAGAAAACAATTTCCCTTAAAAGCTACCTTCTAAGTCTCTATTTGGGGAGGAATGATTAGCCCAATAACAAATTGAATGTAATTCAGAATTTGTGTCTTTAAACAGGAAGGACAAATCCCCTCACCTTACAGGCTCAATGTCATTCAACTGGTAGGCTGTATCTTTATTAAAAACCTAGAAATGTCACAGCAAAAAGAAGGTCCAAATTAATTACTACAATCTTGGTAAAGTTTAGATCTGGTTAGAAGAAAGGTCAAGTTTAGAATGAAATGTCCATGTCATGATCTCATTTTCTACTTGTGATACAGGGAGAGGGGCGATGTGACCTTGAAGTTGGAATAGTGACCCAGCTATGAGAGAGAGTGAAAAAAGAGGAAGAGAGGCATACATACAGCCTAAACACTTCCATGTATGCATTGCAGATCTACAGATTGTGACAGGGAGGGGATAAACATAAAAGCCTGAAAGGATGGTTTAAAAAAATAACTTAATTTTTAGAGATAAGCAGTGTTTTGTGATAATATTGAAAGAAACTTATTAAATACATTCACAAAGTTGCTATCGATTTCTCTTCTTCCCCCCTTGCCTTGTGGTTCACACTGGTGACCTATAAGAAAAACATGGGCATAATTCTTTTCAAATCTCATCAGCTGTTAAAGAGATAGAAAAGCATGCACCTTCTACTTTGAAGTAGAATGGCAGCTAGGTGTTGAAGTGGTTAGAACAATGATTCTGAAATCAGGAAGACCGAAATTCAAATCTGGCTTTATAAACCTATTAGCTGTGTGACCTTCAGCAAGTCACTTCATTGCTGTCTGCCTTAGTTTCCTCATCTGTAAAATGGAAGTAACAATAGCACCTAACTCCCAGCGTTGTTATAAGGATAAAAGGAGAAATATTTCTAAAGTGTTGTATAGGTCTTAAAATGCCATATAAATGTTTCTTACTATTATTAATAATATTATTCTGGGATGGTTGAGGATAGATACACATGCATGTAAATCTAATGCCCTCCCAGTAAACACTTCTGCAACTCCCAATATTCTTTCTATATATTTTCATATATTATGTATTAGGATGGATGGATAGACAGATAGATATATTTGTTTTTCCTCTTACAAAGTATACTCCCTGCAAGAAGGGATTTGTTTCATTCTTTGTCCTTGTTTATTAACTGTCTAGCACAGTGTTTGGCACAGAGCAGATGCTTAATAAATACTGGTTGATTGACTGGTTGTTTTCTTTAGACTAAACTTTCTTCCACTGAGGTTTTTATTGCATGAACTCAAGTTCTTTAAGCATCTCTGCTATCTCTTCTGGATGTTCTCCAGTTTAGCATGGATTCTTTAAAATTTGGTGCCTAGAACTGATCACAGTACTCTAGCTATGGCATGACTTGGGCAGAATACAATGTATCCATCAATCCCCTGATACAGGTGACTGTGTCCATTTTGATACAGCCTAAATTCACAGTTAACTACTGCATCATTGGATCATAACAGGATCATAGATCTAGACCTGGAAGATACCTAAGAGGTCCTGTGGTACAACTCCCTCCCTACCACATCACACTGCTGACTGATTACATGTGTACTCTACCAAAATCTGTAGGTCTTATTCAAATGAACTGCTATTGTCATGCCTTGCCCATGTAACACGTGTGAAGTTGAATCTTTAACTCAAATGCTGGCTTTTTTACATTTTTTTCTTAAATTCCCACTAAATCTGACCTCACCCATCAAGAACTGTAGATATCCCTTACTTAATTGGTTAGTATGTTATCATTTCTTCCTAAATTTTTGTCATTTGCTTTTTGATAACTGTGAAAGATATACCTTCATTGGAGTCATTCATCAACCCACTAAATAGAACAAAGATAAGATCAAATGTCTGGGTCATTTGACTACTGAGACTCCTTTCAAGTTGACATTTAACCATTTTTTCCACTTTGGATGAAATCATTTGATGGTTTTTGAATTTACTCAAATGTAGTACCACTTGTCATGTACTTTTCTAACTTGTCAATAAGAATTGTATCAGAATAGCAATGATGACAAAAAAGGAGAATGAGAAATGCTGCTTGCATTGTAGAAAACAAGGACGGTAATGCATTGTTGGTTGATCCATTAAAGAGCTCAAGCACTTTGGAAAACTATTTGAAATTATACACAGGAGATATTGAAAGGTTCATGCTTTTGACCTACCTATACCACTGCTAGACCTAGACTCAAAAGACATCAAGAAAAAGGATCAGTCCTATATGTATGAAAATATTCATAGCAGATCTTTTTATGATGGCAAAAGAGACAAAACTGGAAACTAAAAGCATGTTCAAAAAATAGAGAATGGATAAATAAATGTTGCTGGAAGAATGTGATGAACTATTATTGTTCTTTAAGAAATAAAGACATAGATGATGTGAAATAAAGACATCAAAAGACTTATTTGGATTTTTTTGCAATGAAGGTAGTAGAGCTAGAAGAATAATCTATGCTATCACATAAATTTATAAAAAATAACATTAATGAGTACTGATAAAATGATGAAGAATAAAATGAAGAGAATAGGAAAAACAATTTCTACCGTAACAACAATGCTATATAAATAAACATCTTGAAAGCTCTAAGAAATATAATCAAAATCATTGCCATAAATATTCTGAAACAAATGACTAATCCATTAGATTGTAATTTCCTTGAGGGAAAGAACTATCTTCTGCCTCTTTCTGCATCTCCAAAAAGTAGCACAATGCCTGGCACATAGTAGGTATTTATTAAATTTTTATTGATTGATTGGTTGATGAGATATGCTCTCTATTACAAAGATGTGAAAAACTTAAGATATGGAATTGTATATGTATATATGTATACAAAAATATGCATATGTATATGAATATAATATCAGCATATTTACACATATGTAACATTTTTTCAAGGTGCTTGATTTCATTTTAAATAGATATGCTTCTATTGCAGAAGAGAGGTCACCAATTCTCACGTTAGAAATTATCCTCTAACTCTGAGATAAAATATTTGTTTTGTGTTATCAAATACCTACCTTTTATAAACTGTCAAAATGGTTCTTGAAGCTTCAGCAATGATAAGTCCCTAAATACTGGCAACTAGAATGGTTGTGAATATTTAATTGTGTTTCAGTAAGAATCCCATGTTGTGATGGAAGGGATATAAATATCATCCACAAAATGCAAGATAATAAGAAACATTCATTCAGAAAATTCTGGATGGTAGAACATTTTGTTTCCATCAGTATTAGGTTGATATGTCTGTTCTAACTAAAGGCATGTCACAGAAATTAAAATCCAAAATCCATATTGAGATTTCGTTCTTAATGTAAAACAATGAGAATTATATTTACAGATTGCAAGGACAGGTGTCCTCCTAGATGTATTGTAAGAAATAATTAGTAAGAACTTGTTTTCTTTTGTTAGGTTAAGTATAATGTTAATGATTTTATTGTAATCTTGGATAAATTAAGACAATTCAATATCTCTTTGGAAGGATTAAGTAATACTATTTATCTGAAGTATTTTTTGTCCAAGAATTTAAAAAGTAATCTTGGAAAATGTATTAATGTAAAAGTTTTGCAGCAGGGATGGAGATGGGGAGTCCAGTCAATGATTGGGTATGTTATATGCAAAATTCATGGTTAAAGGTTGACCTGGCTGACATCTAAGTTATTTTCAATGCTATTGAGTCATTAATATCCAAGTGTATCTATAAGTCTTATTCTTGTTCTTCATTTGTGGTTAGTTCATTCAGTTGGTTAAAATATTGATGAATGGTTGATCTGATGTGGAGACCATAAAAGCAAGAAAGTGATGGGGACTGAGAGAAAGCTAAGAAAAAACAAGAGCAGAATGAAACCTCTGAGAAAAAAATTAGGATCAATATTTAGTGTTGTTGTTACTTTACTTTTCTGTATTATCCCAGAATAATTAGGAATTATGAACCCTCCCCCGCCCAACTTAGTCTCAGGTTAGATGGATATAAACAATAAATTTTAGTGTCCCCAAGACTTCTTTTCTGTCTTTGCTTTGTTATCAGATAGTGACAATCTCAATATTTACTGTCATTTCTGTGACATGAGAAATGCTTCTTCATAGTGATAGTATTCCCAAGTCCTATGCCATGAAGGTTAGGCTAGCTTTAATGCAAATAGTATTCAAATTTTCCTTATGCTTTGATTGGCTCAGGGGACTAAGCCTGGGGCCATTATCTAGTTTGCTAGGGGGTTTGTATGAAAAAGAAAACAAAAATGTCAACAAACAAAAACTCATAACAAGGGGAAAAATCCTTCTTCAGTCTTCTGACTGATGAATTACCATGGGTAACATGAGTCAGGAGAACTATACTCAGCTGAGTTCATGCTGCACCCTTGTTGAATGAATCTTTCCTTGCAATGACTTAGAAAATTTCCCTCTGTTAACATTAGTCAGACTACATATGTCTCATTTAATTTCTTTCCCTGACCTTAGCTCCTAGTGTAATTTGAGTCATTCTAGACTTGCCAATTCCTGGAGAATTGTAGCTTAAGTGACTGCTATGTTTAAACAATGTCTGAGAATTTTCTTCCTTATTTTTATTTCCAACTATAGTTTTATTTCCAACTTTTTTTGCCTACTGCTTTGAACTCTAATAAACATTTAGAGATCAGCTGACCATTGAGAGCTTGAGTTGTGGAAAATAAGCAAAAGTATAAATTATGACAATATGAAGGAGAAGGAGAATTCTGCATTGTTTTATCACAGAAACCCAGATGTGGCAGTGATGTCAGAGGACATCTATCCCCACCTCAACTTGAATAGAAGGTGGTGTGGTACAATGGAAAGAACACAGATACTGAATTCAGGGGACTTGGGTTAAATATACCTTCTCAAGTTCTCTAGGCTCTGATCTTGACTCTCTAGATATTACAGTGCCTTACAATCCCTCCCCCTTGGAAGTTCATGCCATCCCTGGACCTCTTATCTTGATCTGAAATTTTGTTATGTCAACCTAAATATGTTTTGCTATGTTTAATAATGAAATCAATTTGCATTTCTTGAGAACATACCAGAGGATAATTTGAAAGCAGGGATTATCTAACTTTTTTATTTGAATCCCCAGTGTTTAGTTCAGTGCTTGCATATAGCAAGTATTTGATAAATGCTCACCCCTTTCAATCATTCAAATGTAGTGAGAAGTGACTATGGGCATCAGGAAAAAATAAGCTTGGGATTAAAAAGTCTGGAGAAAGTTCATAAAAGGAATCATCCACACATAGTTGGTGAGAGATCATATACTTTGATATTATAGCTGTGGTTTTGTCAGTATGAGCACACTCTCTACCAGTGCAGATTGCTAGCCCTGTAGGATGTAGCATCCAGAATTGTTGAGATAGTAAAAAAATCATCACTATGCAGCCTAGTTAATGATTAACTTCTTCAAACTTAGATAGGCTCTTCCGAAGGCAACAGGTATCCGTTGAACCCATGGTTGAAATATTTTTGGCTTGGTCAATCCTGTCAGTTTTTTTTTTGGCGCTTTTGGAGGAACATTTGAGCACTCAAGGCCATGTCCATGTTATATAGAAACATGAGAGCAGTATTTACCCTTATATGACCTGTAAACTTATACTTATTTTCTGTATATTGAATTTTAGATACAAAAAATGTCTTCTTGTATTACCCTAAATGACGCTAGCACAGGCGCAAAGAGTTAATGCAGCTGAGGTAATGAATGATTTTCTTCTTAGCTATCAATATTATATTTTTTCTTCCATGTTTTTAATAGGATAGTAACTAAGACTTTCTTTTCTATGCAGGTAGAGTTTAACTAGTGAGTAGCAAAGCTACAAGATTTACGATCTTTATAGAAATAAAATTGAGATGTTTTGTTGATAACTTGTCCCTATGTTTAAATCATTTATTTTCTTCTTCTTTAGGCATATTCAGCTGTAATCTTTACAAAGTCATGTCAGTTGTTTTTAAGTTCCCCTAAATTCCTTAAGATGCTAACTGGCAGCCTAATGGAATTGCTACAAATAAGTCACTTCTTACACAGCTTTTCTGCTAGGGCTATTTAAAAAGAAAATAGATCATCATAACAAGAATGTTATATTATGTTCTATCAGAGACACTTCATGTAATTTTCATTCTTTAACAACACAAAAAATACTTGCATGTGATTCTTTCCTAATAAATGTAATTTGCTACTTGTACTGTATATCATTCTAATTGCAACCCTATCTCTTATGCTAAAGACAGCTTCAAACTATTGGTGAGAGGGGGAAATTCTCTTTCATGAAAGACTTTAATTATGTAGCCGCAATTTTCTTTGTTTAGTATGTGCCTTCCTTTCAAAGCACGATACTCCAATTTTTCAAGTAATCATCTTACCTGCTTTTCTATCTGTAATTTCCCTTGTTCTCTGGTTTTTCTAAAAATTGATGGTGCTTCTATATGTGCCTTACCTCCAAATAGCCTACCTGTAGCTAAATATTTTAACTTTCAAGCCCATCTGTTAGTAAATGCAATGAGCCTCCTAAGCACATGAAAGTAAAAATCCATTACAAATGAAAGACTTTCTAATATACACACATACACACACACCCCCCACACAAATGCACAAATACGCACACAGAGACACAGCAGTTATACAATTATAGATTTGGAACGGAAACTTAAAAGAGTTTGACAGTGAAGTTATTGGTATGAAATATCTAATATAATAACATGAAGATAAATGCACAGTATATGAACCACAAGAAAAGAGGAAGCACAAAGTGATAAAATAGTATTTTTTTGGAAACTGAGAAAAATGACTATTATTTAGTGTTTGATACAATGCTTAAATTTTCATGATAGCAACATTTGAACCTTGTGGTATCTCACTGGATCTGGAGAATTTACTTTTGGAACATTTTCTGAAGGGGCTATATAAGGCACAAATCCCTGGTACATAGAAAACACTTAAACGCTTTTCCCCTCATTCATCCATTCATGTATTCATCTAGAGAACACTAATTTTTTCTTTCAGAAATTTGGTATACAATTAATATTATTGATTTTTTTCATGTATTCAAGTGCTTAAAATAGCTTTTTCCATATTACATATCACATAGATTACAAAAAGGAGAGAAATGAGAGGAAACCAATTATAAGGCACATAGTTGGTACTTAATACATCTTTGCTACGTTAGTTTCTTAGAAACAACCATAACCTTCCTTCTTTTTTAATTCTCCATGCCTGTAAGTGAAATTATCATTCTACCAGTCATGTAGTCTCCAAATCTAAAGGATATCTCCTTGATACCTCTTTCTCATTCCTCATTGGTCATTAAGTCCTATCAATCCTTCCTTAGAAAAGTTTTACATATTGATATATTCCACTCAGTGCTGCTAGATGGTAGAGTGGATAGAACAATGGGCCTGGTGTCAGGAAGATTCATTTTTGTGAGTACAAGATATTTACTAATTGTGTGGTTCTGGGCAAGTCACTTAACCCTGTTAGCCTAAGTTCTTCACAAGTAAAATGAACTGGAGAAGGAAATGGTAAACTATTCCAGTATCTTTGCCAAGAAAATCTCAAATAGGGTCATGAGGAGATGAACACATCTGAAAAACAACTGAACATCTTCCATTCAGGACAGCTAAGTTGCTCAGTGGATAGAATAGTCTGAAAGTCAGACTGAATCAGCTGAAAGTCAGGAAGAATCAACTTTGTGAGTTCAAATCTGGCCTCAGATACTTACTAACTGACCCTGAACAATCAATTAATCCCATTTACCTCAATTTTTTCATCTGTTACCTGAGTGAATGAAATGGCAAACCCCTCCAATATCTTTCCCAGCTGTTGCGTAAGTGATTTTTCACTAATTTCCACCTCTTTTTGACATTTTTGGGGGGTTTCCTTAGTAAAGAAATTGGAGAAATTTGTTATTTCCTTGTCCACATCTTTTTACAAATGAGTAAAAAGAGACAAATAGTGTTAAATGACTTGTCCAGGGTATAAAGCCAATCACAGGCAGCACACATGAGAACTGCTGCTCTGAATGATTTCAAGGGTCTAATTGCATAGTTTAATGAACTCTCGATTTATTTAGCAACAAACTAAGCACAGTTCAATATCACAATATTCATAGCAACATCCTTAAGTAAAACACATCATTCTATCAGTATCAAGTATCCAAGTAAAGTCCTTTTTCAAGTATCACACCATTCACCCATAGGTCACTGTAAGAATAATCTTAATTGACATCAAGTGCCAAATAAAGTCCTCTTTCATTTTAACTTGAGGTTGCTTTCAAAGTCCCATGACTCTTCCTCTGTGGGCTGACCACTCCCAACTCTTGCCTGGATTCACACATAGGCAGCTGTCTATGGCTTGCTCCATGTCTCATCTCATGGGGCCTGCTCCACTCCGCAGATTCTATCTCCAAGAAAACAAAGCTAATCAAGGCAACAACAATACTAACACACACCACCAGCATCCTTATGTCAATTCATTCATAAAAAACAACAAACAGGACTTCTGTCTGAGAAATTAACACAGATCAACAGACAGGACTTCTTCCCTGGTATCAGAGGTCTTCCTCTCGGCTATCAGGGCATCTTCTTCTCTGCTACCAGAGGCTTCCTCTCAGCTGTCTTCTTCTCCATACTGGCTCTGTTCACATCTGATTCTCTCAACCTTGGCTCCCTTTATATACAGTTCTAGTCATCATCTGATTGTCTATAGCCCACATGTATCGTGATTGGTGAGAACCCGCTTGCACATGTGTGATTGGTTAAAACTCTCTTCTCTCTCTCTCTCTCTCTCTCTCTCTTCCCTTTGATTAATCATATATACATATGTGTATATATGATTAATCAAAGGGAAGATTCAATCAGAAGCATTTGATTGTCTAAAATGACAACAACAAAAGATGTACTTTGCTTGATATTACAGAGGGTCACACAGATTGTGAGTGTCTGAGATCAGATTTGGATCAGGTCTTCCTGATTCCAGGACACTCTATCTGCTGTGCCACCTACTTTCTCTTAATATCTTTGCCAAGAAAATCCCAAATGGGGTCACAAAGAGGTGAAAAAAGACTGAACAAACCTTCCACTCAAACTGACTCAGTTTAACCTCCTTTATCAAACTTTTTCTATATTGTATATTGCTTTGAATCTTAATTTTATCTTTCCAATAAAGCTACAAACTTCTTGAGTGTGAGAGCCTTCCCTTATAAATGTCATGCATCTTCCATGAGGCTTAGAACAGCACTTAGCTCATTGATCTGTAAGTGCCCCTCAGATGCTTATTAATTGATTTATTAGCTGTGGGCCAGTGTTCCCCAGTAAGATATTTAACCATCAGTGTGCCTTAAAATCTTTGACCCTGTTTTCCACAACTATAGTTACTTAAGTTTTCATTGGTCATCACAATGAGCAGACACAAGGCTACTTTCCAGGGGGATTTGCTACATTTTTGTATGTCAAGGATTTTTAGTAATGGAAATGTAATTGAACCAGATGTGTAGTGAAAATGAAACAACAGCTGAATAGTTATTGTGCTATACTGTATTCTACAAACATTGAGTATCCTAGGGAAATCCTGCTTAGAATGAAGAGTTGTGGATATGCATTGATCTGTGGTGGCGCCACTGCAAGGAAAGCATAAAAATTGTCTAAGTATACAAATTTATGACTGCATCAACTTTAAAAGCTAAAGCAAAGTTGTTTTTTAAAGTTCTACAATAAAATTTTAATTGATTTACATGACCTCCTACCCACCTTTCTCCCTTCTTACCCTAATATGTTAGTTTTCCCAAATTAGTATAAGAGAATGATTTATGAGGTAAATCAATATATAGCCTCCAAGCGACTCAACTGGGACAGTGGAGGGAGCTAATTTTCTTACAAAAATATGTTGATGGACATTACCCACTGTTACTTGCCGTGTAGTATCAGAGGATTGCTGTCCAATGAGGACTTCAGCTTTTCACATTTCTTACAAATTTGTTACAGTCAAATTGTCTCCAAAGGATAAGGCATTAGAAACAATTCATGGAATCATGCCAATAATTATAACAAATAATATTATTTATATAGTGTTTTAAGATTAGTTAAGCCCTTTATATGTTATCTCATTTGATCCCCAGAACAATTCTTGGGAGATAGATGCTATAATTATGTCTACTTTTACAGATGAGGGGAGTGAGGCACAGAGCCTCTAAGTGACTTGACCAGAAACATGAAGTAATTTAAACACAGAGTAAGAGATCTTGGATATGGCAAATATGGGAATTGATTTTGCATAATTTTGCATATTTATTACATTTTTTTCCTGTCTTAAGGAGATATCATAGAGAGAAAATAAATGATTATTTATTGAAAAAAATAAACACAATTTGGACTACTTGATTTTCCCCAAAGAGTTTCTGTTTTTCTTATATCCCTACGTTTAATATGATCCTGCCACCATAAATACCAAATCCCCCTCTCCCGAGTCTCCCATCAAACGCTGTCCATTCCTCAAGGAATATTTCAAATGACATCCCTTTCATGGAACTTTTCCTGTGCCTTCCCCCACTAGTCGTAACTTCTCCATCCTCTGTATTATTGTTAGGTTAGGTCAATTTCTGTTACTATTTCCTATTAAAAATATTCTAATATCAGATTGTAAGGGGGAGAGGATTCTATGAAGATGGCAGAATAGATCAGAAAATTCCAAGCAAGTCCCCCCTACAAAAGAGATAAAATATCACCTTAGGTTGAACAAAGTTCAGGCAATAAATAAATAAGCAAATAAATAAATAGATAGATGAATAAATAAATAGGAGCAGGGACACAGCAGGGTCACATTCCTGAAAAAATTTGACATCAGAAGAAAAATTCCAGGAAGATGTTGGGTCCCTTTGAAGAGTAAACACATCCAGGCTAGGGTCCTCTTTAATAACAAGCAGAAAGCCTGGAGATAGTTTGTGTGAGAGGCTACCTGGCTGAGCCACAGGAACTTTTACCACTGCGATAGTGAGGGGATTTGGGTGTCTGAGCTGGGGAAGATTGAGGGAACCTCTGGTGACAAAGAACACCAGATCTAACTGTGCTGTGAAGAGCAATGGGGATGAGAAGGGATTAGCATGAGCCAGGTGAGAACAGAAGCAGTGGGACAGAAAGTCTCTGGCTGGAGGCACCAACAGGAGGTTTGGGATTGGGTTGTAGTTCCAGGCTGGAGGAGAGAATTGAAGATCTGGGGCAAGGGGCAAGAATCCAACCATAGAAAACTATTATGGGAATAGAGAAGAATTGGGTTCATCTTCAGAGGAGGATATTTAAGCAATATCCTCTTCTACCCCAATATCTACTCTTCTACCCCGAAGAGTAATGTCAAATGGTCATCTGCCCCAAAAGAATTCGTATACAATCTTAAAAAAAGTTTTAAAATATTTATTAATTATTAAAATATATGAAATACTTATTTAAAATATAAAATATTTAAAAATCAAATGACAGAAATGGAGAAATAAGATATAAGAAGAGAATAAGAATAAAAGATGAAAAACAACAAAAGATTATGAAAGGAAAGTCAACCAGTTAGAAAAGGAGTTCCAGAATCTAAAAGAAGAAAATAACACTTTGAAAATTAGAATTGGGCAAGACAAAGCCAGTGAAATCATAAGATGTCAATGAATAACTAAACAAAATATGAATAATGAAAATATAGAAGAGAAAATGAAATATAAGAAAAACAGCAGATCTGGAGAACAGATCAAGAAAAGAAAATATAAAAATAATCCTATGAACTGAAAGCTATGACAAAAAAGAATCTTGAGACAATAATACAAGAAATAATTAAAGGAAATTGTCCTGAAGCATTAGAACAAGGATTCAATAAGGACAGACAGTTTCCTTTTTTTATATATGTAAAAGAAAAACTTATGTCCAAGATTCTATTTAATAACTGGGTAGCTCATAAGAAAAACTGGAGAAAACCTGAGAATGATATGAATTTTAAAAGCAAAACCATTTTGGAACAGCTAAAAAGTAATTATTTTATACAAATGAAGTGCAAGAAGAAGAATTCATACGGAGTAATTAGGTGTGGGGGAGACTCGTAGTTCTGGTGACTTTTCTTCGGGAGTGGGTTTAAGAGCAGAAAATACATGTATATTTAGAAGAGTATGAAAGCCTTCTAAATTCAGAAGAAATAAAATGCTAAGGTGATAGGGAATGGGAAGAGGATAAGGGAAGGATCTTTAGAGGGGAGGGTGAAGGAATAGGTAAAAGAAAAGGTGAGTATATAACATTGTCTAGATCAAAGAAAATGAGAGAATAAGGGATAGATCTCTGGAGGTCAGGGTAAGGGAATAGGTATGGAGGGATATAAAAGGGTGCTTAGATTTGTAGGAATGGGAGGATGGGGGAGGTATCCTCAGAAGGGTGTAGGCAAGTGATAGAAGGGCAAGGGAGCATGTAGAAGTAAAGTAGAGGAGGTAGGAGGGATAGGAAACAAGAGGTATGTACAAACATAAAAATAAAATTCAGAAGTAGAATGTGTTTCGGAAATCATGTCTATATATGCATATGTATATATATATATATATATGTATATGTGGATATATATATATATATATATATATATATATATATATATATAGCTATAGAGAAATATATCTACACTTAAACATAGCCTTTGAGGGGTGGGGTTGGGGAAAAATGAAGAAAGTAAAAAAATGCACAGCACAGAACAGAAGAAAACTTACAAAGAATCAAAGAAAAGATGGATAGTTATCAACATATAGTACTTATCATACAAGGTTTCTTGAAATGAAAATTTTGTTTTACATATTTTGAATTTCTCATGTTCTACTATACACATGATACATTTTTCCTCATTTCTCACTTTGTATTTAAGTTCTAGGATTTAAGTTTATGATATATTTTGGTTTCTTTTCTCCATTCTGTAATTGTGTTCTGATTTTTGAGTCTAAAGTAAAATTTTTAAAAATGAGGTTGTAAACTCTTTAAGGGAATGAATCTTGTTTTGTTCATTTTTTATATTCTCCATTCTTTCTAGAAAAAAAGCTTCACATGTGGTAGATATTCAGTAAATATTTGTTGAATTGAATTTTTATCAGGGACCAAAGCTGCAATAAAATTGTCTTCCTTAACCAGAAGTTCTGAGTTGACTTTTTTGCACTCCTAGTTTGTCCTTTGAAAATTGGTGGAAGTCTAGAGCAGATCAGTTGTTATAGTTCTTTAGGTATTATGGGTGATTATGGTTTTGGAGACATAAGTATAGGTTGTATGAGAAAATATATATTTCCTGTAAGCAGGTTTACAACACAGAAAAAATGATGAAATTTGATGTTACTTAATACTAGATTTGGTTTTTAAATTGTTGGTTGCAAACTCATACCCTGCCAAGCTATGGAGAGTCACTAAATAGTAAATTTCCTAAGGGCAGGTACCATGTTTTATTTAGCACTGTGCTTTATGTACATTTGTATATATGTATGCATGTATGGATGTATATATGTATCTGTCCATCCATATGTCATCTATCTCTCTTCCCATCTATCTATAGAGTCATATATCTTAGTAAAATAGCTAGATTTTGTTAGGTTTTATTTGTGAAAAGTCCTCTATTACTATTCTCTTCCCCTACCTTTTCTGAAATATCACTGCAAATAATTATCTCATGCATATGTAATTCCTTGAAAGACCTCTCCTGCAGATCTACAATAAAAAGTCAATTTAACTAATAATATGCCATGGAGAATTTGGTAAAATATGTTTAATTGGATAATTTTATTAATGCTTGACTCAATATGTAATCTTATTCCAACTTTCTAAAATTCTATTCACCTTCATTTCAGCAGTATTCTAATTTGTGTGATTTTTCCTTTTTTCTTTTATCCACCAAAGTCTCATTTGACTATAGGCATTTTTAAAGGTAAATGATGAATTTGTTTTTTAACAGTAGCAAATAGCTTCAGGATATCTTAACCTATCCAAAACAGATTTCCACTGCAATATGTTCTTCTGCTGAATACTAATAGTAACTAAACAAAACATTTCTCTGGGGGCACTGACTGATGATTACCAACTGACATCTTTAAGAGCCTTATTTCAGTCCTTAGTTCTCCAGATTGTTAATGATAATTCCACATTTAAATAAAGACTTTTATTTGCCTCTAATGATCCTAACTTGTAAATGTAACTATTGTAAATAATTTCAAAGAATGTGTTGCATTTCTCCTTTCTTCATCTTCTTTTTCCCTTGATAGTGGAAAAAACCCCACAAAATGAATTTTTGCATGCTACTGATAAGTAAAAAGCAGAGCTAGTTGTTCTTACAAAATTGATATGTTCCCAGTGGATATTCAATATTAATAAACAATAAATTTGAACAACTTGATGGTTGCATTTTGATAAGCCACAAAATGTGCTGTTTTGTTATTGCAAAAATTGGAGTTAATCAATGTGGCTTAATTATTATAAATTAAAGGAATTAAATAGGTTTTGATATCACTTCACCTATAAAGGTATTACTACACTAGTTTCCAAGTATCAACTTTAGGTTCATTTCCTCAGGGTCTCCAATGTAGATGCATTATGGGTCCATGTTAGACCAACAATGATTCTGATTCAGATCTTTTATTAAAATTTTAATCAACATTAGGCACTTTCCCGATTCAGTATCTTTTGTTGATGTGTTGGTCTTTTAAATCTTAATGAAAACAGCCATAACTAGTTGAGGAAGGGGCTACCAGTATTTTTCCCATGAAAGGGAAAATATAAAGGGAGAACAAAATTCATATTAGTACTCCACCAAAATAGAAAGAGGTGAAGGGAGTGAGCCCATATCCTAGGGGAAGGGTGGAGAATCGCAGAGCCTGAGATTCTGGGTAGTTGTGAAAAAAAAATTAAGAACCTGTTCTTTCTCTTCCCTTCTCCCTCTGTTCCATGACGAAATTCCCAGTTTGCACTTCTTAGTCATTCTTGGCAGAGCACCATTTTCCTTCGCTCTTTTCTGCACAAATCAGCCTGTTTTATTTGCCATCTAGAACTTTACTCAAGCATGAAGAAGCAATAATCCTAGTGTCTCCTTCTCTCATGCATACTGTCTATGATAAGGAGCCTCAGAAAAGCATCCTAGTGTGGAGAAGAGAAACATGAAAACTTAAATTTTGTTGTCTGCACCATGTGACATCTGAGGTTCCTTCCTACTCTGAGTAGCTAAACTCTAATCCCACTTACCTGAATTGCTCTGACTTCTTTTATTATTTTCACATCATGAGTTATAGCATTCACTTGAGGGCTTGCATGATGTTAGTCATGAACAGAGGTTGCCTTGGGCACTGAAATTTTTAGTTATGGTTCTGTAAAGGAACATACTTTTACTTTTGTTTCTTGTGCCACCAAAACCTATATTTGGAGAGATTGAGTTCAGGTACTGTTTCACTTTATTCAGATCCTTTATTAATATCACTATTGAAATATCCACAATGTCTGCAGAAGATGAGAGCACAAAATATATCGTCAATTATTTTTACAGATGAAACTATGGTTTCACGATTTTGCTAAAATTCTGATCTGCTGAATGAATGAGTTGGATCACTCTGAACATTCATGAAATTCCAGAAAGATACCTAAAAGGCAATGTCAAGTATATCAGTTTACCTTTTTTAATTCTAAGGAGTATACCCTCTGATTCTATCTTAAACCAATGTATTTCTGACTTTTGGCTTTATTGGAAATTCTACAATAATTCAAAGATTTGTTTCTTTGGGGTGTGTGTGTGTGTGTGTGTGTGTGTGTGTGTGTGTGTGAGCGTATTTGATAAGGGTGCCCTAAATACTAACACAGCATACAAACCCTCTATAACTCATTAGATCATTTTTTTACAAATTATTTTGACTGAAATAGACGTTATTCTACTGCTAGCCTGATAATGAACATTGTCCAATTTAGCAAAGCTGGTCATTTGGCAATGGGCATA
>CM053772.1:182929461-182951717 GCA_028658325.1 Potorous gilbertii | reverse complement strand
CAGCATCATTCCAATAGCAAAGATGATAACATAAAAAATTCAGAGACATATAGGAATACTTTTTTAAACTAGAGAAAATTAAAGCAAGCTTAACAAGTAAAACAATATTCATGAAGAAAATAATGTTCTGCCTCTAGAAGCTACCACTATCAATTCAATGATGCTGGCTCCCAACCACAGTGTAATGTTGGACCCCTCCCTGGCAACTCACTGACAAATCTTTTTCTTTCTTCACAACATCTATGGTATATATCTCCTTCTCTGTACTCATGCAGCTACCCCTTTAGCTGTAGCTCCTTCAGACCTTCTTCACTTCTTATTTTGACTATAACAACAGCCTTCTGGTTCATGTCATTGCTCCAATTATATCCCCACTAATCTGTTCTCTACTCAGCTGCCAATGTAAACTTTCTGAAATGTAGTTGTATAGTGTTACCTATTCCCTGAGTTCCAGTAGTTCAAAGTTATCTCTATAATAACAAAACATAAAGTTTGAACTTAAAGCTCTTCTTAATATAACCCCTTCATATCGTCCCAGTATTCTTCTGCTTTCCTCCCTGTGAAACACCATACAATTTAACTAAATTGTCCTATAGGATGCTTCCAATATACATCTTTATTCCTTTTACTGCCCCCTATGCTTGGAAGGCTCTTCCTTCTAACCTCTGCCTGCTCTCCTCCCTGGATTCCCTGAAGTCCCAACTAAGATCTCATCTTCTTTAGAAAGCCTTTTCCAACTTTTTTTAACTCTACTGCTTTTCCTCTGTTAATTACTTCCTTTTTATTCTGTATATAGCTTGCTTGTACACATTTGTTTGGATGTTGTCTCATCTATGGGATTGTAAGGACCTTTAGGTCAGGTATGTCCTTTGCATCCTTTTAGCAAGTGGTAAGTACTCAATAAGGGGCAGCTAGGGGGTAAAATGGATAGAGTATGGAAACTGGAGTGAGGAAAATCTGAATTCAAATCAGGCATTATTGTGACTTATTAGTTGTTGGGCAAGTTGGGCAAGCCACTTAACCTTTAGTTGCCTCGGTGCCTCGTCTGTAAAATGGGGACATCTGTACCATGGATAATGAAATAGCAAACCGCTGTATCTTTGCTAAGAAAACTCCATGGACACTTGTCCATTGTCATTGAGTTGGACATGACCAAAACAGACTTCATTATGTCTCTGATCAAAAAATCCTCTCCTCTACTGAATTTTTCTGTTTCTTAGTCTTTTAGGTTTGTAAATTTGTAAAATCTCAGTCACCCCACATTTTTAATCCATGACCAAATCTTACAATGTTACTACTACAATATATCTTGCTTCTGACCCTATATTTTCCACTCACATTGTTAACAAATGTAGTTCAGGTCTGTTCCTCTGTTTGTCTGTCTCCCTCTCCCTCCTTCCTCCCTTTCCTATTCTGCTAAAATAACTCACTGGATGTTTCTGAGTGAAAACATCTCTCATATACATGTTCTTTCCAATCACACAATTACTGCTCCAATTCAACATCCCTTGGCTGAATTATTTCAAGAGCTTTCAAATTGATTCACCTTCCTTAAGTCTCTTTCCATTCTTGTACATTTTCCACATAAGTACTAAAGTGATTTTCTAAAATGTAGATTTGTACCAATAAGCTGCAGTGTCTTCCATTAAAGTAAAGAATCAAATATAAAGTGTTCTGGAATTTAATGTTCTTCACAACCTGACTCCTTTCTAACTTTCTAACCTGCTTGCATATTATTCCTCTCTACATACTCTACTATTCATCAATATTGAAGTACTGAATTTTCTTTACAACCAATATGCAAAATTCCAACTCCATTGACTTTCACTGACTCTCTTCCCAGATCCAGAAGGCTCTTGCACCTCAACTCCACCACTTAGCATCCTTTCCGTCCTTCACAATTTAATTGAAGTGTCACTTATTAAAGGAGGCCTTTATTGGTCTGTTCCAGATGCTAGTGTCTTCCTCTTTGAGGCTATGTTCCATTTATTCTGTATGAATCTTCTACCTACCTATTTATTTAGGTATGGTTTCCCCAATTAGAATGTCAGTTCCTTGATCAATGTAAAAACCATTTCCCTTTTTGCACCCTCAGGGCTTGGCACAATACTCAACCCTTAGTAAGAGTTTGCTCTTTGGCTGATTGAAATAAAGAAGACAGCACAAAATGTCGTTAGTATTCTGTGTGAATGAATTTAGCCTATTACTCGTTTTCTGATGCCAGGATAAACCAGGACAGCTTTCTTAAATGCTGTTCCTAATTTTAACTTTGGAAGAACTTTTCCATCAGTGAAAAAATCTTGGCCTTAGCATAGCTGTGTAAAAAGAGATAATGATATCACCAAAAACAACTAGTCACTGCTGTATTAAACTACATGGTACATTCTAATTGGGAAACTGACAGTTTTCTTCTTCACAGATAATATTTATAAAAGATTTTCCTTTGGTTTGAAGGTCAATCAGCTATTTGTTTTTATTGTTTATTTATTTGTTGCTGGTCTCACTTTGGCCTTCATCCAGGAAAAAAAAAAAGAAAGGTATACCCAACTTTTGGTTGACATGAGTAACAGCATTTCTAATTGCTAATCTCATTGCTAGGGATGTTTGTGCCTGAGGCAGGTACTGAGGACCATGCCTGAGGCAAGTGGCATAAAGTACAAGTACAGTTGAGCTGGAGGGAGATGGCACCCCAAGAGGCAGAGACAGAAAGTCCAAAACAAACAAGGTCTCTGCTAGGGAATCTGCTATGTTGGGGAAACAAGACTGGACTGAAAAGAAATTCACCATTTCCTGTTATCTAGTAGATTTTTATTTTAAGTAATTTTTCTTGCTAACTCAGTGCTAAACTCTGCCATTTCTATGCCAAGGAGGGACTGTTAGGGCTGTCATCTCTCTGTATATGTTGCCTTGAGCAAGGCCTCAGTTATTTCACCCTAGTCATGCCTCTGATAATCCCCAGATTCATTTGTCTTTCATGATTCTCTACTAATAGTCTCTGCATATGTGACAGTACCTGGAAGTATGCTTTATTTATTTTTCCTTGTTTCTCCTTATTTCTCAAATATGAAAACATATGTGAAAGCACTTTGAAAAATAAGTTTTGGATACCTACATGTACCTCAGTTCTCCAAAGACCTGGGATTATTATTTTTTTTTCTATATGGATAGTGCTTCTAAAAACTCTCCAACTTAACAAGCAGCCCCCAAGATACTCTCTTGTAATGATGATGATGATGTTGACACGATTGGTACACCTAGCAATAATCTTTTCAAACTTAAGTCTTCAGATGACAGATATATGTATAACATTATGCATCCTTCTAGTTTGGCAAGACCTTACAGAGTTTACACTCTTACTGGTATACCTTAGAAGAAATCATGATCACTTGCATACTTTTAGGCATCATAATAGGACTTTAGGGGAAGAAAATACAAACACAGACACTCAGACACACATACATACATATACTACGAGGCAAAATAAGAAAAAATTGTATAAATATTAATTATAATAGTAGAAAATATATCAAGACATTTCTGTTTTATAAATACAGAAAGTAATTAAGGAGACAATAAATATTTATTGCTTTATTTAATAAAATTGTATCTTTTAAAACAAAAATGTAAATAGTTCAAATTTAAGGTTATATTTAGAGATTTAGTCAACATTTTCTTGATTTCCATTTATTGAATTTATGAAACTTTTAATAATTTCTAAAATTGATTATGATCTCAACCTGAGATGTTATTTTTTCCTTACTACTGCTTATATTGTTCTGAATACCTCTTTGTCTTCCATCCTTTGTATAATTCCAGAAAAGTGATGTTTTGTTGCAGAAAAAAACACACTTTTTTATTTTTATGGAAAAGCAAACTGTTTCTTAGTATGCTGTACAATTCTTTATGTTAAATTTCATTCATACAGCATTCTTATGTCAAAAGTCAAGTAAGTAGACATAACCCCACTGGCAAGTCTGCATTCGTAATCACATAAGGAAATTTTTACAGTCCTCTATAGTTGGTCCAGTTGAATTGATATATACATCTGGTTCCCAACCTTTCCAGTTTAAAGAACATTCTTTAACATTAAAAAATTTCCAATGCCTTACTTCTTCTTACTGTAATCAAAGTATGACATGAACATCAATAAATTGATATAATACTCTCCAAAATAAAAAAAATCTATTAATTTATTTGTTCTTTGAAGTAAATTTTTATTTCACTAATTATGTTACCTATGTAAAGTTTTTAATCTATAAAGACATAAGTACATATTAATTTTACTAATTTATTTTTTTAATCTCCTACAATAAGTCCATAATTACAGAGGTCTGAAGTCTACAGACTTGGAAATTGTAGTTTGGTCTAACCTTTGAATCTACATTATATCAATACTTTGCTATTATCCTCTAGAACAGAAGTCAGAAAAACAAGGGCCCAAAAGTCCAATACAGTCTCTACCTCCTTTTGTATGACCCAACTAAGAATTGCTTTTTGTATTTTTAAATACACTAAAATATGAAAAAAATCTTAGCTTACAGGTCTTACATAAACAGATGGAAGTCTGTAGTTTGCTGACCTATGCTCCAGTATAATACTATTTTTTAAAGGTCATGCTCTTTTCTCAGTTCTCACATAATTTTGGAATCAGAATTTTCAAGCTGGAAGGGATTCACATTCTATAGTTTAAGATCTTCATTTTATAACTTAAAGTGAGAAAATATGTTGCCCAGAAAGCAAAGTTTGGTTAATAACTGAGTGGATGAAGATTTTAGGCTAAAAATAGGAATTTCTTGATACAGTTAGGACATGGCCTTAATCTTCTTCAATCCCCAATTGTACACTGGGTTAGTTATTTTAAATGGACATTTTAAAAATGTATTCAGAAATATAAGAACGTTCTGTGATGATGTTCTGAAGAACTTTGGGAGATGAATGTATTCAACATGTTTGGAATGTTTCCTTAAGAACTAGAAACATACAAGAATAAAAGTTTCTAAGTATGCATACATATTTATGCATATGTATGTATATATGTGTGTATATACATACATATATACATATATGTGTGCATGCATACATATATACATATATGTGTGCATGCATACATATATACATATATGTGTGCATGCATACATATATACATATATGTGTGCATGCATACATATATACAAACGTATACATATATAATAACTAGAAAAAATTGAGTGAATCCTTTTTGAGGGGGATACAGATTTACATTCTTTTGGATGAGGGATATGCTGAAGAAGATACTATTTTTTTCTGACACAATTAACAAGTGGAGTGGCCTTTTGAAATTAATTAGTCTGTGGAGTTAAATTTGAATTTACTTAGTAACTTCCTTATCTTAAGATTATGGATGGTGCCAAATAATTCTTTGAGGACCAAGAATGTGCTCTACATCATCAAGTGCTATTCCATAACTATCTCCTATATTTGTTGTACTATAAAAGCCCAGTGCAGCTATCTGCATTGTGTCATAACATCAGCCCAAATATCTTGAATGATAATAAGGTAAAGTGAAACTGAATATTAAGTAAAATAATAAAGTTTATGACTTCAAGTCTGATATAAAAATAATTTTGGCTATGTTGGTTTAAAAGAGAAAGAATTCACAGGTGAAATCTTAAAAACTTTTGTACTCAGAAAGATTAAAAACCTGGGTTTGGTTTCTAGGACCTCATATTAATTTGGGCTATAGAAGAAATTATGTTTTTCCCTGTCAAGTCATTGCCATTTGTTATCTGTGTCAGTAAACACCCCAACAAATACAGGGGGGCCTACTATCTTAGATCTGCATTCATAAAAGGAAAAGCAACTTTTTGAGGGGTTAACAACCACTTTATTCAAGTATATGCATCATTCTCTTAATGAAGCTCAGATATCATTCATCTAGTTCAAGAGAGTCAGCACCCTGAACAGCAAAGAAAATACAGAGAAGTCAAAAGTCAATAGACATGGCTTCCTCTGCCTGACTATCAACAGGCAGGTGGATTGTCTGACCATAGTTACAAGAGAGGGAAGCATCAACACCTGGATTTTCCAAGCAGGGTGGTGAAGTGTGTGTGTGGGGGGGAGGGGGCAGTGCTTAGTAGTTTCCCAGTGTCTCTCATCTGGCATACAAACCTTCTTCCAAACACTACGCCCCAAAGGAAAACCTCACCCTCAGACTATTTACACACTTTTCAGAGACAGAGGGCCTAACTGTCTGACCTAGTGCCTCAAAAGAAAAAACAAAAGGTACTTGAGACTCTCCTACAAAACAACTCACCTAATCAAGCTACCTTCAATGGGCAGTCCCATCAATGGGTCAAGAAGATCTTTGATCACATTCAATCAGAGGCACTAACAAAAGCAGTAATAGATCCTAATTTGATTGCCATCATATTGTCTTACATTAAAGCTAAGGTATACATGTTACTTTACTCATTTATAAATTGAGTAACGCATGGCCTCTAATGACTTCGTGTTGTAGTTTAGAGAATTTATTACAGTAATAAATTCAATGCACTGTTAATGAAATATAAAATAATCTCATTTAACATGGCAAAATAATCTCATTAAACATGGCAGCTCAAATACATATACATGCATATCAAAAACACACATATATAATATACATACATATGAGTTGCTCAAATTACATATATATGTGTACATACATACATATATATATTCTATATGGCAATTCATTATGTTCATGTGTGTGTGCATACACACACACACATATATATGGGCATATATATTTTATTTAGGCTTAAATTACATATGTGTATATATATGTATGTGTGTGTATGGGTGAATTTTGAATGAAGCTAACAAATTCTTTTGAAGTTAAAGTAAATCTTTGCTGATCTAAGAAAATTATCATCTTTAAAATTTTTGTATCAATTCATATCCATATAAAACTTTTGACACCTTCCCTTTCTTATTGTTCTTTCTGGGGGGGGTGGGGTGGCGATTCCTTTTTTAAAGCAGTTTTCTTTAAAAAATGAAATTTAAAACCTACTAACTAATGAAATTCATTTTCATGACCTTTATCTTTCCTTGTGGCATAGGTCACATTTGCTCTTCACATTTTTGAACTGACTTAGCACAGATATAAAATGGTTTAAGGCTCTATGGTGCACCAAAAAGAAAAAGTTCAAGAGAGGAATGTGGAATATCCCTTTTTATATTGTAAAAAAAAAAAACAAAACAAACCAGTTTGATCTATAAGAGGAGAAAAGTACAATCTACAGAATTTTTTTAAACTGTCTGCATTGTGTGTCTTGAAAAACATTAATTTCTAATTTAATCCATCTAATTTATTAAATGCCTACTCTATGTCAGACTTCTGTGCTAAGTACTGGGCAGTCAATTAAAAAAAAAAACCAGTCCCTTCTGTTAGGGAGGTTACAATATAATGGAAGGGAGAGACAACACTCAAAAGGAAGCAGGAAAGGGAAGGGGAGACCCAGAAAGAGGTACCCAGAGCAGCCCACCATGTCTTATGGTATGGAATTGAAACCAGGTAGAACAGGAGGTACAAAGTGGAGTTGGCTGAAAAGTCTAGTTTCTGTCCTTTATAAAAGAAAGCATTATTAGGAGTTTGGTACTCCTGCTCTCCAATCAGAGGGGAGAAGAGGTTGAGGGAGGTGGTGTCAGTCATATGTTAGCAGTATGGTGATGAGATTAGAGGTGACCACCATAATTATCCTATGTTGATAATGGTAGACTCTTTAAGCTATTTAGAGCTCAAAAAGGAGAGGAGATTGGGCAGATTCTATCCCTTGGTATCACTATTTCTTCATCTGGAGAATATATGGGTTAGAGTAGATGGCTTTTTCATTTCTTTCACACTCCAAAATCTGGTATTCATATGATTAAAAGAGAAGGAAACATAATATAGTAGAAATATTATGGCCTTTGGAAGCAGAGGACCTACATTTACATCCCAAATCTTACTTGTGTGACATGAGTCAGTCATTTAACTGCCTTAGATCTATTTGTTCTGCTTTCAAATAGGGAGACTGGCTTCTAAGGTCTCTTCTAGCTCTAAAAACTATGACTTTACAAACAAAATTTGAGAGTTATTAATTTCTACTGATGTTTATATTTGAAGTGTTCCTCACTCAGATATAACATATATCTAAAGGAGCACATGCGAATAGTAAAATTCCATTACTTTTCCCAGATCACTTGATAAAGTATGGAGGAAGATTAATGGATGGAAAAGGGAAAATACTCAACTTTTGAATTCTCCTTCAGAGTATTTAAGTTTGGATTTGCCTGTGCCAGGGCACCAGGAACCAT
The DNA here is from genome assembly GCA_028658325.1 of Potorous gilbertii. Taxonomy (NCBI): domain Eukaryota; kingdom Metazoa; phylum Chordata; class Mammalia; order Diprotodontia; family Potoroidae; genus Potorous; species Potorous gilbertii. Next base: position 182,943,401 of record CM053772.1, on the reverse strand, counting down.
TATAATGTAATGATGTACATTCTCATGGTTTCAGAGAAAGCCAAGCTGCATTAAAATAATAGAATAAGATGTACAAATACAATGTAAGCAAGAATTGTTGGCGTCTAGATTTAAATTAACACTCAATTATATAGTTTTTCAGAAGAAAATAAACTTCAGGAAATAAAGCAGGAAATATTTAAAGAGAGAACAAAGCACAAAGTTGTTTTGCTTCTTTTAAAAGACAAGTAAAAGCTACCAGCATTTGAGTTTATTAGGTTTTCTTCCATAAATACTAATGCCTTCTTTTGTAGTTTTTGACAGAACTTAAATCTTGTAAGTCGGGAGAAAGAGTCAAGATTATAGGATATATTAGACTATTTCTATTTGATTTTCAAGGGCTTCCTTTTCCATTTCCTTGTCTATACTAATTTTGGAATTCATGTCTTTATTTTAGCCAGAATCTTTTACCTATTATGAACTTAGCAGTAGGGCAACAAGGAGCAAAAATGGAAGCTATATTGGTAATTCTATATCTATCAGAAACCACTTTCAAACTGCCAGTTACTTTGTGTTGCAGGCAAAAGAGAAGGAAACCTGAGGATATACATTATTTAATGTAAATAATTACATTGAATAAAGGTATTCTACTCAATTCCACTCAAATATAGTGATTAGAGGTTATACACAGCATTGGGAATGGTGCAGCTATAGCTTAAGGGGCCATTGAAATCAAATGATCATCACTTTTATTTGAGCCTAAAGTTTCAACTATCTTTGTCTCCAAATCTTATAGTAAAGGTGTTACTAAGTAAATAAATCAGCCAATCTGAGTTCCATTTCTGCTTCTTTATCTTCTGAAGGATGGAATTTCTAGTAGAGAAATGTTTCAAACTTAAGAAAGAGGAGATAAGAAGTTTCCAAAATTTTAATAATATAGGCAGCTAGGTGGAATCATGGATAGAATACTGGACATGAACTCAGGAAGATCTGAGTTCAAATTCAACCAGAGGTACTTTCTAGCTTTGTGTCCCTGAGCAAGTCATTTAACCTCTATCTGTTTCCATTTCCTCGTTGTAAAATGGAGATAATAGCATATATCTCTCATTATAGTTGTGAGGATAAAATGAGATATTTTAAGTGTTTTGCAAGCCTTAATCCACTATATAAATGCTAAGCAGTAGGGATAGTGGTAATAGAAGTAGTAGCAGTAGTAGTAACTAGAAATTATCACAGGAGAAAGGGAAAAATAATTACATAAAGACATCAGGTAGGAAATAAAGGAAAGTACCCATGGGGAGTGCAAAGCAAGAACAAGCAATGTTCTCAGGTCTGGTTAAGCCAGTTTTCAGCAGTCAGAGTGGTAAGAAGAAAAGCTAAATTACATAAGAAGTCATGGAAAGGGCTGATGAAGAGCCAAATGGAAGCAAAAAATTGGCGAAAATATTAATAGGAACATAGAGCGGACTAGCTGAAAGAGACAGTAGTATTAATTGATGGCTTTTCAGATGTAGGGCACTGATAAGTGTACTGCATGTATAATAATTTAACTGGAATACAAGGAGACAAACTGGAAAACAATGCATGTGTTTGCTTTCAAAGGCAATCAAATTCTAAAAGTATGAGGATCTCACATGATAAAGATAACTCAAAGTTCCTTCACTTATTATTCTTTCTTCAAAAGTTTGGAATAAAACGAAAATGATAAAATCAAATTTCAAATGCAATTCTCCCTTCTTCCATAATCTCCCCCAAACCTGGAATATTATCACATTATCTTTCTTGAAAGGGACTTAAAAGTTCCAGTTTGGGACATAAATGGTGAAAAGAGACATTTAAAGAATAGTCAGTGGCCAATACAAGTTTAATCACATTTTTGAAATACTTGAAGAACTTAAGAAAAATAAAAGTAAACAACTTTTTTGCAGAATTCATAATCAATACATATAAATGGTCATAAGTATAATTAAAATATGAAAGGTAGACAACATTCATGAAAAGTGAAAATTTACTTATTGATTCCCATTTGTATCTATAACAAATGTTGAAAGTTCTTCTTTGAAGCAATGTAGGAAATAATATAGCCAGCACCAAGATATGAAGTAAGTAGACCTTTAATGACTTATATAACCAAGAATTATTAGCATTCAAGAAATAGACAAAGAATAGTACAGAATTAGAAGATAAAGAGGTTGTAACTTGTATCAATGTAAGGGCATTAACAAATGTTAATCACCATCAGTTTCTGCAAACAAAATGTGATTTAAAAATATCATTTACGCAAGTTATATTTCGAAAACAAACACCTAAAGATTTTCAGAAAAGTCTTGGGAAGAAAATAATCTTTTAATTTTTATGTTCTCTAAGAAATACAGATATGTCTGCTACTTTATAGTTACCTAGGTCAAAATGCAGTTTGAACACTATATGCATCAAAAAAAAATGATCCAATGAGACCAAATTTATTTCTTCAAAGCAAAAGAAATAGGATAGACAAGTCATTTATTTTAGTCTTAACAGTTGTTAAGTGCATTTAATAAATTTAGACCATTAAAGGGTTGTGTTTATCATTTTACTCCTTTCCTTTCTGACATAATATTGTTTTCCAAATACATTAAGCATAGCAGTTAGGATTAAGGTGAGTTACTCCTCTTTAACCTTTGAAAACCACTCATTTTAAAGATCAAATCCCCAGTTATCATATGAACTGTATTTCTGTTCAACTATTTCACCTCCTGAAGGGATGTCTATAAGTCCTTAGTGCCCTCCCTGCAACACTAGCTTTACCTTAAGCCTCTTCCCCCTTACACATTAGTCTCTGTTGACAGAATCTTGGATCTCTCAATTTATTCATGTTTCAGGTATTAGAAGTTTTACTTAAAATATAAAGTGGGGGTAGGATGCCCATCTGTCAAGGAGGCTGTAGAAGGGATGTCTACATAGGTGGGAAGCTGGAATAGGTGACCTTTAAGATTCCTTCCAGCTCCAAAATTCTCTGCTTCTACATGTTACACATATACACAACTGAAAATGATTCAATGGGCAAATGAAAATAGGTACTCAATAAAGGTTTGGTGAAAGAACACATAAAACATAGTAAGGGCTTCCTTTTGATATGAGGTTGAAAGAAATAAGTTAAATAACATCTTAGTTTTTTCTTCCCATTTTTCTAAGAAATTAAAATAATTTTGTTTCCATTTTTTCATCCATTCTGACAATGTTGTTGTACTACAAAGTACTACAATGATTTTTCCCTACTAAGGGGAAATACTATCCAAAATGTTAAATTCTCAGTATTTAAGAGACAGAAGCATGTGCATGTATATATATATATATATATATATATATATATATATATATATATATATATATATATATATGCATATATATATATATATATATATATGCATATGTACAATTCCTTTCCCTAATAGTTTTGTCTAAGAGGAACCACATATTTTTAAGAGGTCTGGAGTAAAGTTCTATATTTTTTAAATGGATGTTAATATTAATTTACAAGAAATAATTTGGAATTATATACCAATTACATATACTTTAAACCCCCACCAGGCAGGAACTCAGTCTAATTCTTTTTTTTTTAATGTGGATTGTCACAAACTTTTAAAAGTGGAAATAACAAAAATAAAAACATTGTAAATAACAAAAAAAGCCTTCTGAAGTTTAAAATTAATTGGTTTTAAGGTAAAAATCAAGTGGCAAAGTCACACTGAAGAGTTGGGAATGTTTAGCCTAAGCAAGAAAAAGATGAGTAGATAAAATTGCCCTTTTTAAGTAGGTGAAGGGCAGCTGTGTTTAAGAGGTATTAGAGTTGTTGTTGGGCTAAAGAAGGCAGAATGTTAAGCGGATGGTAAGATTTACAAAGAAGCAAAAATTTAGACTTACTATAAGCAAAATCTACTTAATAATTAAAGCTGTCAAAACAGGAATGGTCTACTTTAAGGGTTCTGGAGTCACCTAGATTAGAAATCTTCAGGTTGTGATCTCCTGTTCCATAATGGAAAATGAAAGTTAAAGAAACTAATATAATAACAGGAAGTCAATCAGGGAGAGATGAAAGCATTAATTATGATGCGTATCATTAATGAAGTGGAACTTAAATATTAGCTCCTTAATGAAATTTCCACCCTTCTACATTTCTGCTTTGGTATCTCAGCCTGAGTCAATGGATAAGTGGTCCACAACATTTTTATTAGAAGTCATTTTCTATGAGTCTTATTCTCTCCAACGAAGTTCTATCTTGAAAAAACTCTCCTCGTTCTTAATTTTATACCATACTTGTCCCTGCCCTTGAGATCTCATTCAAATAAAATGGGAACAATATGCAAATAGCGGTCAACATTTTTTCTTGAAACATTATAAATGGAAGATTAGCTTATAAGGAAGACGCTAATAGTGCTTGTTAAGGTGAGGTGAACTGTCAGACTGGGAAAGAACACATGTAAAAGCGGGGCTTGGTCTCATGTTGAAGGAGGCCAGAGATTGAATGAAGTACAGGTAAAGAGGAAAAACATTCCACATATGGGGGATAGCCAACGAAAAGGCGTGGAATCAGGATATAGACTATGAGGAGAAGTTCGATTAAGTAACCATGTTTAGTTTGGAGAAAGGATGTCTCATAGGATGATAGCCATGTTCATCTGAAAGACTGTAATGTGAAGAAAAGATTTAGTTCTTCAGCAGTAAAAGGTCATATTGCAAGGAGCACAAATTTAAGGCTGATGTCAGGAAGAAAAAACACAAACATAATCTTTCCTAACAATTAACATTGTCCAAAAGTGATATGTCGTCCTTAAATGCTATGTGTTCTCTCTTCTTATAGGTTTTCCCAAGCTAGAAAACTGCTTATTGGGTATGTTATAGTAAAGATGGCTATTGAGGTTCCTTCCAACTGTCAAATTCTTTGAATATGAAGGACAAACACAAGATGATTCTTTCTAGAAAAATCACTTCTTTTCTCCTCTCTTGTCAATACCTGGCATAGATCTATGTCCATTCCAGACCATGTTTTAACTCCCAACATTAAGCCAAATCAGAATTGGACAGAAAGATCTTAACATCACCTAATCAGCCAGAGACCCTCCCTTTGGGGATAAAAGGGAAAAATGAACTAAATTGACTTAGGTCCTATAGCTACTCCATACTAGACTCTTGTCTAGAATTGAGGTTTAATCGCTTCCAACTCCATATTATTTCTACTTTACTGCAATAACTCACAGAGAACTTTAGCTTCCAGATCCAATGTAAGAAGCTCCTGTCCCTCCACTGGGCTTGCATCACCAATGGACCAGGTGAGCACCTTCCTTATGATTCAGAAAACATAAGAAAATGGCTGAAAGGGGGAAAATGCCAAACTAACAAATAAAAAGGAATAACAAATAAGAAAGAGGGAACAGAGGTCAATATTTCTGGATCTCTACACAAATTTTGTGGGGTTATTTAGTATCTGATACTATAAAGTATTTTACTTTAAAAGAAAAGCGAAAAAAGCCCAATAGATTAAGATAAGCATTCTCAATATACTGCTGGCTAAGAGCAAAAAGGATGAGAGAGGGTATAAATACAGTTCCTTAGAGGTCAATGATTAACGTTGTTCATATGCTTGGATACACATGTAAAATGTATGTAGATGGAATATGAACACAGAGAGGTAATAGTTTAGCAGTGAGATCATCAATGCCACATCAAGTTTAGTAGCTTTAACTGATAGGGCTACTCTTTCTACCAGTACATATTACATCCCTTCCATAGTTGCTCCTTGAGAGTTACTGTGGCCTAAAAAATCATCATTGCAGCTATATAGGGTATTAACTAGAGTTTACCTTGACTATAGACTAATAATTTATTGCCAATCCCAAATCTGTTGCTTTTACAGGTAGAGGTTGTGCTCTGCTGGTCTAGATGATAGGTGGAAAGAGAAAGTTTGAGAGGGAAAAAAAACAAGCATTCATTAAGTACCTGCTATGTCTCAGGCACTCTGTTAAGTGCTTTACAAATATTATTTCATTCAATATTCATAACAACTCTAGAAAATAGAATTTAAATGTGATATGTTCTCACCTCCATTTTACAACCGAGATAACTGAGGCAGACAGAAGTTAAATGACTTGCCTAGGAGTTAGACTGATGCTAAGTGTCTGAGGTTATATTTGAATTCAGGTATTCTTCCCTCCAGATACTATTCTGATTCCCCTACTGCCTCTAACTGAGAATAGAAACATAGTTAATACGTGTAATAACAACATAAAATACATGTAAGTACTGTCTGAATGTAAGAAATTTCAATTGAATTAGAGGCTAATGGATTATTAATATTCAGTGGTAAAGTTTTCTAGACATTAAAAAAAATTCATTATCAAACTTCACTAAATAAACCTCCATGTAATCACTGAAAAGTTACTTAACTTGTCAGGTCTTCCATTTCCTCATCTCTAAAACATAGGCAAAAAGATGATTTCTATAAAACCATTAGGCTATTGGTTCCATCATTCTAAGATTCCCTTATTTATGCAGTGCTTTAAAATGCACAGCATGGTGTCATAAAGAAGAACTTTACTGTTCCCATTCCCTGTTTTCTGCTTTTAAATACACAGGAAATTGCAAACCAAATTTGCTACTGAGGATAGAAACATTATCAAAATATGTAAGCCCTTGAGTTGTCATTTAAATTTGTCAGAGCTATGATTGTTGTTGCAATTTCTTACTGTTTATAGTATATAAGCTAGATTTAGGGTCATACAACAACCTGTCTGAAGGTGAAGAGTAAATTCAGTCTTCGATGGTGGCAGATGGCTGGAGACAGGTGGCATGTTCTTGATTATTTCACTACTGTGTTATAATGAAAAGTGACAGAAGTGATTGACCTGTTCATTTTGTCATCATCTACTACTGAATCATCAGTACTGAAAAGTGTATATTCCACAATGGATACCAATAGTTTTTATTCTTTAAACTTCAACATATAAAAATATTGGAAAGCACAGAAAAGTTTTTTTGCATATATGTGCATGTACATATAAAGTATGTATATTTTAGGCCAACATAAAATTTAAAGTATTCTCAATTCAGAAACCAAAGTAAATGTAAGCTTTATTTTAAAATATATTGCCAATGCTGCACCTAAAAACATTACTTGAGGCATAGTTTATTCATTATCTGAATATTTCTTTTCAGTTTTTCCCTAAGTAAAATGAAGACAGATTGAGAATATTTTGAAGATCCATCATGTCATCTATGTGGCTACTCCCTTTACTAATACAGATCCTAACACTTTGGCAGTTTATTAGAAATATTTCATGAGTTGCTGTGGGAAAAGAAAAGTCACTTAGAGATCAAGTCTCTGGTTCAAAGCATCACTCACATAAATTAGTTGCTCAATAGCTAAGAGACAAGATACAGTCCATCCCTGAGACTTGTACTTGAAGCTTTTCCAGTTTAAAGTAAAGTACATGATTTTGTTTTTGTTTATTCATTTGTTTTTTTTTTACCTAACCTTGAATATACTGATACCAATTTCATCTCCAGACCAGGACATAGAATCAGAAGAGTGGAAGTTACTTGACTGCCAGGTTGTTAGAACCAGTTTTGTCTCCAGAAGAGAAAACCATAATAAAAAACAAATACATAACTAAAACTTTCAAAACCACTGGATATTTCTCATAATAGCTACTACTGCTCAACCTAACCCAGAGATGAAAATAGAAGGAAACTTACTATATTAAAAAAAAGAAATAAACTTATGATTTCTATGACCTAAGGAACTTGCAAGTAAGGAAACTTTGTGTACCAATTCAGGTTAGCACCTTCTCTATCATTTTCAGACTTAAAGATGCCTAAAGCTTTGCAAAGGTAAGTGATTTGCCCAGGATCATTCAACCCGTATGTGTCAGAGATGGGACTTGAACAGGACATGATTTATTTTTGTTGTTTACTAATGATCAGAGATTCCTGAGAGAAAATTTCTCTACCAACACAGAAGGATCCTTGCTTGAAATCTAAATTCTTTGAGATTTTCCTGGGCTATGTGACTTTCTCAAGATTATAAAGCTAATATTCTTCAAAGGCAATGATTTGGACTTTGGTCTTCCCAGACCAGCTTTCATTGTAAGAAAAATCTAACTTATATAAACACACATACACACACATATATATATGTGTGTGTATGTGTAAATGCATACATATATGATTCACAATAGAGGAAACATTAAAAGGACAAAAATAAGGACATACAGAAAACAGCAAACTTCGTATTATAGAGGATGAAAAATGTAACTAGGAATAGAAGAAAAATATCAGAACTTTGGTTAATGAAGTGGATTTGTAGAGCTAATCAAAAGAAACCATGCATATATGTAAGAATAGATATCTTTGGAATCAGAAAGATCCTAATTTGATCTGTTTCCTATCTCACAGAATTACTAACTAGATAAACATTAGCTGGTCACTTTATCTTGGCAACTTAAAACTTAACTATCTCACACATGAATTACCATTTGCATTCAGAGTTGAGAGAGGCAAGTCCTATCTTGAAAGTTACCATTGCTGATGGAATCAAAGATCCTTCAAATATTTGAGTATATTTACCTTATGTCTTTAATAAGAGGAGAATACTGGAAGCACCACAAATTCATTGAGGGTTAATGCTTTTCAGTGTATATTTCACTTTTGTTGATAAAGTCAAGAGCCTCCAAGTAGTTGGCTATTCAAGTTAAATCGATAAATGCTTTTCTTGGTAAAAGAACTCACATTGTGCAGACCTGCACAAATCTGAAATAAGGCTAAAAATATGATGACCTGTTAAGATGGGTAGGTTATCTTTTGTAGTGGAAAGTAAAAAACAAATTATGGCAATGGATGACCCTAATTTTCTAAAGGCTCTTCCATTACAATTTCAACCCACATTTCTCTTTGTGTACTGGGAAAAAAATGCTTTTTGAACTGGTTTCAAAATACATGTCCATTTATTCACCCCCTGAGACTCTGTTATCAATACAAAGTCTCCAAGCAGTCTGGTAAGCTGGTCAACACCCATTCACTTTTTGTTATTAAAGAGTGAAGTGTGTGTGTGTGTGTATGTATTGATTAAGAATCACTCTATAATTATCTACAGATAGAGTTCATTCCACTGTTGTCGAAGCAGTAGTTATTACCCTTCCATAAGCATTTAACCGTAGGATAATGGCAGTACCTTTCATCAAGGAACATTACAGACATTTGAGAGTTAGTCTTCCCAACACCTCTGTCCAAGCCAGTTGCTGTTCTAGGTCTTGTTAAAAGGTACAATAACTCAGCATACTTGAGTAATGCTTAAAAATAGACAGTTTTCAGAAAGATGCTGAGCTGACAACCCCACAGCTGTTTCAGGCTCCCAAACAACACTCTCATGATCTGTTACTGAGTTTTCCTGTGGTTTCTGGACTCCAGAACTTTTGTCTACTCTCTCTCAGCAACTTTAAACTGCCTCTTTTGCTAGACAACCACATCTTGTTTATAGATTTAGAACTAAAAGATACCACCAGTTCATTCCATTAAACTCCCTTACTTTGCAAAAGAAAAACTCATGGCCATAGTGGTGAATTGTCTGAGATCACCCAGGATATAAGTAGCAAAGTTGAGATTCAAAGTTAGGGTTTCTGACTCCAGACTCAGCATATCAACTATTCTTCAAAAGCCAGCAGAACTCCAATTTGTAGCTAGAAAGCTAAAATATAGTAGCGAACATATGCAGCACTAATATTTGGACTTGTTTGGATCACTATCACACCTTTGATCATTTATTTCAGATATATATTCATTAAAAATTGACTATATGAAATGTTTTAAATGTCAAGAACAATAGAAAATACGAAAATTAACAAGACAAGAATTTCTTTCAAGAAGCTTCCAGTCTTGTAAGGAAGGTATGTCATATACAGAAATAGTGAAAATATAAGGTTAAATGGAATAGAATAAGAAAACATTTGTTTAGTACTCACTATGTGCCAACCTCTGGACAAAGAGCTGGGCATATACATAGCAGAAGCCAGTCAGGAGGTCCAAGAACTCAATTTCTAAACAAAGAGGATAACCCATAGTCCTAGACACTTGTCCCTCCCCACCTTTATACTGAATATGAACTGGAAATAATCTAATCCCCCTCACCTCCACTTCACTTTCTCTGCCCTCCTAGATTCAACTCAAATGCTGGAGCACAGGGTGAAAACAGCAGGGCAGATGGAAAAAAATCCAGTGGATCTTGGGATAAAATGGTAGGACAGATGGTTCCAAGCCACTGGGAAAGGGATAGTGAGCTCAAGAATTAGAGTGGACTGGATCTCTGGGTTATCTCATGTAGAATTAGGGATGGAAGGTTCAGAATCTAACCGAGATGAGACAATGTAGTTGGGGGTTGTGGAAGGGAGCAAAAAAGTTCTATTCTTGCTATTCCATCAAGAGTTCATTAACTTATGGATAATAGCCAGCTGAAGATCCCTGGAGAAGTCCCTCCAGGACTGGCTGCTCTTCATAGTTCTTTGGGTTGGCAAATAACATAAGAGTGGTATACACAATTTGCAAGCCAAATTTGGAGAAAGGAGAGCTAGAGAAAATATCAGAGAGAAAAGTATGAATAATAGTATAGAGATAGGAAAGTTAGTCAATTAACAAGTATTTATTAAACACCTGCTTGTGTGTCAGGCACTATACCAAGAGTTGAATATACAAAGAATGGTAAAAACAATTTTTACCCTCAAGAAACTAGCATAATTGGGGAAAGAACATGCAAATGAGTAAGTACATGTAAGATAAGTAGAATAAGTCATAAGGCACTGGTGAGAGGAAAGGAAAGGCATCCTGTAGAAAATTAAATTTGAACTATCTTGAAGGAAGTTAGGGAAATTAAGAGACAGCAGTAAGGAGCAGAAAACATGGAGGACAGCAAGTGTACAGGCATGGACATAGGAGATAAAGTATTGTGTTCAAGAAATAATGATAGAGTGAATAGGGAGGAAAGCTTAACGGCATTTAAAAAGCAGCATGTAGCCTAGTGTAGCAGGATTATAGAGTGTGTAGAAGAGCAATGCTACTGTTCAAAACAGTGACTCACAATTTATCTTGTATTTATTTATATAAGATCTTTTGGATCCAGTATGGATTATATCAGATCTAGTAAACTGTAAACTCTTTAAGGGCATAGACATTGTATGACAATGACAGCATTTATATAACCCTTTAAGGATTATAGAGCATTATATGTGGTTGAAACAATTCCATGAGGTAAATACTATTGACACTTCTATTTGACAGATGAGGAAATTGAGACTAAGATAAATATTAAATGACTTGTCCATAACCACACAGCTAAGTTTATAAGGCAGGATTTGAATTTTGGTCTTCTTGACTCCAAATCCAATACTATTACACGCTATACCATCTGTGCATGTATTATCACAGCTTCATACATAGTAGAGGTGCTTAATAAACACTTGTTGAATTTAATCACTGTTATAAAGCACCAGTAGGCAATAAAGCTAAGAGAGATGGTTGAGGCCAAGTCAGAAAGGACATTTATGCTGACTCATTAGCAGAGCCACAGACCATGAAATAGTAAGAGAAAAGAAAAGAAACATGGCCTCGTGAAGAAAGAAAAAGCCACTGTTGTGGTATTGAATGTGAATTAATCTAATTCCCATCTTGGCAATTGTGATTTTTGTGGCTTTTGTCTGTCTGATTCTTGTACCCAATTTAATCTCTTTCTCAGTAGGGAGACTTATTCTAAGTACTTTTTGGAATATTTTGCTTTCTCCGAGGCAGATTCCAACCTCTCTGTATTCATAGAGAACCAGGATTTAGCTTTAGATCTAGTCCCTGATATCCTGGGTGAGATAGGAGGGGAAAGCCACTTGATACCTGGTCTCTTGTTATAACCAGTTTTTCCTGAGCTCTATGCCTCTACACCTCATAGTCCTAGGCCCCTAATGATACTGTTCTCTGTGACTATCCCTTCTATGATCATGTGGGACAAAACAAAGGGCCTTTATTGCCTAGTTAATGAGTTTAGGCTGTATTTTTATATATTTTGTATGAACAATGAAGAGCCAATGGAGGTTTTTCGATTTAAAGGGGCATGATCAAAATTAGGCTTTATAAGGTTAATCTAACAATGGTATACAGAACAAATTGAAGGAGGCAGGGATGGAAGTAAGGAGATGAACAAGGAGTTAAGCTACCTCTGATCTTTAGACAAGCGCACACTGTCAGAGTTTTAAACCCAGTGCTCAAATTAGTAGTAGAACTTAAAAAAAAATGTACTATTGAATAAGTGGCTGATACAATATAAATGAGGTTGGGATGCCACAGGCCATTTTTAAAAAGCACTATATTCTAATAGGCTGCTGTGGATTGATGCTTTTAAATATAATGAAACAGTAGCTTATGGACTCCTTGTAATAGACACATTCATAGGAAGATACACCATAAGATGGAACATTACTTTGGAGCAAAGTAACTGAATTCTAAGACTGGCTCATATATTTTTCAATTGGTTCATATTTTGTCACATGTAATAATTCAAAATAATATTAAGGAAAATAACATGAATTAATGGAAATCCTAAATTATGCAGTTTTAAACAATGTTATTTTACTACTTTCTCCTCCATTGGTTTTTGGGGGAGAGTAAACAGTACTCCCCTGATCAATTGGTTTTCTCCCCATAGCCAGTTCATAAAACTATAAAAAGAAATGGCCAAGTAACAAGTAAATATTTTAAGGAGGTATTAAGATCCTAAATTAGATGGAAAAAAGTCCACACTTTACTATACCTTTATGAAGCAGCTAAATGGTAAACAGTGTGTACAAGTCAGGAAGATCTGAATTCAAATCCTACCTCAGACAGTTACGAAGGGTATAATACTAGACAAGCCACTTAAATCTCTTTCAACCTTATCTGGAAAATGTAAATAATAACAGCACCTGCCTGGTAGGATTCTTCTTAAGGATCACAAAAGGTAACATGACTAGTGGTTTGGAAGATCCATATACATGCTTGCCATTATTTAGGAGGCTTGACGTTCTTCATTCAAACTTGATGGAATTGGAGGGTAGCTAACCATTGGCTGGTAAGAGTACATCAAGTCCCCGAAGAACCTTTTAAAAATAAGACAAACTCCAGTAAGCAAATGAGATGGAAGATAATATTAATGACGATGAATTCTGTGAATAGTAAAGAGAGTCAACTATGAAAGAAAAGCCCATTCTTAAGAAATCATTCTTCCCCGTGGGTAAGATTTCTTGCTTATATCTCTCCCACCAGCCAAGATGTCTGGCAGGATAGCTGGTCGTTGTCCTTCATTTTCAAAGAGGACCAAAATGGCATCTGCATGATAAAGTGAGGTTTCAGTGTGTCCAATTGTGGCTGATTAGAACAGTACAAGTGCAGAATGATCTGCCACAGATTGGGCACGGATAGTGTGTGAATATTTGGGGTAGATATGCCTGCATTTACTTTGTGCTGTCTCAACTTTTTCTTATGTGGGCATGCCATGCTGAGTGGTCCTGTGCCAGTATCTCCCATTTTGCAGAGTCAAATCCAAAGTTCTTGAGAAAGACCTTGAGAGTCCTTGTATCGTTTCTTCTGGTCACCATATGATTGCCTACCCCATGCAAGTTCATCCTCATTGAAAGCATTTGTTAACATGGCTAAAAACATGCTAAAAAGCATGGGAGGAAGCACACAGCTCTGTTTCACTCCACTGGTGACTGGGAAGGCACGAGAGCTTTGTCCACTATCCAGAACCTGGGAAAACATGCAATCATGAAACTGACGTACAATGCTGATGAACTTCTCCAGGCAGCCAAATTTTGACATAATTTTCCATAAGCCCTCATGACTAACATTGTTGAATACCTTGGTCAGATCTACAAATGATGTTTACAGACCTCTGTCCTGCTCCTGGCACTTCTCCT
>CM053772.1:182909444-182928961 GCA_028658325.1 Potorous gilbertii | reverse complement strand
CGTCTGTGGGTGGAGGGACCTTCGCGGCCGCCCGGAGATTCAGGTCTGTGACGCCTGCTTGGGTCTGCTGGCTCCTCTCAGTGTCGTGTGGCTGGGCAGAGCTCCGCGGCTGGGGCCGGGGGTGGGGAGCGCTCGGCAGGACAGGACTCGGCTCCCGTCCAGGGGACCTTTGCGGTGGGTTTTTCAGGGTTCTCTGCAACGGAAATCTCCTTCACTGTGTTTTTGCACAGCTTCCACTGTTCCAGAATTTGTCTGGAGTTCTTTTTAGAGGGAATCTATGGGCTGTGGGTTCGGACCTAGCATAGGTGAGTCTTTCTACTCCGCCATCTTGCTGGAAGTCATTTCCAAAATCATTTCTGGTTACAATCAAACCACCAATTTGTAAGAATAAAGTTTTTCCATAAGTCCTAGTTGACTCCTTCTCTGGATCACTGAGAGGTTAAGTGATTTACCTGTAGTAAGAGTCAGTATTTGACAGAATGAGCCAGGAACATAGGTTGTCCTAGTTTCAAGGTCAGTTGTCTAACTCTTTAGACTCTCTAGTCAAGTCATTGATAAGTAAGTTAAAGAATAAAGGATCCCTGAGACACTCCAGTAGAAGTCTCCTTACAAGTCAATAAGAAAACCTTATTATGTCCATTTTACATCCACTTGTTCAACCAGTACTAAATGGACCTAACTATTACTGTCTAGTCCACATTTTTCCAACTTGTTCAAAGGAATAGCACAAGATATTCAAATGCTCCAATAAAATGAACAAAAACTACAGCTGTAGGATCCCATGATCTGGTCTAACAATCTTTTCTGTTCTTTGTCTCTACTTTCATCTTCCACATTGTTGTTGTCCAGTCATTTTTCAGTTATTTCAGACTCTTTATGACTCCATCTAGGGTTTTATTGGCAAAGATAGTAGAGTAGTTTGCCATATCCTTCTTCAGTTTATTTTATAGATCAGGAAACTCAGGTAAACAGGGTTGAGTGACTTGCCCAGAGTTACAAAGCTAGTTACAAATCTAAGGTCATATTTGAATTCCAGGTCCAGCAATCTATCTACTGCACCATCTTGATATCCTTATCATTCTCCATACTTGCCTTTTTAAAAATTAAGCTGACCAAAGAGTTTCCTATACATTCATATTGGTAACTTTAGACAATGCTTCCCTAGGTTATCATATCTGGTGAGGAAATATAGGAATTAAATTAGTGTTGAGCCTCTCAAACCCAAATGAAAGCATCTGCCAATAGGGAAGAATCTGTTGGGGATCCTTGGTTCCCACATTTAAGTCTGTGTCAGGGAAAGCAAATTCTAAAGAACTGAGATATCCAACAGACTAAATGCAATCTGCCCCCTAGAGGTAGGAGGGAGAGAATATCTAAAGACAAGAATTGAAAGAGAATATGTCAAGAAGGAAGACTGGAGTTCACTCTGAAGCTTTTGAATTCCCCTTAATTTGTTATTCTAACGTTTTTATCTATGATTCACTAGTTGGGAAGAATTAAAAGTTTTAGAAAAACTAAAGAATGAACTCATCTTATTTTTAGGGAGCAAGGAAAGGGAGAAATAAATTCATTTGCTATTTCCTGCACAGTAAGTTGGACAACAGAAAATTCAACCCAAATGTCATAAAAGAAAAATTTAAAAGGACTGATATAAGACTAGTTCTGGGAAGGTTGGGTTTTCATGGGGATTTTGTTATTGTTTTATGAATAAAATTAATTATGTTTTAAGTTTTACTAAGAATTTTCAAATACATTTGATCTTTCCAACAACCCTAAGAAATAGGTTTCTTAGGTATTGTTATTCATTATTTTCTGTCCTAAGAAATGTGTTCAGAGAAGTCAGCAAGGTTACATAGTGAGAGAATGGATTCAATCTGAGGCCTCAAGCCATGGTTGTATTCATGACATCACATATGTCAATGATGTGGAGGGTTGGGAAACTCAGTAAGTACTCACAATGATAATTAGACATTCTGGAATCTTATGACCAATCTTGTCATTATCCATATTTGAATTTTATATTTTATTTCATAAATTACATATGCCAAACATGTCCCCAAACATCTATTACATATATAACTATGACAGAACAAGGTAAAACATTTCCTAATATTTTTAAAAAAGAAATTTTGGAATTAAAAAAAACATTACCTTTACCCACTGATTTATTTTGTGATCTTTTGTGATACAACTTCAAACTTTCCATAACAAAGTAGTGTAATTAATGCATACAGAGGATCCTGGCCACTTTAGATGTTTTTTTTCAAAATTACCATGATTCCCAATGACCCCTGCCTCAAACTTTCTTACATTATTTCTGTTTTTCAACCCAAAATGCCTGTCAACAAGGTAGCTAAACATACAATTATAAATGTTTTGATTTTATGACTGTCTTGGTGATAAAATAGGGTAAAATAGTTCTCATAAACATTCAGTGCTTTAATACTCCAACACATCCAATATCTCACTGCTGTGGATCTTCCTAGCACTGAGACTCTGGTTTGTACATCTACATCTACATCTATATCTACATCTGCACATCCATATACATGTGTGTATGTACATGCACATATACAAAATCTATCCATGCATATATATGTATGCACAGCAAATTCACCCCACTCAAGTCTGCCCACCCTATGCCTTGTCTTTGTCTTTATAGACAAAAATGTTTCTGTGTTCAATAGAATGAGATATAGCAACCCCGATCACTTATTTTCTTCTTGTCTTTCCTTCCAACAGTAGATTAAACGTTCCTAAGAATGTGTTCTGACAAATAAGTTCTTAACAATCTCTGACCAATGTAAAGGACACCACATCATTCTATGCTCCGAATTATCTCTTAGTTTAATGATAAACCACATTTTGGTAAGTAATATAATGTACAAAGGGGCCCCTGAAAACAGCTTGCGGTAACCATCCATGACTTGATTTAAAGAATATTTGTTTAAAAAAGCAAACCCAGGTCAACTGTTTCTCATGGAAATAAAAGTAGACACTTTTTGCTCAAATATCTCTTTTCCCAAGCTTTTCATACATGGACCACTCTCCATCATCTCTCTTAATTAGGTCTAATTATGAAACTACACTGATGACATTCTCATTTAGGCTTATAGCTCAAGGTTCACGAAGTACTTTCATCCTAGACTTTTTGAGAGAATAATGAACAGGAGACATGATTTCTCATCACCTCTTAAAAATTCAGTAAATAATAAAATAATTACTTATTGTATTTTCTCTTGCCCAGACTCTCCTCCTCCCTCCCTGCAAAAAAAGTTTGCTAAAAAGCTTTGTAGCCTCATTAAGTGTTTAAACACTAGGGAGCTGTCAGCGTTCTCTTCGTTCATTGTTCAACACTGTGACTGCTCATATCTCTTAACTGAAAATTCTCTGGGGCAGGAACCTGTTATTTGTCTAGCATTCATGCTCCATATACATTTCCTGCCTCATACAGTAAATAAAGTAACAATCTGGCAAGGATAATGTAGAAGAACAGCAGGAACAAAGCCTCCAAGGAAATCACCTTTTAGGAGGTGACAATCATCTGGCCCCTCATTTGCATCCAAGGGGTAAAAGCCTGAAAGTCTAATTGCTTTGTCCTCTTCATATAAGGTAAAATTTGGATTTTTTCATATTGTATTTTCTCCTCCTTTCTCTTCCTGCTGAATTCTGTTTCCCTACATGGGATAATTCAGAGTTTACCTGAATACTTTATAGCTGATGACACAATTTCCACCAATAATCTTTGCTTTGTTTCTGTCCCCTTTCATTATTAGTTTTGGACAAAGACTCTCATCAGAATAAAGCTGCTGAATTTTGTCACCTTCCACTGAGTTTTCTCCAATTCTACCTTGTCTTTTCCTTTTTCAAAAAATTTATTAATTCATTTGTTCCCAGTTATCAACAAACACTTCAATAAGTTCCAAATGTTCTCCCCTTCCCTGTCCTCTCCCCAAGATGACATGCAATCTTGTATGGGCTCCACACAGACATTCTTATTAAACACATTTTCATATTAGCCATGTTTCACAGAAGAATTAAAATAAATGGGAAAAATCATGAGAAAAACAAAATAAAGCATAATAAAAAAATAAATAAATTGCTTCATTCTGTGTCCTTATTCCATACTTTTCTCAGGATATGGATGGCATTTTGAATCATGAGTCCTTTGGAAATGTTTTTTGGCTTTGCATTGCTCTGAAGGGCTAAGACTATCAAAAACAATTAATAGTCCTCATATACTGTAACTGTTACTATGTATAATGTTCTTCGAGTTCTGTTCATTTCATCAGCATGAGTTCATATGTCTTTCCAAGTTTTCTTATAGAAAAATAGTATTCCATTACATTCATATACCACAACGTTTTCCTCCATTCCCCAATTGATGGGCATTCCCTCAATTTCCAGTTCTTGAACACCACAAAAAGAGCTGCTATAAATAATTTTGTATGTGCAGGTCCCTTTCCCATTTTATGATCTCTTTGGGATACTGCTGTAGAAGCAGTGCTGCTTGGTCAAAGAGTATGCGCTTTTTATAGCCCTTTGGGAATGGTTCCAAATTGTTCTCCAGAATGGTTGGATCAGGTCACAACTCCACCAACAATGAATTAGGGTTCCAACTCCCCCACATCTTCTCCAATATTTATGATCTTCCTGTTTTGTCATGTTAACCACTCTTATAGGTGTGATGTGGTACCTCAAAGGTGTTTTGATTTCCATCTTTCTAATCAATAGTAACTTAAAGCAAATTTTCCTATGACTACAGATACCTTTTAATAGATAGCTTTTATTTTTTCCTCTGAAATATGCGCAATTTCTACCATACTGTTTTTCAGTTTTTCTAGCAATTTCTATCAAAAAGTGAGGTCTTATCACAGAAGCTGGGGTCCTTGAGTTTATAAAACAGTAGTCATTGAATATTGTATCTTGTGTACCTAACCTATTCTACTGATCTACCCCTCTGTTTCTTAGCCAGTACCAAATGGTTATGATGATTGCTGCTTTATAATACAATTTAAGATCTGGTATAGCGAGGCCACCTTCCCTAGCATTTCTTTTTCATTAATTCCCTTGATATTCTGGACCTTTTGTTTTCAAGATCAATTTTGATACTTTTTTTTCCTAGCTGTAGAAAATTATTTTCTGGTAGTTTCATTGGAATGGCACTGAACAATTCAATTAACTTAGGTAGAATTGTTATTTTTACTATATTAGCTTGGCCTACCAATGAGCAACTGATGTTTTTCATCATATAGTCTATCAAATAACTGATTGTTATTTAGATCTCACTCTGTGCAAAAAGTGTTTTATAATTGTGTGCACAGTTTGTTTTGGCACGGAGACTTCCAAATTTAGAGTGTCTACAATAACTTTAAATGGGATTTCTTTTTTCAATCTCTTGTTATTGAGCTTTATTAGGAGTAATTTATAAGAAAGCAGATGATTTATGTGGGTTTATTTTGGATCGTACCACTTTGCCAAAGTTTTTCATTGTTTCAAGTAGTTTTGTACTTGATTCTCAATGATTCTCTAAATATGCAATCTGCAAAGAATGTTAACTTAGTTTCTTCTTTGCCTATTCTAGTTCCCTCAATTTCTTTCTCTTCTTTTATTGTTAAAGCTAACATTTCTAGTACTATACTGAATAACAGTGGTGATAATGAACATCCCTCTTTCACTCCAAATCTTACTAGAAATGCATTTAGCTTATCTCCATTACATAAAATGCTTGCTGATGTTTTAGGTGGATGCTACTTATTATTTTAGGGAAGGCTCCATTTATTCTTATTCTCTCCATTGTTTCCAATAGGAATGGGTGTTATATTTTGTTAAAAGTTTTTTCTGCATTTATTAAGATAATCATATGGTTTCTGTTAGTTCTGTTGTTGATATGATCAATAATGCTAATAGTTTTCCTAATATTGAACCAACCCCACATTCCTAGTATAAATCCTACGGATCAAAGTGTATTATTCTCATGTTAAGTTCTGTCTCTTTTTTTCTTATTTCTTGTTTAAAATTTTTGCATCTATTTTCATTCGGGGAATTGGCTTATATTTTTATTTCTCTGTTCTACAACTTCCCAATTCAGGCATCACCACCATATTTATATCATAAAAAGAATATGATAGGTATCCTTCTTCACCAATATTCCCAAATAGTCTAAATTCACTTGTAAATTCATCTGACTCAGGAGATTTTTTTCTTAGAGAGTTCATTGATGGTTTGTTCAATTTCTGTTTCTGATATGGAATTATTTAAGTATTTTATTTCCTCATCTGTTAATCTGGGCATTTTATATTTATGTAATTATTCATCCATTTCACTAAGATTGTCAAATTTGTGGACATACAGTTGAAGAAAACAATTTCTATTTTTTGTTTTAATTTCTTCCTCTTTAATGTGAGTTCACACTTTTCATTTTTGATACTGGTAATTTGGTTCTCTTTTTCTCCTTTTTTTTTTTAAAATCAAATTGACCAAAGGTTGATCAATTTTATTGAATTTTTTCATAAAACAAGATCTTGGTTTTATTTATTAATTCAATAGTTTTCTTAATATCAATTTTATTAATATCTCCTTTGGTTTTCTGTATTTCTGATTTGGTATTTAACTAGGGATATTTTAGTGATGATATTACTTCATTGTATATGGTGCCTTTTAGCAGGATATAGTTTTCCTCCTTATCTCTTTTGATTAGGTCTATTTTTGCTTTTGCTGTATCTGAGATTAGAATTGCTACCCCTGGTTTTTTTTATACTTCAGCTGAATCATAGTATATTCTGCTTCAGCCTTTTACCTTTATCCTGTGTGTATCCCTGTTTCAAATGTGTGTCTTTTAAACAACATGTGGTAGGACTATGACTTTTAATCCATTCTGCTATCCATTTCTGTTTTATGGGAAAGCATCCCATCAAAATTCACAGTCATGATTACTATCCATGTCTTTCTCTACATCCCATTTCTACTTCATTCTCCCCATTTATGCTTTTCTCCCTCTTTCTCCCTTCCCCTCCTCCAAAGTGTTTTACTTCTGACCACCACTTGACTCAATCTTCCTTCCATTCTATCAGTCCTCCTCACTTTTCTTTCCTTTTCCCCTTACTTACTCTTCCCTCCCTTCTAACCATCTCCTTCCTTTTCTTTCCCTTTCTCCTCCTATTGACTGTAGGGCAAGCTAGATTTTTATACTTAACTGAGTATCTTATTCTCTCCTTGAACAAAATCCAATTAGAGTAAAGCTCAAACAATGCTCATTTCTCTGCCTTCTTTCCCTCCACTATAATATCTATTTGTGCTTCTTCATGTGATGTAATATGCCCTTTACTACCTTCTCCTTTCCTTTTCTCCCTTCACATTCCTTAATTAGGTTATTTTATCATCACATCAGTTAATTTAAACCTATACCCTCTATCTATGTATATGCCTTTGAAATGTCATAATAAATATGCAGTTCTCTAGACTAACAAGTATCATCCTCCCATATAGGGATATAAATAGTTTGCCCTTATTAAATAACTTTTCTTTTTCTGTTTACCTTTTTAAGTGTCTCTTGACTCTTGTATTTGAAAATCAAATTTTATATTGAGCTCTGTCCTTTTCATCAGCACGATCTGGAAATCCAATATTTCACTGAATGTCCATCTCTTTGCCTGCAAAATTATGCTCACTTTTGCCGGGTAATCGATCTTTGGTTGTAGTCAAAACTCCTTTGCCTTACAGAACATCATGTTGAAATTCCTCTAATCCTTTAATGTGGAAGCTTCAAAGTAGTAATCCTGACCATAGTTTGAATTATTTCTTTCTGGTTGCTTCCAGTATTTTGTCCTTGATTGGATAATTTTGGAATTTGGCAAAAACATTCCTTATTTTTTCCATTTGGGATCTATTTCAGGAGTTCATTGGTAGATTCTTTTGATGGCTATTTTGCCCTCTGGATCTAGGACATTAGGGCAGTTTTCCTTGATGATTTCTTAGAACATACTGTCCAGGTTTTTTTTCTTCATGACTTTCTAGTAGACCAATAATTCTTAGATTTTTCTCTTCTGAATTTATTTTTCTGGTCAGTTGTTTTTCCAATGAGATATCTTACATTTTTTCCTATTTTTTTATTCTTTAGATTTTGTTTGACTGATTCTTGAAACTTCACAGAGTCATTCATTTCTACTTGACAATTCTAATTTTTAATGAATTATTTTCTTCAGTTAGCTTTTATGCCTCCTTTTCCATTTGTCTAGTTTTTCCTTTTAAGGAGTTATTTTCTCAAGTTAGGTTTTGTGCCTGTAACAAGATTCTATGGTTTTTTGTTTTCTAATTTGCTTCTTGCTCATGGTGACTGCCTTTTTCCTGACTTTAAAGTGGATCTCTGCTTATGGGGCACAGGAGCCTCTGACTCGTGTTTCTTGTCCTGGGAGCTAGGGGACTGGTTATTGGCATTGTGTGCTGTGGCCTCTGCTTCTTTCATCTAGAAACTCTATAATGCTGCAATTTACCTGGTGCTGAGCTGACTAGTTTGTGCCAAGTCCAGGTGAAATCTATCTGAGTTTCCTCAGAGTAACACGGAAGCTTGTGGAGTGAAGTGTAGGGGAGGGGTGGTCTGGCTGCTGAAGGTCTTCTCCTCCTCTAGAGCTATGCTAGATCACAGGCAGTTTCAGTAGCTAGTAAATCCTGTCTGCCCAGTTCCTCTGACTGTGTTAAGGCAGACCTAGGGTCCTGGTGTTGATGCTTACAGGCTCCACCCCCCTGAGCCTCAGGATCTCCTTCTGGTTCACTGAGGAGGGGCTTGCTAGGTTTCTGTGAGTATTGCACTGGTCCCCTCCATCCACAGCAGAATCGACCTTTCCTGTCAATCTTCCTAGCCTTCCATGCTAAACGATTGCTGCACCCCTTCTGCTAGCTCCTCTATTCCAGCATTTTTCCTGGGACAATATTCTCTGGATTTATCAAGGTCAATAAGGGAGGTTGAGAGCAATTATAGTTCACTCTGCCATGTTGACTTCAGGAAATTCAAGGAGGTGACTTTCAAGCACTCAGTCTATGGGTTGATAGCCCCAGAAGCAGCTGTTGATGCTGCTGTAGCCTTGCCCTTCTCTCACACCCAACTTCACCCAAATCCTGTCCTGTGCTGAGAGGTTTGGGAATCTGCACTGTCATTGGTGACTCAGACTACCTGAGACTGTTCCTGCTCCTTTATGGCAGCGTGTACACCGGTACAGTCTCTATGCTTTGTGCTTTCCCAGGCCAGTGTAACAGATCCTTTTCATTGACCTTTTGGGTCAGGCTATCCTGAGTTGGCACTGTCTCCTAGTAGATGCTGCCACTCTAAAATTTGTTCAAATTCACTTTTTAGAGGTATCTGAAAGAATTTGTGGAAGAGCTCAGGTGAGTCCCTGCTTTCACTCCACTATCTTGGCTCCAGCCCCCTTTCCCCATCACCTCTTGTCTTTTCATAGGACCATCAAAAGGAAGGTTAATTAGTTGTTTTTGTTCAAAGAATAGAAAGTAAAAATAGAGATATAGGAGTGGATAGATTGCTGTACCTGGAATTAGGAAGTTCTGATTTCATATCTGGCTCCAGAATCATAATAGCTATATGTCCCCAGACAAATCACTTAATCTCATTCATCCTGGGTTTCTTTATAAAATAAGACAATAATAGCATCTCTTTTGGACTGTGACTTTCTTGAGGACAAAGACTATCTCTTGACTCTTTTTTGTATCCTTATCAGTGCTACAGTACCTGGTACATAGTATACTTTTAATAAAGAGGTTTTGAAGCCTGCTCTATAGGGTTGTAAAGAAAATCACTTGAGATAATGTAAGTAAAGAGTGTTTATTTTTGCAAATCTTTAATAGGTATATAAATGTTAACTATTATAATTATTATTTTAAAATGATGAAAAATCATTTTTTTAAAAAAATTCTTTGTTTTCATCCTTTAAGTTAGTGTTGTGACTTTTTAGTTCTGCCTTTGACCCTTGATATATTTCAACAGAGCTATGATCTTATCAATGAGATTATTCCCTTCAGTTAAACACATTGCAACCTCAGAATCTTGTTTATTTGATCCCTTGTCTATATCTTTCCTATATCCTTTTCTTCTCCTTCCACCACAGGGAAAATAACCAACATGCTAGAGAACTTTCTTTAATTTATATGATATAACAGGAATACCAGTAGAATATAGAAGCTTTTGATCACTATTTGTGTGACCTTGGACAAGTCACCTAACTTCCCTGTGCCTCAGTTTCCTCATCTGTAAAATAAGGAAATTTGGACTAAATGCCTCCACCTAAATATCTCTTCCTTCCTAGATCTATAATGCTATGTTCCACTGGTAGCTCTTGCTCTTGCTTAGTGGCAATCTATAACACTTCAATGTCAAAGATAATTATCCTTTAAAATAAACCATAAAAACAAATACCATTCCCCCCAAAAATCTACTAGATCATTGCTATTTTCATGTTGAAGTGGGTAGCTCATTAAACAAACAAACAAATAGACAGCCATAGATAAAGGAATGAATAAAGAAAGAAACAAGTAAATTATATATATATACATACCTGTATATATGTATGTGTGTGTGTCTCTCTCTCGGTCTTCCTCTAAATATATATCTGTGTATATATATCTATACACAGATAGATATATAAATATATATATATACACTGATCTAGTCCCAAGGAATTATCAAATATCAGAGTTAGGAAGAAGCTTAGACCTCACTTAGTTGACCCCCTTTTTTACAGAAGAGAAAATTTGAATTTTTTCTAAATTAAATGACTTGTCCAAGTCTACAGCTAGGAGGTGGTAGGGTCAGTGTTCTCTCCATTATACCACAATACCTTCCAATCTGAAACAATATAATATACATGCTTTCTCTTTTCTACACACTCCAGTGACTCAATGGAAGGAATTATATTTCCATTAAATTCGCATCCTAAGAAAGAAGAGGATTGCACAAGTCCAAAAGTTCACTCAATATTACTTTTATTTTTTCCATTACATATTATATCTTAAAGTCTTGCATCTCTTCACATTTCACACATTCCAACTGTCTCAATTAAACCAACCTAAATTTCTAAGTCATTCCACAATACTAAATTATATACAAAAATATCCTAGACCTGGAATGAAGAAAAACTCTGGGCTAAGAGATGAATTTTTCTGATATAAAAAGGGAAAGGCGTTGGTTTTCTGGATATTTGCATCACTTTAATATTATAGCGTGGTAAATATGATGTGGTTATGAGAAATCCATGATTTACCTGATTTCAAGAAAAACAGTCAAGTTACATTTCATTTGAGTCTTATCTCTGCACTAGGGACAGGCTCCTTGAAGTCTTTGTGCTCACTTTTAGTTTTACAATAGACAGATTCACACTCACCTCACACCTACAGTCCATGCTTGTTATGTGAGCAAATGAAGTGAAATGTGTAAAGCATATTGAGTTTCTCTCAAGAAAGGTAACATATATATACATTCAGTCTTATCTGTCAGGAACCTAAGAGATAATTTGCCCCTTGCTTTCCATTCAGTCTCATTTCCAAACAAATTCTGAGGGTATGTTTCTATTATTTATGCCCTCTGCGCATTCTTTCCTCTTTATTCTTTCACTTGTGGGTTTAGAGAATTACCATAGTCGAATTCTGATCTGGTGCAGACTGTGGATTTCCTGATTTTTTAGCTGCTAGACAATATTTAACATGTTTACAGAAAACAGATGGTGGTTGGCATAGAATAGTTCGAATAATGGACCCACACTATAGCTCTAAAGGCACACACAGATTGTGTGTACATGTGTATTACACTACTGTGTGATCTATACACAGTACTTGAGTTAATCTTTGTCCTTATTTTTTTTATTTTGTTTTCCCCTGTTCTTGCTTATTAACACCAGCAAAAAGGAGGTAAACAGTATCAAGTGATTTGTCCAAGGCCATACAGTAATTGCCTTAGAAATGAATAAATTGTTAGCCTTTAAACTTCTCATCCAGTGTTCTATAGAACCAATACATCCACATTTCTGTTTTTGATGCTACTGTCCTTTATTTCAGAAAGTGGGCTTGTCTTCTTAGTGTGAGACATCAGAGATTAAATCTAATTTATGTAGTTTGCATTTTGACTTGTGTGTTGAGACTAAAACAATGAAAATCAACAGATTTGTAGTTAAAGATTATTTTTTTTAGTCTGGTAACTAAATTTGTTCCCTGAGTCCTTCTTGAAAGAATATGCAAAGAAAGCTTTAATAATGAGACAAGACTGCATCCTTTGCTTTGTCCCCTAAGGAGCAAGATTCAACTATACTGTTGCCTTTCATTTGTTAATACTCATTGTTTCAGTCTCATCTGAGGACATACCAGAGTATGTAACTTGGCATACTAACAAAGGCACACAGCATTATACAGTGAGTGGAATAGACCAGGTATGTACTATGCATTTCTTTATCTAGGTGATAAAATCACAGGTATTTTGTGTTCTTTTCCTATCACTCTCACACGTTATTGCCAGTGCAATCAGAGTTCTACACTACACATGTCTAGGCCATGACTTCATGTTATCATTGAGGTTTTACTTACAGCTAATGACTAATTTTTATGAAATAGATAAAACCTCGACAAGCATTTTAATGATCATTTTTGTCTCTACCAGTCACTTCAAATATAGCATCCGAGAGGACTATATCCTATCCCTTTCCACTTTCCCCACATACTACATCAACAATAAAAATAAAAATAAATCATTAGGTGTAGGTCCCATTTTCTGTCCTTTTAAATTAACTGGATAGATTGTATATTGGATTATTTATATTGCTCCTATAGCTGAAGCCCTGGGGTGCTTTATGATATTGCTATTTATAAAATTATCTTCTCAATATCCTGGGATAAATGGGTCACCACTATCTTTCCCCTCAAATTACTGGTGTGAAAAATGAATAAAGCACAACAAAGAGACTTGGCTCTGTAGGAACCACTGAGGGAGGGGAAAGTATAAGCCTTACTGCTTTCCCTTGAGATTCAGAGTTAAATATACAGCATTCCTGAATGACAGTGATTCTAGAGCTTTCTATTAAGCACTACCACGCTGGAGTCTTATGAGAAGAGGATGGTGTACCCCCATAATCCCTGCTGCTCAGGAGGGCTGATGCTGGTGGATGGCAAGAGCTACAGCAGTGCTAAATCAATTGGGTATCTGTGCCAAGTCCTGAGAGAGGATTACTATCAGGTTGCAAATGACAGACCAGTCCAGATCAGATACAAAGCAGATCAAAGCTCTTCTGCCCACTGGTAATGGGATTAAGACCATGAGTGCCTACTGCACTTCCAGACTGGGCTCAAAATTTTTAAAAAAAGCAAATCTAAAAGATAATAAGTAAACCTAAAAATAATGACCACATTAAGATTCTGAGTTATAATATATAATCTACCGGCATCGAAGGCATACTTGAAACTTGAGTCTCAGAACTGGGGAGATGATGGAGGAAAAATTCACAATGCCTCAATAACTAAAAGTAGTTAAATCTTATGTTGTGTGATGGCATTATATCAACAGAACCTAACACTGGTACCTTTTGCTTAGGAGGTAAAAGTTGTTGTATGGAATTAATTATAAGGATTAACTATAAGGAAATGAAGTTCCCAACATTGCCAATAGACCCAGATAGTCTTTGCTCATCTCCCAATTTGTCTTTATGAGGTAACTTTAGGGACTCTCTGAGCCAGCTGAAAGACCCCCTGAGATTTAGGATGACAGGCTTGGTACTTCAAAGAATCGATGGAATGGATATATGGGAAATAGGAGGTGAAATATTAGCTGAGTACTGAATGTAATGTCCTTCTCATTGATTTCAGAATCCATCCCATACACACATACACACACACCCAGTCGCCAAAGTGATTTTCCTGTGTATAAGGTCTGGTTTTGTAACCATTCCTAATCAATAAACTCTATAGTTTCCCTATCATATCTAGAATCAAATACCAAAGCTAACATTACCAAATTTATCAAATTCATCAGACTTGACTGCAAATAACTTTTGTATGCTTCCAAAAGTGAATGGAGAAACAGGAAAACCTAGGTCCAGTTTCTACACACACAGCCTATGTGACCTTGAGGATATTACTTAACCTCTCTGTTCTAGGATATTTTCTAAGAGTATAAATTGAAGGGTAGGCACAGATCCTCATTGTTAGATGAAGTTATTCCATTATATCAATGAAGCATAGGTCCAATCTCTATCCCAATTTCTTGTCCTACATGCCAAATCTACCATCAGACTACAAAGACCATCCATCAAAAACAGTCTTCTTTTAACGTGTCACTGGATCTGAATGTATTTCCAGAAGATTTTATATATTTTCATATTTGTTTTATAGAACTCAAACAATTTTGTATTCATGCCTTATGTGTACTATCATATACATGCAGATGTATATAAAAGGGTGTGTATGATATAAACATGTAACCTATGTGGATTAGGATAGGCAGAATGCTATTAGTGCTATCAAGCTGGCTGTTACTCCTAGTTTCCTAAAGGCAATTGATTATCAAGCACAGAAAATCAGTATCTTTCTTCCTTTTCTTTTTTTTTGTTTTTGTTTTTTGTTTTGTTTTTTTCTTTTCTTAAAGATTTTCTGTCTCCCTATGAAAAGGATGAAGATATAAGCAATTAACTAATGACTGGTTGAAAAAGCACTAAAGAATTGGTGATTCTCCTGATTGCAGTAGCATGACTAAACAAGACAAAAGGATACCAGCTCCAGAGTCCCAGGAATGCTTCTTCCCAGGATCTTGAATCTGACTTGTTTTTGGAGTATAGTCACACCTCTACTGGATGTACTATGAATAATCTTATGAATCTGTATCACATAGCTTAACAGTTCTAATTTTTCTTTCAATACAATTCCAAATTATCTAGAAGAGAAAAAAATATAGTAAACTCTTTAAGAGAAAGTTAATAAAACAAATCAATGGAAGAAAATAAATGCTATGATCTCACCACTATAGAGGGAGCCATTTAGCCCCACCCCACCACCACCAAAACATCCATACCTCCTGGCTAGATTTCACAGAGAGACAACATCTTGAAAACTAACTCTATTTACTAAAGTTTCAGGTAATTTGTTTATATACATATATATATATATAATATATATATATATATATATATATATATATATATGTATATATATATACAGAGAGAGAGAGAGAGAGAGAGAGAGAGAGAGGGTCACCATCCAAATATCCATGGAATACACAATTTTAAAAATGTTTATTGATATCTTTTATTTTTACATCACCTAAATACTCTGTGTTTGTGTCATATAAATACATAACCTATGTGGTTTGTATTCTCCCAGTATGCCTGTGAGATTACATGAGTATTCTCCCAGTATGCTGCCTTGATCCCTCTCAGAGAGATATCACATATATTATTTTTTTTACATTTCAATTTATTACTTATTTATTTTTGATATTTTTTAAGAAAAAAGGAAAAGAAAAAATAACTAAAGTCAACCAATACATTAAAAAAAATCTGAAAATATATCCCAAATACTCCATATTCCTGTTTCTCCCACCTCTACCAATGAGTGGAAAGGAGAATCTTCCCTTATCTCTATCCATAAATCAATGATATTTCTTAAGTTTAAGGAAAGTTCCATTATTATTTATGTTTAATTTACCACCCCAGACTCCAATGAAATATTTGTATTAACATGCTAATTATCACTATAATTATATTAATATTTATATAGAAATTTACATGATTATCGTTATAGTTTGTTTCAGATTTCTCAGTTTAAAAAAAGACATAAAAAGACAAAACAAAAAAAAACTATCAAAGGAGTTTCTCTCTAGAGTTGCTGTTTTCCTAAATCAAAATTTCATCCACTGAAACATGAATTTCATTGTAATCATATAAAATCTATTTCAACAAATAAAAGGGCTGGGGTGGGGGTTAGTATATATGTGAGTAGAAAAAGCAATAAAATCTTCTCAAGGAAATTGCTCCCAAATTGTTTGGAAGGATGGAAAACTGTCACTTTCTCTAACATTATTTGCAATATAGTCATAGCCAAGACCACGTATTTTTATTTGTTGAACTGTTTGTTTTTGCAAGGCCATGGCAATAAAGTCAAATAAAATCGAACTATAATACATCATATTACAGGTCTTCTACTTTATCACCTCTGAATATGTGACAATAGAAATAGACGATAAAAACTGCCAAGTTAATCATTTTCCAAGTTCATGAATATCTATTCTTTTGATATTCAAAAACAGTTCGATTCACGCTCTAAAATAATTTCTCAAAACATGTATTTCAGTAATAAGTATTGTTAGGGTTTTTCTTCAAAGATATAAAATACCCATAATAACCCAGCCCAAGCATTTGATGATGAATAGGTATAGAAATATTGCAAACTTAGGAAAACTTTACTCTTTGGATTATAAAGTCCAAATATTTGGAAAGGACTCATTTGCTACAACATGTTCATTACCTATGATTGTCTTTGTTTCTAATTGTTCTAGAGAGACATCACCATATAGTGTGTATGTGGAGGGGGAATAAAAACTGATCTAAGAGTTAGGAAATTTCTGATACCACCTCTAAATCCTTTGGAAAGTTATTTAATTTTTCTGGTCCTTGGAATCATCGTATGCAAAACAGGAACACAGGATGATAGATTTAGAGCTCAATTAACCTTAGAAGCCATTGGGTCCAAATCTCTTAGTTTCGAGATGAAGAATTTGTATTAGATGACCTAAGTTTCCTTCCATCTCTAAAATTCTCTGAGTCTATCATATCATAATTTAAACATATTTTTATCCATCATTCCTTATTATACTATATGTATTTAAGTCTTGCTTCCCCAGGGACATGACAATCTCAAAGGAAGATACTCTGGTTAATTCTCTCTTTGAATTCCCCATTGTATCTAGAATAGCTAGGGGAATATAATTACTTAACATAAAATTTTAACTGAATTTCTTAATGCCTTGCATATACTAATTAGAAGACCATTTACTCTTTCCATAGTTATGACTGAAATATATGTGTTGAAATTTTCCATAATATGTGTATATTCACTGATATTTAATAGAAGCTAACTTAAATGTAACTGTTTAAATATATTCTATTTTCTAATATAAATGTAATGTAAAGTATGCCATATCCAAACAGTACCCTTTCCCTAGAAGAAAACAAATACTCTTTGTTACAATTTGTTCCATCTAGAGAAGAATATGCCTACTATCCAGACTGTGAGTGACCAAACTATACAGCTCATCCATCAATATTTATACTTTATATAGCACTGTAAAAGGATAGACATGAACAGAAAGGGGAAAGGGAGTTAGGTTACTTTTGGAATGCTACAAGGTTCTTTTAATGACCCAAAACTTCTCAATAAAATGAGATCATCTTTTTAATATGAATATTCTTCTGGTGATATTGTATAGCCCTGAGACACAGATACATGCTCCCAAAAGAATTGAAAAGGAACCACAAAAGAGTGGTGAAAAAGTGCTTGAACTACTTAACACACATTTTATTTTTCCTCTTTAAAAAGAGTAATATTGCCTAACAATAATCCATTAATACTATGGAAAATTAAAAGTTTTACTTATCATAAGTTAAGATGCAAGAGGGGAATGGAGGAAAAAAAAACAATCTATGGAGATCAAACCGGACAAGATCAAGTAATGTTCTTTTAAGCCGAGTAGCAAGTTCAAAGGAGAGATCAAGTATGATCAAAGTGTTGAACTTGAAGCCCCAAGGACTAGATTCACATTGTAGTTCTGTAACTTTCTCATTGTGTGACTTTGGGCAAAAATTTCAGTTCTTTAAACTATAGTTTGCTCATTTGTTAAATGAGGGAGTTTTACCAGACCAGCAGTTATCAAAGTGTGGTCTGTGGCCCACTGGAGCCCAAAATCCTTTCAGGAAGTCATGGAGGTCAAAGCTATTTTCAAAATAATACCGACACATTTTTTTCTATTAAAATACTACTCCCTTTCCCAAAGACATGTATTAGTGGGGCCCAAATTTTCTTCATATACTTTAACCAATGTATCGCAACAATGTATCACAATAATATGACTGCAGAAATAGATAGGAGAATCGAGCTATCTTCTATTAAATTGTCCATTACAGAGACTTGAAAAAAATATATAAATCAATGCTAATATTCTCATTAAATATTTTTGTTTGGAATTTTTTTCATATAGGTTTGTGTTGTTATTGTAATAAGTTAAATATTATTTTTAAATTTATCCGTTTTATTTCTGAAGTGATAAATAGCATCCACAGAAGTACATTAGAACCCTTTGTAATTTTAAGAGAAGAAAGGATTCTTAAGAACAAAGCAAGTGAGAACCAATATACTAAACTATCCTTATGAGTCTTTCATTATATGCCTTCTAATATCTGGGGATGCTGGAGTATTAAATTAATTCCTGAAGATCAATCTTACTTTCTCATGGGGACTGAAGAACATATGTATATATGCATATATACACATATATATGTACATTTATATATGTATATGCATATATGTATATATATATATATACATATATACTAGGGAATGTCTAAATAAGATTTTAAAATACATACCATATGTAGGATTCTGTATTAAATGTTGAGATGGCATGAATGAAAGACTGCTTGGCCTACAGAACCTTATATTCCAAAGTGGGTGAGAAGCAGAACAGGGCATAAAACATATAAATATAGTTAAAAAAAAAAAGAATAGCTAAAAAGGAAAGGACTACCAATGGCAGGGTGAGGGCATTGATATGCAGATCAGGAAGGTCTTTAGGGAGAAGGTATAAACTAAGTTGAGTCTAAGAGAAAGAAAAATGATTGTGACAATAAATTAGGAGAGCATCTATTCTATACATGGGAAAACTCTTGTTATGATGAATAAAAGGAGTATTGAATACATGGAACAGCCAATGAATCCATTACATTCTAAAGGAGAGTAGTATAAGACAAGGTAGAAATGTAGATGGAAGCCAGAATGTAGAGAGCCTTGAATGCCAGACTGGGGAATTGGTATTTAATTGGCACCAAAGCTTTTTTGTGACAGTCAGATTTCTTCCTTAGGAAAATTATTTTGGCAGCTGTGTGGAGAATAGATGTGTGGAGGAAGCATGGAGACCAATTAAGAAATTATTATTGAAGTCTAGACAAGAGATCATGACAGCCCACAAAATGTATATCTAGTAAATATCATAATATTCCTTCATCAGACTATGCTACAAGCCAAATATAGCATTCAATTCATAATAGGTACTTTTAAAAATCTTGTAACCTTTGTTCTAAACTTACACAATATGTAATTTATCTATATGCTAGGGACTGCAATCAAGATATTTTGAAGGCAGTTATCTGAAAGTGTTATTTAATTTCAAATGACCATTAAAAAAAGAGTTGATCAATGAATAGACTATTTATCAACTTATTTTACTTCTCCAGGTATATACATGAAACCTTTGAGGTACAAACGGC
>CM053772.1:182883850-182908944 GCA_028658325.1 Potorous gilbertii | reverse complement strand
TATTGGTCTGATCAGCCATAGTTGTACGCATTGAAATTTCACTTTATCATGGTAATGTCATTTTGATCCTCTTTGAGAACGAAGGACAAAAACCAACCATATCCAGATTGGGTTGGCCTTGCTTTTTCTTTACAATTACCTGACCACTTACCTTGTTTGTGTCTCCTCCATCGACCTCCAAACTCCTGGCCTTTTGATTCAGAACTTCTTCAGTCCTTCCTTCCAGCTCATGGGGGTGAGAAGGGGAGCTACACTTCCCATCAGTCCCCTTGCTGTACCAATAACAAGAAAGGAATAGGAGGAGAAGGCAGGGGATAAGTGTTTGGCCTTCCCTTCAAAAGCTGCCTCTCCCTACTTTTCCATTCTTTTTGCATCTTCAAAAAGGTGTTTTGTTTTGTTTTGTTTTTGTCTATTATTTCTTACCATTTTGTAGATATGGAAATTGAGATCTATGGAAGAGAATTCCTCAGTGTCACACAGCTATCAAAAATGCAAGGGAGGGATTTGAAACCAAGACATTATATCTACAAGTTCTCTATTCTAACCACTTCAGGGATTGGGAACCTGCAGCCTGGAGGCCACAGGTGGCCTTCTAGGTCCTCAAGTGCAGCCCTTTGATCTAATCCATATTTGAAGTTTTGAGGGATATATCTATATTTTCTTACTGTCCCTACAGAAATGCAAAGCACACTTTGCCAAAGAGAGGAAGAGGAGGTGGTCACATTCTAGATGGCACTTTTTAGACAGGTTATATAGAGAAGGTGTAAATATTAAATTTTAAAATACCATTGAGCAGATAATTTACCTGTTTCTCTATCCCAAAAGACCATGGATCTTTTCCCTAAAAAAAATCCATTATAAGATGCAGTGTTTTGTAAGCATCATGGTTATAGAGAGTTATCAAAAAATATTGCTAGTCAATGACCATGATAAAAATATTTTTGAAGAAATATTCCTTGTAATATTATCCATGGAGAATAGTATAGAGAATAAATCTAGTTTCCCTACCTCAACAGGTCTTGAACAATACTCGTAATGTTCTAATAATAATAAAAAAAACATTTTGTCATAAACCAGTTTCTTTTCCACTCATTTAGATTTCAGTTAATTCATTTCTCAGCTAGAGCCGATAGATCACGACCCCCTTAGCCTTAGGCAAAAAAAGTGTATGTTGTTGACACAATGCACATGGACAGGAATATGCCCTTGGTTGTCAAGTGCAATGTATATTCTGGCTTTTGAACCCACTTGTACTCAAGTCCATCTGTCATGGTGGCAGTCTGCCCATTACAAAATTTGCTGCCAGGCTAAAGTAGGCAAAGGTGTCAACCTAAAAGAGGTTTGAAGAGGAACTTTGTCTCCCAACTCATTTCCTTTCCCTTAAACTTCACAGAAATTCATATAGCTATTTCCAAAATTATTTTTAACTGAATTCATTATGGTTTGAGAAGGGTAGAATAGTGAGAACTAAGTACATTTCAGATGTTTAATATTTTTAATAATTTTAATTTTTAATAATATTTGTTAAAGCTTAAAAATAACAGCCTTTATGCTTAGTGTTAACCAGAGGTTTCCTTCAGTGACAAAGTAGGCCAAAACTGCTGTAATTTACAAGACTAGTATTTCCACGTGACTTTGTTAAAGGTAAATTAATGTACCAAAGAGGGAGATGATTCGTAAGGTTAAAAAAACAACTGTACTGCCCAATAACACTTTTATGGGACTCAGTAATAGCTGTTTTTTACAATGACTAAATGATATCATTCAAATATTCAGTGATTTATGCACTCTTTAGGTCACTCTTCTAGCTACCTGGAAGTCTTCTCCTTTATACTTTTGCCATTAGAGCTTTTAAGAGGTTTATGCCTGGCCTTTTATAAAAAGCCTCCTAAATGACCTTCCAGCTTGTGAACATCTCCCTCGAATTAACCCTTCAAACCTCTGCTCCAAAACCTTAAGTGAGTGGTTCCTCAGTGTATAGCAAATAAAGTAAAAACATCAAAATATTAAGAGAGGTTTATATTTTGTGAATTTTTCTTTATATAAGTATAAATTAGGAGTAAATTCATTCTTAATTTCCAAGTTTACTAAAAACTCCAAGGCATATGAATATTTTTCTAGAGTTAGAAGAGGATGATCACAAAACTGTTCCTAGAAGTAAAATTACGCACCTAGTCAATTAGCAGAAACAAGACATTAATCATTTCTGCTTCTGTTCCATTCTGGTAATGTCTATCAATTATTGACAGATCATTTTGTTTTGTTTTAAGGGGGTTTTCTTCATGTGGTCACACTTTGATTTTCAACCGCATAAGCTTTCTTTTAATGGAGAACTATCTTCATCAGGACTCTTAGGACACCAAAGTAGTGTTTGTTAACCTTGAGAAAAAAATAAGTTGCACTTTCTTTGCTCCTGTCTGCAAGCAAATTCCTTTTCATATCTCATCCAAAGCTCTCTCAAACAACAGCTTTCATGAACTATGTTGCTTAGAACTCACAACAGTACCCCACCCCTACTCCTATTAGAAATCAATTTTCCCTACTCAGAATTCTTACATTTTAAAAAACTTTTCCTGTATACTTACTGAGTTTTGCAATACTTTACCTCATTATATGTGTGTGTGTGTACACATACATATGCAATCTCCCCAACAAGACTGTAATCTCCTTGAGGTCAGGGATCATATTTATTTATCATTTTATTCCCTCAGCATCTAGAACAGGGCTTTCTACTTAGAATACGCTCAACAAATGTTTGTTGAATGAATGATGAACTGAAAAATTCATGAATCTTCTAAGTATTCATGGACATCATCCAACTCATAAATTTTAGACACGACAGATGTATGAAGTAGGGAAGAGAGACCTATAAGAGGTTTCAGGACTTTAATGGTTTAAAAGAATGCTTCCTATCACAACAGATCATGTTTCACTAATCAGTTTTTAGTCCTTTCTTTGAGCACCTGTGTCAGAAAATGTCTGCAACCCTGCCTTTTTAAACCCTGATTGGTCTTACGTAATACCTGAAAAATGAGTTGTCAATGTTAGCATGTCTGGTTGGAATCAGTCCAAAAGTATTCTTTTGGTCTACTTAAACTTGGTCATGCATAATTTACTGGATAATCACTTGTGTCCTAATCAATAACTCTATCTACCTACTTGCTAATCCAGTTCAAAAGCTGTAGGACTGAACAGGCTACATCATCAGGCTTGGCCCTAGGCAAATCTGTATAGCAAGTGTGGTGTGTCTCTGGGACCCTCCCGCTTTCCTTTATTGGCCATTCTATCTCCCACAAGGTACTTGGTATTCACAGTGATCATTGTGTTCACCCCCTTGTATGACAGATGAAAAAACAAAGGCCCAGAGAGATGAAGTGACTTGCCTGGAGACCCACAATTAGCAATAGCAGCACCACTTAGTAAATTGTTTTTCCAAACTACAGGGTGTTGCTCTTCATGCTTCTTGTGGGTTGCTCAGCATCTCCCACACAGTGACTCACCAGCTTCTGTCATAAGACCATAGATTTAGAGCTGAAAGGAACCTTCATGGCCCTCATTTGGCATATGATAAACTGAGGCACAGGAAGATAAATGACCTGACTAGTGTCACCCAGCAATTAAGTATCTAAGGCAGAACTTGTACATAAGTTTTCCTGAGTCCAAAGCCAGTACACCATCCACTCTGCCATTTCCCCTTGAGTAGTAATTAGTTAATCTGACCAGCTACTTCTTGCTGGAATATTTATGTAAAGGGTTTAGTGTTGAAGAGCTCATGTTGCTCCTGAGCAACATCTGATTTTAATGACTCGCTGGAATTAAAAATAGCTAATCTTTTTATAGCACTTTGAAGGTCTGCAAAATGTTTTCGACATAGTACCTTATTTGATCTATACAATAACCTTTTAAGTGGGTTACTCTTATTATCTTCTATTTTGCAGATGAAGGAATTACGGCTGACAAGGAGCTAAGCGACTTGCTCAGTCACACAGCTAGGACTTGCCTAGTCCGTCACTCCAGTTCTCCTGACTTCTGCTTCAGCATTCTATACACTATGGCCCCTAGTTGGCACATTGGACATACTGCTGGGCCTGGAGTCAGAAAGAACGGAGTCCAAATTTGGACTCAAAAACTTCAAAAGGAAGTCTAGACTTCTAGCAGGACCTCCTCGAACACGTCACCTAACTGCTGTCTATCTGAGTTTCCTCAACTTCTAAATGGCAATAACAAAAGAGCCTACGTTAGAATAGTTGGGAGGGTCAAAATGATATAATATTTGTAAACTACTTCACACAGTACCTGGCACATAGTAGGTACTTTATGAATATGTGTTCTCTTGTCCTACCTGACAATACCTAGCTGTTGCTTTGGTCAGAGTAGGAGAAACAAGACAACTTTTTTTTTCTTTTTGTGGTGGGACTCTCAGGTCAAGGGAGATGATGCTATGACAGACTTGTGAAGATGATGCTTTAAACAGTCTTTAGGTACCATTCAAATCACATAATGTAGGGAATTCTTCTACTTTCTATTCAAAGGGGTGGTTCTGGCTAGTTGGTTGGTGGAGAAAGTGTTGCTGATTTTATGGAGGTCATCATTCAGACTGAATCAAGTTTATTTCTTCTCCCTAATATAAATACACTCACACTCTCACATATACCCTCTCTAGATTCCTTCAAACACAGACTAAAAAACATGTTTCACAATACTGTTGTAACAAATCTTTTCTAGATTAGGAGGACCATCTGGTTTATCTAGGAGGATTCCTACGCTAGGACCTCATGTTCCTTAATGGGTAAATGACTTAGTGGTAAATGAAATAAAGTGATTGAATCGCAATTAATTCACCAGTGATCACTGGCAGTAGGAAATGCCAGGGGGCTGGGGGATTGCCTACAAATTTATTTTTTTAGCTGTTAACGAACTGAATAGCTAAATTTTACCATATTTAGATATGTTTTTAAAGACGTGAAAATGGATTTCCATTTCACATTGCAAATTTTCTCACTTTTTATTTATCACCTTTCCTCTGGTGATGCTATATCACGTCAAGTCATGTGATAACAGAATAGCCAAAGAATTGACGTTTGGGAGCACCCTGGGGGTAATAAAAGTGGACACAACGGACGTAAGCAGGCTACATGTTACCAATGAGGGATTTCAAAAGAGAAAATATGTGAAGGATGTAATCACAGAAGTGTGTGACTGGAAAGAGTAGTGAGGGGCATTGAGGTGATACAGTATTTAAAGCACCAGACCTGGAGTCATTTGAACCTGAGTTCAAATCTGACCTCAGACACTTACTAGCTGTGTGACCCAGAGCAAGTTGCTTAACCCTGATTCCCTCCAAAAATAAAAATAAAAGAAAGAAAGAGAAGTGAACTGGTTAGAGGATGGTTCACTTGTTCCATAGGTACCTACACAATTTCATGTCACTTAGGTAAATGGTACCAGCATGTGGTATACATGAATAGTAGAGGATTTTGAAAAAGATCATATGATCCTAATAAATATTATTTATTAATGTCCTCTTAATAAGTGATACCACTGTGAAAGACACTAGAAATAAAAGTATGAAGAATGGGGGAAACACCCTATTTGCAATGAGCTTACTTTCTAATGGGGGATCACATGCATTTTTATACATATATACATACTTGTGTGTGTGTGTGTGTGTGTGTGTATGGTATAAAAGTAAAAAGAATGAATACAAATGTACACAAAGTGAATCAGTACAAATGTCTACAAAATTGTTCTATACAAGGTATTTTAGGAAGGAGGACCCTAGAATGAGGGGGTTCAGGAAAGGTTTAATCCAGAAAATAATGGGTGAGCTGTGATTTAAGAAAGAGGACTCAGTGAGGTGGACGTAAGGAGACAGCATATCCTAGGTGTCAGTATATCTTGAAGATTGAATTAGGGACTCAAATTTTTATTAAGTTCTTACCCATTCCATAATTCAGAAGCTTTCCTTAATGGACCATTAAAATAAACTAATTTACTTACTGCTCTAATGAGCAGTATTTGATGTGTTTGAACAAAAAGGAATACTATGAAATACATTTTCATACCTGTTTTGGGCAGAAGGTACTTTGATTTCTCTGTTTCATAATAGGGTCTCTTCAGTCTAGTTTTATGATCTCCCAGGGTCTGGCACTTGAAATAAAGACTGAGTTAATACTTATACTGAGTCCAGTATACGAGAAAATCTGCTTCAGTTTCTTATGATTTCCAAATCAGATTTAGCTTAGATGCTACAATTTTGAGCATGTTAAATTTTTATGTTAAAAAGATATTTAAATATATTTTAACTAAATTAAATTAAATTTTGAAATCATCTTCCAACTTCCTAAATTTATATGTGCCACACAGTGGAATAAGCATCATCAACAGTAGAAGATTAACAGAAGAGAGACACTTCAGTCAATTTTCACATTAACAGGCAGACCAGTCAAATTACTCCCTAGACTTGATTTGGCCTGCAGCCAGATGGCTGATATCCTTAATAGAGAAAGCATCTGTTTACCCTAATGTGTTAGTTTACTGTGCTTGGAGGCTATCAACATGAGACATTTTTGCCCAGGTATTCTGAAAGCACTGAATAATCCTTCACATTAAGAAGACAGGAGTAGATGGAGGAATCTTATTTTATCGTCCCCATGTTTGGCCAAACCCATACATGGGAGATAAAGAATTATAGACCAGGAAACACACAAGACTCTCATTAATTCTGGATAAACATTCCCTTTTGTTCATTCTTCCATGACGTTGGGCAGTGAGTTGTCTTAAGTGAAAAGCTGAAAGTTTACAAGAAGAAGAAGAAGGAGAAGAAAGGTAGGGCACTCCTTGGATTGAAATATCAGTGTCATCAAGGAATTAACAAATTAATTAAGGCTAATAGCATACATGAAATATTTCTAGGAACTCATTTTAGAATAGACTCTAAAAATAGCAGTCAGTTGAACCACATGCCATGCCACACAGGTGTTGTATAAGACCTATGAGTGAGCAACATAAAACCAGGGCTGAAAGCAGACTAAGGCTTCCTCACCCAATCTTAAGTCAAGAAAAGCACACCTAGATAATGTTTATCATCAGAAGTCCTGAAATAGCAAGGTAAGACACGTACTAGTGAAGGTCAAAATGCAGCCCAGCTCCTGTATTATGTTAGATAATTAGGCAGGTATTGGACACGGAAGTAAAAATAAAACAAGTATGGATAGGGCCAGAAAAGAGTCATTACTTAAATGGAGAAAGTCTCATTGTTTTGTGGGACAGGCCAATGAAAAATGGACTTGTTCACCACAGCAAGAATCAGGGCATGAACTATAGCCATAAAAGTTTTATGGGACCTCTCCACAGATACCACACTGCTTTTTGTGCTTTGACTTTTTGCAGTACACTTGAAAGGAAACTCAAAGTGCCTTGCCAGCATTTCCAAAGGATACTTTCCAACGTAAATCTATTTTGCTATGGTGCTGAAGGATTGAGTTCTTTTGACAGGTTTACTGGTTACTGGTTTAGAGGGAGGTAAACCAACATTTCATGTGGCATTGTGAGCATGGAATATAAATCAAGATTCACAAATATGCCCCTTTTTGATAGTCAATTGATTGTAAAATAATTACAATTTCCTGTGTAATTGTTGCACTGTGCAAGGAAGCAAGACTTTCTAGGGAGAATGATTCTTCAAATGTGAATTCGTACCCTATTGACCTCAACCATACACATCATTTTATGACAGTTTCACCTTAAAACTATGGGGAACAAAACCGCCTAGATATTAGTCCTTATTAATTCTTCTGGCTGTCTCCTTTCACCTTTCCCCCCTGATTTCTACTTTGCCACCATTATATTGGTTCAAAGGCATAAACACAACAGAAGTCAATCAAAGTATGGGAGCTCCTTTTTTGCCTGTAGAATTTCACTAACTCATCTAAAGTTATGCCAATGCTATTGTTTCCTTGCCCTCCTCCCTGGAAAGTTTGAATTTCAAGAAATATTTCTAATTTTTGAACTTCAGGATCCATTTATGATGCAAAAATTCCATACACTCTTTGGTAAATTGTAGTCATATCACAAGCAACTTTTCTTACTACCATCTTAGTAGGTCTTGCATAGGAAATACTCAGAACTTTGCAGTTATTTAATTTTGCCATATTTCTAATAGATGAAAATGGATAAAAAAAGAAACAAATTTAGAAAACAAGTTGCAGATTAGAAATCTTTTTTTACTCTTTTCTTTCAGAGACAGATCAAGGAGAGGGTTCAATTTAATAATAAAATGAACCATGATAATTTCTATGAACTAAGATATTCTAGTCACACTTTGCATTGGCTGACCTATCTAATATTAAATTAGAGATCATGAATTCCCAAGATTTAGATCTGATAGGGAATTCAAAAGATCCTCTAGTCAAATCAAGTCAAGAAACTGTTATTAAGCACTCACAACATGCCAAGCACCATGCTAAATGCTGGGAATACATAGAAAAGCAAAAACACTCCCTACTCTCAAGGAGCTTACAATCTAATAGGGGAGAGAACTCTCAACCAAGCATAAACAAGTATACATTCAAGATACTGTAGTGTGTAGATAATCTCACAACAAAGGTACTAAAATTAGGGTGACCAGGAAACCTTATTACAGAAGGTAGGATTGTAGCTTAGATTCGAAGGAAGCCATACAAACCAGGAGGCAGAGATGAAAAAGGAGAAAATTCCAGGCATGTGGACAACCACTTAAAATGCCAGGAGATAGAAGATGGAGTATCTTATATGAGGAAGAGGAAGAAAACCAGTGTCACTGGAATATAGAGGAATAGAGTGTAAGAAGAACAAAAAAGTAGGAAAGGGCTAAGTTACAAAAGTCTAAAAAGCAAACAAAGGATTGTATATTTGATCCTGAGGGCAACAGCAAACCACTGAATTTATGGAGTTAGTGTGGTTGCATGGTCAAATATGTGCTTTAGAAAGATCACTGTGATAGCTGAGGGGAGGATGGACTGGAATGGGGAGAGACGCGATAGGGAGTCAAATCAGAAATAGCCAAAGCATGAGGTCAAGAAGACCGGCACCAGTGTTGGCACTGTCTAGTCTAACCTTTTCATTTTTTTTTTTGAATGAGGAAGATGAGGCACAGAGATATAAAGTGACTTTCTGAAGACCAGTGTGATTCAGAGCCAGGATTTGTACCAAGGTCTTCTGATACCAGAGACCCCAAAAGAGCTAATACTCTTTCCTCTGGACCACATTTATTCAAAATGCTCTTTTTATGAATGATGATGACAGGACCTGGCCAAGTCATCTTGCTATGAGCGGAGCCAGTATTTGATCATGGTCTTCTGACTCCACAACCAGCTCTCTCTGTCCTGCAATCATACTACTAGCTCCATTCCCTATTATGTAAGTGTATATTCCAATAATATGTGATTCCCTCAACCTTTCATACCTAATTGTGAAATATTTACATGTATAGAAATTGCTGTCATAAAACTTGATAAGAGATCTGTGAAAAGAGTATCCAGGAACTTTAGTCAATCTTTGTAATTTGTTTTAAAGGAATCTGTCTCTCCCTCTCCAGAGAACCTGAATAACTATTTTGTGGTATCTGTATTTCAACTAGACACCAGAACCACAGAACGTAGTAACATTTCAAGACTTTGACATTTAAATGTCCTGTATATGAAACACTCATCTCACTAGTTTTTTTTTTCCTCATTCCCCTAATATTTTGTAATAGCCACTGAACTCCCAAATATCTAAGGTGAACCTATGACCTTATATGGAGGCAAATTTTTCCCTCCAGAGACCACTGATATCTACTGGACTGGGTCTTTAGAATTTATCTTTTTATGTTTTCCCTTGTGAACTCAACACAACAGCTCAGTGTAGATTCCTTTCATCCAGAACCAGTATGGCTTCTTGTGCAGGGACTGGCATAAATAAATTACAGCTGGGATTCTGAAATCCTGTTCCTTAAAAATTCCTGGAGGAGATTTGGTACAACGATTTATAAGTGAAACACAAAGTTTATAGATTTCCTCTG
This sequence comes from Potorous gilbertii, assembly GCA_028658325.1. Taxonomy (NCBI): domain Eukaryota; kingdom Metazoa; phylum Chordata; class Mammalia; order Diprotodontia; family Potoroidae; genus Potorous; species Potorous gilbertii. Next base: position 182,898,902 of record CM053772.1, on the reverse strand, counting down.
GCACTAGGGTTTTTGGGGTTTTTTTATTTTTTAATTAGTCCCAGCTTTAAGGAACAAAGGACATCTTCAAAGTAAATATTATGTTAACTACTATATATAAATATCTTAGAGTTTACTGCCTAGAGAAGCACTTATCTGTGCCCAAGGAAAAGAAAAAGGGCCAGGAAAACTTTATTTTTTCCTGAGGGTTGGGAAGCCATACCTGCACATTCATCAATGTGGGAGATTCTGTTTTTGGAAATTCTATTTCTCCCAAGGGGTGGATCAGTAATGTTCTGAAACTCAGTCTTAGTTTCCTAGGGCACTAAGATTAAATGACAACCCACAGTCAGCCAGCGTGTCCAAGGCAGGACTGGAATTCAAGTCTACAGGACTCCAAAATCAATTCTTCATCCATTATTTCCCTTCACCATCTCCTAAGAAAATTCTTAGGGCGCGGGCTCAGGCTCTCGGGCAGCTCGAGGCTGGCTCCTGCGAGGTCCAGGGACCCTTGGCCCCCATGCCACTGTCCCTGCTTCCCCAGCCCTCGGTCAGGGAGACCCCCAAGGCCTTGGGAGGGGGGAATTGGAAGGGGACACGAGCCGTACCAGGTCCACCTCACAGCCTCTCCACCTCCTCCATTGCTCCAGATGTTCACAGCCGTATCCTGCAACCATGCCCTGAAGATGCCTCTTGGCCCTGTTCTGCCAGGGCTGGACCTGGGGCAGCCCCCCCCATATCTCCTGGAATTGATCCAATCTCACGAAGCTGCCCAGAGCCAGACTGGCACGGAGCTGGACAACTCCTCGGAAACCTCCTTTACCTTCACTGTGTTTTTTTTCTTCACACTTAATAGCACATGGGTGATGTTGAGTCGCATGGAGATCTACAGATGAATCCAGATTTGAAGATGGGGAGAAGTTATAGCTATCATTTTCGAAATGCTTTACAAAACAGAACTTAAATTTTTCATACGAAGTAAAAGTGCTTAGTTGCTGACAACTGTTATAGGTTTAAAGTTCCAAAACATGCATGATTCCTTTGGATATTTGACAACATTTTGCCTTATTGATATTTTGGTTCAATTCCTATTAAACAAAATGAAGCAGACATTCTTCCTTGGTATAAATAATTAAGCAAACAAACAAATAAATGGGAGAATGCATAAATGGATGAAAAAATAAATGAATGAATGAATAAGTGAATGAGTGAATCTTAGATTAGCAACATGTCTGTACCTCCCACAGCCAGCCTCATTACATTTAGAACTCTAATAAGGAGACTACTCCTACTTCCTCAATTGCCAGTGGAGGAAAGTAAGGCCAGGAAATGTTAAATGATTTAGTCTCTGAACCTAGATCTTCTTATTCCAATCTCAGCATTTCTTCTACTGCACCCCTGATCACTCATACTCTTTGCCTTACAACTGTTTTTTCCTCTTGAAAACAAGGATAGGACAAGCTATTCACTGTCACCTGCATCCCTTGATATTCTAAAGGGCTTTGGATGTTAAGGACACATTCTCTCCTGTATCTCATTCTCTTCCTCATTATCACCTCCTCAGAGGATCACAATATGGAGAGCATAGCAGTCCACTCATTGGTTGCTTGGTAATCCTAGACTACCCATTTATTGATTGATATAATTTTCAAACAAAATGTGTACAGCTTTGAGTTGCCTTTGATCTGCAGATACAGTCAAAATCTCAATTCTCTAAGGTAAAAATTTTTTGAGAAAATGTCCATAATAATGCATTCACTATTTTATTGGTAAGTGCCCAATTTTTAGCAACTGATTCAGCGACGATTTCTGTGAAATCTCTGTAAAAATAATCATTTGACTTATAACACTTTAAAACCACATATCTCTGCAAGTAGAGATTCTACAAAAAACTTAGGACTACATCATACCAGATATTGGAAAGAGTGGTTAATTCAAAACTTTTAAAAATACTGATGGCAGACAGCATGGTCTTGTACAAAATGCCCTAAATTTGAAGTCAGATGACATGAATTCAAATCCCCGCACTGCTATTTCCTAACTGCTTGATTTTGAGTCTCTTCACTTTTCTGAGAAGTTTCTGAGGAAAGAAAGATTGATCTCTAAAGTTTCTTCCAACTCTAAATCTATGATGATGCAATAGGTAGACCACTAGAGCCAGAAAGATCTGAGTTCAAATCCTGCCCCAGTATACTAGGTGTATGACTCTCAGTAAGTCGTTTAAACTCATTCAGTTTCAGTTTACTTATCTGTTAAAGGGGCATAGTTAAAACATGTATTTCAATGGATTTTGATGAGAAATTGAAATAATACATATAAAGTACTTTGCAAACCTTGCTCTTCTATATGTCTGTTATTTAGAAATAAACTGCAATAGCAGTTAGTATTTATATAGTGCTTTAAGATTTATAAAACACTTAGCAAAAATTATCTCATTTTATACTTACAACAATCCTGGGAGTTAGATGGCAAGTTATCCTCATTTTACAGCTGAAAAAGTTGAGGCAGACAGCTTAAATGATCAACTATGCATCTTGATAATCTGCAGCTCTAAGAATCTGCACATCTTAGCAATATTACTAGATTGCAAAAATCCAACTCAACAAACATTTGGTAAAAGCCTACTATGTGCAGTGCATTGTGCTAGATGGTAGCTATACAAAGGCAAGGATCAACATCTTACTTGTCCTTCACTTGAAAATCGGTATGAGCAACAGACAAAACAAAGACCCAGAAATCCAGATTTCAGCTAAACCTGGGCAAATTTAGGGGATACGAACAGACACATATGAGCTTTGACCAAATAAATCATTGTTGAGATAGATTAGAAACTGATTCATTAACTCTCACACTTCCACCACAGGAAAAGAGAAGCATCACTGTAGGAGCTGAAAATTTATTAAAATTTCCCAGTCTCCCTCTTTTTTCTGCTTCATTGAATTCCACTCAGCATGCCATAGATAGTCAGCATTATACTGTCTCAAGCTGGCGCATAGAAACTATCAAAGGAAGCTGCTTTCCATGTTGCTGTTTCACAACTTCCCCTGTGTACCTGTGAGGGAGAGCAAAGTAGGATCTTTCACTGTTTTTGTTTATACAAAGAAGTATAATGCCTCTGAATAATGTGATTAAAGAGAATCTTTCCCACCCATTGTTGGACCTGGGAAGATTTGTAGGAAGGCGCATATCTTTTGTTAATGAGACACTGGTTCTCTAGAGATGTGATAGCCTCTGGTTCTAAAAAGTATATAAAGACTTTTTGATGTGGTTTTACTTTAATTTTTGGAAGAAGGTTTATATGCGAAATGAGACTCTAGGAAGCTTCTAAGCAGCCCCCTGGCTTTGAAAACCCAGATGTTGGTGCTTCCCTCTCTGTTAAAGATGTATGAATATTAATTGTCAGACACTTGGAAGCATATCTGTTAACTTTTGATTTCTCTGTATTTTCTGTGAAGTTCAGAGTGCTGACTTTTTCCCCTGAACTAACTGAATGATACACATGCTTGATTAAAGTGATTGTTAACTCCTAAAAAGTTGCCTTTCCTTCTAGAAAAGCAGATCAAAGAACCAGTGATAGCAGATCTCCCTGTGTATGTTGGGGAGCTTACTGAAACAGTATCTAAGGAAACTCAGGAGTGGGATAGTTTGCTTTATAGAGTCTTTTCTCCTATCTCCTCCTGAGAAATGACTAAACTTAGATGACAACAAACTAAAAAAGAATTTTAATTAAACATGCAAGGTCATACAGTCAAAAAGAACTTGAAAACAAGATTTACCTCAAATTTTCATGCAGATAATCAAGAATTGAATATAAATTAAAAAACACTCAATACGCTTAGTAAACAATTATTGTAAAATTCTCCTTCCTTTCTTTGCCATCATTTTGAATTCCTAACACAAACAGGGTTGTGAATATGAAATGCCCACTGGTATTTTTTACTGGATGATTTTCTTACTGGTAGGAGCTTACTGAGGGAAATATCAAGAACTTCACTACAAATCTTTCAAAAGTAAATTAAATGAAGCTATCTTTCTTTGAGGTTACATGACACAGAGGTTAGTGTTGAGAGTTACCTATCGCATTATTTCTGACCAGCCCCAGAAAAGACTATGTTTCATATATCATCTAATTTCATTCCCTGGGGCAGTTTGTGTCGCAGTGGATAGAGTACCAGTGCAGGAGTCAGTTCACATCTCACCTCAGACACTTGACACTCACTAGCTGTGTGACCTTGGGCAAGTCACTTAACCCAATTGCCTCATCCTGGGTCATCTCCAACCACCCTGATGAATATCTAGTCACTGGATTCAGATCGCCCTGGAGGAGTGAGGTTAGTGACATGCACAGTGCTCCCTCACTCAAAACAAAGTCAAGTGCAAGTCGTCATTATTTCTCTGATGGCATAGTCTTCTTCAGCAATGAAGGATGAGGACACACAATTGTCTACCCTAATCATTTTGCCAATCAACCCTGCTGCTATCCTTTTTCTTAGGCTAAGATAACACTCTCCATAGCCCTACTCCTGACACCAAGCCCTGGATTCCTGTGAAAGTTAATCTGCTTAGCTTTAGAACTCAGGCCCTGAAACTATCATGTCTTGATTGGTGAACTGAGTGAGTAAATGAGTGAATGAATGAGTAAGTGAATGAGTGAGTGAGTTGAGTCAGTGAATGAACCAGCGCATAACCATATGTGAAGGAATCATTCTTCACATACAATCCAGCTGCCTTCCTTAGCCTTCTTGCCATCAACTAAACAGGCATGATGATCCCTGCTGTCCATGCCTCATCTTACTTTGGGCACAGTAATCAAAACAGTGTTACTACTTCTGAAAAATACATGTGAATGATCTATGTTACAGATCAACTCACCATTTCTGTTACTCTCCAAACCAAAACTTCCTTGTCCATTAGACCTATTTTATGATGTAGTTCTAGAGGGTAGGGACTGGCTCATTTTTGTTTTTGAATTGCTAAATCTTAGAACAGCACCTACAGCAACTGCTTAAAAATCTGTTTTTTTTTATTCATTCATTCATTTATCTATTCATATCCATCTATCAGTTTATTTGGGTCCTGCCCCTTATATTTGCTAGCAATCTGACCCTGCACAAATCAAATAACATCTTTAAGCCTCATTTCCCCTATCAGTAAAATGGAGATATTAATTGCCCATCTCACAGAATCATTGTGAGATTCAAATGAGATGATCTAGCTAAAACTTTTTGTAATTTAAGATTTATCTTTTTAAATTAAAATTTATAAAATATTCATCTATTAAAAATTTAGAAAACTTAAAGTGTGATATATTTGGATTTTTTTGGTTGAGGGAGAGTAGGTTGGTAATTCTTCTGCAAATTAAAGTATTAGAGAATTTCCTGTGGGCAGTGAGAGGTTGAAGTGATGCCCAGGATAACTCAGTCAGTATTTGTCAGAGGCAAAACTTGAAGCCAAGTCTCCTGGACTTCAAGACTGGTTATTCATTCCTATGCTAACTAGTTCTCTCAGTGAATAATAATAGTTATCAATTCTTGTTAGTTATCAATTCTTGTACTATTTCACATTGAGGGAAAGAAGCTGATTTTTTTTTATAAATATAAAAGCTGACATTTATATAGAACTTTAACGTTGGAGAGGGTTTTCTAGAGATGATCTTGTTCGTGTCTCACAACTCTGTGAGGTATATATAACAATAACATTAATAATACTTATATAATGTTTTATGGTCTACAGAAAGCTTTACAAATATTATCTAAGTATATCCTCATAACAGCCCTGGGATATAGGTGTTTTTTTATCCTCATTTTACATATGAGGAAACTGAGGCAGGCAGCAGTTAAATGACATGTCTTGGGTCTTACAGCTAGTAAGTGTCTAAGACCAGATTTGAAGTCAGATCTTTGTCCAGCGCACTGGACCACCTAGCTGCCCATTATATAACTGCCTCCCTGATGATAGATTAAAAAAAAAAGTACAGCTCAGATTGGTTAAGATTTCCTTAAGGTCTCAAAGCTAGGAAGAGTCAGAGGTGTTTTTCTGAACATGTCTTCATGTCTCCAAGTCAAGCAAACCATGTTGTCTCTGCATATGAATATAATGAACCCCCTCCACCAAATCCAAATGTCACGAGCTAATGCAATCATTTAACCCTGGAGGGATAGCTGCTCACTTTCCTGCCTCCAGGAAACAGGAAATGCCATACCTACACCTCACTAATCTCAATGGGCATCCTGTCTAACTCACAGTGACAAGAAAATCAGCTGCTTGGGATCAGGAAGACATAAGCTGGGAAGTGGCTGCCCTGCTGCTTAATCATACTCCTCTTGCTCAGACTTTTGGGGAGCAAATGACGCTAAAGTTGTGACCTGGATTAACAGTGTCAAGGTCAAATTCACATATAGCATGCTGAAATGGCTAAAGTTCCCAAAGGAAAAGAAGATGACAGTGCTAGAATGATGACGGTATTTTAAGTAGGTAAGGATGGTTGTAAAGGGGGAAAAAACAGATTTGTCTCTTTGATGAATAATAAATCTTTTTGCCCTTTGAGAAGGCATCTCTTATCCCTGTGTTTGTCACCCATTTCAGATAATAGAGGACCCAAAATATACTCCATTAGCCAAGTACTAGATGACATTAGCAGATCAGGGTTTAAAATTCACAGGAATAAGAGGCAGATGCAATAAATTATTTGTGGAGGGGATTTTGAACAAGCCATCTTCTTTCTCCTCCAAACACAATAAATTTTTTAAGATCAGAGTGTATGTCGCATGAAGTTCATAAAGTAGAAAATGACACTATTTACCTTCATCATATAAAATGCAGGAGAAATTTATGGCTCTGTTCCTTGGAAATCTGTCTGACTTTGACTGCTGTTTTGTGTAACATTTTAATGGCAAGAAGCTAATGGGGGACATAAAACAAGCTATGCCAACAAAAGTTTAAAAAAATCCTTTCCACTTTACTCACTAATTTCCTAAGTAATGTCACTATTATTGTTCTAAGTATGACATAAAGAAAATCATATTAATATTTCAACAATTAACATGTAAAATTGAGTCACATCTGATCACAGTAGAGATCCCAGACACCACCTCAAGAGAAAAGACTATGAAAGATACTGACTTGCATGGTAGTTCTCCTATGGCCTGAGGTGTGTCTGCAGATTAAAGCCTCCCTTCTTCCCTTCCCCTCCATCCCCCCAAGGCTAAAGGTCATATTTCAAAGAATGACAGTTTAGATTAGCATAAAAGGAAAGGATTTGCCATAGCAAATCATCATAATGGCCTATTGAGTTCAACATTCTGCCTCCAGCAGTGGTCATTCTAAGCTTCAAAAGGGTGAGAATCTCACTAATACATCTTTGTTTTTCTTTTAATAAAGAACATAGTCCTCCTTCTTAAAATCTGCAGGTCTTAAAATATTCCATACCTTGCTAAGTGGAATTCTACTAAATAATCAGAAGACCTGGGTTTGAATTTGGAATTTTGGAATGTTGTTGAAGTCTTCATAATCTTGGCACTGACATCCCATCACTGGTCACATAACTCAAGAGAGATTAAAGCAAAAACAAACAAACAGAAAAGCCTCATATGCTCCCATAATATTTACACAGAAATACTTGGTGATAGAAAAAAGTGGAAATAAAAAGAGTACCCAATATTCAGAGAATGGCTGAGCAAACTATGAATTTAAGAATGTAATGGAATACTGCTGCACTATAAGCAAGGTAAAATATGAGGATTTTAGAGAAACATGAGAAAAGTTTTATGAACTGATACAGAGCAAAGAAAGTAGAACTAGAGAAACATCATGTACAGTGGCTACATTAGTAAAAACAAGACCCACACTAAAGGCACCTAAATGTATAATAATTTTAACGACCAATCTTAGTCCCAGAAAATAGATAATAAAGCAAATTCTCTGTGGAAGAGATGGGAATTATAAGATTATTTATTAATTATTTATTATTATTCAATATTAATATTATTAATTTTTATTTATTTATTAACTCATATACAAGTATTAATTAATAATTAATTATCAATCTTTATTTATTTATTTATTAGGTCATATGCACTAGCAGACACCATAATTTTGTTGGTTAGATTTGCTTAACAGTTTTTCTTTTTTACAAGTGAGGGTCAGATAGACCCATGGACATGGACATGGAGACACGGTATATAGGGAAACCATCATATTGCCCCACCCCCAAAAAAAAATCACTAATAAAATATTTTCTCTCTAATACACTCTGATATAAGTTCAGACTCTACCACTTGCTAACAATAAAACCATGAACACCTATATAAACTATATAAAAATCAGTTCTCCCACATGTAAAATGAGTGTCAATGTGCCAGACTTATGAACAACCAAAACCTGTCAACTTAGGGTAAAGGAATAATGTCAGAGAGAGCATTCTCAGGGAAACACAGTATCCACTGAAACTGGTCCTGACTCCTTTAGGTGTGGATGTGCTAGCTTCCAAATAATAGCCAAAATTAGCAGAGATGAAACACACCTGAGACATACAAGTATAAGAACTCTCCTGATGTCATTCCTAGAGGAAATATTTTATTGGTCAGAAAATTTTAGTGGATCCTTGTTGCCTTTAGGACAGCATATGAATACCTCTATGTGGCATTTAAAATCCTTCACAATATGATTCTAAATGATAGCTTTCAGACTTATTTCACAGTATTTCATAGTATACACTCTATATTCCAATCAAACTAATGTATTTGCTCATCACCCAACATGAAGTCCTATTTCCTAGCCCTGGTACAATCTACACTATATACTTGGAATTTACTCACACAACACCTATAACTCTTAGAATTCCTAGATTCCTTCAAGGTCCAACTCAGATGCTATATCCTATAGCAAATATTTCCTTCCTCTTCTCCCTAAATATTAGTGGTCTCATTCACTTCACATAGTCATATGCCTATATATGATTACTTATTGTTACTATGTGTTATTTACATGGTTACTTATATAGAGATATAATCTAAATCATATCTATATGATCTATGATATATCATGAACATATACATGCATACATACATACATACTTATTTTAATGGTGTTTATCCTTAGTAGGATGCAAGTTCCTGTATTAATGGGAGTTAAAGATCTTCCCTGCTCATTAATAGACCTCAGGTGGAGCTGATTAGGGAATGTTTGATTAGGGGAGGCTTGTTTTGTAGGAAGGTCCACCTTTGGGTATTTGAGGCACTGGGTCATGAGGTTTTTGATGCCCTCCTGCTCTGAAAAGTGTATATATACCCTGAGGTAAGGTTTTGCTTTGGGGCTTCCTCTTTGGAAGAAGGTTCAACACTAGAACCTTTGATTTTGCTGGTGAGACATTCCCTCCATTAACATAGTCTGCAACTCCTTTATGTCTCAAATGACTCTTATTTATAAATTTCAATGATTTTTTTTTTTAAAAAATCACCTGGCAACTGAGCTTGGCTGGTGCTCTGATGACTAACATATAAGCCATCACTGGTCTTTACTCAAAGCCTTTCTGAGTTTATAAACTCATAAATGTAGAAGGAGTCTTCTTCTACTCTCTTATTTCTCTCTTAGTCAAATCTGCCAGAGCTTGTTCTCTGCTGGAAAAACGTTTCAGGACCCAGGGTTATCTCCTCATCCCAATGAGGCTACAGTGTAGGATTTTAGTGGACATTTTTTTTAACATGGTCCCATCATTTTACTGGAGTTGTCTATGCTCAGAATGAGAAAGCTGCATGTACCAACGCAGGCTACCACCTGCCCCAAGACATGTAGACTTAAAAAATTGTCTTGGGCCTTGAGAGGTTGTTGTTACTTACCAGGAATTACACCACCAATATCCATCAAAGGCAGGGCTCAAACTCAAATCTTCCTGACTCTAGGTCAGTCTCTTTCTCTATTTTGCCCTGATACTTTTCAGTGGAAGTGATAATATGAGCTATTATAGTAATTAGCCCTCTAACCTTGTGATGACTATTGGGAATTGTTACAGATGACATATTAGAAGTCTTATGTGCTTTTGTCAATAGTTATTATGCCATAATTTTGAACAGAAATAGAATAAAACAACTCCAATCAGCAAATATTGATTATACTTATTTAGCATTCATACAATACTTTTAGAAATTTGCTGTGGTTTTTTTTCTAACATTAGTTGAAATTCATTATACTTCTATGCTGTGGATGCTTTTATCACTATTTTATAATTGCAGAATGGAAGACCCAAAGAGCCTTATTTAATAACACAGTGATAGTTTTTCAATTCATATGTGTACTCTATGATACCAAATTTAGTACTCAGACACTGTACATTTCTGAATACTGTGGCACATAGGAGATTACAGTCCACATTGAATTCCACTCCCTGTCTACTCTAATAAGCACCTTCACAGTATGATTTATGATATCTTGCATCCTGTCTATGTGTTTTACAGTAAAGGTGACAGATAATTGTTTCGCATGCCATCCACAGTCATTTTCCCTTGCCTGTTTAAAACTGAACAAAGTATGGCAGCTTTAAAAATATATGCATTAGAAGCACTAAGATCTCCCACTATTTAGAATCCATGTCCAATTGCAAATAAGTTTAAAACATCATCTTTCTCACTGTAGTAGACTAGATCTCACCAGGTTGGTTCTTATTTTAGTAGACTGATATCACCACAAAATTTGAAAGAAATTACTTTCTCTTTTTTGATACTTTTCTCTAGGTTTCCAGGACATAACTCTTTCCTGTTTTCCCTCCTATCTGACCACTCCTCTATATCCTTTGTTGTTTCTTCCTACAGATCATTCCCTCTAATCATAGAGGTCCCTCAGGATTCTGACCTGGCCCTTCTTCTCTCCTCTTTCTATACAACTTCATTTGGTGATTTCATCAGTTCCTGTGGATCTAATTACCATCTCTGTACTCAAATCTACCTATTCTTCCTCAGTTTCTTTGCTGAGCTCCAGTCTTGGAGCTCATGTCCAAATGCCTTTCAGGTGTTTAAAGTGGTTGTTTACAAAGACATTTTAAATTTAATATGTCCAAAGTGGAAATCATCTTTCCCTCTAAACCTCACCCCTCCTATGTGTGTAACTATTATAGAGGGCAATACCACTCTCCCAGTCTCTCAGTTTGAAATCTCTAAATTATCCTGTATCTCATCTCCTTTATCCAATCTGTTGCCAAGGCCTCCTTTTGAGTTCATCTTTGCAGCATCTATCAAATGTGTCCTCTTCTCTCTCCTGGCACTACCACCATACTAGTGTAGGCTCTCATCACCTCATGCCTTGATTTTTCAATAACCCATTAGACAACTTGTCTGTCACAAGTCTTTACCCATACCAGTCCATCCTCCATTCAATCAACAGTGATTTTCCTAAAAAGCAGATCTGATCAAGTCATCCCCCTACTCAATTACCTCCAGTGGTTTCCTATTGACTCCAGGAACAAAGGCAAATGCTCTCTTTGGCATTCAGAGCCTTTCATAAATGAGTCCTCTCCTATCTTCCTAGACTTTTTACACTTTACTCACCAACATGCACTCTTCTGTCCAGTGACACTGGCCTAGTGGCTGTTTCCCAAACGAGACACTCCATCTCTCTCCATTCTGAGCATTCCCTGGCTATCTCCCATGCCTGGAATGTTCTCCCTCTGCTTCAACTACTGACCTCCCTTGTTTTTTTTAATCCCAACTGGAATTCTACATTCTACAAAAAGCCTTCTCCAACCCCTCTTAATTCCAGTTCCTTCTTTTTGTTAATTATTTTTTTCAATTTATCTTGTGTATAGTTTGTTTTGCATGTATTTGTTTACATGTTGAGTTCCCTATTAGATTATAAGCTCTGTGATGACAGGAATTATCTTTGACTTCTTTTTGGATCCCCAGGGCTTAACACAGTGCCTGGCGCATAGTTGGTGTTTAACAAATATTGACTAGGAATTGTCTTTTACTTCTTTTTGCATCCATAGGGCTTAGCACAATGCCTTGCACATAGTTGGTGCTTAATAAATACTGATTGATTGAAATTAGACACATGTAGTTCATCTAACAGTTTACAAAAAGAGATTTGCTTTTCTCTAGCAGAGAAAGGCCATTGAAAGGAAAAATGTTCATTGAAGATTTATCCTTGATTCAGCTGAGCACAGTTTTCCTGTGCCAGTGTTGGTCATAGAGCTGTTCTGTTGTCAGATGCCTGATGGAGGAGTTAGAGACCCCTGTTTCTTGGTTGGTTTTGTACTTAGGAGATTAGAATATTATGCCTATGGTTCAAGGATAGTTTTCGTACTTTTTAAAGAAAAGCTAGCCTAACTGAAATTTGTGAGGACCCTAGGATACTCTTTCCAACACATTTTGGTGAAACATTGCACTTTGTTTCTAAAGTTGTAGATTTAATAATCCCCAGACTTCTCAATTTACCCTCACCTTATCTTGCAAAATATGCACTATTGCTATCCTAGGTATCTCTCAGGTAGAGACTGTCCCTTCTATACAAGTCTGATTTAAATGAGGGAATTTGGGAATGTCACAAGTACAGATAATGGTCTAGAATAATAGGAATATAAGTTTAAAAATGAAAGATATAGCAATTAGTCAAACACACATTTTAGAGATGGGAGAAATAAGCCACCCACCCCCAGAGGTTAAGTGACTTGCTGAAGGTCACATGGGGGAAAGTCACAAATCAGAGTTATAATTGCAAATCAAGGCTTCTGGCTCCGAATTAGACTGCACTGTTTCTCCTACACTGACACGCTCTCCCTGCATTTTGTCTTTCGTTTTGGAGATGGACAAAGTTGTCATAGTGGCTTGATATAACGTAATTTATTATATTTATTGATTTCTAATGTATTATTATTATACTTAGGTATAGCTTAATAAAATAACTTTTTTCAATGAATAGAAAAAATAGTAGACACTCTCCTTCCCTGCATGAATCTTTCCATCAGAAATTGCCACCTATTTTAATTTACTTCTTTAACAAAATAGCTAGGCATGGATCCAAAGATTCATATTACAACAGGAACATAATGTAATTAAAACAAAGAGCCAGCAAAGCATTCCAGGGGACTTTTCACAGGGAAGCAATCCTTCAGTCAGCCTCATTTTGACTTTATAAGCAGAGATTCTACTGAGTCAGTTTGGTATAGTAGAGAAAGGCCCAGCCTTGGAGTCAAAATCAAGTGCTGCCTCTGATGATTGATCCTAGGCAAGTTACTTAACCTTTCAGGGTCTCTTGGCAACTTTTGAAGAATATAAATTGCAAACAAGTTGCTGAACTGTATCTGTGAAGTGAGATTTCACACAAGGAGTTCCACCATGCTCTAGCTCACAACAGGTCCAGGACAAACTGGAGAGAAAAATATTAACAGGAGACTGCATATAACAGAACATATTGTAAATGCATTAGCTCTTTATTACTGCTAGAGTCAAATATAAACTCCCCCTTCTGACATTTAAAGCCTTTCACAACCTGGCTCCAATCTGCCTTTTCCAGCATTAGTATTCATTACTCACTTTCACACTTGCTAGAGTTCAACTAGACTGGCTTGCTCTATGTGCCTTTATAAGACACTTCATCTCTGGTCTCCATATCTTTTCTTTTTTCTCCTTTGTTCTTTTTCAAATATAAAATTTTATTGATGTCTTTTTACACCACCTTTATACTATCAGTTCTCCTTTCCATATGAGAGAGCCATCACTTAAAAAAAAGTTTTGTTTGGTTTTCTTTTTAATAAGAGGGGGAAAATTAATCAAAGTCAAATGATACATTAAAAAATTACATAATATTCAACATTCCACACCTGGGGAACCCACATTTGGAAAGGTGAAGTGATAGTAGGTAGCTTCTTTTATCTCCTTTTGAACCAATCTTCGTCTCTTTAATTTAACAATACTCAGCTTAGATTATTTTATAGTTGTTCTTTCCAGGAACATTGTTGTAATCACTGTGCACATTCTTTTCCTTTCTCCACTTACTTTTATTCTATATCAGTTCATATAAGTCTCTCAATGCTTTTCTACATTCATCCATTCTTACCATAGAGTCACTGTCTATTATATCCATCCACAATTTATTTACCAGACTCTCTAATCCCTTCCCTAGTCCTTCTCCCCATGCCACCTCTCCAAAAAAATACATACATACATATATATGTGTGTGTGTGTGGGTATGCATACACACATACTTATATATACATATATATACACATATATACATACATAGAAATATGTGTATGCATACACAAACACATATAATCTTAAGGTAGAATCTCTAAGTCAAAGAATAAGGACATTTTAATCACTTTTTTTTCTAATTCCAAATTTCTTTCCAGAACGTTTACACCAAACCACAATGCCACAAAGTGTATTTATTAATCTATCTCTCCACAGCCTCTCCAACATCAACTATTCCAGTCATTTGTCATCTTCATCAACTTGCTAAGTGTGATGAGAAATCTCAGAGTTTGAATTTTGTATTTCTCTTATTTGTCAGCAATTTGGAGCATTGTTTCATCATAGTTTGAGGTGCTTTTATATCTGGAGATAGAGATAGAATCAATATAGTTGTATAATTATATATGTATATTTACAAATGTATACTTTATAAATGAAATAGATTTAGGTACAGATGCAAATAATGTTGGGCTAGCCTGGAACTCTCCCCAAAATGAAAGCCCGAGGAAAAATTTGTGGAAGAAGGGGGCTAGCATAGGGAGAGATGTTCCAATGTAAAAAGACTTTCAGAGCTGAGAGGAATTCCAGGGATGGCAGTTCTTCTTTGTTAGGGTCTATTTTCACTTCATAAACTCTGATACTGCTAGGTCACTTTCTTTTATACTTTGTTTTTTTCCCACTGATTTTCTTAATATTCTTCATCTGTTATTCCAGATGAATTTTGTTACTGTTTTTTCTAGTTCTATAAAGTAATTCATTGATCAGTTCATTTCAATGGCACTGAAAAAATTAATTTAGATAATATTGTCATTTTTTATTCCATTGGCTAGGCTTACCCATGGCAATTAATTAACTGTTTAAATCTGTCTTTATGTGAAATGTTTCATAATGGT
>CM053772.1:182857348-182883350 GCA_028658325.1 Potorous gilbertii | reverse complement strand
TATTTAAACCTAGAACTTTTATCATTTCATCAAACTTTTCATATCTGTAGCATCTCCAAACTCTCTATATTTTAATTTTTTTAGTATGATATTTATTCTCTTCTCATCTTATCCCATTAAAAAAAATACTAGAGACATTTCTTGTAACAAATATGCATAGTTACACAACACAAATTCTTTCATGTACTGTAAATTAAATATTTCATTCTGCTACCTAATTCTGTCACCTTTCTGTCGAACAAATAGGTACCATGTTATATTATTAGTTTTCTGGAAACATGGACAGTCATTATATTCATTGAGGTTCTTACAACTTTCAAAGTTGTCTTTACAATATTATTATGTGAATTTTTTCTGGGTTCTGTTAATTTTCATTTTTTATCGAACTTTATCAATGTCCCAATTTTTAAAAATAATATTGATGTTACATTGTGAGTGTTTAGTATTTTTTTAGTATTTGGTTCAGCTTACTTAATTCTGCATCAGTTCATATGTCTTTCCATGTTACTTCAAAATCATCTCTTTCCTCATTTCTTACAGCACAATACTATGCCATTCCATTGAGATACCATAACTTAGTTACCCATTCATCATTTGATTGGCATCCCTTTGGATTAAATTTGTTTTAAATTATCCCACAAAGAGCTGCTCTGAATATTTTTGTACACATAAGTGCTTTGGGTATAGGCCTAAGAGTTGTATAGCTGGGTCGAAGGACATCAAATAACATTTCACAGTCTTCTTATGATATAATCCTCTTGAAACCAGAGATTGCTTTTTCTCCCCAGCTTTGAATCCTCAGTACCTAACAGTGCCTAGAACACGGCTGAACAAATTCTTGTTGGTTTATTGATACATCACATTTTTTAGCTATCCCCAGTTAGTGAACATTTACTTTTTTGCGAGGTCTCATCTTTGTTTTTGCTACCACAAAAGATTCTTCTTTAAAAATGTTCATATATACCTGATCTTTCTGTCTTCGATCTGCTTTGAGTGTGTACCCACTAGTGAAAGTTCTGGGGAAAAAAATATGAACAAATCAGTTGCTTTCCCAGAATAATTTATTTTTGTCTTCCAAAATGGTAGACCAATTCATAATTCTAGTTACAGTGTTTCCAAATGCCTCTTTTCAGTTCCTTCAGTGTTGACTATTTCCGTCTGTCATTATCTTTGCCAGTTTTCTGGGTTTTAGGTGAACTGTCATATTTGTTTTAATTTACATTTGTCACTGATTTGTAACATTTTATATAGTTATTGATATTTTACAAATCTTAATTTGAAAACTATTCATTTTCTTTCACCACACAGCTTTTAAGAAATAGCTTTGTTAATTATTTAAAATAAGATTATACATTAGACTTTTATCAGAGATATTTGATACCATTTTCCCCCATTTGGTAGCTTCCATTCTTATCCTATATGCATTGGTTTTGTTCCTGTGAAAGCTTTTCACCATTGATTTCTTAATTGTTAAATCCAATTGCTTTTTCTCAGTTCTCATCTTTCTTGACCTACCTGAATTATTTGACATTGCTAACCATCACCTATTCTTACATGTATGACATCATCTTCTTCGTAGTTTTTTTTTTTCTGGGCTTTCATCTATGTCCTATGTTTTAACCCTGAGTGTGCTCCAAGACTCTGTACTGAATTCTTTTTTCCTCTATACTCTATTTTATGGTGATCTCAACATATCCCATGATATTTTTCATTTTTCTTAGGATCTCTAAGCATGTGACTCCATCATCTATCTATTCATCTTTTTCATAAGCTCCAGTCCGGAATCACTAATTACTTTCGGGATTTTGGATCCTGCTCTTTAGACTGTGAGCTTCTTGAATATGGGGACTTTATTTTGCATCTTTTTTCAACTTAATTTATTCCTAGTGCTTAGTACAGTGCCTATCACATAGTAGGAGGTTGATAACTGGAAGTTCTCTAGGCATCTCAACCACATTACATCCAAACAGAATTTATTATTCCTGTCACAGCCCTAGACCTATTTATCTTCCAAACTTCCCTTTTTCTGTTGAGGGCACTATATCCTTTTGATCACCCAAATTTAGATTCTCAAGGTCAGCCCTGGCTCTTTCCTTCCCTTTCCTAACCCCACGATCCTACCTTTCTTCTCTAGGTTCCCTTCAATCAGTTGTTAGGGTTTGTTGATTTAATCTTGACATCTTTCAAATCTGTCTCCTCTCTCCTCTCACAGTCTATTGAACAGCCTGCTAATTGAATTGCAAGCTCTCAAATTCTCCGCTCTCCAGACTCTCATCCACATGGCTGCCAAAACAAAAAGCTCAAAGTAGGCATGCTACTCCTGTATTCAAGAACCTTTAGAGGCACTCTATTGCTTTCAGGATAAGATACAAATTTCTTAGCTTTTCATTTAAAAGTCTTTACAATTTCATTTCAGTCTCTCTTTGTACCTCCATCACCTAGCATGGTGCCTTGCATTGAGCATGTGCTTAATGAATGCTTTTTTGGATTGGAATGACTTTCTCGGAGTCTTTGCTTTCGTTATCCTTAAAATGAGCAAAATCTCATCTGCATGATCTGTTCCACAGAGTTCTTAAGGAAGCTCTTTTTAAGCTTTAAGCGCTGTATAGGAGGGAGAGGTAATATTAACATTATAACATAATGACTTCATATTTTAAGGACCTAAAACCCCAAAAGAACACTTTCTTCTCAATATTCAGTCTTTGAAGGAATAAAAAGTAATCTTGAAATACAAAAGTTTCTATGTTAGAAATCTACACATCCCATACCAACAGATTGCCTCCATTCTAGAATAACCAATGTAAGTTCACATAACCTTAGTTTTGGTGTTGGCAATATTGTTTGTCTTTTCATGGACAGAAACTTTGGGTGTCCTCTAGAAGAGATGTCAAATTCTCGGTCTTCGCTAAATACAAGACTCCTGAGTGTGCTGAGAATCAAATTAAATTGTTATAGGGAAATATTGTATATTATATTATAATTATAAATTTATCATAATATATTTATATTGAAAGTTACGTTATATGATTATAATGTTATAAAATATTATATATCATATCATAATCCACTATATATCATATTATAATGTCTTATATGTCATTATACTACATTATTATAAATAAAATACAATAAAATATAGACAATGTGATTTTTGGTATTCTAATTCCATGTGCCAGCTGCAGGGATTTTTTTCCATTTTAATTTGACAGCAATACTCTAGGCTTTCCTTATTAATTCATTATTCCACTCTCCACAGTGGTTCTGCCAAACCTTTCTATATCTTGTCAAACCTCACTCCTATTTTCTTAGATAAGAACCTTGTCTCATATTTTTTAGAAAATAATTGAGGTTATTCATTATGAATTCCCTCTTTTCCCCTCTTGTTTTTGTTTTGTTTTTTATATATATATTTATTTATTTAAGTTTTCAACATTCATTTCCACAAAATTTTGGGTTGCAAATTTTCTCCCCATTTCTCCCCTCCTACCACCCCAAAACGCCAAGCATTCTAATTACTTCTATCACCAATCTGTCTTCCCTTCTAACATCCCTCCCTTCCCTTGTCCCCATCTTCTCTTTTGTCCTGAAGGGCAAGATAAATTTCTATACCCCATTACCTGTATTTCTTATTTCCTAGTTGCAAGAACAATACTCAACAGTTGTTCCTAAAACTTTGAGTTCCAGCTTCTCTTCCTCTCTCCTTCCTCACCCATCCCCATTGGGAAGGCAAGAATTTCAGTATAGGCCATATCTGTGAAATTTTGCAAATGACTTCCATAATAGTAGTGTTGTATAAGACTAACTATATTTCCTTCTATCCTATCCTGCCCCCCATTTCCTCTATTCTCTCTTTTGATCCTATCCCTCCCAAGAGTGCTCTCTCCTCCCACTGGCTTCCCTTCCATTATCCCCCTCCACCATGCTTATCCCCTTCTCCCCTATTTTCCTGTACTGGAAGATAGGTTTTCTTCCCAAAATGAGTGTGCATTTTATTTCTTCCTTTAGTTGAATGTGAAGAGAGTAAGCTTCATGTTTTTTTTCTCTCACCTCCCCCCTTTTTCTCTCCACTGAAAGTCTTTTACTTGCCTCTTTAAGAGAGATAATTTGCCCCATTCCATTTCTCACTTTCTCCTCCCAATATATTTCTCTCTCACTGCTAATTTCATTATTTTAAGATATGATCTCATCCTATTCAATTCACCCTGTGCTCTGTGTGTGTGTGTTTATGTGTGTGTGTGTGTGTGTGTGTGTGTGTGTGTGTGTGTGTGTGTGTGTAATCCTACCAACTACCCAGATACTGAAAAAAGTTTCAAGAGTTACAAATATTCTATTTCCCTGTAGGAATGTAAATAGTTCAACTTTAATAAGTCCCTTATAACTTCTCTTTGCTGTTTCTCTTGATTCTTACGTTTGAAAGTCACATTTTCTTTTGAGTTCTGATCTTTTCATCAAGAATGCTTGAAAATCTTCTATTTCATTGAAAGACCATATTTTCCCCTGAAGTATTATACTCAGTTTTGCTGGGTAGGTGATTCTTGATTTTAGTCGTAGTTCCTTTGACTTTTGGAATATTATATTCCACGCCCTTCAATCCCTTAATGTAGAAGCTGCCAGATTTTGTATTAGCCTGATTGTATTTCCACAATATTTGAATTGTTTCTTTCTAGCTGCTTACAGTATTTTCTCCTTGACCAGGGAACTCTGGAATTTGGCCACAATGTTCCTAGGAGTTTCTCTTTTTGTATCTCTTTCAGGTAGTGATGGGTGGAGTCTTTCAATATTTATTTTGCCCTCTGGTTCTAGAATATCAGGGCAGTTTTCCTTGATAATTTCATGCAAGATGATGTCTAGGCTCTTTTTTGATCAAGGCTTTCAGGTAGTCCCATAATTTTTAAATTGTCTCTCCTGGATCTATTTTCCAGGTCAGTTGTTTTTCCAATGAGATATTTCACATTATCTTCCATTTTTTCATTCTTTTGGTTTTGTTTTGTGATTTCTTGGTTTCTCAGAAAGTCATTGGTCTCTATCTTTTCCATTCTAATTTTTAAATTGGATTATTTTTAAATTTTAAATTAAATTCTTCAGTGAGCTTTTGAGCCTCCTTTTCCATTTGACTAATTTTGCTTTTTAAAGCATTCTTCTCCTTTTTGGCTTTTTCAACCTCTTTTGTCAATTGAGTTAGCCTATTTTTAAAGGTGTTATTTTCTTCAGCATTTGTTCTGGGGTCTCCTTTAGCAAGGTGTTGACCTGTTTTTCATGCTTTTCTTGCATTTCTCTCATTTCTCTTCCCAATTTTTCCTCCACTTCTCTTACTTGATTTTCAAACTCCTTTCTGAGCTCTTCCATGGCATGAGCCCATTGAATATTTATTTTGGATGTTTGGGATACTGAAGTCTTGACTTTTATGTCTTTCCCTGATGGTCAGCATTGTTCTTCCTTATCCAAAAGGATGGGAGAAGATATCTCTTCACCAAGAAAGTAGCCTTCTATGGTCTTACTTGTTTTCTCCATTTTTGGGCATTTTCTGAACCATTTACTTGACTTTTGGGTCCTTTGTCAAGGGTAGAGTATACTCTGGGAATTTGTAAGATCTCAGTTCCTCCAAGGTGGCACAATCAAGTGCGTGCTGGTCTGGATGTAGAGAGGGATTTTTGTGCCCAGAATCTTAGCGGTTACCTCTCCACAGTCACCTGGCCTCTAGTTCTGCCAAGTCAGCACTGGGGGCTGTTTTTAAGATAAGCTGGGTGGGCAGGGCCCCATTCAGTGTGAGACAAAGACCAGCTCCCCTGTCGCCTCCACACAGGGCCGAGGCAAGACTCAGCTCTTCAATGCCTCCAGGGGTTTTTATGCTCCAATAATGGATTCAGATGGTAAGGCCAGAGCTATGGGAAGGCCCTTCTCCCTTCCTGGCCAGGTGAAAAAACCCTGTCACTGATCTTTGGCACCTGTGGGTTGAGGGATCTGTAGACCTGCTGCTGCTGGGACTGGGGATTCCAGGACTTCCGCCCCCAAGGGCTGTTCTGGAACCTCGCTGCATGGCCAAGGCTGGGCTGGCCTCTGTCTGGTGCAACAGACGTTTCCCATGGGCCTTTCAGGTCACCCTGGGCTGGAAATCTCCCCCACTCTGTTGTTCTCCACTTCTGCTGCTCCAGAATTTGTTGAGAGTCCCTTTCTACAGGTATTTTATGGGCTCTGTGTGGACACCATGTGTGTGTATGTCTTTCTACTCCGCCATCTTTGCTCTGCCCCTCCCTGCCCATCTTGGCTCCACTCCTTCCCCTCTTCTTTATCTCTTCTCACTCAGGTTCTTTCTGCCACTTTTTCCTCCTTCACTCTTCTCACATGATGAATTTGTCTTACTCCTTATCAAACCTAATGCTTCTACTCATGCTATCCCAACAGATTGACTCCTTTTGTGCCCCAAAGCCTGAGTCTTTTACTTCTTTTCAATATGCCTCTTCTACTGCTTATTTCTTGCAACCCACAAATTCTTGTGTCTCTTCCATTCTGGGGATGGGACGTCTCCCTCCTTCCTACCTTCCCTATTACTATAGAGAGCAACACCATCCTCCCAGTCCCTTAGGTTTGCTATATTGAAGTCATTCTGGAAACCGTCACTATCTTTCACCTCACCCGCACCTCTTTATATCTAATCTGTTGCCAAGTGTATCACCAAGGCAGTATTCACAGCATGCGTGGTGACTATGAATAGTTCTCAGTTGCAAAGTGTAACAGGCTCTCCATATAGAAGGCAGAAGAAAAACATTTATTCAGACACCAAAAAGCCAAATCCCAATACCAGAAAGCCAAATACATCATAGTACTCAAGAAGTCAATACACATTAACACTGTAGAAGACAAAGCTATTCCAAAGCTTCTTCCCCCTCCACCCCCACCCCCTCCCCCGCTTCTAGGACCTTCCCACAAACAAACAAACACTGAGGAGCCTAGCTGTGCCTGCTTGCCTGTGTCAGCTCTGACTAGCCTGAGCAACTTCCTCCATCTTTGCTCTACTAATCCTGTTTCACCTGTTCATCAAGTTCCTCTCACCACATGAAACTTAGGCTTCTGTGTGATTTAAGGAGGTCACATGTACCTATTAATGAATGGGAAAGATTTTCCCATTTAAATTACTATTACATTAAGGCCAGTCAATTTCACCTTTGCAATATTTCTTAAATATGTCCCCTTCTCTCCTCTGACTCTGATTCTAGTCTCGTTGAGGGAACATCATCTCACTTCTGGACTCTTGAAATAGCCTACTGATGGGTCTGCCTGCCTTAAATCTCTCCCTACTCTCATCTATCCTCCATTCATTAAAAAAAATAAAACATTTTCCTAACCTACAGGTCTGATTATATCACCCCATTACTCAATAAACTCCGGTGTTTTCCAGTTGTCTCTAAGATCAACTGTAAAATGCTCTGTTGGACGTTCAAAGCTCTTCATAATTTGCTACCTGTTTAGTCTTCTTGCACCTTTTTCCTAGACAGGTTTACTTCAATCCAATTATGTTGGCCTTCTGGCTGTTCTCCAAATGAGACCCTCCATCTCTTTACACTTTATGCATTGTCTTTCCCATTCCCTGTGCCTGGAACACCCTTCTCCACTTTGACAACTGACCTGTCTTGCTTCTTTTAAAATTTCACCTTCTATTGGAATCTTTCCCTAACTTTTCATAATTCCAGAGCCTTTCCTTCATTAATTATTTCCTATTTATTCCATATGTAGCATGTTTTGTATATATTTAATTGTATATTTTGGATTATAATCTCCTTGAGGGCAGAGTTTGTCTTTTGCCTCTTTTGTATCACCATTGATTAGTACAATGTCTGGTGCATAGGAGGTGCTTTATAAATTGTATTGGTTAATTGATATGATGGTGGTATCAAACACAAATAGAAAAAGAATTACTAAATCATAAATAAGAACCCCTGTAGTGACATATCAGCTTTTAAAAACATATAATAAAATTAATAAATATTAAAAAACATATAAGATTATCTTTGTTCTTTTATGTGTATATATATATACATATGTGCATATACATATATACACACATACAGATATATGTTATATATATATATACACACAATCAAATTAGGATCTTTTCCTGGTTTTTTTTGTTTTTTTTTAATTTAAGGTGCCTCTGATTAAATAATGTGCTTAAAGAAGATCTTCCCCACTCATTAATGGGCCTGCCCATTGAGAGAAGCTTGATTAGGTGAGTTATTTTGTAGAAGGGTCCCAAGTACCTTTAGTTTTTTATATTGAGGCACTGGATCAGAGGGTTATGCCATCTGACTCTGAAAAGTGTACAAATACTCTAAGTTTTACTTTGGGGCTTACTGGCTAGAAGTGTTTGGTTGGAAGAGGACTCTGTGAGGCATTAAGGAACCCACCTCCCAATCCCTCTTTCAGAAACCCACATGTTCCCTCTGTGGTAAAGATGTATGTATCTTAATGGTCAGACATTTTGGAAGTATGTCTGTCGACTTTTGATTTCTTTGTATTTTCTCTGAAGTTCAGGGTGCTGATATCTTCCCCTGAACTAACTGAATGATACATGTGCTTGATTAAAGTGTTTATTAACCCCTCAAAGTTTCACTTTTCTTTTAGAGAAGTGGATCAAAGAACCTATGGTAGTCGGCCCCCTTGTTTATGCTGGTGTGCTTACTGTTATAATATAATTTGGTTAAATATTTCTCAATTACAGTTTAATCTGGTTCCCAAGGAGTTTTGTAGGCTGGGTGTTTGATACCTTTGCTCCAGAAGAATATGCTGCTTATACAAACCACTTTTGCATATCTTTTCAATTAGAGCCTTTCAAGTATGCCTGTTGGGCACCCATTAAGGAAATAGGCACTTCAAAGTGTCATCATGTTTGGATCTGTTTAACACATGCAATAGATATTTTCACCTTTGGAAGATGTCACTATTTTCTCTTTAAGAAAAGGGGATTTGTTATATCTCTGCCACAGTGACACAACAAATGTGAAAGTCTTCTCCCAACATAACATTAAGTCTGTGAACCAAGTGTGTTGAACCAAGGACATTTTTATATTTCTTAACTATTGGACTGAATACATCTTATTTTTAGATATAATCTCACACATTATTTAAAAAATGACTTTATTCACTAATTAAAAATAAAAATTCCAAATTTCATGCCAACTGTTCTCTTTCCTTTATGTTTTTTTCCCCAACTAACAGAAGCATATGTCGTTATTATGGCTTATTTACTGTATCTCTGCAATGAGTTATTGAAAATGCATTACTGTAAAAAAAATCTCTCTTAAATATAATTTAATGCTATTCCTATCTACTGTATGTTGTGGGGAAAATGGAACCTATGAAATATTTTTTTTAATTGCCATCAGGTATTTAAAGATGGAATTAATTGTAATATTTTAATGACCCAGAGAACAAACACTCACAATAAGCCTGTAATTTGGGTTAAAAATCAAACATTTTTTCATTCTTTTACATTACTATTAGAACACTAATTTGCAAAAACAGATGCAACATTTGCAAATTAAGAACAAATCACCTTCACAATCTGAAGAAAGTGGCTGTTAGAAAAAAAAGGAAAAGGAATATTTAATGGGTTCATTTCTCATTCTCTATGAACAATTTCAAATTGGAAAGGAGAAGCTCACCACCTTTCATTTTCATTTGAATTAATTTTTTTATGTTGCATTTATCCCTACAGAGATTCTGAAACATATTAATGCGTTAATTGCGATAATACTTTACAGATTTGGGTTGATGGCAATAATCTCTATCTATTTATCTATCTATATCTATATCTCTCTCTATATTTCCTATTGGTGTAAGTGCACCCATGGCTTTTGATTTGCATTTTTCACAGCTGACTTCAGAAAATATGTTCAGATGAAATATTTGCCGGTTGCAATTTTAAAAATGAAACATTCTCTGATGAAACCCAGTTACAATCATGTACTGTTACAGTATTTCCAAAAGAATAGGAAGAAAATGTGGCAGTAGGAAAACATGTAAGTAGAAATCTTTACTAATAGTCTTCAGAGAAGAGGTGAAAAAAGATGCTTATTGTACCTTATGGCGGTTATGCTAAATATTAAGTGATATAATGGATTTTTTTAACTTTGAAAACAGTCTAAAACCTTTAGTCTCAACTTTTAATTTCTTTTGTAATCGCTTACTAATCTGGTTTATTTGTGATAATCCATAATTTCACATGTTCCCTGTAAATGAAGAATATCATTGCTTTTTCTTTAAGATTATATCAATTTGTTGAGGCTCGCTTTGCTTCCTGATTGGCATCTTTTTTTCCTAAACTTCCATATCATATAAAACATGGCATATGAACACAGATCCCACGCTTTCATCTCCTTTGATCTCACATGGAAAGCCTGTATGTTTCTGAGTGGGAGACAGTCAGTACTCACGGTAGTGTTGAAAGGTTCTATTGCATACAGGCATCTGCATTACTGACACCATTGCCAGCTGGAAAAATCTCAAGATTTTGATGAGGGAAAAAAGAACTCTGCTTAAGAATGAAAGAACGTGCATAAGGAAGAAGTATAAAGACTGGGGAATATTTTCACTTTTCTAGCGGGGCAAAGTAAAATGAATGTTGAATTTGGAATCAGGAGATGTGAGTTTGAGTCCTGGTGCTGACATTTCCTCCATGTGTAACTTCAGGCAAATTTCTTAACCACTCCAAGTATGAGATTATTTAGAGCAAAATGCTTTGTAGATGTTGTGTTGTATTTGTCAAGTAAGTGTTCTTAAAATTCCTAAATATATGTTGCTCAATTGTTTTTCAGCTATGTTCAAATCTTTGTGACCCTATCTGTGGTTTTCTTGGCAAAGAAGATGAAGTGGTTTGCCATTTTCTTCAACAACTTATTTTACAGATGAGGAAATGGAGGTAAACAGGGTTAAATGACTTGTCCAGAGTCACACAACTAGGGTCTAAGACTGAATGCAGGAAGATGTCTTCCTGACTCCAGGTCCACCATTCTATACACTGTGCTACCAGCTGCCTCTTGAATGTATATTTATTTCTAATTCACTTCAATTAAAAAAAATCTACTATATGCAATAATTTTTTGAGGTAATTGAGGTTAGGTGACTTGTCCAGGGTCATACAACTAGTAAATGGTAAGTGTCTGAGGGCAGATTTGAATTCAAGTCCTCTAGACTTCAATGCTGGTTCTCTATCTACTGTACCACCTAGGTGCCCCTCAATAAATTGTTAGTTAATATGAAATTCAATTTGTTTTAGGCAGGAGAAACAATCATAAGAATGATAAATTTAGAACTAGAAAGTTCCTTAGAAATGATCTAGCTTAACCTCTATTTTACAAATGAGAAAACTGAGATCTAGAAAATTAACTGACTTCACATGTCACAGCCAACTTTTGAACCTATATCTTGATTCCAGATGTAGTACTATTTCCTCTCTATCACATTATAGTTTTGTAGTCTTTCTTTCTTCCTCTGAATGACAAGCAAACTGATTGAGTAATGCTGCTTTTAAAAATGGGGTGACATGGCAGTCTTTAAACCACAGAATCTATTTAAAATCAATTAAAATTTCTCAGCTGGAAATTAATTTAATAAGTAGCAACATTTTCCAGTTAAGAACTAACTTATCTTGTCTGTCACTTCTGTCTTCTAAACCATCTGAAGTGAAAATCTTTACTAATTTAATCTCTGCTAAACAAAGTTAGTTCATCTTGTTGAGTTCGGTACTCAAGTACATAGAGTTCCAGTACTAATCTAATAAAGATAAAATCATATCTTTGTTCTCCACATCAGACAAAACAACTTGCCCTAGTATCTTCAGTGACTCAAAGCACTCCCCATTTTCTAACCTAAGTCAATTTTTTCATTACTGCATTTGTATCACCAGTACATGATTGACATGAAGCGAATGCTTAATAAATGCTTGCAGATTGAATGTGAGAGCCCAGTGCATATAAGTGGTTACTTAAAATGCCAATATGATCATATGGTATATTGATATAAGCATCCTGTTTAGAGTAAGAATAATAATCCTGTTATTGTCTAGAGACACAGTATCTAGCCAAGTTATAAATAGAGATATATAGATATAAATACAGATATACATACATAGATATGTAGATAGATAGTTGGGCATGTCTATATGTATCTATATTATATACATACTCTAGACTATATTATATATATAGACTATATATAATAGTCTATATTATATAGACTATATATATCATATAACACACACATTATACATATACATACATATATGTATATGTAATATAACTATATAGTTATATAGAATCCTTAGATTAAAGATTCAGATTTGGAAGGGACTTTAAAGGTTACCTAGTTAAGTAAGGGAGAATTTATTAAGCACTTATTATGTGCCAGGTATTATGCTAAGCTCGTCCAACCTTCTCATTTTCCAGATAAGAAAACTGAGGTCCAGTGAAGTTATGAATTGCCTAAAGTCATACATAGAATTAAGTGGCAGAGCTGAGACTTGAAGTCAGTTATCTTGACTTAAAATTTGGGGCCTTTTCTGCTCCATTTCTTACCCAAAGGAAGATATTAAAAGCCAGAAAATGCCAATCATCAAATGTGCATATGAAACCCTGTAATTTTTGAAGGACATCAGAAGGAAGTCAGAATGCCTGGAGATGACATGGTAAGATAACTATCTTGAAATACAGAAGAAAAATTTGCCTTATTCTGTGTGACTCTGGTAAAGTAGAAAGTCACAGGGAATAAAAAAATGTGATAATTAAAAGAACTTAAACAAACAAACCTCAGTAACCCATATTGGAATAGATGGCACCTGGAATAGAGAGTATATTGATAGCAAAGTTATTCAGGTTTTAGCTCTGACACTTGCTCCACATGTGGTCAAATTGACTGACCCCTCTAGGCCTCAGTTTCCAATTTTATAAATGAACCAATCATAGTCATGGGTGTCTAACATCGATTCTGACTCTAGAACTATGATCCCATGATTTTTCATTGATGCTTAATATATATATATATATGTATATATATACATATATATATGCAATTGGTTTTAATCAAGAAGCTTAGTTTTTGAATAATAAATAATTATATTTAAAAAGTGAAACAAAATGAAAGGAGCCAATCTACCCAGCTGGCAGAATAGAGGCAACAACCCAACAAAATTCTTTCAACATTCCCCTCCAAACAACTTTAATATGCTGCCTCAAGTCAAACTGTGGAGTGACAGAGCCAACAAAAGGTTGGGATAAGACATTTTTTCCAGTCTATCACCATTTAGGAGGTTAACAGGAGAGGTCTGTGACATCAGAATGGTGGTCTGCCTGGAGCACAGCACCAATCCAACAGTGAGACTTGGAGGCAGCTGTGAAAGCAGCCACAGTACCCAGGAGTCCTCTGAACAGATGTTGTTACAGAGTTGAACAACTGGTTAAAAAGAAATACAGAGGATCCTTTGCTGGAATTGAGCACAGGACCTGGTACAGTTTCACAATTCTATTGCCCATAGGCAGTTCTGGGTCTCAGCTTAAGGGTGGAGAGGAGGGCTTATGATCAGTCACAAGGAAATGGGTCCTGGTTGCAGTTCCAAAGCATAGTGTGAACACTTGTTACCACATGAGAGCAGGGGATCTGGTCACTGTTCCAGGACCAAGAAGAGTGCCAAGATTTGCAGCTGCATAGGAACAGGGACCCTCTTAGGGTAAATATCAAAATCTAGACCAGGAGATCAGTTACCACATCTCTCCTCACATCATACCACCTTGGAAGAATCTAAAACTTACAGACCCCTAGAACTAGTTCTGAAAATAGCATCTCAAAAAAGTCTGAAACTTGAGATACTTACTCTCTACCCCTTGATGAGGAGAACCAAACTTTAAAATATAGTTAAAAGTCAAGAAATAGGTTGGAAAAATTACTAACAACAACAACAAAAAGAAGTCAGCCATAAAAACCTATTAAGATGGCAGGAAGACCAAGACACAAACTCAGAAGAAGACAATATAAAAACAACTACAACCAAAGCATCAAAGTAAAATGTTAATTGGATATATTTCCAAGGGATTTCCCAGAACAGTAACAAAGAGACAAAAGTGGAGGAGGAAAAACTAGAAAAATAAATGAGAATGACGCAAGGAAATTATGAAAAGAGAATTAATACAAAAAGAGAGAAGGAAAAATAGAAGAAAATAGGGTGGAGGGAAATACACAGTAGAATTATTACTGGTATTTTGAATGAGATGAACTACCATAAAAACAGATGCAGATAGCAAAATGGATTAGAAACCACAATCTAATATTATGTTGTTCATAAGAGATACACTTGAAATGGAAAACACACAGAGTTAAAATGAGGGGCTGGAGGAGGATTATTATGCTTCAGCTGAAACATAAAGTACAATCATGACCTCAGACAAAGCAAAAGCAAAAATAGACCTAATTAAAAGAGGTAACCAAGAAAATTATGTTTTGATAAAAAATTACCACAGACTATGAAGTAGTCAAAAAAATTATAGAAAGTTTCTCTGATAAAGACCTAATTTCTCATGTATGTAGGGAACTGAAATTTCTCAAGTGGGCAGGGAAATTTGTTAAAAAAATCATTTCCTAATTGTTAAATGGACAAGGGATATGAACGGGTAGTGTTCAGAAGAAGAAATCAAACTTATCTAAGGTCATCTTAAAAAATGCTATAAATCAATATTTATTAGAGAAATACAAATTAAAATAACTGAGATACCACTTCATACCTATCAGAAATGACAAATACTGAAGGCCATGAAGGAAAATAGTCACATTCATAAACTGTTGGTGGAGTTGTAAACTGGTCCAATAATTCTGGAGAACAATTTGGAACTATGCCCAAAGGGCTATAAAATTGTGTTTACCCTTTGACCTAATAATACTAATTCTAGGTCTATATCTCCAAGAGATAAGAGAAAAAGGAAAAAAGTACCTACACGTACAAAAATATTTATAGCAATTCTTTTTGTGATGGCAAAGAATTAGAAATCAAGGGGATACTCATTAATTGGGGAATGCCTGAATGAGTTGTATATAATTTTGATGAACACTATTGTATCATAATATATGATGAGGGGGATGGTTTCAGAAAAAAAAAACCAAACAAACCTGGCAATACCTATATGAACTGATGCAAAGTGGAGTGAGCAGAACCAGGTGATGACTGTATACAATCACAATAATATTTTGATGATTAACTGTGAAAGACAGCTACAATGATATAAGATAATTCAGAAGGACTTATGATAAAAATTCTCAACCTTCAAAAACTGATGAATTATAAGTGCAAATTAAAGTATAATTTTCTCATTTTATTTTTCTTGCTATTTTTTTACATGGCCAGTATGGAAATGGGTTTTGCATAATTTCCCATGTGTAATGGGAATCATATTGATTGCCTTTTCAGTGGGTGGGGGAGAGGCTGGAGGAAAGGAGAGCATTTGGAACTCTTTTTTTAATATTAAAAAATTTCACATTTTAAAGTGAAGCAAATTTTGAAGGAAAACCCTGTTTTGTGAGAGCTTCTAGTTTTCTGCTTTCTAAAATCTCTGTTCCAGAGCATATTTTGTGCCACCACCTGTACCATTTTATAAATAATCAATCTAAGATCCTGCATTTCTTTGCCAGATACTGGGTAATAGTCTGCACCTGAACTCAAAACCCTGACAACCTCTCTGAAGTCTTAAGTTAGAAAATGGTCTTGTCCATTCGTCCTCTGGTTCTGTCTACGTCTCTGCTTGTCCTTCTTGGGAAAGAAAGGTAAGCTCTTTTTTGGCATTTACACAGGTCCAGAGGCTGAGGATATTTCATTTTTGACTTCATTAGAACACACGCAAACATCACACAAATGGGACTATGTTGTGTTCAATGCCTTGACAACTTAAAAAAACCAAAAACAGCAAGAGACCACCTATAGCAAAAGTGAACAGAATTTTTGTAGTAAGCTTCACTTACTAAGGTTTGTAATAATGCATGTTGAATAGCAAATGAAATCAGGATGCTTAAAAAAAGGCTCTGACTCACTGTGTCCTTTTGGGTCCATTACTGTCCCCCCTTGAATATTTCAAAATAAAAATCCAATTATCTAAGTGCTTAGTCTGTAGGTGGGATATTTTAGATAGGAATGGATGTTTAACGAGGCTACCTTGGCTCATACCAAGAAAAAGGCGGAAGGGAAAGCAGCCTCAGCGAGGTTTTCCCTTTCCAGATTCCTGTAGAAAGTAGAAAGTAGGCTTCTCACAGCTCTGCCTGAAGTACAAAAAACTGGCTAATAATTGTAGTTCATTTTGAATAGCTCAAGTGGGAGCAGTTGCTGCTAGTGGATTCCCAAGTAAAATTTCAGTTATTGTGAGCTTTTATATTCTGGGTATATATGAGAAGTCCCAAGTACTGGAGTTAGGCAGAGAAATGATTGTTTATATGGGAGGCTATGAGAGGGGTGAGGGAACTATTTCCTTTTTAATCTGCCTTTACCTCTTGACAGCCATGTAATATGACTCTTTTAAAAAAATCTCAACACACTTTTGTAACAATCGAAACGTTTGCAGTTGAGTTTGGATGAAGGTTTATAAATATATATATATATATATATATATATATATATATATATATATATGTGTGTGTGTGTGTGTGTGTGTGTGTGTGTGTGTGTGTGTGTATTATGTGTAATGGGTTGTGCTGACTGTGTCTATGCCAGAGGATGGATCCTGGCAGGGAAGAGAGAGGAGTGAGAGAAGAAAGCAGAAGCAATGAATAAATGAATAAAATCTTCTATGCCTAGGATAAAAAACTTAAATAACACAGACAAAACATTAATTCACATTAATACTACTTGGGGAAAAAATAAGCCCCACCAACGAGTCCAAAGTAGTACTTTACATAATTCTGGCTTTACATTTCCATTGAAAACTAGCACTCTTAATACCGTTATTTTCTCCT
This sequence comes from Potorous gilbertii, assembly GCA_028658325.1. Classification (NCBI taxonomy): domain Eukaryota; kingdom Metazoa; phylum Chordata; class Mammalia; order Diprotodontia; family Potoroidae; genus Potorous; species Potorous gilbertii. Next base: position 182,866,373 of record CM053772.1, on the reverse strand, counting down.
GTCACTTTTATAACACTGGTAAATCACAATAGAACATGAAACAGCATTGATTAATGCATGCTTAAGGGCCCAATTGTACCATCTATTCTCTGGGACCACATGGAGACTACAGATGGTGGAGAATGCAGCAGTCCTCAATTACTAGTTAGAGCTCTTGCCTAGGATCACATCAGCTGAATCCTCTTACTTATTCAAGACGGCATCTGGCTTGAACTAGGACTTCCACTGATGAGATACTATGAATGATGAGACCTGTTTAACTATAGGGTTTTCTCTGTAACTGTTCAAAAATGTTCTGAGACTGTACATTGCAATGTGGGGCTTTGGTTTGGGGATTGAAGTTAGAGAACTATTTCATAAGGGGATTTAAGTCAAGATCTCTGATTTAAAACCTTCTACAGAACATGCCAAATTATCACCCTGCCTTGACGGAAGAAAAGAGGCTCATGTAAGCTTGATCCTTATCCAGAAAGATAAGGTGGTTCATCCCATTTCAGTAGGCACTATGAAATCCAACAAAAATTGCTATGTGCCAAACACTGAGCTAGGTGCCACATAAGATTCAAAGTTCAGAAAAATTAAACCAACACAAAATTTCTTATACTCTAAGAAAGTGATGCAATATACATAGCATAGTAATATACCGGTAATATATCTTATGCACAATACATTGCTATGCTATAAAATGCTGCTTAAATGTATGATATTTATATAACATAAATAGTAATATATGTTTAAGAAGGAAAAAGTCTGTTGTATATTGTATGTATACATATATAGTTCATCTGACCCCTTTCCTTCTCCATCCCCACTTCCCACTCATTCAACTCTAGTGGTTCCTTATTTTCTCCATAATCAAATAAAAATCCTTTATTTGGCTTTTCAAATCCTTCACAACCTGATCCATTCCTCCCTTTTGTGATTTCTTAAATTTTACCTCTTTCCATGTTCCCTATGATTCAGTGACACTGGCATCTTTACTTTTCCTTGCACACAATACTCCATCTTCTGACTTAATGAATTTTCAATGGCTGTCTACTATTTCTAGAAATCTCTTTCCTTTCAACTTTGTCTCTTGACATCAGCTCAAATCTGCCCTATTTCAAGAAATCTTTCTCTCCCTTAATGATAGTGCATTCCATCTGCAATTACTTCCAATTTACACAGAGAAATAAAACACATACACACATATTTTCACAGAGAAATAAAAATGTGTACACTTGTATGTATATAAGTATATATATGTACATATGTGTGTGCAAACACACCCATGTATATTTATCTATTTATATGTTTCACCTACTCATTTGTTTGTTTAGTTAGAAAGGTATCTCCCTTATTCTCTCTATGGTTATCCTCCCAGAATGATGCCTGCCAGAAAAAGGCAACCCTTTTCCAAACTGAATTTTATGAATTGATGTACACTTATAAGTTTGAATGGATATATTTTTTGAACAACAACTTGTAGCCAGTTCTGCTTCAACATACAAAAGAGTAAAGTGAAAATATGGCAAAGTTAATAGGAACAGAAATGTGAAAACTATAAATTAATTAATAGCAACTAGTACTTTGCTATCTAACAGAATTTTGTAAAAGTGTGAAGCAAACAAATGCACCAAAAGAAAAACAAAACATGATATTAAGCAATTGCCCAGTAAGCATTTTGTTTATACATACTTGGATTCTACTGGCTATATAACATTGTGGCATCTGCTTTAATTCATTTGGTCCTAAGAGAAGCTCTAGATGATACAAAATATTGGTTGCTTTTTTAGCTTGAATATTACCACCATTTGAATCAACCATATGTCCTAATGGAGACTTCTAGGACAAAACTCAAATTGAAAACCAAACAGTTCCTGCCAAGCCACTGATGACCAATAAAATATTCAGAGAGAACTTTTCCCAATGTTTTAATTATTCCCAATGAACTGTGAAAAGCAACATGGACACATTCAGATAGAGCTGGCATAGCAGGTCCTATTCACCAGAACCAGGTTAGACATGCAGAAGCTTTCCTACTTTTGAAATGAATCCCTTAGAATTTCTGAAGGTGTTGCTAATTTCTAATTGTGAGTTGTCTTTGATTACGTTTCAGTAGTAGTCACTGCGAATGAATCAACTATATATCTAAAGTCATACATACAACAGATACAAAATTATCAGATCAAAAGACTGATCAACAGCTGCCTAATGACACAAAAAATATTAAAATAGAATTACTTTTGGATGTTAGATTTCTTGCCCTCTCATACCATCCTACTGTCCCAATAAAAAAAGCCATCTCAAATTGAGAATGCCAATATGGGAACTTCCTCCATGCACTTTGTCAATCTTTTAATACTTGAAATACTAAATTATCAACAAAGTAACTTAAATTCATATTCTTTCTATATTTTTGGCCAATATTAGTGTTCAATCTTGTACGTTTTAATTTAGAGTTAGTCCTGAAAGTCCAAGAGAGCTCATTTCTAATTTTCATATATTAAGTTCTTTATTTCTACTTAAACCTTTAGTTATGACTATCCCACTGATTTCAAAGTTGAAAAAATATAACTCCTAAACACAATGTAAATGGTCTAAATTGAAATGACTCAACCTCTTTACATTAAAAAAATATATTATATTAATAATGTGGTACAGTTGGATATACCTACTATTCAGCTCATGTTTCAGATACATGAATTCATATTTTGTAAGACTAGACAAGAAAAATGAATGCATATATTTGCCATTGCATAAAAAGATACATCTTATGCTCCACTCTGAACCTGTTACTCTTCAGCAAGGAGGCGGGTAGTCTGCTTTATCACTTGTCTTCTGGCGTTGTGATTGGCCATTACATTGATCCTACTTATCCATCTTTAAAAATTATATTCTTTACCATCTTATTGTTACTATATAAATTTTTCTACTGTGTTCGCTTCACTTTGCATTAATTTCTACAAGTCTTCCCAGGTTTGTGTGAAACTATCCCTTTCTTTTTTTTTGGTTTTAGTAAGATTACGTTACATTACATTCGCTACTTCCCAATAGTCAGTATCACCATTGCTTTCAGTTCTTTGCTACAACAGAATTAACTATTGACATAGTTTTTTTCTTTTTTTGCATGATTGATTTTTGCTTTCTTTGATCATTTTGTGGTATCGATTTATTATCAGACTACAAGTGATGCAGATTGGCAACTCATATTTCAATTATAATCTTAGATAGCTGCCTTGAGTATTGAGAGATTGTCATTTATATATGATGACAGTTGCTTCAGAAGAACTTGAACCCAATCTTTCTCACTTGACAGCTTCCCAGCATTTATTCACACTATTATTGCTGTTCTGCTATATTATTACTACATGTTTTGAATAGATGATCTCAATTGATCTTAACGTTAAACTCCTAAGATTTAGAAACCATGTGCCAGAGACAGTAAGTAACTTGGCTGTGTTGATGGGTAATAGTGATGGAAGAAGGTCTCAGTATCAGCCCTTCTGACCTCCAGTCACTTTTTCATTTTAGTATCCTACACTTCCTTACCTTAAGAGTTTGTATTCCGTGCTTGCAAATACAATGCAATTCACTCTTAATTAAGTAGACTAATATTGATATTTGCACAAGTAACCAGATTTTATATTGCTTAAAAATAATTGATAACAGTAGATATCATTTTAATTTTTCTTCCTGTAAATACATTTTTCCCAAATATATTTTTGTTTGGAATAACATTGACATATTTTTCATTCTCATCAGTTTGATAACAGGAAGAAAAAGTAGTGAGATAGAGATTGGGTACAAGAACAATATGATATAAAACATATTCCAGAGATGACAAATGGACCAGTAAGAACTAATACTATCTTTCTTTTTCTTTGGATTTTTGAAATGTTTATTGATTGCCAAATTCACAACCAAACGGTAACAAGAACAACGCAACAAACTTTTATTAAGCACTCACTGTGTTCTAGGTATTGTTTTTGCATGTCAGAGATAAAAATCACAAGAATAGAATAGTTCTGGTGCTCAAGGAATTTTTAGTCTATTGGAGAGACTTGACATACACATAGATAAGTAGATTAAAAACACATAAAAATTAATTTTTTTTCTTTTTGTGGGAGAGGAGGTGGCTATAAGTACATGACTAACTGTGGGGAAATAAAGAATTCTTTATTTAGGAGAGGGGATGATCTGAGCCTAAAAAGAAACCAAGAGGTCCTTTTAAATATGTTAACTTCTTTTGGACGCAAATGCCACATTCAGATTGTTATTTTTCCTTGCTTTTGGTACGTGACTAATCCCCCTCCCTCTAGATCATTAATTTCTTGGATGACACTTAAAAACTTTCCAGCTAATTCCTGCCAATTGGTAATAAGTGGCAGTATATGTATACTTTATTTTGATTCTTTGGAAGTTGCAGCATACCATGATTTATATCCATGTGATATCACCAGAATGAAATTTTGTTTGTTTATTTTTATTTCAAAGAGCAGCTTGTGTTGCTTGATTTCACAAATATGACCCATCCCACTTGCTTCAATATTTCTGTTCCTTGCTATGACTCATTATGGAGCATAGATGATCTCAAGGTGGTGGGGCCTGATAGTAGAACACAAGTTCCACCAGATTCTAGCAAGCTAGAAAGGTTTAATTGTATCTACAGGAATGGACTAGTCTGGCTTATTTCAGAGAGGCTTGTTGCCAGTGGGTAAGACGCTTTCTACTAATTTTTCACCATGGCATATGCTATGAAAAGAAATTAGAGATAGAAATAGGGAATAGACACATGATTTCAATGATTTGGAGCACTCTCAAAGGTAGAGGGAGATCTTGACCAATGAAGGTTGGCAAATTTTATGTAATTTGTGGATATAGCAGGAAGCCTAGGATGTTCAGAAGTATATTGATTTAAAAATTAAAAAAGAAACCTATGCAATGAGTGAAGGAAGAACCTTTCCTACAGAAGAGGCTTTCTATATTTAGGAAGTAATATTTGAACAGGACTTTAAATGATATGTAGCATTTTAAGACAAAAGTTTGGGAAGGAGAAATTCAAGATATATTGAAAAGGAGAGAAAGTCATAAGCACTTAGTAAGCACCTACTACATGTCAGGGGTTGTATTAAGCTCTTCCCAGCACTGGGATGTAAGTGTTGTTGTTGTTGCCATTTTATAGTTGAAGAAACTGAGGCAGAGAGATGTTAAGTGACTTCTCAGTTGTTGGTGTCTGAAGCTGTATCTCTAGGTTGAGTGCTCTACCCACTGAGTCACATAAGTACCTCTAGAACAGGTATGGCAGTGAGAAAGTACTGATTGCATTAAAAGTATACTATATATTTGTAAAAATTCTGTATATTTCAGGCATTCAAATGAAAGCGCACTAATATTTTATTCTACATTGAAAATAAACTTGGGAAGAACTCTAGTTCAAATATGACAACAATTTTCTTACCACAAAAGGGAGTACGTTATTGTAATCTTCCTTTTCCAGTATTGGCACAATAGGGAGGACATAATCTTTTATACACTCTGTTGCCATCTGTTCTATGGCATTAAGATCAACTGCTCCCTTTTTTTCCTGTTCAGGGTCCTTTTTAAGACTTCTCTTTGGCAACCAGGTCATACCATCCGATGACAACGGCTCCATGCCTGTGGGTGGACATCTGGAGTGGTTGGCTGAAATAGGTTTCTGCTTCCTTCTGGTTCTGGTAGAGACAAGCTGCTCATTGGTGTTTTATTTGAGCTTATTAGTTGGGTTGAAACTGTTTTACTTCCAGTGTAAAAGATCATTCCTCTAAAAACTAGTTTTCAAAGGTCTCCCATTTATTTTTTCAGACTTGCCTCACCTCATTTTTGCATCTGTAGTTTATCTTTGTGTTGAAGATTCTAAGTTTGTTCTTCATGTTACTTGTTTTTAAATTCCATAATGTCCATATTTTAGAGATAGTCTATAAATAAATTTATGAACCTTATACTAGGCAGCATGGTGTAAGTGGAGAACACAGAGACCTCGGAGTCAGGCAAAGTACATGCTAATTCTGATTCTGCTAATTATTAGATGTGTGAATTTAAGTAAATCTCTTCAACTTTCTGACCTGAAGTTTCATTCTCTGTGTCCTACCTTATAGGACTGTTATGTCGATGAAATGAAATAATGGAGAGAAAGTGTTTTATACCCATTGACTTTCCTTGAAGTTTTCTGACAGAGTACTGCAAGTTCTGGCTTTGGCTTTTTATTTTGTTTAACATTATAAAGGTGAAATGGAAGTAGGCATAGATAGTGTGCTTATCAAATTTTCAGGTAGCACAGAGCTTCCCTTATAGAATGATGTTCCTTGAGAGTAGAGATTTTTTGCTCTTTGTATTTATATCATTAGTGCCAGGACAGTGCTTGGTGTACAGTAGGCACTTTCTGACCTTTTTCTAATGATGCCATTTGCATTCTAACCATCATCATTTCACTATTATTGGAAGCTGCACTCTTCCCTTGGAACTCTGATCTCTGAAAAGTGAGATTTGCATTTCCCTGCCCAAAACTAACCATTCACACCCTTGCCCTTCTAATTCTACTTTTCCTTCTCAATAAAATGTAATCTCCTTGAGAGCAGTGAATTCATTGCTTGCTTTTATTTGTATCTTCATCACCTAGCATAATGCACTTAGCATAATGCTTTGCACATAGTAAACATACTTTTCATTCATTCATTCATAAATACTAATTGACTGTTGATTGGAAGATTAGCTAATACACTGGATGAGAGAGTGAAGATAGAAAAAGATATTGATAGGATAGAGTAAAGGGCCTAATCTAATATATAGAAACTTAACAGTAATAAAGAAGTCCAGTTCTTACTCGTATACTCAGAGCTTACTATAATGCATGGTAAATAGTAAGTGCCTAATAAAGTTTTATTGAATTAAATTGAATTGAAATTGAGAATTACCAGGCCTTACTATCTATCATGGCATTGCATCTCAATGTTTTATTTGTTCCCTACATCTGCATCCTCTGACTTGCTGATGCATCCCAATGACTCCTGGAACTTTCCATTAACTCCATTGCTTTACTTCTGGAATATCTGACCTGCATCTCTCTTATGTGGTATCTTCCCAATTCATAAAATGAGCTTATTGACCAAAAGAATTCTAGAGCAAAGAGTAGCTTACTTTATTTTTTTTCTGTTTGTGTCCCCAATGATTCACAAAGTTATTGACTCTTTGACTTAGAATTATTTTCTCTATCATAGATTGGAAAGATATTTTTCTCCTTTCTTTTTTATTTTTTATTGATATGAATTTTTATGTTTAGTTCAAGTATCCATTTGGAGCTTATTGTGACATATGGTTTAAGGTGATGAGCTGAACCCACCCTTTGCTGAACTGCAATATAGTTTCCTGAGTTATTTAAACTTTTTTTTCAATGAAAAACACTTGTTGTTTAGTAGATTTCAAGGTCTATGCAAGTCAGCTTTGTGACATGGCAGTGAAAAGACTCAAATGTAATCTTAGGTTGAACTGACAAAGATTCCAAATAAGGCTCAATATAACCCCCCAGTACTCAGCCTTGTTTGCTTCATATTTGCTTTGGTAAATCACATTAAGATAAAAAGATATTATCAGTTAGAATATATTCACAGGAGAGTTACTGGGATGGTGAAGAAATCTGAAATGTTATCGTTCAAGAATCTATTGAAAGAACTAGGATGTTTAGCCTTTAGGAGAAGCTTTGTTGGTTGTGTGTTTGTCCTTTGGCTTTGAAGAAGACCATGACATCAAGATGATGACATGACTTTCAGTTGACTTTGTTTTGAGTGAGGGAAGGTTGTGCAAGGTCATCTATGTCACTTTCTCCTCCAGAGTCATCTGGATCCAGTGTCCAGATATTCATAAGGATGACTGGAGATAGTTCAGGATGTAATGGGAGACCTTGACCTTCTTAGGGATGGCCTTTTTAGGTATGTTCTTGTTGGGGTCCCCTAGACCATTGTTGGGGTCCCCCAAATCCCCAACCCAAGCAAGAGACTTTGATCCTGTGAGTAATGGATGAGGCAGGAGGCAGGATGGTGATCAACTCCATTTATTCCAACTAGCTCACATGCATATATAGTCTAAATTACGTGAACATTCCTAAGCATATACATTGAACCTAGCATCTAACATTTTTCCTTATATGGATGTCTTCTCCACAGAGCATCTGGAACTATACTCAGAACTGCCACGTTGCCAACAAGGATGAAACTCTTTCTCCTAGCTCCATCTTGTTCCACCCCTACAGAAAAGCCCCTAGTTTACCTAGGCAGGCTCTCAGTGTGGCATCCAGAGATGGGTAGGATTCGGCTCTAACTCATCCCGTTACACCTTCTTGGGCTAGCCTTTTAGGAGAAGCAAGGGCTTAATAGACATGATAACTGTATTAATTCCTTAAAGGATTGTCATATAGAAGAACAATTAGCCTTGATTTAACTGACTCCATGAAGCAATGGTACAATTAAAAAAAAAGGTGTTGGATTTGGAGTCAAGAGGTTTTGGTTCAAATCTTTCCTATACTTTCTACTACCTGTTTGACCATAAATTAAGTTACATAATGTTTTGGAGCTTCATTATCTTCATTTATAAAATAGAATGATAAAATGTGATCTAGCCATATCACAGGATTCCAGTAAGAATCAAAGGAGATATTTATGTATCTGTGTGTATCTAAGTGTATATGTATGAGTATACACATACATGTGTGTATGTATATATGTATATGTGAATATATAATATATATATATTACTTAGCTCCCCTTAAAGTGCAATATATTATCTATAGTATATGTGGTTCATTGTCTATAAAGTGACATTTGAATCAGTTTTAAAGTATCACCAGGCTTTCAATCCTATCATTGTAAGTTGCAAAGAAAGAGGTATTAAAAATTAATGATTTTATTTTTAGTTTATGTAATAAAACAAGTATGTCTATAACATTGTATAATATAAAAAATATTACACATAAAACCACAGATCTATTATGTAAAACTTGCAATTCCTTTTAAAT
>CM053772.1:182833494-182856848 GCA_028658325.1 Potorous gilbertii | reverse complement strand
GAAGGTCCTTCCACATTTCCATTTCCTTCTCAAAATGTAGTCAGTCTTTTTCTTTAATGCCCTCAATTATTTTCTTTATTATATTATTTATGCTTCTCCATTTGGTTTTTAAATGTAATTGGTGAACCTAGGCCTTTCTATATGTGAAACGCCAAACAGGTTTTTTAATATATAAATTGCATTGTGAATATAATGGAGCAAATTTCATCTTCAAGTTAGAGCAAAGAAGATAACTAGAATAGTTTAATTTCTAATAAAAAGTACTAGGCTCAATTCAGTGGGTTACATTGCAAAACATACCCTAAATAAATAGATACACAGAAACTCAATTTAAGGTATAATTGAAGGGGTAGGTAAAGTCTATTGGGAAAAATCTTCCATTTAGGCAGAGTTCTTTGTCTAGTTCCCACTTATTCCTTCTGAGATGAGAGCCAAGACAGGAACAAATATGGCCTCCAAAGCTCTTTAGAACATTGAAAAATGAGATCAGTTTGAAAGAAAGCAAAATCCAACAGCTTTAACTATTGTTAAGTTGGATAAAGATTCTATTTGAAAAGAAAATAGGAAAACCAAACACAAAATTCTTTTTGTCATGGTTATACAACATTTATAGAATCATGGGCAAAAAGAAGACATGGGTCCTTACAAACATTCACTCATAAAAGTTGTTCTATCAGACCCATATCCATGTTCCCAAAAGTGAGTATTGATTCAGAATCTTTACTGGCAATGGCATGCTGTGATTATGTGTTAGAAATGAGCAGCTTCCATACTGCTAATGCAGCATCCAAAACTTGGGAGTGAAGGGAGGGAAGAAAGAATCACTCCTTTCTGACCCAGTGAAGAATGACTTGGGAGAAAATCTTGTGATGGACAGTCAGAATTATCAATGGCTCAAGTTGGCCATAATAGGTCTATGAGAAAAGAAACAATATAATAATATAATAGTCAAACAAAATATTATGATGTACATTGGGACAAAACTGCTTCCACTCATTCACATTTCACTCTCTATCTTCACATTTATGGTGTCCCAGAAAACACAAATAAGTGGGGCGGGAAGGGGAAGGAATGTAGTACTAAATATTGCGGCTGCTTTCTCTCTTGATAAGGTGACATTTAGCTGTAATACATTAGCTACCTCAAAAACAGACTGTACTCTATGGCAGACGACAGTGTTGGAGGAATGTTGAAATCATGTCTGTCTCTCTCTCTCTCTCTCTCCCCCCTCTCTGTGTGTCTGTCTCTCTGTCTCTGTCTCTCTTCTTCCCCTCTCTCTCTACTTTTCCCTCTCCTTTCCCTTTTCTCCTCTCCTCTTTCTCTCCCTCCACACTGTGTAGCACTTTGATGAGTTCCTCCATTTTCTTTCTCTGTTTTCCCCCTAGGTAGCAGTTTTCCTAGGAATAGCTTCATAGTATCCTAGGGTTTCCTCCCATGGACAACAAATCCTTATTCATCAATTAAATTTGCTTTTAAAAATTGAAAGACTTTGTGACAGCTGCATAAGGCACAAAAATTTCTACTTAGAGCTCTGCAAACTTCTAGCCCCTAAATGTCAAAATTGGAATTTTCCCATAGCCATACCAATGCATCCCTTCCCAGTTAGTGCACTAGGATAAATCAGAGAGACAGTACATCCAGATATAAAGGCATTTTGCCTGTTCCTCATAAATTCAGGAAACACTATGGCAGCAGGGCGAGGGGCAATACTCTCTTTTAGAAATTGTCTTTTGTTTTCCTGTTACTGTTATTGCAAATGTTTAGGAATGACTGATCAAATTCCCTAATAATCTTTCAAATACAGACAAATATAACTCAACTCTCTGATACTTGAAATACTTTTTTTTTCAAACCACAGGGAAAAGGGAGAGCAAGCAAAAACTGCAGCTGTTTGTAGAATCAGGGAGAGTATGTTAAGTGGGTGTCATTACAAGGGGTGAGATAGATATACAAACTGCAAACACAACAGGAGGCTCTTTTGAATTCACTGCAGTGCTTTGTGACTATTGCTATTTTCGGACTCCCAGGTATAGACACAGGTGCTGTATCCAGGAGCAGCACTCATCAAAGAGGGCCTGAGATTTTCTGAAGAGCACGAGCTAGGAACGTAATAGCATAAACAGTGCTCGGGAGAGCCCAAAACTTCATGACTGTCAGCAGCCACATTGTCACTGTTGGAAAACTCAGAGGCAAGCTATTCATCTTTGTTAATGATTTCCTATCTATTGTTCAATGTTCATGACTCCTGGGGGGAGAGAAAGGGAAAGGGGATGATGCCACTGTTGAGGTGAGTAGCCTTCAAGTTGAGTTATTTTTTCTCTGTGGCTATTCACCCAAGGTAATATATCCTTTATGTTCTGATGCCTTCTGATCATCCAGTTGACCTAAGTCATAGATGACTACCAATTTTAGTATGATATTGAAAGCAGTTTAGATGCAACATGGCATAAATAGAGCAGAAGAATGCTTGAGGTTGGAATCAGGATGACCTAGGCCCCAGTTCCACTTGTGACACTTAACTAGACATTTGAACCCAACCCAGGACACCTTCCTGTATGTGCTAGAGGCATTTTGCTAGGATTTATGTCCTAAGGTGAATTCTCACATCAGCTAAAATTCACAGATCCTGCTTATGGTCACATATTTAAGTAAAAAAAGATACCAATATGGCGCAAGGAAAGGTCTCTGAAGTCAGAGGATCTGGGTTCAAGTTTGAGTTCTCCCACTTGACCTCATTTCAGTTCTTTCATGTCTCTGAGACTATTCTTCATCCCTCTACCTATCTGTCTGTCTGTCTGTCCACCCATCCATTCATCATCTATCTATCTATCTATCTATCATGCCTTGCCTACCTCCTAGGATTATGAGAATCAAATGAGATAATGGGAGTTAAGTGTTTTATTTACTTCAGAATACCACACAGCTGTAGATTTTTCTTCTTTAGGATATATGTTAATAGGTTAACATCTCACATTTATTACCTTCTACTCTCATGACTATCACCCTAGTTGAGGTGCTCATCACCTTTGACCTACATTGTAGTAATGGGTATCCATACATTGGACAATTGCCTGATATAATCCATTTTTCACACCAATCAAAATGATTTTCTAAGATATAGGTTTCACCGTGTAGCCCCCTTCCTCAAAAAAGAAAAAAAAAACTCAACAAACCAACACATCATTGGTTTATTACAATTACGAAATACAAATTCCTTCATTTTCTTTCTTTTTGGCATTTAAAGTTCTCCCCTCTCTGACTTCAGAATGATTCTGTATTACTTTCCTTCATTCATTTGACCTCCAGTCACACTCACTTCCTTGCTGTTCTCTATAAATAACAATCCACATCTAGCCTCCATCCCTTTCTACAGGTAGTTACAATGCCTCTTCTTCACAATGTTTACATCCTAGAACCCCTAGTTCATTTCCAAGCTCAGCTCACAGGCCACCTACTTCAAAAGAACTTTTCAGACTCTTCCTGCCATTAGCCCCTCCAAATATTTATATTTATTTTGCATTATATATGTTTGAATACACATGCATACATACATATACATTATATGTGTATGCGTGAAATCTGTAAACATGTTGTGTTCCCCCAGTAGAATGAAAATTCCTTGAGGGCAAGAACTTCCCTCTCCTTCCCCCCCATGCCTCTGTGTCTCTGTCCATCTCTCTCTCTCTCTCTCTCTCTGTCTCTCTCTCTCTCTCTCTCTCTCTCTCTCTCTCTCTCTCTCTCTCTCTCCCTTAATGATTGAAATACCCTCCTCCTTATTGCCATTTTAGGAAATCTTATCAAAGCCCAGTTCATATGGCATCTCCTTCAGCTTATCTTCTCTGATTCCCCATGATGAAAGGGATCTGTTTCTGCTCAACTTCCCTTATGACACTTTGAATAGACATTTTTTTTGTCCCTTTCACATTCTATCATCTGTTATACTTATTTGTATATGTGTCATATTCAGCTCACAGTTAGAGTGAGAGCTCCTTGAGGATCAAGAATTGTGTTGGTTTTTATCTTTATAACACCTCAACCCCATGCCCATCTGCTAGAAAATGCTTAATAAATGTTTACTGAATTTAATTGAAATCTTCATGATCCACATATCCCTCTTGGGCACTCAAAGGTTGCATAACTTCCCCAGTCACAGAATATTTTGCTTTATATCTCAACCCCCTCCTCACAGTCCATTGGTCTCTACTCTACTTATAATTTAAGCCACATATCAAACACACAATCTTTCTTGAGTAGTCTGAAAAATAATGCCTTTCAAAAGTTGGTGCAATGGCAGCTCCAACAACAGAACTCTATAACCAATACAGCTAAAGGGCAAAAAGTATGTCAGGTGTGAGAAGATACAGTGCAGGGTCTTCTGATGGCCACAATCTGGTCCTCCACTGGAAAAAGATTGTCAATCTATTGCCATCATCTCCTCAATTAGCTATTTGCTGCTGTGCTCAGCAGTGACCTGCTGTGCATTGGTGTGAGAAGGAGAAACTGTGTCTGATGTTGGCCTGGGTAGATCCCATTATAGGGGATTAGACAGACACTAATGGAGTTGATTCTGCTGCCTGGTGGTCCTTTCCCTGCCAGCAGTCAGTGCCAATAGCCAGAGAGCAGAGTGTTTAGGTGGTAGTGCCAAGACATGGGCATAACTGAGGTTTGTTATCATTGCTTCCTCGTGATAGAGACTGAGGGTAACAGGCAATCAGAAGAACCATAACAGCAGGGCTTTCAGATTCACCTGGAGTGAAAGTGTTAAGACTGGCAGGTGTCATGCTCACTTGCCAATGCCTTTTTGTGTTCCAAGGTTATCATTGAAATATGTTTCTCATGCTATAAAGTTTGCTCCCAGGGAAAATGCAGGGAATAATCCTGGTTTTCCCTGCCACTGTCTTTCTCTAGCTCTGTAAGTCATAGATGAGGTTTGCATTCTGATTTCTTGCCTAGCTAAAACACTAGAAAGGGAGTAGGAGGAGAAACCAAAGTGGAAAATTTATATATGTATATTTTCATATAAAGACTTCATCAGTACCAGCTGCTGCGCAACAGCTGACAACTATCACAGACACCAAAAGCCAATTCTCAGTACCAGTTAGAAGGCACAGTGATGGCCAAAAGCAGCCTCTGAAAATGCATGCTCAAAATTCTGAGAACTGTGCAGATGCGTGTGCTAGCTGACATTCCTTGACTTGAAAAATAGGGACTCAAAAGCAAATGATTTACCTTAAAAGATGGAAAATCCAGGCAGAAAAAAATAACACTTAATTCAACAAACATTTATTAAGTATCATTTATTAAAAGTAAAGTGTCTAAGTCTGAGATGTTGTGCTAAGCAGAGAGAGAAAGAAAAGAGAGAGAGAGAAAGAGAGACAGAGAGAGACAGAGAGACAGAGAGAGAGACTGAGAGAGAGAGAGTGAGAGAGAGAGAGAGAGAGAGAGAAGCAACTTCCCTAAATCAGCACTCAGTTTTCCTGATGGGGCCCCAAGAGGAGGAGGCTGTCCTCAAAGATTCCATTCTGCATCTGAATTGCTGAAACAATTCCTGCCAATGAGCTGAACTTTCATAGTCATCCAGTAGACTCAACTGGCTCTAAGCAAAGGAAGTTACTAAGATGGTACAAAGAGAGAAACTAAGAAATGAAGAGATAAAGAAACAAAGACCTCGACCCTCCAGAAACTTACATTGAACTGAGGGATAACATGGATAAGATGATAAGTAAATACTATATAATTTGAGGAATGAGATTTTTGAGATTAAATGGTGGAATTCAGGGAAGGTTTCATGTAGAAGAAGGCTTCTAGGAGAGCCTTAAAGGAAAGTAAAGATTCAGAACCATGGAGATGAGGAGGGACCACAATATAGGCCTGGGTGATGATATCCATGTATTTATAAAAATAAAAATTTTAAAATATAAATTTCCTGGAGCAGCTAGATGGTGCGGTGGATAGAGCATGACCACTAGAATCAGGAGGACCTAAGTTCAAATCTAGCCTCAGACACTTAACTAGTTGTATGATCTTGGGGAAGTCATTTAATTGCTATTGCCTCCAAATGCGTGTGTGTGTGTGTGTGTGTGTGTGTGTGTGTGTGTGTGTGTGTGTGTGTGTGTTTCCTAACTCTCAAGAAGCTACTACTTCTTCAACTCAACACTCACAGCTTTGCAGGTGGGGTCCCAAGAGGAGGGGTTGTCCTCACAAGGTTATACTCTGGGTCTGAATCGCTAAAATAATTCCTACCAATGATCTGACCTTTAATAGCCAGTAGACTCAACTGGCTCAAAGCAAAGGAAATTACTTAGATGGTAGAGTAGGAGTTGTAAATGAAAAACATTTCCATCATAAACTTCAAACATACTCTCCCACAATACACATGCGAAGAATGGGCACCACCAGAATGTTCCATCAGAGAGGGACATATACATAGAATATATAAGGTGAGGTAATTTGGTCCTTCAGTACTGCAAGGGTTTGTGTCCTATATCTTCCCATGAAACTTTCACACCTTTTCCCCTCATAGACAGTTTCTCTGTTGGGCAGATTTCTCGGATGGCCTCCTTAAGTCAGCTTCTCTTGGCAAGCCAACTTTCAACTCTGAGAATTATTTTTTCACTTTAGATAATATATTACTTTGCATTTCATATATTATCCAATTGTTCTTTCTAGGATCCAAAGTCAGTTCTTTTCTCTTTGGCCAGAGGTATCCCTCCTTAAAGCTGCTTCCTGTCTTGGATGTTGCTTCTTATGTGCCTTGTACTCAAGAAAAGTGTATCTCTGCTCCCTGCTGTATTTTTATTTTCTGAATTATGCCTCAAACTTCCTTTAATTGATGAACTCTAAAACTATCTGAATGTCTTTTAAGGACCCCTGGAGCTTGGCCAATCTTTTTGTCCAGACTCTCCTCATGAAATCAAGGAATACTTTTCACATTTTGTACAGGAAATATATGCAAGACATGGACTTCTTTACACTTAGCTCAATAGTTCATCATTTGCCTTTACTTTCTGAGATTGTATCTGGACTTGGATATTGGTTAGAGATCAATTATCCCCTCCTCCCCACACCCAAATACACACATGTAAATATATGAAGAATAGAAAACGGAATATCATTATCTACTCTATCTGGATTATGGTCATTAACTCTGGTGCAAGATAATGACCAGATATATAGATTGTGGAATCATTTTTATGGCAATAACAATTGAACTCAATGTCTGATAAGATTACCATAGAGAAAATGTCCAGAAATAAGAGGGCTTAGAAGACTGAAGTTTAAGGGATATCTGTGCTTAGGAGGCAAGAGATATATGCTGAAATTCTATCTTATCCTGGTCCTCCTCTGGTCAGTAGTGTATGTAATTTTAAATGTAGCCAATATAAAATAGAAATAGCAGAAAGTAAGATTGCAAAGGGGAATCTAGAAGTCACGTATAAGCCATCCCAAAGATCAAAGGAACATAATTTGCAAATTATGTCATATCTTAACCATAAATTACATCCTGGAAATATGTGCTGAATCAGGGGAAGTCATCTAGGCTTTGTTTTCAGGAACTTATATTTCAGATAAGTTCCAGACAACTGTAGTAAGGCCAGCAGAATGGCAAATGATGCTGATAACTTTAAAATGACATGGATATATTAACTCTAAAGTTTACTGACAACTTTGTGATGATTTGGATATGTTTGTGAACTAACACCAAAAGAGTTAGTCATCACCCTCCCAAAAAAAGCAACCGTAGAAATTCCTAACCCCAAAGATTCTTCAGTCTCCAATAAGATCCATGCTGCTAAGTGCTCCCTACTCCAATCTACAGGTATGTGAATGATTTTCTGCTTCTCCTCCTTTCCCATCTTCTTCCCTTCCTTCACCACCTTATCCCTGTCCCCATACCATCTTCCTTTGTAACTTCCCCCTGTTGCTATTTGTCTATATTTTCCGTACCTTTCCTCCTATATCCTCTGTACCTTATTAAAGTGTGTTTATAAATTTACTTCCCACTGCCATCATGGTCTTTCCCAGCAAGTTCCCAAAAAACAAGGCATGATTGCCCCCATTTCATAATTTCACAAATTAATTAGCAATTCAAGATGAATGTTGACAGCAAAGGAGATTGAGAAGAAATGACCAGACAGATAAGAGGAAATCCTGAAAAGGATAACAGAAGTCAAAAGATAAAGAGATTAAAGTAGGGGTACAGAAGGGAAGAATGGTTGACAGTTTCAAAAGCTGCAAAAAGCTCAAGGAGAATGGAAACCGAGAAAAGGATGCCTGATGTATCAGTCAAGATGAATGTCTATTTTTTGGAGTTAACTTAAACTCCTCAGTTAAGATCCTTAACTAGCTCTTTTCTTCTTTATACCCTCAGTCTTCAGCCCAGTTGTAATAAGGCAAAAATCCATAACTTTATTATTATGTGTTTGCCCTTCTCCAAACTGAATTGCCACACTTAGTGATACATCCTATATGTGTTTTTATGGAGGCATGGCATAGTGGATTGATGGGTAGACTTGTAGGAAAGATCTGGGTTGAAATCCTGCCTATTTTACATACTGAGTGTCTGACCCTTGCCAAATAACTGAACTTCATGATGCTTCATGGGCAACTCTCTGAGAATGTGGGTTACAAGCTAGTTGCTAATGTGCATCAGTAGATGGAGTTTCCATACCGGGAGTTCCCAGTATTAACAAAATCATAACTACCGACCAAAATAACAATAACATGGAAATTATAGCAATAGCATTATCTATTCTGCAAGATTAATATAATAAACTATGGTCCATAGTTTCAGTTTGCCAGCTACCATTAGGAGAAATGCTTTGAAAAGCACTACACAAATACAAGCTATTATTTTTCCTGCCTAAAAGGAACCAAATAAATAATAGCATATATTCGAATGACATTTAAAATTTTTTCAATATACTTTTATATCAATTATTTCTTTATATCAGCACAATAATGTGAAAATCTAGTAGTAAAAACATAGATTTTATTCTGTTGAAGGTAAGGAGTGAATTATTATGCCCGTGTTACAGTTTAAAAGAAAAAAAGTATTAGATTGGAGTTGCCCAAGGGCAACAACTACTTAGTGTCATAATCAGGTCTCCTGGTTTTTTCTCCACCATCACACTCTGCTGCCTTCTATAGCATGCTTTAATGATTTTATGAATACCATTTTTATTACCAGACTATCTTGTAATTATGAATGTAACAGGGAAATACTATGTGTGCCCTTCAATGGCATGAGTTCACTGTGAAGGAAAAAAACCTCTTTGGAGATCTGAGGTTTCTACTTGCTTGTGACAAGGATAATCTAGCCTGGCACCCAAGCCTTTGGGCTGGCGACAAAGGTGGAAACCCTACAGAGCTAATTGTCCTCTTGAATTATTTGAGTGAGCTACTTGTTAACCTTTTTCTTCTCATAACTCCAGGAGCTAGCCAAGTGGTTGAAAATTGATTCCATAGCTGAAGTGATTCAGCATAACAATAGGGAAAAATTTGGAAGAAGTGATTAACTTCTGGAAGGTTATTCCTCTAGTGTTTTCTTTTTTTTTTCCTTTCTCTATTTCATAGAATTACAGGGTCACAAATTTAGAAATGACTTTAAAATTCATTTAGACAATCTAATCTTTTTACAATGGAGGAAACTAAGGGTAAAAAAGCTCTTTTACCCAGGCTCACATAAGAAGAAAGTGGCAAATGCTGGAATCCAGATTCTTTGGCTCCACATCTAGGATTCTTCACTTGACCACATTGCCTTCTGGATAAAGACACTACAAATGGGAGGTTCAGTTGTTTGTCTAAACTACAAAAAAAAATCAATAGAAAGACTGAAAAAAAGAGTTGGGGTCCCTGAATCCTTTATTTTTACTGGAGTCACATTTTCTCAAATTAGATAACTAGAGTCAGGATAGTGGTACTCACAATGATGTGACCCTGGAGCCACATTCAAAATTACTAATAACAAAAGTATGCACATGATTACTATATGCTCTGTGGAGGGTAACATAATATAATATTTTAGCACAGAAACTAGAGGTCTTGCAGAGCTAAAAGTTGCACATAAAAGAGTCGCTTGAGTTCAAGAGCCACAGTTCATTCAGATTAAGAATGGATATTTTGCTAATGAAATTTTATTCCTCAGTTACTCCTTGGAACTCCAGTTTAGACCCTCATGACTTCTCCTCTGGACTTCTGCAATAAACTTCTAATTGGTCTCCTTACCTCTGGTCTCTTCTTTCTCTCATGCCAAGAATACAATTTCACTTCACTTCTGCCTTTGAATTTCTTATTTCCTTCAAAATTCAGCAAACTGATAATTTCAATATACTCTTCATATCCTCAAATATTAGTGCCCCCCCTCCAAAAAAATTACCTTGGATTTTATATATATATATGTATATATATATACATATATATATATATATATATACATATATATATATATATATATTTCACATCTATGTTTTTATGCATACGTTGTTCCTTCCCAACCCCATATAACATAAGTGCTTTGAGGGCAGCGGCTGTTTCATTTTTATCTTTGTATTTCAAGCATCTAGTATAATTCTTGATACTCAGCAAGTGCTTAAAAAATGCTTATTAATCAATTGATTAATGTCAACTTTTATTAGGCAAGGTTAATAATTTGAGACTTTACCTGTACCCTGTGTACCTCTATGTCCATTACTAACATTAAAAACAGTGGACTTTTATATCATTATGTAAGGATGACAAAATATTTAATACATGAAATTTCATTTGGTATCAAATATAAGGTCCTCTATCTAATTAAGCCTATTTCCAAAAGCAAAATTTGAGGCTCCTACCCATAACCAAAATGAGTATTTATCCATGACAAGATTTAAATCCAATTTTCCCTGACTCAGAAGTCCTCAAAAGTTGCTTATGCCCTTCAGTTTCTCATATTTCTCATTTATGTTTTGATGAATTGATTTTAATCTTTTGTTTCGCTATATGCTAACTATATGCATTTGAATTTGGTGCTTGACCCAGGTGGTAAATTTCAAGAAGAGATCTTATTCTGTATCTTATATTGTAGAGAATCTAATAAATGTCATTTGTTAACAAAGGTGAATAATGTCTGTCTGACTTTCATACCATAAAACTCAAATTTATACTTAAGTTTTTAAAATGCTTCTCATTTCTACTTTCTCCTTAACAAAATTACTTACTGTAAATTTCTAAACACAAATTGCTTCCAGTAGGTCCAGTGAATTCCCTCTACTAACCTTTGGAATATTTTTCCTTCAAAAGTTCTTCCTAGTACTCTTTGCATTATTTTATTTTTCCATTCAAGCCTTCATTTGAAAGAATCACTATTAGAACATTTCTGAGGTGGGAGGAGCCAAGATGGCGGAGTAGAAAGATTCACATATGCTAGCTTTGAACCCACAGCCCATAAATTACCTGTAAAGAGAAACTCCCAACAAATTCTGGAGCAGTGGAAGCTGCACAACAACGGAGTGAAGGAGATTTCTGTTCCAGAGAGCCCTGAAAAACCAACACCAAAGGTCCATCATGCACCAGACCCAGAGCAGAGCCCAGCCCTGCTTTGGCCAAGAGGCACTGAGAGGACCAGATCCAAGCAGGCTTCAGGGATGGAATCTCCAGTGGCCGTGCAAGTCCATCCACCCACAGATGCCAAAGGTTAGTGAGAGAGCCTGTCTGGCTTGCCAAGAGGGGAGCGGGGTATCCCCATAACTCAGTCCCCCTCAGGAGGCAGCAGCAGAGGCAGTAGTGGACAGGGGCTCCCAAAGCAGGCAGGAGCTCAGATCCATTGTTGAAGGTCTCCACATAAACCCCCTGAGGGAACTGAGCCCTGTGCTGCAGCCCTGCCCCCACTTGAGCACCTGAACTTAATCTCACACTGAACAGCAGCCCCGCTGAAAGCCCTGAGGCTGGGAAGCAGGATTTGAATATCAGACCCCAAGCATTAGCTGGGTGTGTCTGGAGGCAAAGTGGGTGTGGAAAGAAATCTCAGAAGTCAAGTAACTGGCTGGAAAAATGCCTAGAAAAGGGAAAAAAAAATAAGACCATAGAAGGTTACTTTCTTGGTGACCAGATATTTCCTCCTTTCCTTTCAGATGAAGAAGAACAATGCTTACCATCAGGGAAAGACATAGAAGTCAAGGCCTCTGTATCCCAAACATCTGAAATAAATATTCAATAGCCTCAGGTCATGGAAGAGCTCAAAAAGAATTTTGAAAATCAAGTTAGACAGGTGGAGGAAAAACTGGGAAGAGAACATTTCCAATGGGCCACTTGTGGCATGATATGACTAATTTCAGAAACTCCAATTAAAATGCTTTATCTACACAAATTTTTCTGCATCCCAGGCATTCATACTATACCACTTTGGACACCAGTAGGATTAATTTTAACAAGCTAAAAGATAGGACTCTTTATATATCCTACCAATATCCACAAGGTCAGACTTTTTCAAATATAGCTCTTTGAAATGCTTTAGCCTAGACTTTACTACCTACTTCTCTATGACTATATTTAGATAAAAGTTTGGATCTCGAGGGAGACCTGATTTCAAATTTGACCTCACATATTTATTTATTGTGTATCTCTCAGCAAGTCTCTTAGCCTCTGTCTCATTCTCCTCATTTGTAAAATGAAAATACTAACAGCAACAATCTCCTACAGTTGTCGTGAGGGTAAAAGTGAAATAATATTTGTAAAGCATTTTGCAAACTTTAAAGTACTGTAAACATGCTATTTTTGTTGCTATTATTAACCTCATGAGGTAAGTGCTTTCACGGAGGTGCAGTGGATAGAATGCCAGACCTGAAATCATGAAGATTTATCTTCCCAAATTCAAATTTGGATTCAGATATTTCCTAGCTGTGTGACCCTGGGCAAGTCACTAAGCCCTGTTTATCTTAATTCCTCAATTGTAAAAATGAGCTGGAGAAGTAAATGGCAAACCACTCTAGGATTTTTGCCAAATGAGGTCCCAAAAAGTCAGTCAGGGCTGAAAAATGACTGAACCAAAGAAGAGAACTCTGTTTTCATTTTCCTCAAAAGTCAAACATTGATTTGCACAAAGCTGCAACTCTTTAGAGATTATAGTTTTTATAGCAATAAAAGCCTTCAGATGCTAAGCTCCATGTCATCTTACTCAAGGGAAAAATCTTAGCCAATTAATATGCCAAAATAATTGTTTTTATTTTGTAACATTTAAAAGACACACTGGAATATGGGACTAAAGAATATGGATTAAAAAAAATTTTTGCCATTTCCTCATGAGTCTAGAATGCCTGGAAGGAATAATCAATTACTTGATCATTCTTTTGCTCAAGGAAGGATTCTCATTTCCACCACTCAAAGAATGAGTATTCTTTTGTCATCTGAGACCATATCATTGTGCTTTTTCCTTTTCTCCAGTGTTCTTCAGCATGTCACATTTTGTCATCCATTTAGAGTTCAAAAAGTATTTTATGACAATGTGCATACAGGGATACAATGTCGCTATTCCATTAAACTTGATTCCTCTTAATAGATACATCACCCACTACTTTTCAATCATAGATATGACTATCTAACTGTGTTGGCCATAAGCTCACCCCTCCCAAACTTGAGCAGCTTGGTTGTCCCTTTCTGGCTCCCTATTCCAAACCTTAGTTCTTTATCAGACTGTACTCATATGGCCATCTGAACTCTTACAGTCTATTCTCCTCTTGATTTTACCTAGAACTAATTATATTTGTATCCTCCAGAATAGAAAGTTTTACCTATGGCAATTTTGTAAAATTTTAATTCATTTTTATGATCTTTTAGGTCTACTCAATTCACAAAAGCATCTAAGTTTTTCTTTTATTCCTCATTCTCTCCCTCTCTCTGACTCAGAGATACCAGTCCTAGCATTGCTTTTTTTTCCATTAGAACACTAACGTTCTCAACTCCCACATTTACATTCCTGACTCATAGAAAAAGACAGATAAATTCACAGACATTTGGGAGAGGTGAGTTGCCAAGTGTTTTCAACATAAAATCTCCCATTCCACATAAATTCTTTGGACATTAAATTACTACAAATGACAAATGCATGTCATGATATCAAAGATATGATTTCCATTCTCAAGTAACATTAAGAAACTCATGCCATGTTAGCAGCATCATAGCCTTGTGAAAAGCTGTATGATTGTGGAAGAACAATACACAAATATGGTTTGATTGGATATACTTAGGGCCTGACTAAATACTTTTGTCCTCTATTTTTCTGCCCCTATTCTGTAAACAAATTCTGTTTAGTATTAAGCCAGAGAAGAGGAATAAGTAAGCAACAACAAAAATGAGTAAACAAAAAAAGAGGAGAAAAGAATTGCTGGAGTGGGAAGAGGATCAGAACCAAGTAGGGTTAGCATTTGGATGAGATTTTAACCCACTTATTAGTATAATGGAATTATAACGCTCTGAAAAATAATTGGAAAGCCTCATTTGCAAAACCTCCCCCAATCCCCTTACTTGGCAACAAACTCTATTCAAATTATTCTATTTCTCCTATCCTATTTATCAGTTTATAGGTTATAACCCCTACTAGAATGTAAACTCACTGATGACAAAGGGTGATTTTCCTTTTTTTTCTATTTTTATTCCTAATTCCTAGGGGAGAGACATGCAAATAGAAGATCCTAAATAAATTCTTGTAGAATTGAATTTCATCAAGAAAACATCAGTACATTTGTGGAGATTCTTAGCCAGTTTGGATGAAAATGTGGAAGTACTGGAGCATTCTAATAGTTATTCTTTCATTTTGTAAGAGGAGGGGAAGGCGATGAATACTATATATTCCCAAAATGTGCACTTTGGGAAATAAAAGAAATATGTTTATTGTTAATATTTCTGAAAACTTGTGCATCATAATAAGCTAGTTGCTACATGCAATATATACATAGCTAAATATTTGCTTTATGACCACTTATATTCTAAAAAGGAACCTATAAATTCAGCACACTTCAGTCATGTACACTTTTAATACAGGATAAATGTCCTGACTACAATTATTTAGAGCCAGGATTAAGGGGTTTGAACAAAAGGAAGAAAAGAGTTCTCCCTTAATCTGCCAGAATAAAACTCCCCCTATCCTGAATGTAACCATTTACCATTAAAAAAAAACACAACATTTTATAATAACCATTTCATTCATTCATTTCTTAGTTTCTTCCTTCCTTTGTTTGTTGGTTGATTTGTTGGTCTTGGAGACCTAGTCTCCCTCTCTTACCAAGGTTGGAAATGCACTGGCTATGCAGCAGCCCCGTTCTGTTGATAATGTCCACAGAAGCTTTGACTTACTCTGTCTCAGAACTCATGAGCTTATGTGATCCCCCATCCTCAGCCTCCCAGAATCCCAGAAGGGAATACAAAGTGTGTGATGTAGTTCCCTCTCTTCCTTCTCTCCTAGAATTGAAACCTCCCTTGTGTGATAAAGAAAAATGGTTGTTTACATATGCACTACCCAACATAACAACTCCATCTCTCCAAGTTCAGTTTTGACTTTATCAAGGATAAGAAAGAGAAGACAGACAAGAAATACAAGAAAGGGATAAGCAGCATTTTGCAGAAGTTTGCATCTGTTCAAGAAGTTACAAGGGCAATTATAGCTCCCAAAAGAAGAATACAGTTATTTCCTTGCTCAGTACCTTACTTCAAATACTGATTTATTTGAAATCTTATAATATCCTCCTTTTTTAATGTTTTCCTTTGGAGGCCTTTCAACCTAAGCGTTTGACATTTAGAACTTGAAGAAAATCTGACCTCAATGTCCATCCCTCTTATTTTATAGTCAAAATTTTATAGTGGGAACGGAGACTCAGAGAGTTTAGCTGATTTTCCCATGGTCATACAAGTAGTAAATAAAAGAACTAAATTGCAAATCTAGTACTCTTATCTTCACATAATCTTGTAATGATGTCTTGTTAACTTTGTGGCAATAATGTCAAGTGAAGAAAATCAGAAAAAAAAAAAACAGGAGAGGAAAAGAGAGGGTCATTTCACAAATACTGTGATTCTCAACTATTTTCTTGCTCCCAGATTCAATTTTCCAAAAGCTTATTATCCAATTTCTCTGACAGAAGAATAACAGTTTAGATGTATCTATATGCACCTACCTAAATCACTTGTCATGAGACTTATATGTGTTTTTTAAAATCCTGTTTATGTGTTTTAATGTTTGTTTTAATGGTTTTATTTCTTTTACAAAGTATTACTTTTCTCTTTTCCTTCTCATCCTCCCAATTTCCCATATTTTTGCTGTCATGACCATTCTCCCAGTATTTAAGCTTGAGGTCTTGGCAACATATTTAGTTCATTTCTCTACTTTAGCCTCCATATGTAACCTGTCTCCAAATTTAACATTTTCTAGCTCATCTTGTTTCTTGTATCCCTTCTCTCTTTTCCATTCTCATTACCATTACCCAAGTTCACACTTTTTTTATTCGTCAAACCTGCATTAGATTTTCATCATTTCTTGTCTCATCTATTGCAAGTGACGATGTGATCACCAGTGGCTTCCTTCCCTTTGGCTCTCCAGTCAAATTGGATTTCTTTCAGTTCTTTGACTATATCCCGGGGTTTTCCAATTTCACATATTTGAGATTTTCTCCATCTCTTAGATTCCCTGACTTCCTCCAAAGGTCAAATGTAACAGGAGGCCTTTTTCCATTTGTTCCAGTGCTAGTAGTGCTTTCCTCTCTGAAATTCCATCTAGTCTGTATATATCATTTATGCATATAGTAAGTTCCACATTCATCTCTCACCTTATAATATCAATTTCTTGACCTCATGGACTATTTTTGTCCTTTATTGGTTTTAAGAAAGGCAGGTCATCATCTTTTCTCATGCTTTGAAAAATGCCTGGGACATAATAAGCACCTAATAAATATCTGTTGACTGACTGATTGAATTCCCCTCATCCCAGTTTTTGCTTGGCAATATTCTTAATCTTCTAATACAAACATTATATCCTTCATGAAATTCTTTCATATCCGTCAGACCCCCAACCAAAACAAACAGACAAACAAACAAAAACCTCTTCCCTTAGGACTCTGTACCTCTCTTATCATATATACTCATATTTTGTCTTGTATTTCAGTTATTCCTGCACTGAACTTCATCCTTACCTAGGAGAGTTTCTCTTTCATTCCTTTTCTCCTTTCATTTATCCATTCCACAAGTGCTTATTAAATGTCTGCTATGTGCCACACACTATGCTAGAATCTGAGAAATAAATACGAAATGAATCAGACAGCCCTTATTTAATGGGAGGGGCAACAAAATAGATATAGAAAAGTATATTAAAAGTAAATATATACAAAGTAAAATTTTAAAAGTAATGTAATATACCCACTGTATGTTCTACCCTAGACTTTTACCGTTTCTTGTTTGTTTGCCCAATCCCACTAATGAAATGCTCTTAGTTCCTTCATTTACCTTGAGGCATAAATGACTAATAAGAAGTTAAAACATTACCCTTCCTGGGGATAATTGTATATTTAAAAGGACAAAGTCTTACAACTGAGAAAATAAGTGCTGACCGCAGTATTTCAAGCGCTAGCTAATAAGTAGGAGATGATTATTTTAGGGAATATTTTTTACAATTCCCCAAAATTAATTTAGGGAATAAACTGCAGGGTTTTCCTGCAGTCTTTGGAAGCTATACAGACATGGTCCACCTCCAAAGGAAGTCAGCTCTGGGTACATACTTCAATCTATGTTGATGTATGGTCTAGAGCATGGGTGTAGAACTCAAGGCACACTTGAAGACCTAGAGGTACCACATGTGTCCTCAAGGTCTCAGGTTTCCCACCCTTGCTCTAGAGGTTTCAAAAGGAGATTTCATCAGAGAAGCGCAAGCACATTAAAAAAAACACCTACCCACCATTTCCCCTCTAGCACATTTGCTCTGGGTGACACATCATTTAGAAACTACTACTGTTATGCACCAAAGGTGTCTTTTGTTGTTTATGAATTGGCTTTGTTGGGGGAGAGACAACGAGGTAGAAAAGAACTCAGAATTTCCTAACAATAGGGATGACTATGAAAGGGTAGAAAGTAATACGGAAAAATGAAGTCATACAACTGAGCTGTTTAGACAGCCCCCAGAAAAGGGTGTGGGGGAATGGAATGAAAGAGAGGGAGGAAAAAACACAAACTCCAACTCTCTTTTCTCCCGGGCTTTGAAGTTCACACCTGGTTTACTCTTCTGGAGAGCCAGTGGTCAGATACTGAGCAGATCGTTCCATTAACTTTTAACAACATGAAGTTAAAAGCTTAGAATTATTGTTGCATTGAGATTAGAGAAAAGGAAATGGATATCTCCAGACACAACCCACAAATGATAAAGAGTTTTCTTCTAAACAGTGTCAAAATCATCATTTGTCAAGGAAAACAACTGTAATTTCACACAGAAAATGAGGATAGTTCATGTCATGCATGGAATTATTCCAAATGCATTGGGAAAATTTTTGTTAATATCCAGAAAGAGGTGAGAGGAGAAATCCTTTGCAAATTCTGTCATGAACTTTTTTAATATCATCTCTCCCAAGAAGGGAATAAAGTTCACTCTGTGACAATCTAATCAAAGAATTCATACTTCAGCAAAACCGAACATAAAATATTGCCAGTATTAGGGATGGGTTTGGTCAATTTCGTGATATCACATTCCCAGCTTAAGCACCAAGATAAGGTTCCACTACATACATTTTGCATTGTAAATTTTATGTAATGTCCCTCAAGCTAATTGCAGTTATATCATCTTTGCAAGAGAGAAAGAAGGATAAGTAAAATTTAGCCCTGACCAGGAGGCAAAAATCATAAAGTCTCTCCCTATTTTCTAAAGTGCAGTAAAAATACTACATTAAAAAAAAATAGTTCAGGGAGTATAGATATACAAACCAACTCTATCATCTTATGGTTTTTGTTCTCTATAGGTTTAAGTAATTTAACTATTAAAAAATTCACACATATCATTATGAAATAAGTAGTCCTAAAAGTGACTGATTATGATCTATGGCCAACCCAGTCAGGAACTACTTCACTGATAGATAGGCAGCCATTCTTGTGAAATTCTTTAAAGAGTGCTTTTAGACACACCTCCCATCGTCATCTATAATTTCTTCCCCATTTACTATTCTACTTACTATGACTTTCTTACTAGATAATTAGCCCTTTGAGTTAATAGATTTTCTACATAAGGTCCTGTTGAAGTGAAATTAGCTAATCTCTTTCACATATTAACCATTAACACAGTGGTGAAAATTAGTTCATCAGATTAGCTAGCAGAGACCATTTTGGCAAGGACCACAGCAGAGATAAGTTTTGATGAGTGTGTAAAGAGAGTAGGCCCAGGATATGACTAGGCAGGGTGTGGTGTCTCAGAGGAAAAGATCACCATTTAGCCAATATAAACAGTGTATGGTAAAATAGTGCATTAGTGGGTACTTAAGCCATAAACATGAGATCACCAGGTGGAGTGATGCCATCTTTAATGTTGATCAAAGTTCTTTGTACAGTCATAGAACCACATGAGGATATTAGAACATGGAAGATGCTCTGAAAAAATAAAGGCAAGAGGCAGGAGATTCCCCATGATAACTTGTACTGCTTAGGTAGGGCTTGCCTTCACTATACTACTTTATGTTTAGCAATAGAGGCAGTCTCCTACTTTTAACAAGCCATGATGCCAAAGTTCATTTGCTGGAAACTTGGAACACATTTTCCCAAAGAAACAATGTTATAAATGGTACTTAGGTTCCCTGGCCAACCCACAAAAGCTTATTTTACCTATAATGTATGAACTTAAAATGACTGTTGTACTAGGAGAGAATCAAATCACATTTTAAAGTGTTTTTTTTCCTGGTTACATACCCTCCCATCCAAACCCCAATCTCCCCCAGCATGGGAAAATCAGTTCTGCAATGAGAAGAGAATGGAACAGCTTGGGAATTCTCTTGCTTCTCTGGGATTCTGGGGTGGGTCTGCATTTGCTGGGCCAGCCATTCATTTATGCAAGATGAGTTGGATAATTGTCAGCTGAAATTTGCACAGCGTTTGAGCTCCTCATTTAGAGACAATGCTTTGGATCCAAGTTGGGCCTGGATTTCCTCTTCACCAAACATCTGACAGGAGAAATCATATAATTTGGAAATGATTTCCCTTCTTGCTCTCTACTCACACTAACAAAGAAGCCACAACACTCCCTTTTGCACTTCTCTAGCATTCCTTGCCTGTCCCAAAGCATTTAGCGTTTAATTATGTGCTATCACACACTGTTCTCCAATTGTTTCAATGTGTTACTCTTATTTCTCCTATGAGACTATAAGCTCTTTTGTGCTGAGAACTTTGCCTTATGCTTTGATTCCCCTCCATAAGTATTTATTGAGAGCCTATTACGTGCAAGTCATTGCATTATACTCTGGCTCTACAAAAATAAAAGCAAGCTATTCCACCACCACCCCCAAGGCCTTAGATTCTGCTTTTATGATGCTTCTGATTGAATTGACAAATGTCAATGAAAATGATTGCTGGAATAAGAAGATGAATTTTCATAGCGTAAGATACCAACTTCTGTGCAGGAAATGTAATTAGCTCAAGTATGGATCAAAGAGTCGGTCTTCATCTGACCCGTATTGTTGATGACATTACAATTTTTCCACTTTTTTTTCAGAAGCTTAAGTGAGTTCAACAAAAAGTTGGACTAGATTAGAAATATTTGGGGAAACAAAATTGAAATAGAATATTTCAAACCTTCCAAAAATGTCTCTTCCTAAGGGAAAAAAAATCAACTACGGATGTTCTGTAGATGTTTCTACACAAAATCAATGCAGCATTTCTGCCATTCTGTGAAGCAGCTAAGTGATTCAGTGGGTAGAGCTTCAGATCTAGAGTCAGTAAGACTTGAGTTCAAATTGTGCCTGAGATACTCATTAGTTGTGTGACCCAAAGCAAGTCACTTAAGCCTCTGTCTGTTTCAATTTCCTTATCTGTAAAATGGGGGTGATCGTACCTACGTCCTATGGTTGTTATAAGGATCAGATAGAAGTAATATTCTTAAAGTACTTTGCAAACCTTAAGCATTATATAAGTACTATTTTCTATTACTTTATTATTATGCTTCTTGAATATCCATGTATCCGGGATTCAGCACAGAGTGTGAATAGAAATATAGAGGAGAGATTCAACTCCAGCAAGGGGGAGCCAAGAAAAACAGTCACCAACAGTGAAAGACGCTAGGAAAATATCACCAGGTTATTGACCAGGGTTGATACCTTGATACCACGGTGATCAACTAGAACTCAGCAAGGAGTGAGTTGAGGAGGGCTCAGAGATAATTTTGATTGGGTAGATGCACAAATTTGCCCAAACTTTCACAACAAATGGGCAGCACCATGTAGAGATAGGTAGTGCTAAGGGATAAAACACTACTGACTCTTTGAAAATCATAAAGAGCATGGCATCCACTTGGCACTTTCATTACATCAAGACATAGGTAATGGGCCAGCATGGGATTTCCCAGTCAACAGCTACCAATTGGTGGTCAAATGCATATATCTTGTTCTAAGGAACACTGAAATGCTGTGAACAGAATGGTAAGTGAAATACATCCAACATATTTAACATGTCTGTCCTTGAAATCAATGATTTCACATTTTGAAAGGCATTACCAAACCAGATGAATCAAGTCTTGAATCTTCTTGTACATATTAAAATACATACACATTAAACTAAACTAACCTAACATGATATAAGCTAACCTAACTAAATCTAAATTAAACTAAGTTAAAATATTCCAGATTAAATGGAGGGGAGAACAACTTATATTTCTAAATGAAAAGTATATTGTCACATTCAATTTACTCAGTGTCATGGGAAGAGAGAAATTGAAGAACCAGGGATTGATGAAGAATTATTATAATTAGAATTGTTAAATATCTGACACAGTTAATTGATTATACTCATTAATGAATGTACAGATACTATGACAAATATGAGTAGTTTTATTTTTCAAACTAAGGCAGTATTATTGCATATAAGTTGTCAATATACTCCAGATTAGCAATACACAAAAACTTCACTATGTTAATTAACTAGAAGAAAAGCTTACATATATTCTTAAAAATATGAATTAGAATGCATATTGAAAAAATTCTCTATTACCACTTTTTATGTGTTTCCCTTGCTAAGTCCAAATAAAATTACAAATAGAATAAAAAAAGACAATGAGGACTGTTATTGGTCATGCTCTAAAAAGCATTAGCATATCAAACAAAGTAAGTAGTCTTACTTCTACAGTGAACCCCTAATTATGGTACAATGACTTGAAACAGTTATTTCTAAAATATTTTTTAAAAAAGCAACTTATTCCCTCCAATAGGTAAATACCATCCTTGAAATTTTTCTTGTGACTCAACATCGTAAGAGATAACTTTACATTTTGTCCAAACACAAACTATAAAGAATTTTATCTTACCAAAGCAAAACAAAACTTCTAGTATAGATCTAATGGGGAACTATGTGTGGTCCATTCATGAACCACTCTATTGAGTTCTGAAAGTCATCATCAGATGGTTGCCCCCAATCAACTGAGGTAATTTTTTCAGTTATATCGACTAATGAAGATCACAACCTCAGGAATGGAGGAGCTATGATTTGTATTGGTGCAGGAATCACTCACATAAATTAAATCACTGATTCTTGATGAAGTGTTTGCTTTTAAATTTCACTTCTATAACGAATGAGGTAGGTTATGCTGTTATTTGTCCCCTCTAACCCCCCTCTTTTTTTAAGTCACAAATTGAAATACAATGTGGAAAGAACATCAAACTGAGAGCCTAATGACCTTGATTCTATAACTTGTTCTGTCCTTAAGCACAAACTGTTTGTAGAAATTACATACTGTTAATATTATTTTTGGAGATAATTTAGAATGTTATAAAACAATAAGATGAGATACTAGGAGGGAACAGCTTTCCTGGAGACATTTCATCCATGAGTCATCTGAATGAGAACATAGGGAAGTAGATGGAGATGATAAGCCTACTCAGCAATTGAATGGTTGTTCATTGGACCCAGAACCATTGAACTTGGCAAATGAATTGAAAACTACAACACTGAGAAATTCCATTTCATGGCAAGTCACCTTCTTTTGAGACTGTAGGGGAGAAAAAGGATGAGTTGGCCCTCAATGCTTAAGTAATTAGAGAAAAAAGCCTCTGAGGTTTCAGAAGACAGAGTCATTTAGGATCACATCAACAGGGTCATGGGTAGACCTAGAATTTAGTCAGGATGAGGTGGAAGTGGACTTTCATGCAGGGAAAGTGTCA
>CM053772.1:182796765-182832994 GCA_028658325.1 Potorous gilbertii | reverse complement strand
AAAGAATGAAAAAAATAGAAGACAATGTGAAATATCTTATTGGAATAAACAGTTCACCTGGAAAGTGGATCCAGGAGAGATAATTTTAAAATTATTGGACTATCTGAAAGTCATGATCAAAAATAGAGCCTAGATATTATCTTTCAAGAAATTATCAAGGAAAACCATCCTAATATTCTAGAACAAGAGGGTAAAATAGAAATGGAAAGAATCCACAAATCACCTCCTGAAAGAACTTCAAAACGGAAAACTCATAGGAATGTTGTGTGCAAATTCCAGAGTTCCCAGGTCAAGGGGAAAATATCACAAGCAGCCAGAAAGAAACAATTCAAGTAATGTGGAAATACAATCAGGATAACACAGGATTTAGCATCTCCCACACTAAGGGATCTAATGTTTTGGAATATGATATTCCAGAGGTTAAAGGAGATGGAATTAAAACCAAAAATCATGTTCCCAGTAAAACTGAGTATAATATATTTCAGGTGAAAAAATGGAATTTCAATGAAATAGAGGACTTCTATGCATTCTTGTTACAAAGACCAGGGGTGAATAGAAAATTTGAAAAATAGAAAAAATAGAATCAAGGGAAGCATAAAAATGTAAATAGGAAAGAGAAACTGTAAGGGACATATTAAAATTAAAATGTTTATATTCCTATATGTAAAAATGACATTTGTAACACATGAGACCATTCTCAATATTAGAATAGTTGGAGGGAATATATGTATGTGTGTTTGAATGTGTGTATGTACAGGTGCATGTATAAGTATGTATGTATGTATGTAGAGAGAAACAGAGACAGAGGGCACAAGGTCAGCTGAACATGAATGAGTGATACAAAAAAATGAAAATTAAGTGTTGAGAGGAATGTATTAGGATGGAAAGAAAGAGAGAGGTAGAATGTAGTAAATCATCACATAAAAGAGGCAAGAAAGAGCTTTTACAATGGAGGGGATAAAGGGGAAGTTAAGAGGGAATAAGTGAGCCTTCCTTTCATCAGATTTGGCTTCGGGAGGGAGAAACATACACACTCAATTGGGTGTGGAAGTTTATCTTACCCTACAGGAAAGCAGCAAGTAAGGGGAGAAAAGAGAAGGTGATGATACAAGGGACAGTAGATTGGGGGAAGGAGCAATCGAAGAAAACACTCTGGTAGAGGGACAGGTCAAAGAATAGAATAGAGTAAGTGGAGGGCAGGATAGGGTAGAGGGAAACATCTTTCACAACATGACTGTTATCGAAGTGTTTTGTATGACTACACATGTCTAACTGATATCAAATTGCTTGCCCTCTCAATGATGGTGGGTGAGGATGTATATATATATATATATGTATGTATGTATGTATATCCAAAACACACAATGGGAGAACAGATTGGAGGAAAGGGTAACCAAAATACATGCTGTCCTGGAATGGGGGCAGATGGGAGATGAGGAGAAAATTTCAAAATCAAAATTATGTGGAAGTGAATGTTGAAAACTGAAAATAAATATTTTTTTTAAAAAGTAATAAAATAAAATGAGAGCTATGGATTACTCTATCTCAGTGACCCCTTTTCACTCTTAATGCATGTAACAATAGCTCTGGATCTGACATTGGGGGACTTGGATTCAGATCTTCTTCATGTTATTTAAAACTTAAATGACCTTGGTAATAATATAATTGACCTTGCAAATCACTTCACCCCCTGGGACTCTTCACTCCTCTGTAAAAATGAGGGGATCAGATCAGAAAATCTCTAAAAATTCTTCTCATTCTAAATCTGTTTAATGTCAGGATCCCATGCCTAGATGAATCTTTCCTGTCTGTACCTGTCTGTGCTTGGCATAGACAGCTGATCCTCATCAGGGGAAAGGGTAGGAGGCATTGTCAGTTTTGGCAAGGCATTAGGAGTAAGACTTGGAGCCCTCAATCTGGCATCCCAGCAGACCAAGCTTCCAATATCCATTTCAATCCAAGATTGCTCCTCTAGTCTTGCTCCACCCTGATCTGTTTATCTTGTTCATTACTTAACTATGCTTTTTCAGTTCATGCATTGTGCTTTACTCCTTACCAATTTTCCCATGCCTACTCAGCATGTCTGATAGAATAGATTTGGTCTACAGCTATTCTGTTTGATCCTGTATTCCAGGACAAGATGAATATGAACTGTGAAATGCTGGTTCTCTCTGTCTCTGTTTCTCGCCACCCACCCCCACCCACCCCTCTCTCTCTCTCTCTCTCTCTCTCTCTCTCTCTCTCTCTCTCTCTCTCTCTCTCTCTCTGTATGTGTGTGTGTTAGAGACAGAGGTAGAGAACAAGAGATAGAAACAGGGACAGAAATAGATAGAATTATCTCCCTAAAATGTTTATTATCTAATATCCTTGTTATAGTTGCATAATAATAAAGCAGAGTTGATGCAAATAAATGCATATATATTTTGTTTCTCACAGGAAATCAGTTTTGCAAATCCATTATTTTTCTTTAGAAGTGGTCATTTCTTGGATTTAAGGTGAAACTGCAGTTTTCAACTCCTTTTAATTTGAAATTTTTTTTAACAAACTTAACTTTAAATACCAGGAAAAACAATCTGATGTTTTTATTTTTATAGCTCTTTACATTGACATCCTGGCTTTCATTATTTCCATATAAGTTTATCAGTTATCTTCTCAAAGTCTCTTTAAATTTTGGGTTTTGTTCATTCTCTTGTGACTTAACCTTAAAACCATTTCTTGTCCAAATCATGAGAATACCTTATTTAAATGATTAATTAAATATTCAGTGAAATTATAAATAAACATAGATGGTTTCCAGATTAGGAGCCTTATTTATTAAAGAGAAAGGTAAGACAATGATAGAGAACAATAGAAATTTACCCAAATTTGGACTTATCTAAGAAATTGTAATATTGTTTTTAGAAGGCAAAATAACCTTCTGTGAAGGATTAAAAGCACTGATTACTTTTAATCATATGGATACAAAGAAAATCACAAATAGCCATATTCTACATATATTTTAAGGTGAAGTGGTAAAAGGAAAATTGGACAAAACGCCTCTCTTCTTCCAGAAATGTTTCTATAACTCAATATTTGTGCCATATACTAATGTTAATTAGATAAATAGGTCCATAGAGATATCTATAAATAGTTTGTCTGTAGATTAGATGTAAATGCAGCTACATATTAGGGAACATCAGATTCCTAGCTGAAAAAAGCTTCTTTTTGAGCTCAGCCATCTTTAAACATTTTGGTTTTCTGAATGATTGTGGTATTAATGTATTTTAATGAAATATTGTATGCTGGTTTGAATATGAACTAGTTTTAAAATTATATTAAGCAAAAGCTTGATTGATTCAGAAAGTTGGAATGTCTATAGACAGCTCGATAGATCTGTGAATAGATCACCAGCTCTGGAATCAGGGAGACTTGAATTGAAATCCTGCCTCCGAAACTTTCTTATTGCGTGACCTTGGTCAAGCCACTTAATTCTGTTTTTCTCAGTTTCCTCTCCTGTAAAATGGGAATAATACTAGCACTGACCTCCCAGGATGGTTGAGATGATAAAATGAGAATGTTTGTGAAGCATTTTGTAAATGTTTAAACATCATCTAAAAGCATGGTGGTGGTGGTGGTGGTAGTGGTAGTAACAGTAGTAGTAAAAGAATTCTGTAAATTATCTTTGTAAAAGAAGGTGCATGTAAGTAGTTACCAAAATAAGATAACCTAATAGTAAAATAAGTATATATATATATTAAATCAATTTAGTACTTATAGCAGCTCTTTTTGTGGTAACAAAGAACTGGAAATTGTAGGGAAGCCCATCAATTGGAGAATGCCTGAATAAGTTGTGATATATGAATATAATAGAATACCATTGTGCTAAGAGAAATGATGAGCAGGTAGATTTCAGAAAAACCTAAAAGGACTTACATGAACTGATGCTGAGTGAAGTGAGCAGAACCAGGAAAACATTGTACACAGTAACAGCAACGTTGTGTGACTGATCAACTATGATAGACTTAGCTCTTCTCAGTAATGCAATGATTCAAGACAATTTTAAAAAGACTCATGATGTGAAATGCTATTCATAGCCAGAAAAAAGAAACATGGAATCTGAATACAACTTATAGTATACTATTTTCACGGTTTTCCTTTCTTGTGGTTTTCCCCTTTTGTTCTGATTCTTTTTTTTACAACATGACTAATGTGGAAATATTTTTAATATATTGTACATGTGTAACCTATATCAGATTGCTTGCTGTATTAGGAAGGGGAGTAGAAACAGAGGAAGGGAGGGAGAGAAAATCTTACAAAAATGAAGGCTGAAAATGATCTTTATATGTAATTGGAAAAAAAAAACCAAAATTCTATTAAGTGGGAAAAAAAATCAATTGAGAAACCAAAAACATTTATCTCATGTCTATAACTTAGAGTGATAGTCTTCCTCAACATTTGACTCTGTTCACCTCATGATTTTTTTTTTGCTAGTTTTAAAACATCACTCAATATCCTTGAGGATGTGATTTGTAACTGCACCTTCCCAATGGAGACTTCCTTTAGTACTTCACTGGAAACTCTTGAATACTTAAGTATTGTTTAAAAATTGAATTACTATATGGAAGTTCTACCAGATATTTGAAATCCTTCAACTTTTGTGAAAGGCCATTCTATTCAATTTTTCCACATAAGTGAATCTCAACAATCTCAAATAGAATAACAAATTCGACTGTACTTCCTAATAAAATTATCAACAAATTGATGACTTCACCACAGCCTTTTTAACTTGCTGTCAAAACCAATCACTATCTTTCTATCCATTGTCTCATTCTTTAACAGAATGTGCCTTATTCTTTATCTTTCATTATTTTTAACATTAGAAACAATTTAATTCAACAAATATTTATTGAGCATCTATTCTGTGCCAGGCATTGTGGTAGGTACAGGGGAAACAAGGACAAGTATAAAAACTGTTTTGCATTCAATTAAAAAAACTTATGAATTTTCTTAATCAAAAGAAACAAAAGCAAAAACTATAACAAATCGCATCCATTTAAATTCATTCTTAATAGAAATCTTAGAAACTGAATCAAATTTCTTTAGAATTCTTTTTTCAAGGGGAAAAATAAAAGAAAAAAATGCTACCACACTGCAATGCCCAATTTACATAGCAGGCTTGGAAAAGAGTCAACATATTCATAGCTGATTGAGATTGCTCCCTAAATCATGAAATTACATCCACCCTAAGAGTTGTGATTACTTTCATCAGAAAGGTGAAAGTTCCTTGCTCGGTCAGATTACTTTCAGCAATGTGTCACTAGCTTGTTGGCCATATGTTTCCCGTTGTAAGATGCCCTGTGAGAGTTATGGATACAGTTTTGCGCCAGGGAAATGATAGATTTCTCTCCGTTTAAGACATTAACTTTATTCCACTTTGTTCTAACACTATGTACAGGCAATGAGAATGATATAGTAGCTCCCTGTTTTCTCAAAGAAGATAATTTAAAATGAGCCTCACAGAGATTCTCTTTGACCTTATCAAACCTGACTTACTTTCTCACCCTTCTTGGCTGCTATTTTTTGTCTCAGATCACCAATTTTTCTGTTCACTCTTAGTCACTGTGGAAATCTCAAACTAAGTGAGCTAGAGATGAGATTTTCTCTGAGGATTACCCATGGTTCCCAGATCACTTCCCTGATGTATATGCAATTTCATTTATTCAGCTGTGGCAACTGATGTGGAAAACGAGAGCTTAGAATTACTGGCTTTCTATTCCTTTAAGTACAGACCATTTATGATGGTGAAAATGAAATTACCGATCCACAAAATATTTTACTCCCAGAGCTTGAAATTTTATCTTAAACTATGGAAAAAATAATCTTATCCAAACCTACTTCACTGTCCAAGAAGGAAAAACAATTTTTGTAGTTCATTATTTCCTATTTTTTGGTTTCCTGAATCCATTGGCACCCAACAGATTAAAGGGTTGTCTTAATTTAATTGAAATAGAAACTCTTTTAGAAAAGTCTCAATTTCCTCCATGCTGCACATTGCAAAATGTACTTATTCATACACCACACCTAGAATAGTGTCTTAGATACCTTATTATTTTGGATTATTGTGTTTTTTTGTTTTGTTTTGTTATTTTTTGTTTGTTTTTCTGGTCATAAGGGTAGAATTATCTATATCTGAGATTTCATCAGCCTGTGAAATGCCCAGCATAAAATTTCCTCTACTGTTGTAAATCATCCACTCATCTGTAATTTAAAGTCTTAGAGATTTGCCTGGGAGCCTAAGATATAGACTAATTATCTGTGCTTATGTAGCAAAAAAACCAATTTGATTCACAAGATTTAAACTCATCTTCCTAATTCCATGTCTAACTATCTATTATGTTGCCTCTCACTTTGCAAATGTTAAATGTTTGCAGGGTGGAATGAGATGTGAAGGTTACTTACTTACTTTGATTTTATACTACCTTCACTTTTATCAATAAATCCTTCATCTGTTTCCTGTCACTGTTATGTTTCAGATTACAAAGAAAAAAGTAGAAACGTGCTATGAATGACTGTCCATAGAGTATCAGGCATCAATGGCACTTTGTGCTTTTTTGATGATGAGGAGGAACTTTGGGCTCTTTAGTCAGGGGGCCCTGACAGCATAGTAATGACACAGATGAAAAGGGAAAGAGATCACATGGAAATAAGCTGACTTTTCATATAAGAGATGGAGAGAGGTGTCTCTTATTGAGCATCAAAGAGTCTCCATCAAAACACTTTGACAAAGCCTTTCAGTTCTCATCCACAAGACATTTGTCTTTGTCCTAAAAGAGTCAGTTTCCTGATTTACCCAAATCCTATTTATTCCTGGTGTTCAGGGATTTTTATCTTTTCATGAAAGAAAAGAACATTTATGTCATGTGACCTGTATTTCAAAACTGCAAAAGTATACTACGTTTTCCTGGTCCTTGGTCTTGCTATACGGAATTGACTAAGTGACAGCAAATCAGAGGGAAAGCAGCAACATTGTTATAATACCTTACCTACCTTCTGCTTCCCCTCACTCAGCTGCTACCTTTTCCTTCTGAATCCTAGAACTCCTTGAAATTTTGATTTACTTTATTTTATATATCCATTAATGTTATCCTGTATCATTTTGACAACCTGTCAGAGTGCAGCTCACTCTGTCTACTAAGCGGGTTGGCAGAGTTCTCAAATAGCCTTTTTCAGTGTAACATTCTCCTTGAGATTCATAATCTTGCTAAGACTAGAAATGGATCTGGAATCAGGCAAAAAGGTTTCTGCAGATATCCTCCAGGATTTTTTGAAGTAGAAAAGATGTTGGCTTAATAAAGTATTACTTACTTTTTTAAAATAGAATTGTTTACTTTTTAAAAATAGAACTGGAAAATTATGGTTATATACAAAGGGAAACACTACAGATCACTCAGGAACTCTCTACTCACTAAACATTTAATAAATACCTACTGTGTTTAGAAAAATATGACAGGAACTAGAAGAAATACAACAATTGTTTTCCATCATTGAGTTTGTAGTTTAGTGTACAAATAATATGTAAACATGATAACTTGATAAAAACAATATAAAGGGAATTTTCTCAATTACCAAATCATTGGTGATTAGGTTCCCCCAATAGATGTTTTTTAATTTTATCTAAGTGTCTGAACAAAATAATTGATGCTAAAGATAGTGTCTTTAAAGAAGAGTTTGATTTTAGGGATTATGGGTTTGACAGGTAAAGTAAGGGACCAGGGTGATTTTAACATTTTAGTAGTGATTTTTAAAAATTTCCTAAACTAATTCTCAGAAATAACCTAAATAGCAATTGTGTGAGCAACAACAACAGTAGTTCTATGTGTATAGAAATACTTTTTCTTTCTTTAAATTATAACTTTCAAAAGCACCTCTGAGATCCCATTGAACTAAAAGGACAATTCAGAATGAGTTGTGATGTTTCCACTCAACTGTCAGGTGAAACTAAATTGAATTTTCCTATTTTTCATTCAACCCATCAAGTCTTCTTAAATAGTTGTAGAGGAAGGGACATCAGCAATTCTGAACCCAGAAAGCCAGAGACTTCTGCTTGAAAATGATGATCAACTGAGAATAAGTTCCATTTTCTTATCCATAGAGCAGAGGTGGGGAGAATGGAGGTTTTAATAACCAGAGGCAAATTGAAAAGTGCTTTACAATTCAGGCTACATCTTAGTATGTGGGAAAAAGAGTCTGACTGGTCTGTTGGAAAAGGGGCCCTCCTTTAAAGAAGAGGAAAATGAAGAGTCTATATCTTAGTCCAGAAATAACACAATAAATTTATGATATGATTATAATTAGGGGAGGCCTCATCAATGATCCTGAGATGAAGGGAAAAAAAAGCAGTTTCAACTAAAACTCTGGAAAGAATGTCCAAAACCAAGGTCCATCATATAATATTGTGTTTGGCACAGACTCAAGAAATCTAGAATTTGCCTCCCATCCACCTACGGAACTTTACATTTTTCATATTAGGACCTGAGTACTGATGGGGAGGTATACCCTCATTCTTAACTCTAAAATTTTATTTATATCTGACATAAAATGGCAGCAGTAAAATGACTTTCAAATGTGAAAATCGGAAAGGAAAAATCAGTGACAGAACTTTGGCTCTGCAGAAAGGACCTCTTATCAACACAATATCACTTAATAGATGTATGGATGCCTCATTTCTGTTTTTTTGTGGATGGAAACAGGAAGAAAAGTTGACAAAGAGACAGAAGAGAAACAGATAGAGAAGAAAGATTGTAGTAGTATGGGGAGACAGAGAAGAAGAAAATATCAATTGGGGGGAGGTATAAGCAACAATATCAAATGCTAGAGAAAGTCCATGAAAGAAAAACTGAGAAAATGTTCTTGGTTTTAGAAATGACAAGACCATTGTTGAACCATGTTGAAAGTTTACTCTATGTCAATCTCTGTGTGAAGGAGGCAAGTTGGTGGTCTCAAGTATCTTCTATTCTAATAGGAATATAACACAAATAAGGGAATGGTGACCAGGGAAGGAAATTTTTGATATGAGCCATAGGAATGGTGAGTTGATATATACAGAATTCAATTGACAAACCCTTTCCATAAAAAAGTGATGCTTTATTGAATCCATAAAAAGGAGAATCTGGAGCAAAACATGTATATCCTTCAGGCTTATTGTAAGTATATAGGCCTGCTGTACCCCAGAAATCTCTCAATCAAGCCCTGGAATTCACATGTTAAAAATACCCTCTACCCCTGCAGACTTTCCCTCTGATTGGATGACCTCTCCCAGCACCCACATTTCAGGAGGTTTTCCAAGCCAGTCGTGTCTTTATATCTGAATAGATTGCACTTTGGACTTCTATACTGGCCCTCTAATCCTAACACACACACACACACACACACACACACACACACACACACACACACACACACGCACATCTATAATTCCTTTCCTCAGCCTCCCTTTTCTACTTCCCTTTATGTGTTCTCTTCCTCCCATTAGAATGAAATCTCTTTGAGGGTAAAGTTAACTTTCTTTTTTCTTGCTTTTACTTATATCTCCAGTATTTAAGAGTGTCTGGCACACAGAAAGCATATAACAAATGCTTCTTGACTCCTTCAGTAGGCCCCAGGGTCAATGTTCTAAAACTGAATGAATATATTCTCCAGAGATTAGGAGAATGAATTATGTAGGTCAATACGTAAAGCCTCTGTGGTATAGAGGGTGCTAGTGCATGTAGGAGATCTAAAAAAGAGTCACATTTAGATTTCACCCATTCACTAAGAATGCATATAATACTATAATTTTATTGTCTTGTGGCTATTTGTGTATTTGCCTCATTTCATCTTTGCATGCTTATCTTCTTTATACAGCACATTGCACATTCATCAGTACTACAATGGATCATTGATCTCAATAGAATTGTAGGGATAAAAGTTGAATTATAGGAGTGATGATGGGAGAAATAATCTGGCATGTAGGATAGACTAGTTGTTTCTTTTACTTTAAAGGTAAGGAAACCATCCTTGAGATTTAACTGAACCCAGATTCTATGGACCCAAACAAAAAAGGCAGCCAATTATGAGGCAGGTACTACTCTCCTTCAGGTTTGACCAGTGCCCCAGTATGACTACTACCAAGGCAGTTGAATCAAGGCTATATCTTTGATGAGTTTTCTTTCTATGCTATAAATAAATAAATAGCCTTTTTAAAAAAAACTAAATGGTCTTCATATAATTTGTATGCTCGTTTTATGGTCTAAGTATCATTTTGTTCCATTTCCTAACCTGAAATACCAGAAGGACTTGAGTCGGGACTGACCTATAGAAAAGGAATTGATAAGTGAGGAGATGGCGAGGAAATGCATCTGGCAACAACAGGAAACTTGTTCTACAAGTTTATCAGTGAAGGGGTGGAAAATTGTAGGATGATAGATTGAAATCTTGGCAGGATAAAGGGAAGGATTTGTGTTTTTTGTCAGGAGTTCTTTTTACAGGAAATCTATGGGCTGTGGGTTCGGAGCTAGCAAATGTGAGTCTTTCTACTCCGCCATCTTCAGGATTTGTGTTTTTTTATTTTAGGGTTATTAGGATTCTTTGGGGGGTTTTGCCTGTTTTATAATAAAGGAGATTTTAAAATATTTGTAGGAGATATCTGTTGACTAATTGACTCTAAACTCAGTCCTATTCTCTTTCATACTTGCTCCTTAGTGAAAATATTTAACCCATGAACTTTAGAAATGAGTCCATGTATGCAATTCTCAAATCTACATCTTCAGTCATGATTGATATAATGAGTTCAAATCTAAAATTTCCAAGTACCCATTGTGTAGCAAAATCTGGATATCCTGATGATGTCTTGAACTCAGCATGTCCAAACTGAACTTATCTTTACTTGCAAGTCACTTTCTCTTGGTCGCTGCCACACCTTGCTAAATTTCCCCTTCCTGCTGAAGGTACTACCTTTCTCCTAGTCATGACAGACCATGATATAGGTATCATCTTTGATTATGCTTTTTCAAAAAGTTTCTGAATGGTTTAGATTTTACATTTAAATTTAAAAAAAAAGAACTGGCCTCACAGTGAAGGGTATCTTGTAACAAAGATAATTAAAGCAATACAGTGACCTCATCTATGAGCATATGAATCCAGACCAAAAGCATCCCCCAAACTCTACATTAAAAAAAACTTGTAATTTAATAGAAATTTGTTTACCTTCTCACCAGTAGTGTCCTGGAACTGGTTTATTTTGGTGGTTTCTTGACAATCAATTGTTATTTTTTTTTCCGCAAAATTTGTGAGCTGGTTAACAAAATAGCCACTGTACAATTTGATCAGCTCCTACACCAGTATTATTATTTGTTGCTTTATTTTTTCTTTTAAGTTATTTGTCTTTAGTCTATTGTTATTTAATGTACTTAATTTATTTATTTTTAGTTTTGAACATTTATTCCATAAGATTTTGGCTTTTGCATTTTTCTCCTCCACCTTCCTTTGCCCCCTCCCCAAGACAGCATGTAATTGACATAGGCTCTATTTATACATTCATATTAAACCTATTTTCACATTATTCATGATGTAAAAAAAAGAGATAAAACTAATGGGAGAAACCATGAGAAAGAAGAAACAAAACAAAACAAGAGAAGAAAAGGAAAGTAAATAGTATGCTTCCATCTGCATTCAGACTCCAAGTTTTTTCTCTAGATATAAATAGCATTTTCCATCCTGAGTCTTTTGGAGCTGTTTTAAATCTTTGAACTGCAGAAAAGAGTTAAGTCTATTAAGATCAGTCATCATATAATGTGTATGTGTTGCTTTAAAAAAATTTGTGTCAGTTATAATAAAGGATATTTTCAATACATTGTTATCCATCTTAAAAGGTTATGGTTTTAATATTATTTGAAAGTGAATTTAATTGTACTTTTTCTGATTGTGCTAATACAATACTGGGGAGAAAACCTGGAATTGCTATGAAGTTGCTAGACAATTTTTCCTAAAATCATGATGTGGAACTATTTAAATCCTCTATTACACTGTCATTTGACAACTTAATATCAGAAATAAAATAAGGTTATCATTTAAAAATATTTCTGGATAAAATTTATTCTATCATCAATCTAATAAAAATTAAACCAAGTTAGAAATTGTGAATTAAGATTTTGAAACT
Source organism: Potorous gilbertii (assembly GCA_028658325.1). Lineage (NCBI taxonomy): Eukaryota > Metazoa > Chordata > Mammalia > Diprotodontia > Potoroidae > Potorous > Potorous gilbertii. The sequence goes on along the minus strand of CM053772.1, from coordinate 182,820,819 downwards.
GAAATTAAAAAATGTTTAAGTATTGAAAATGAGATGAGTGACATATAGTTTTTGAGTTCTTACTGCTGTATGACACACTGATCATGCATTATATATGCATTTTCTCCTTATTTTAGGTTGTCAAAGAGATTAACTGGCATTAATTTCTTGCAAGATCTTGCATCAATGATTGACATTTTTGAAAAAATTTCATTACTTTCAATTGCATTGCAGTCAAGATCAACTGACATTCAGAAAATATTAAAAAAAATCAAACACACAGTAAAAGTTTTGCAAAATATAAAGATTGGTACTGGAAAACAAGAATCTCAAGTTAAAGATTTGATTAGATAAGATAGACTTAAAAACATTTTGTTTAATAAAAATAATAAATTTAATGCTCTTCCTAGGAATGTGTTACTAGGAAATATAATTCAATACATGGATTTACCTCTTTTATTGGACAGAAAAGAAATGAAAGTATTTTTGATTGTTTCAGCTTATCAGAAGTACCTACTTGACCCTGTGAAGCACAAACTTCACTATGGATAGATGACAAATACATGTAATTTAGCTGAAATCTTAAAATGAAAACTGATTTGAACAATTTGGGGGAATTTGTAGATGATAATGTAGAATCAAACAATGACCTAATCCCTGCAATTATGCAAATAAACCTAAAAATCACTGTAATGAGTAATTCTAACACTCAAAGAGGTTTCAGTTTAATGGATATGATATGTACATACGTGATATAGTGGCACAGTGGATATAGAGCTAGGCCAAGAGTCAAAAAGATAAGAGTTCAAAATAGACCTCCCGTTTGCCTCAGTTTCCTTATCTGTAAAATGAGCTGGAGAAGGAAGTAGTAAACCACTCCAGTGTCTTTGTCAATAAAATCCCAAATAGGGTCATGCAGAGTCAGAAACAACTGAAATGACTGCACAACAAGAACCACAGATCAAATTTAATGAATATATACACACATATGGATTGGAATGCAACCACATATCACATTTGCCCAACAAGGGTTGATCAAAATAATGCAAACATTTGGTGAGAATCAATTACCTATAGGGAATTTATAAGAAAGGGTATTATTTGTTTTAATATTATTTACAAATTGTATGCCATAAACCCTTTCTATTAGTAAATATTATAATAAATTCATATGTATGTCCATGTATGTATATATGTATGTATGCATATTTCTGCATCTTCAATGCCAGTCCCAAACATAGGTTTTTATGTAAAAATTCAATGTTTGTCCATTCATTTAACTCTATATCATAATTTTAACAATACACATGTTCCATCCATTAAGTTTTTCTTGCTTGGATACTTAAAACTGATCTCTTTTGAGTAATCATAGATATTCTTGAAGAGTCAATATAATATTCTGGAACTTGACATCACCAGCACAACATTATCCATGAACAGATGACAGAATCACCAATAGGCAAGTCACCTTCCATTTGTACCATGCACAAGACATTTTTATGTCAATGGTGAATACCTTTGTTAAGCATACATTTCCTTGTTTTCTGTCAATAATCAAAAGGTCACTCAACAGAATAATTTCTGTGGTTATATTTATCAAAGGATCTCATATTTTATTAACAAATTTATAAGAAATACCTAGTTGGAAAACCTTTTTAATGATGTTTTTTGCTCTACCAAGTCAAATTCTTTTCCTTTCTTTTTCCTTTTAGTTTTCTTATTTCAGCAATGAAAAACATGGAAAGATTTTGTATTCTTTGTACCTTTCAGTCTACTATGTAGTTGTAAAGATGAAAATTTCTAGAGGTTATCATCTAAGCACTTTCAATGCACTTACTGAACATTCCAAAATATATCATGAAGACGAGCAAACATGATATTAAATTATTTTTACATTAACTTTGGTCACAAGAAACCAACTCCATTGAGTGTTTTTTCTGCCATCACAAAGACAATCTGTGACTCATCTTTCCAGATAGTTGCAAGTCCCTGTTATCATTTCATTTCATTTATCATGAGTATTTATATTGATGAGATATCAATTCATTGATCAATGCACCAAGACCTCACATTTAGAATATCTAAGTTAATGATAAAATGATAAATGTGGTCTAAAAACTGTAGGATTATTAGCTTCCTCAGACTTTGGCAATTCTAATTCCTCACTTGAAAGTGAAAGAGGGTATGTAGGACTTAGGACTTTTACCCTAGTGCGCAGCCTCTCTCAGAGTATTAGAAGAATTCTCCTTCCCCAACTTTGTCCCAGGTAGCTGTGAAACAGATGGAGTTAATAAGTCACAGGCAAATTAACTGGGAATTTCGAGAGCGTCATTTATTAGCCAGGCTGGCGGCTGCCTCATGGAGAGACCCAGAGGAAACAGCCCCGAACTGAGGTGGGTGAGTGCATTTTAAGCATTTCTTCACTATTCAGTACAGCCTTGCGGTTTCCACAGCAAATAGAGTTCTGACAGAACAAGAGGGGGGCTTGCTACTAGGCAAGAGCCCCCAAAACAGAGGGGGTTGTTAGGTTGCTATTAGGCAAAGGACCCCAACAGAGGACAGGTGCCAAAAGAGGTAGCCAATCAGGAAGGGGGGTGTTCAGCAGAAGGTGGTTACCTGGCAATTGGAGTCTAACATTGGGGGGGCACAGGTGGTTACCATGCAAATGGACTAAGCAAGAAATGACTGTTAACAATTTATCAGATATTAAACCAAAGGGGAATAACATTTTGACAGGGGCCCAACAACAGAAAAACTGTTACTAGGCAAGTTATCCAAACCTGCCCAGTAACCTAACAGATACCTATCTCTCAGCCTAGGAGCCCAGGGAGGAATAATGTCCACTTCAGCTGCAGACTCTGTGTCCCATTACTGAGAAGGGCTAGATAAATGATTCAATGTGTGTTTGTGTGTGTGTGTGTTTGTGTGTGTGTATGTGTGTATTTTCCCATCTGGACTCAGTCTGGTCCATTTTCTAGATCTGTTTGGGAGGAGTTTTTTTGTAAATTTACCACATGGTTCCCTACTACTATTTCATCTTGACTCTGTCCTTCCTGTGTAATAGATTTTTCATAAATGTTTGTTGAACTGAATACTAAGAGAGTTTTTAACTTCTCTAAGTGAACTCAATCACACTCAGGTGTGATTTCTATGCTTTGTGATCCAAGATCTCAAAATGTTTTATGAATTTTCTGAATGGGGAGGAAAATAGGTGTTTCAAACTGAACGTTGAGGTACATGATTCTAGATTCTTTTCAAGTTCTAGAAAGGATTCCTAAAGATACAATTTGTGAATGCTTAGAATGGGAATCACTGATTATTTTGAGATAGCTTGAGTTTATTAAGAATAAATCATAAATCATAAATCAATAAATCATAACCTCATTTTTAAAAAAACAGATTTAGTAGAAAAGTAGGCAGATGACTGTAGGGAAATAGTATAATCTGAATATTATTAAGGCCATTGATGAAAAAGCTTCTATTGCCCTTAAAGATAAGGGGAAAGGGAAAGTACATTTCCCAATAGAGAAGTTAGGTGGGTGTAGACTTAGTTGGCCAAAACCCAGAGATTTGCTTGATTAATATTACCTTACGGTACTATATACTGTATTGCTCTTAATCCAATTCTGCCTAATATTTTTTTTTATCATAGAGAACATTCTTATCTAATTTGCACATGATGTGGAGACTGGAAGCATAGCAAATACATTAAATCATAAAAAGCTGATAGGTTAGAATAGTGGACAAAATAATGAAATAAAAAAAAGTCAATGAGAATAAATGTAAAGGTCAACACTTTGGGCTTAAAAATTCAATCTCACAAGCAGTATAGCTCCTGACAAGTAGTAAGTACTTACTAAACGCCTGTTGATTGACTTACTAGAAGGAAGTGTTAGTGGATACAGTTTCAGTTTGAATCAACACTGCAATGTAACAAGCAGAAGAAGTAGTATTAACTTAAAATGCATCCTTCTACATTCTTTACCTGAGGTGTTAGCTTCAAAACCACCTTCAACATAATCCTCTCTCTGTTGAAGACATAGTGATTAGTAAATCTTTCTGAGCAGTCTGACCTACAGTCTTCTTTCTTCAAACAGCCTTCTCAGCAGGCAGCTCTCTCAAACAATGACTTTGAAGCTCTCTTCTCAATTAGGCTGAACTAGAAGGTACAGAGGCCTATCCTGAGAACATACCTGTCCTTTGAATTATTCTTAAAAGAATTGTCTTCCCTAAACTTCCTTCTAAATTCCTTCTCCTCCTGCAACACACTGCACCTCCCCTAATTACCCCCACAGCTAACCCTCTGTATTCACTCCTTCTCTGTTCACCTATTACCTAATTTATGGTAAAAAAAAAAAGTTTTTGTCTTTTCCTGGCTGAAGTAAATCTCCCAACACTCTATTCTCTCATCAAGAAAAAGAAAAGATTGAGCAACCCTGGAAGAAAACCAATTTAACCTCATCCTGGTAGCCCTTGGTCTATGCAGAATAGTCACTGTTCCGTTCCTTAGAGAATTCTGTAAAATGTCCCATTTTGTCACCCAGGAACACATCACTGTTGATACTCTTTACTTTTCTATGTATTTATCTGTATATATCTTTTTCATACTTTTTGAGACCACAATAGAATACAAACTCCTCAAAGGCAAGAAATGTTTCTCTTTTCATCTGTTTCCTCTGCCTCTAACACAACGCTTAATGAATGCTTGTTGAATTTAAGTCATATGAGATTCAGATAGAGGATGGAATTCTTCCCAAGTTTCCAAGTCTGTGATATAATATTAACATAATCAATGGGCAATAAAAACCAGCATTGAAAAAAGAATAATATTTTTTCTTAGTTTGGGAAAGAAAAAAAATGAAATGATTTAGAAATCATGTGACTTATGTTTTATAGGATTAACAACTACAAGAAAAGGTTTAATGAACGTATATCAGTAGAGGAAAACCTATTTCTACTATTAATGATTTAAAAGATGTGTAATTCCTACATTGTGAGTATTCTTTCCAACAATGTGGTCACTTAAAAATTATTCATCTAGGGCCAAAATGAAGTACTCTTGTGCTCAAGCAGTAGGCTTACAGTCCATTGCCTGGTGCCTATTCATCTTGTGTTTCATGACCATCGCTTTCAACAGTCTCTGTCTCTGGTTACCTCCACATCTCAGTAAAGCATAAGAAGAGAACTTTAGTGGAGAAGAAGCACATTGATTTTGGGCATATTTAGAGACAAAGACTAAAGAGGACACTAAAAACGAAAGGAGGTAAAGCGAATTTATGAAAATGAAATTGCAGTGTTTCCTTGGTGTATAAACTGAAGAAGGTAGAGCAAGATAAAAGATGAATGACTTAAAAAAAGCCTCATTCAAAAGAAAAGATTAAAAGTTAAATAACTACCTTTGATGAGTAAAAAGGAAGAAAGAATAGGAAGTGCTGTAAGCTCATTTTAAGATAGTTTGTCATTTACTCTGGTTCCCAAAGACTTTAATAGAGAGACTAGCAGGAAATAAAGGGAAGAAAAGTTAAAGATGCAATCAGCTGGATGCTCTTAGCACACAGGTTAGACTTCAAGAATGTTAGCTGTTGTGACAGGAGCATAAACTCTGTGTTCACTGCAGCTGTAGCTTAGTCCCAGGAGAGTATTTTACACACAGTTTCTGGCTCATGAGCAGGAAAACTTTCATCCCAATAAATTATGGAATTGTGGGGCTACATGGGACGAAGGAGTCACAAGTGTTGCAATCAGCCCGCTGTCTTGTTCCAAACAGGTTTATACCAAAACTATTCCAGAAGCATGGGTGCTCTCTTTGTTCTTAAAACTATCTACAAAGGAGATTTCAAAGTTGATTTTGGTCATATATTCCTGCACCTCACCACCACTGAAGTCAAAAAGTATTCTGAATGCTTAATTTTAAATCATTCCAGCTGTAAAGAAAGTTTATTTCAACCTTAGTTGTTAGTGGAAAAGAGCTATTCTCAACAACATACATTGTCTACAGTTAAAGAGTAATCATGGAATTTTTTAGATCACAATGTTATTTCTCCCAAGAGAAATAAAGGAAGTTTTGTGAACAAAGAGCATATTATCTGATGGAAGGAAAAGGGGGAGCACAGCAGAGGATTATTGTACTTTAGCAAAGTTATTACATTAGGTTATTCAAACAAGGCAAAATGATTATATTTCCCATCTCCAATTTCTACTTCTCTATCACATTTCTGAGAGGCAACATGGCATAGTAGATAGAAGACCAGGGATGAAGTCACAAAGACTGGTTCTGGCCCTGTCTCTGACACAAATTCGCTTTGTGATCATGGGCTAGTAACTTATACTCTCAGAATTCTAGGAAATTAAGACTCTAAGTTACAAATGACTTGATGACCTTCAGTAGTGGAAGAAGTACCCACAAGTGGAGTGCCCTATGAAATAAGAGTTCTTAAATATTTTTGAGTCATGAGCCCTTTGGAAATCTGGTTATGTCTATGGAACCCTTTCTCAGAATAATGGTTTTCAATGCACTCAATAAAATTCATGTGATTCCAAAGGGAATAAATTTCATTGAAATACAATTATCATAATATTTTTCCCCATTCAAGTTTATGAGACCTTTGAATTTTTTTTTTATGAATCCCTCAAGGGCCTATTATTCCTAGCTTGCCTAATATAGGAAAGAAAACAGATTTCCAGGTAGGGGGAAGGAGAATTGTAAATATTATTTCCACAGAGTAAGAAAGGAAACAGTTTACTTTATTTGTATTTGAATATAAGTTGTACAGTTAAAAATTTTGAAGTATAGCCATTACTATTTCTCTAGTACCCTATGTACTCTAGTGGATGACATGAAAAGAAATGTCACCTCTATGTTGGAGAGCTATATGTTTTCAGTTAGCAAAGGGTAAAGAAACTTTTTTTGAGGGGGTGAGGTTTTCTTTACTTCTCTTTTGGGGTCTCAGAAAAGATAGATCTAAGGAAGCTTAAAGAGACCAAAATGCCCAGATTCTACTATTCTAATTAAATGTATAGAGCCAGGATCAGAACCAAACAAAAACCAAAGACAGAGCTCTTAAAATCAGTCAAATAAACCCCTGAGGGGAAAGGAATGGTAGATAAATGTGTAAGCAGAACTCACTGAAGAACTTAACATAAGAGAAGAAAGAGGAGAAAGGCGCAAATATTCTTGGGCTGATTTCAGAGAACTTGGAGAAATAAACTTTTATGTGAAGTTGTAAATGATCCATATGAAGGGCTGGGAAAATCAGGGAAATGATCAAAGACAAAGAAAGGGTATATTGGACATTAACCTTGTAGAAACAGCCTGTTTGATTTAAAGAATACAGAAAACAATCCAGCAAGTAAAGACAGAAGATGAAATGGGAATTACAAAGGGCATAGAGTTAGATGATAGAAGGTTTTACAGATAAATAAAGCAGTAATCCACAAATGAGAGAGCTTTAGGAACCTCTTGAGAAACCTAAAGGTAATAAGGTAATGGAAAAGGCAGAAACTACTGGGAATTCACGCACACACACATACACGCACAGGCACAGGCACACATACACACCATGAGAGGAGAAAAAAAGAGAAAGCATAACAGAAACAGACACATTTCTTCAAACTACTCAGCAAAGAGACTGAAAGACAAGACAAATCAAGGGTACCTCTAAAGCAGTTGGAAATGTACTTAATTCCAAAGACAGGAAACTATAGGGATTACCAAAGGCTGGATGAACTATAACCATTTGCAGACTTTTATGCATTTGAGTGCCAGAGAGTAAAAGCAAGGTTTGACAGATTGATGTCCTTTAGGGAGGCATCAGTTGGGTAATAAAGGGTCTGACCAACTGAGGATGTTTTTAAGTGGACTGAATGTTGGTTTTAGTATCTATAAAATGAAATTCCCTTAAGTGTGTGATGATTGGCAATCAAAACTATTGTAAACAATTTTAACATGATTTTTATAACTAACTAGAAGGATTGGAAGCAAACTGTGAAAAAGCAATTATTTTTGGTATTTTCTTATGAGTTAATTTTAATTTATTAAAAACTTTTAGTTTACCTTCCCTTTTTCCAACATCTAAGGTAAAGACATAATGCTGTAGGTTTAGAATGCTGGGATATTGCCATGAAAATAATTTAAATGTTATAATTTTGATAAAGAAGCAAAAGCTTAATATGGGCATTTACAGGGCCGTACATGCTATTAAATAAAAATATCTTTGTTAATTGTCCTACTTGCTAAAAAATGGAAATCATATGAATAGTAAATACTCTGCTAACGTTCTCTTAAATATCCAAATACTTTCCTTATGAAAAATGCTCCACTTTAAAGTGAATTCAGAGTGCTACTTGATAGTATATTATGTCATGATGCTAAGTTAGGGTATAAGTATTTTTGCTTGCATTCATTACATTTCATGTGTGTGCTTTCCATCCAGATGACAGAAAGAAATTACCCAGTTAAGTATTTAATATGAATTGCTGTGGTCTATTCATGCAATTCCTGTCCACACCCTCTAGGCCACCATCTGCATATTCCATCATGCTGGGCCCTCCACAACTTTTTCTGTGGGGAATCACATAAATAGGGCTTGAGATGAAATTTAGTCTCTATGTTAAATCTAATGATCTGCACATTTTCCTCATCCTCACAGGTCAATAAAACCCAGACAAGTGAAGCTGCTTTAAGAACTCCTTATCCAGCCGAAGAGATAGAAGGGAATACATTTTCAAGATCCTGCCACATTTGCAGATTGAATGTAATTTATTTACCCCATTAGTTAAATCTCTTAAGTCCAAGGAAGCTTTTTACATGACTTGCTAAGAAATTTTACCCCCCAATATAATATTGAACTAATTATTTTTTTTCTTGCATCCATAGCCATGTCAAAGAAATCTACTGTTGCTAAGGTTTATGGCTAACAAACGAGTAATGTATGAGGGAATTTGTTTTAAAGGAATTATGGGAAATGTACTTTTAGAAGTCACCATGAAGGCAAGGTAAGTAACATTATCTGAAGTTTTGAACACTCTCAATGATTTTTATTTTGTTATGCCACACAACAAATACTTAGAGGTCTATCTTAATTCTAATAGGAAAGAAAAGACTGGCAACAAAACTTTTATCTCTAGATAACAAATATCAGTAGTAGTCAGAAGTATTACACTCAGATAGACAGTCCTTATTCACCAGTTATATGTCCCATCAGAGAGGAGTCTATTAAGGTTGTCAAGGATCTGTTTCCTCCATGTTTTCATAGTTCTAAGGGTACAGGACAGCATAATGAAATTAAGTCTATTCTCTATTACATATTGGTGACAGCCATCACTCTCAAGGCAAATACCTTAGAATGGATAGACCAATAAAATGAAAAGTCATGCTGGTATAATTAACAATATAAGCAATTTAGTTTGTAGTTTCTTGTGATGAACTAGTAGACTCAAAAGATAGAAAGCATACTATCTTTCTGCAGTGGTAAATGAGCATCTCATCTCTGCCAAATGTAGTGTTGATCAGGGTGCCAAAGCATTGCATCATGCCAATTCTTCAGTAATCTCTGTTTAGTAATTAGTACACTGTCATTAGTGAAAATGGTAGGAATCGCTGCTATTCAACTTATTCTTGTTTTACTTTTTTTTTTAATCAACTGGTTTAACTTGAAGTCATAAATTAAATAACAACATTAAATTGGGCTATGTTACTTTTTTTAATTTCCATGTGCATTCTTGGCAGGATCACTTTAATAAGATGTGATGTAAGTTTGGACTTGTCAACTTATTTTTTTAAGTAGGGTGTAGACTGTTGGTTTACTGGTGTCAGCAGAAACCCCTAAGAGACATTGAATGAAGAAAAATACAATAACATTTCTCACAAGGTCAGTAAAGATTTAGCATGTCAAATATTATTCTATCATCCAAGGAAAGATGTGCACATATCAGTCTGGATTTTGCTATCCAAAATTGTACTTGAGTAGTTCTACATATTTGTTCAAGGTAATATATATCTAAATAACACCTAGATATGTGGAGATAAAAAAGATAGATGATAGATAAATGGATAGATAGACAGATAGAGATAGATAATTACTTTTCTAGGATTGGAACTATTTAATTTTCCCTAAAAACCGGAAAGGCAATTTCGCACAGTCTATGCACAGATGGCTTTGAACTCACAAAGTGCTGCATTCCAGTTCTGCCTCAAACATACTGGCTGTATGACCGTGAGAGTCACCTAAACTCTCAGTTCTATAGATAACTCAATAAGACTATAAACTGAACAAAAGGTGTCATCCTGCATCAGTACAGAGTCTCTCATGGGGGGTTCCCTAGACCAGTGAAATCACAAATCCTTCTCTATTCCCCAAATCAGGTAGATGTCTTTCTTAATTGATTTGACTCAGAAGAACAATATTTAATCTTAAAGACTCTCCTCTAAGTTATATTCCATTCATATATCAGAATCATTTAAGACTCCACAATAGATGGGATTTTAGAGAAGAAATTATTTGATGATGTGTTGAGTATCATTACAAGTATGAGGTCCCTAATGATGTAAAAGTTCTCCATATGCTTCCATTCACAGAACACATTGTATTAATTACATAAATTTCTAAACACAATGAAGCCTCCTTAGTAATACCCATTGCAATAGGTAAATTTGGTCTAGCTATTCAGAGTGAAAATCAAGGTCAATGAAACCCTGATATCACCTAATATATTGTACATGGCTCTGTATACAGTTTTTATATAGTTAAGAGAGCAAATATGTCCATGTCCCCTACTCAGTAAAATCCGGGGGCTTCCTGTCATCTCCAATATCAACCATAAAATCCACTGTTTAATGTTCAAAGACTTTCATAACCTTCTCCCCCTCACTTTTTCACTCTTCTTATACCTTTCACTCCTCCAAGTACTCTTGATCACCAGTAATACTGGCCTCACTGTGTTCCTTGAACAAGACATATCTATCTCCCAACTCGGGGCATTTCTACTGACTAGCTATCCAGCAGGGAATATTCTCCCCTTTCATCTCCCTTTGATTCTCATGACTTTCTTCAGATTCCACATAAAATCTCACATTCTACAGGAAGCATAGTGTTTTCTCACTGCTGTTTAGTTTCTATTTACCCTGAATATAGTTCACTTGAATGTAATTATTTGTATACTACCACCTCCATTAGACTGTAAGCTTCTTCAGTGCAAGGATGTTTGGTTGTTGGGTTTTTTTGGGAGGTATATTTTAAAATCTATTTAAAAATTAAATACAAAATAAGAACAGAAAAAAAAGAATATCATCTGGGTATTTTTACTTTATTTTCCCTCACCCTTCAAAGAAGGTTACAATTAAACTTGGTATATATGTAAAAATATACATGCATATTCATAGATATCTATAAACATATATACATATATACCATAATATATACACACATAAACTCAAACACATATATATGAAACACATATACTCATTTTCACCTGTCATTCATTTCTTTGAAGGTGGATAGCCTCTTCCTTCATAAGGTCAAGATTAACCATGTGTTTTTATAAGTCAACCAGCTCATCCTTTTCTATACCACAAAAATATTCTAACCCAATCACATCCCATCTGAGAGATTGTCTATGGAAGTGCCCCCCACCATTTTCTGCATTCCTTCCATTTTTGGATACACTAGTTTTATTTATGCTAGAAATGGTTAATTTACAATAATTGAAAGTATCCATTTTACACTGTCTCTCACCCTGTACTATAGTTTAACATCTGATAATGTTGAATCTACTTACTTTACATCCTTTTTCCCCTGGTTTCTTTGAAATTCCTGACCTTTTGTTCTCCCAAATGAACTTTGTTCTTATTATTTTTTCTAACTCAGTAACTTTTTTAATAATTTAATTGGGGTGGCATTGGATAAATAGATTAATTAAGTAAAATTGTCATTTTTATTATATTGGCTTTACATACCATGTACAATAAATATTACTTTAATTATTTAGCTATGGTTTTATTTGTACAAAAAGTGTTTTATGTTTATGTTTATATGGTTCCTCTATCTGTATTGTCAGGAATACTCTCAAAAATTTTATACTATCTAGCTATTTTAAAGAGTCTAAAACAATATATTGCTGGTGCATAGTGTAGTTACCCTATTTTTCTCTTTGGATTAAATTTATTTTAGCTTTAACTGTGTTTGAGATTATGACTACTCCCTGTTTTTTTTTATATAATAAATTCAACTCCTGACCTTTTATTTTATCTTTGTGTGAATCTCTCATTTTTAGAGTGTTTCCTAAAAGCAACATATTGCTGAATTTAAATTTTTAATCTGCTATCAATTTTTGTTTTATGAGTAAATTCATCCTGTAAGCATTCTAAACTATAATTACTTGTTGTGTATTTACCTTCTTCCTATTTTTCCTCACTGTCCTCACCATATTTACCCTATCTCTCCTCACTCTTCCTTCTATTTTACTCCTACCTGCTACCCTGCCCTCCTATTCCTTAACCTACTCATCCCTCCAACAGTCCTCTCTCTATCCTCTCCCCTTGTTCTATTCCTTTGACCTCATTTCTTTCTGAATTTAGAAGACTCTTATAGCCTTCTAGATATATATGGTGTTTCCTCTTTAACCTATTCCTAATGAGAGTAAGTTTCCACCAGGGATTGTTATTGGATTTGTTTTTTTTCCTTTTAAAAAATATCCCCAGTGCTTAACTTGGTGCCTGGCAAGATAGTAGAAACATAATAAATTCTTATTCACTGATCAACTGTTTGTTAAAGTGTGTGTCCTGAGCTGGTGCTCAAAGTGGAAATAAGAACTGAGTAGTAAGGACATTGACTGGATCAAATTTGGTTAACTTTATTATTTTCAATGATCAATATAATGGAATCCATTCTATTTCTTTATTGTCAAAATTTTCCTTGAGATATTCTACATTTGCAAATCACAAAACATTATGAGAGAATTCAAATTACAAATATTACAAAGAGTAATGAGGGAAAAAAGTAATAGTAGAACCATAAACAAGAATGAGTTTGCATCCTAAAGGTGATATACAGTTTTCAGGTAGCATAGGATGAGAAAAGGTGGTTGCATAGTTGTATAATGAGAATAAATGTCAATAGATGGATAGTCCAAGGGGTTACTATTGGCATCCCTAAAGTTCTAAAAGAATAAGAAGACTTTCTGCACATTGGATAGATACTTTCTTGAGAATGCATGGAAAAAACGAAAAAGAATAAAATCAATTAAATAAATTAAAATATAATTAAAAATATTTTAAATTAAAAATAAAAATATAATTAAAAATAAATTAAAATAAATTCATGTTAAGCACCTACTATGTGCTAGGGGTTATGGTAGGTTTTGGAAATAGAAATACAAAAATGAAAACTAGGGGAACCAAAAGTTGTAATACTCTTGGTATGGAGTACCCATACCAGGAAAATCATTGGGTCAAATTTAATTTAAATTAAAGGAATAGGGAAATGAAAGAAGATGCTCCACAGCAACTGTCAGTAATTCAATAGTGTCTGAGGACAAGAGTCAGAGTCTGCAAGAAAAAACAAAATGACTTCAAAGCAACCTCAAGTTGCATATTTGCCTAACAATGTTGAACAGTAATATTGCTAAAGAATAGACATTTTCTACAGGGCATGGATTTTCGTTAGATGTTTAGGAAAGAGACTAATTGCTATGCATTCTTTCTATTATACATAAAATTTGGTCTTGTGTTATGTTCTTACCCTCATGCCTCCTTTAAAATAGAAAATAAACTGTGTCTAGAGTCAAAGTCATCACCACCAACCTCTCTGTGCCTTCCTTTCAAGAACTCAAGGGCAAATTTTAGCAATATTTATGCTGCCAGTACTCAATATATAAAATTGATGGGGAGGTGATGACATGTTCTTGGTATTAAAAGTGAAGAGGAGCATCTTGCTAACACTGAAAGGATGGAAAAGCCAAAGATGAAAAGTAAGAGACAACGAATCAAACATAAACATGTGAAAAAATAAATATTGAATTAAAGACATGACTGATTTGTTTTAAACTAAAATCTATAAAAAACTGTTCAGCCACGTGAACTTTCCCCCCAAATATCTGTGGTTAAAAGTATGCATTTAACATAAGTCCAAATTCCAAGTGCCAAAAGCAAAAAGTGACATAATTTCCAGATGTAGCTTTCAGCAGATCACGTCTTGGGTAATTAAGTGCTGTCAGATCTGAAAGGACTAGTAATTGAAGCTGCATAGAGAGCGATTTATTGCTGACCAATACCAGACACTTAGGAAGAAAGTAGAACAAGGATGCTTCAACCTTAGTTTCCCTGTTCTAGGAAGCTTCTTTCAGTTTCATGAAGGAAGGGGCCCCTTTGTTGCTTGGTTTTGGGATGTAAAAAGTTAGTTAAAATGGAAGGTAAAGCAAAATATTTCCAGAAATTGGTTTCTCAGTGGAGTTCTGTTGTTTTCTTTTTATGCTTATGTACTCTAGTTTAGAGAAGTAAAAGCAAAAATAATGAGTACTCCGATTTGTGCCCCCTTTAACCTACCCTACTTAGTCCAAAGAGACAGACAGTTCGACTCCAAAGGTGTACATCAGCTCTTTCAATGCAGCTCTGAAGTGCTCAAAATAGTTTATGCCAAAGTATAAACTGAACCCATCAGAGGTAGGATCTCAATCCATTAAAATGTCAGAAGATCATGTTCACAGTGAAGACAATAGCTGAGTTTCCAAACTTAGTGACTTGCATCATTGTCAAAGGCTCACAATTATTTAGGTGAGTTGATTTACTTACTGACATAGCAGCAGACAAAATTTGTGCTTTTGAGGGAGATTGATGTATACTTTAGATTCACTGTGTCACATAAACTAAATAAAACTACTCAGAAGTAAAAAAAAAAAATTAAAGGTTCCTTTTAAGTTCCAAAGACTGGCTCAAAAGTCCCCAAATATATCATTCTGCTCTGGAATGAATCTTAGAGCCCTCGGTGAGATCTGTTCTAACACATTCTTGCTGATAGGCCAGCAATGAGGAAAATGGATTTTTCTAGTCTTTAGAATTGCCACTTTTCACTTTGATGCTTTTTTAAAGCACAACTGACCAGAGTAAAAAAAAATAGATGAAGGAATCTTTCTTTTCTGTTTTATTACACCCTTAATCACTGATACTCATTATTTATTTTCTTTTTTAGGCTTATATACTAAAATCAATGAGCTTCTGGTAAATCTTGTATATCAAAGCTGAAGTTCAAGGTATCCTTGCTATTTGCAGATTTAAAACATTAATTTCCACCATTCTCCCACTTCTACCACCAATAACATTTCTTCAATCACAAAAGTTATTAGAGAAAGGAAGAAAAAAACAACAATAGCAAAAACCACTATGCTTTTAATGAAGGACATTCCAGACGCTGGTGAAATCTAGGAATCAGTGCTTTACCTACAGAGAGTAAGTTTCTTTTGGAGGTTATTTGGAACTTTTTCTATTTCATACTGCCTTTAAGATATCTTAATTTTACTAGTCAAAATAAGGTTAAACTTTTAAGTAAGTACAATCAAGTTGGTAGTTGCCTTTGCAGTGTGATTCAGGAGGTATATAAATATCTCTATTTTTGTAATTTATGTTGACTCCATCCCAATTCAGAATCTTAAGCCCAAAACTACAGCACAAAGTCAGATGGTTTCTCTAGTCCCTGAGCCTATTTAACCTCTTACGTTCAACAATATTCTCTACCTACCTCCCTAGTTACCTTACCTCCATCTTCCACTTTCGTCATCATCGCTGGATGTCTCATTCTATCATTTACACTCCTTCCTCTTGTCTCTTTCTGCTACATACCTGAGACAGCTAGGTGGTACAGTGGATAGAGCACTAGACTTCCAATCAGGAATACTCATTTTCATGAGTTCAAATCTAGCCTCAGTCATTCACCAGCTGTGTGACCCTGGGCAAGTCACTTAACCCTATTTGTCTCAGTTTCCTCATCTGGAAGACTGGTTGGACTACATGGCCTCTGAAGGTCCTTCTAAGCCTAGATCAACCAATATTGTATACAAGATAAAAGAGAAAGCAATATGCATGGAATCTATTATTTCTTTGGTGAATAGGAAACTCCCAGGTGACAAAACTGCAATTCAAGTTGCCATTTTCTCTGAATTCTACAGGTTTAGATAGTTACCAAGAATAGTGAAAGGTATTATAACTTGCCCAGGTTCACATAGCTCAACTTTATCTCAGGAAGGACTTGAATCCAGATCTTCTAGGTATGGTTTAAAATCATCTCTCCAAAGTTACTTGCCAAATCCACTGGTCTTTTCTGAGTCTTCTTCCTACTTGATCTCTCTGAAGACTTTGATACTTCTGATCACTCTCTTTTTTTTGATATTGACTTCTCTCTAGGTTTTCAGGACCATACTCTCTTCTAGTTCTCCTCCTACCTATCTGACCAGTCTTTAGTCCTTTGTTGGATTTTCATCCAGACCATACCTACTAAATGTAGGCATTCTCTAGTGTTCTGTCCTGAGCACTCTTCTCTTCTCCCTCTATATTATTTCTCTTGGTAATTTCCTTATGTCCCATGCATATAATTCTTATTTCTGTGATGATGATTGTCAATTCTACTTATTTATCTTACAACTCATCTTCATTCTTATATCTTCAACTGACTCCTAGAATCTCAAACTGAATGTCCTATAAACATCTTAAATTCAGTATGTCCAAAACTGAATTCATTTTCTCCCCCTACTGCACTTGATCTCCTCTTCCAAACTTCCCTGTTACTATCAGGAGCACCACCATCTTCCCACTTTCCTTGGCTGTCAACCTAAGTGTCATCTTTGACTCCTCATTCACTCTCCAATCCTTCCTCCCCACCATATTCAATTTGATGTCAAGGCTTGGTCAATTTTACTTTTGTAACATCTCTCAAATATCTCTCTCTCTACTCTGATTCTGCTACTACTCATTCTCGTAACCTCATTTCTGTAATACTGCAAGAGCTGACTAATTGATCTGCCTGCCACAAGACTTCCAAACTCTAGTCCGTCCTCCATTTAGCCACTAAAGCAATTTTGCTGAAGCATGACTGTAACCAATTACTTTCCTACTCAATAAACTCTATCAGCTCCCTATAAGTATGTTGACCTTTTATAAAAACCTTTTATAAAACCTTTTATAATTTGGGTCACCCAAACCTTACCTTTCCAGTCTTCCTAAACCTTATACAACATTTATACCTTCTGTCCAGTAATGGTGCTTTTCCTTGAACAAAACAGTCCGTCTCCCAACTTTTGGCATTTTCAGTAGCTGTTCCTCATCTCTGGAATGCCCTTCTTCCTCATCTCTTGGCTCCCTGACTTTCTTCAAATTGCAACTCAAATATCAACTTCTACAGGAAAGCTTTCTCAATCTCCCTTTATTCTTGTGCCTTCCCTTGAAACATTATTTCTACTTCATCCTGTCTCTGTCTTGTTTGCACACAGTTGTTTGCGTGTTGTCTCCCCCATTAGATTATGATCTCCTATAAGGTATTTTGAAATCCTAGCCCAAATGTTTATTGACTGACGAACTGCATCTTGCATAATACCAGGGTAGGTAAATAGGTATACAAACTATACAATGAATCTACCTAGTTTCAGACTGAATAGTATCTAAAATTTAGAATTTCTAAGCATTCTCAACTCTTCTATCTCCAGTTACTTAAGCTTAACTTTACCAAGATGATCTATCTTAAGCAAGTCTAAAATATCTTCCTGCTTCATGCTGCCCACCAGAGGATGGAGTTTCCAGTTTCATAAAATACCCTTTCTTGGTAATTTATGATATTTATTCCAATGGATAAAATATAAATGCTTATTCCAGCATTAAAAAAAATAAAATGATCTGACTTCAGTCTTTGCCAATTTATTTTATGTTACTTCCAATGATATATTCTACACATGAGTTTTTCTTTTCTAACTCTGCTTCTCGTCTCTCTAAGCAGGGCTTCTCAAACTGTGACTCGCAAATGTAAAAAGTTTAAGGCGGCCTACTCTAAAGGACTCAGCTTATTACAATTTTGTCCTTCCTTCCATAGGCAGCTTCAATGCCACTGCTGCCATGATGTTTTCCTTGCTCCTATTCAGGTGAATGAAGTCACTTGCTCTCCTGTTTCATATAAATGAGAAACCTTCTTCTGATAGTAACTTGTATAATATTCAGTTCTGCATATTCTCCATCCCTATACTCCCACTCTCCCTTGAGTCCAGGGACTATGTCACTTCTTATATTTGCATCCTCAAAGTCAAGTTTAGTGCCTTGTGTCATAAACATTTGTAGAACTGAATTATATAGACAGTCTTTAATAAGATCCTACCATGAGCCAGGTACTGTATTAAGTGATGAAATTGCATTCCCACATTAGTCATTTTTCTGGGTTAAGATATTTAAAATGTGAATGTCAACTGGACAGGATGTTTGTCATCTTCAAACACTGACATTTTACCTCCACTTATTTTTGGCAAATTAAGTGGACAATATCTTAGAAGAAATTTTAGTCAAGGAATTAGAAGACTGAAAAGAATTCTGTTCTGTTGCTAGTGGAGTGGAGTCTTCATTGCTAAATCATTGAAGTTGGACAGCACAGGTGGGAAGTTTCAGATGTAAGAAGTTAGGAGGCTGACACAGACAAAGATTCTCCTAAAGGCTATTCAAAAACAAAAGGTAATAGAATGGACTTGAAAGGAGATAACCAAATTCACAGTTGGACCTGAAGGTAACACAACATTACCCAGTACTTATTTATCCATCTAATGAAACATTTGAAAGGGGGTGGGGAATGGGCAGTATTTCTTCTCATGAGTTTGAAAAATACTACCCAAATTATTTTATCTCTTTTGTTTTAAATTGTGATAGGTCAACATTCAACAATAATCCTTTGCCCCCTAGCTGCCCTCAAATTATGCTTAGACTACAGGAGGATCACCATATTCATTTCGGGGTATGATCTTTTAGGACAGAGATAGGTAAGTCCAAATGTCTGCAGAAAATGGTGCTCAAGACAGTGAGGTGACTAGAAATCAGAGGAATGTTTTAAAGAAATTGAGGATGGTTTTTGCAGGAAAAAGAAAGACTCAGGGGAAAGGTAATATCTTAAGTCTTTGAAGGGTTGCCACCCAAACATTTCTAAAGACTTGTTTCAGTTGGTCCAAGAGAATAGATTTAGGTGTACAAAAGAGAAGATGCAAAAAACTAGATATGGACACCATTCAGAAAAGGGAAAAAAATGATACAAAACAAACTTCCTAATAATTAAGACAGTCCAAAAGCAAAATGGACTTTACCAGGAAGAAGATAATTCTCCCTTGGCATGGGTCTTCCACCAGATTGTAGAGAACTAGTTGCTGAGGATGCTATAGAGAGGAGTTTTTATATACTCGACAGATTCTTGTTCTGTATAGATCAGAATATATGGCCTTTGTAGTCCCTTCCATTATTTAGATTCTAGGATTCTTTTCTTTTTTAGGATCAGGAATTGGTTCACTAGGTACTAATCTAATCAAGAATTCAAACATTTAAGATACAATCTCTGGTCTAAAGAGGATTTTAGCATGGGACAAGATTTTGGAATGGATGCTGAGGTCACTTTCAAATATTCTAAGATTAAACTCAATGTCTAAAGAACTTTCATATATAGCATTAATTTAATTCTTACTCTGTCTTTGTGAAGTGAAACAAATATTAGCCCTATTTCACAAGTGGGAAAATAGACACAAGAGAATGTGAGCTTGCCAAGGTTTTATATGGCAAAATCAGAACTAGAATTTAAGTATGACGACTCTTAGCCCAGACTTCTCTACCCTAGAATAATTCCAATGACAGCATACTTACAAATTCATGAAAAGAAAAAAAGAAAAAAAAACTTAATACTTGTCACCTAGAGGTGGAAAAATAAAGAAAGAAATTCAAACAGAATCTAAGCATAGCTTTGGAATTGGCTGTCAACCCAAATAGCTCCATGGAAGGGCAGTTTTCATTCTGCTGTATTCTTTCCTACAGCGTTGAGTGCCTGAACAGGAATATAACTACTTGTTTAGGGACTTGCTTTCATTGGATCAATCCACACCCCAGGCTCTCTGACCAAGGAATAGACACATTAATTGTTAGATAGTTCCAGGGGATGTTGAGTGAATTGTGGCCAAATCTCGGGGAGGGTTTTTATTTACATATCAATTATGGTCAGTGCTGCTCTTGATCCTAGAGTATCCTAGAATTGTTAAATTGATTAGAAAACTGAGACATTAAGAATGAATTTCTATCCTTTATTAGGGGTATAGTCATAGAACAGTGTTACACCTTGTGACTTGTCCCTCTTTCTTCCCTTCCTTTTTTTTTCTACCTCCTTAGTCTGAATAGTTAAGAAGTCTACTTCTAATTCCCTTTCCTTATACTCACGTCTACATTTATAACCACTAAGCTAAATTTCTAAAGGTAATTCTTACTTGTCCCAAGGACTATCCCCATTTTACAGATGTGATAACAAAGACAAGCTATTTTGTCTCCAAAGTAAGCTCTATATATGTCTGGGACTGAAATTTTATTTCTCACACTATCACCAACCATCTGTTACTTTTTAATTAGCACAACTTGAGTGGTCATCACAATGAGCCAGGACCTTGAGAAATATTGGTCATCTTAGAATAATCCATTGTTTCCTATGATGTAATTATGAGCAAGTTGGTGTCAAAAGTCATAGAAGACAAATCTAATGGGATCAGAATTATGCCGCTGCAGCCTCACTCCTCCTCCTCCAACTTCTGAAGGAAAATGGAGAGATCAGATGTCAAGGTGACTGGAAAATGGCCTAGTCCTTCGTGGAATTTTAAAAGAAAAGCATAGTAATAATTGTATGAAAAAGAGTCCCTACGCTAAGAATAGAGAGGAGGGTGGGAATAAGTGAGTGCTAAGAACTAAGAACACTGGAATGATAGGGCTACAAACCATTCAACAACAAACCATTGACATTGTGTTCATAGTATCATAACTAGCAGGGTACCAACATGTGGTAGTGATGTAGGTTGGGGTTCTGGGAACCCTGATGATGCAGTTTCTGGGAACCCTGAAATGTCAGGGTTCAGGGACTTAGAGGAGATATTAAGCTTGTCCCTAGAAGGGAATCACTTTCTCTTCCCAAGTCAGTGCTGTCTCCATACACTTGGCCTTCACTACTAGAGCCTCGTTGGTATTGTATCCCTCTTCTGGGGCCCTCTTGCCCTCCCAACCACTACTGGAGTCAAGGTTGCATTCCTCTTTCAGGAATGGGCCACTTTTTAAACTAAGAACTGTGCACAGAGTGGAACTGTCCCTTCTCTGTTACCTCTTTCCCCGTTGTTTATTTTAGCATAGTTACAGGTAATTAAGGTCCTGATAATTGATATGGAACATTCAGTAAGTCACATCTTCTCTTTGCCTTGGTTTCTTCTTCTGTCAGACTGAAAAATGATTTGCTATATTTGCCATTTATAAGTATAAAATAAGATGATATATGTGACTCACTTTGAAAAAGTTGAAATTGTTATGAGAATATAAAGTATAAATAATAGAATTTCAGAGCTAAGAGAACTTTAAAGTTTATCTAGTCCCACCCTTTTCTCTTACAAATAAGAAAACTGAGGTCTAGTGAAATCAAGTGATTTACTCAAGGCCACTCAGCTAATTGCTTATTCAAATACTTCAAATGAGTTATGATTTTGACCATGTGGGTGTTTGCTTTACTGATGCAGACTGCAACCTCCCCATATCTTACTGTATATCTCAACCCATTGCTATATGGAAAAACAAAACCAAATTCTTTGGAGAGCATTTAGAAGGAGAATTTTAGATTGCTCCTCAAGTGATATTTCCTCCAGGCCCAGAGATAGTCCTGGTTTATGCATTGAAGTTGTGAAACTTTTCCAAGAAAACACTTTCTTAAACCTGGAAATGATACTGAGTGAAATGAGCAGAACCAGGAGAACATGATACATAGTAACAGCCACAATGTGTGAGGACTGTTACTAATGGACTTAGCCCTTCACAGCAATGCGAGGACCTAAAATATTCTCAAAGGACTCTTAAGGCAAAATGTCATCCACATCCAGAGAAGGAACTATGGAATCAGAATGTAAAATGAAGCAGACTATTTTCTCTTGTGTTTTGGTTTGGTTTGGTTCGGTTTTTCTCATGGTTTCTCCCATTCATTTTGGTTCTTCTGTGCAACATGACTATTTTGAGGATATGTTTAGAGGAAATGTATGTGTAGAACCTATATGAGATTGCATGCCATCTTGGGGAGGGAGTGGGTAAGGGGAGGGAGAAAATTTAGAACTTATGGAAGTGATTGTTGAAAACTGAAAACAAATAAATTAATTAAATTTTTAAAAAAGAAAGGATTTTTATAAAACTTAAAACACTAAAACAAGCTTGTTGAATGAGAAAAAAATAAAATAATTTCTTACAATGACCACTTTTTCTGTGGTTAAATGTAACTTAAGGAATGAGATGGGGTGTAATCAATCTATAAGCTATTATTTAGCATTGCCCATTTATTAGGCACTATGCTAAGGGCTGGTTTACAAAGGCAAACCGACAGAGTTCATTCTTTGCTTTGACACATGTTACAGTCCAATGGTAGAAGTGGCATATATACAGTGAGTTATGAAGAAGACATACACAAAGTCAAATACAATCAGGTTGTCAAAAGACATTATTAAGGAAACAAGTGTTTACAATGTGCCAGGTACTGTGTTAAGCAAATACTCTATTCCTGGAGTTAAAAGGAGCTCACATTATAAAGGGGATTGAGGTGAGAGGAGGGGGAAGGAAAGAAAATGCAAAACATTGTATATATAAGATGCATACAGTATAAATGAAAGATAATCTCAGAGGGTAGCCACTAGAGTTTGGGGGACAGCAGAGGTTTCCTGCAAACAGTAATACTGAAGGGGGAAAGTATTGATATCTAGAGAAAAGAGGAAATACCTTTCACTGTTTAAAAAAACCTTTTAAAAAGAAACAGAACATTTCAGTGAATAAAAAGAGGTTGGAATTCATTCAAGTAGGATGGAAAGCCACTCCAAAGATGTGGAAACAGGAGAGGAATATATATATGAAAATCAGGAAGTAAACTGGTATTGGGAGGTGAATTAATGTTAAAATATTGATTAAACACTCTACATATCAGGAATTGTGCCAAATACAAGGTAAACAAAGCACAAAAAAACCCTTCTCATGGAGTTCCTATTTTAATGGGACAAGATAGCACATAAAGGGAAGATATCTAGTACTGCTTGATGAGAGAGATAGCAAGGTGTGACTGTAGGCAGTATTTGGCAAATAAAAGCCCAAGTCCCAGAGCACAGGGTGATTTGAGGAGCTGAATTCCAAGGTTTCTGTGGCTTCAAGATGAGAACAATGCCCACAGCAAAGGTAGTGCTGCCTAGAAAATGTGTCCTGGAAGGTGCGTGAGAAATGTCACCTGAGGGAGAAGGAAATATACAACATCAATTGATGCGGAAAGAGACAATAAGGAACAAAAGGAGAAACCTTGCAGGGAAATGCAGGTACAGTATATAAGTTCATGGCCTAGGTTCCTAGAGGGAAAAGAAGATTACCCATGGACTGGTACAGGTAGTTTAAAGTGAAAACAGCCCAAGGCAAAAGGCAGGATAGTGTTCAACCAGACCTTCCATAATTTCAAGGACAGAGAGCTGGGAGAAATTTTCATGTGACCCAGACAGAACAAATGTGATGAGGGAAGACAGGCTGTGTAATCAAGGTCTCTTGACCCCAAAGTTACCCTTGAAGTTTCTAGCTAGTCATGGAGTATTGTTTCTACAAGATATATTCACCTGTTGCCTGCAAATGTTGGTGTAACATTTGGTTGGGAGGGCTTATTTCTATTGGGCAGCTAGAATTGTAGGCATTTTCTACATGTGGCTTTTGCTACATTCAGGAGCAAGATGAGTTCTACATAAACAGCTTCCTATGAGGCAACTGTACTGCCAAAGGGAAGACCTAGGACCCTCTCCACCTCCCTTGAGGCAAGATGGGCTCTCTAGAAATGTTCC
>CM053772.1:182776407-182796265 GCA_028658325.1 Potorous gilbertii | reverse complement strand
GTGTGTGTGTGTGTGTATGTATGCTTGTTTCTGTCCCAGTATCTTTGCTCAAGTAATATCAACTTGGGATATATTTCCCACTCTACTCTCTCACTCCTTAATTAAATCCTATGATTCTTTCAAGGTCAAGTCAATAGGAATAAAGGTGATAATCTCTGATAATAAATCTTTTTATTACTGTTTTACTCATTAATTTATATACAATTATATATATATATTATGTACATATGTGTTTAATCCATATAATATTAAATTCAAAAAATACCTTCAGTATTAGCATTTTGAAAATTTACTAGAAAAAGAATAAATTCAGTAAAGACTTATAAACAACTCTGGATATCAAATACACATAATTTTTATTTCTGATCATTTTTTCAGGGATCCCTTCCATTTCTACTTTTCATTTTCAAATATTTTTGTTCTCAGGTTATAAGTCCTTCAATAAGGCTAGATGTCTCCAAAGGCAACCTGGTAAAGTAAATTGATACTTTTGGCCAATGCTGAAGATAAACATAACCCAAACTATTCTTTTCTCCTCAAAAATGTACATATCAAAATTTGATCACAGGAGCGCTTGATATGGCTATACATATTTGTAATGTTTTTTATTTTTCTTGCCTACTCAGTGAGTGATGGGGTAGATGAAGGAGAGAGAGAATGCAAAACTGAAAAAATAAAATAAAATGGAATTTTTAAGTGTCTGATAGACTAAAGTAAAATGCATTTCTCCTTGTCTATGAAAGGTAAAATAGCTAGACTATGTGATTTACCTATCTATATGTCCACGCAGTTGTTGTTGTTTGTCCTTTACTCTCCAAGAAGCCCACGACATCAGGGAGATGATGCTATAACATGCAAATTAATTGGATTTAAGTGAGGGAGGGCGTGCAAAGTCACCAGCCTCACTTTCTTCTCCAAAGTCATCTGGATCCAGCGGTCAGATATGGATCAGGACAACTGATGATGGCCCAGAATACAGTGGGAGACTTTGACCTTTTCAAGCTAAGTCTTTAAGAGGTCCCAGTCTGACTGAGGCAATGCCCATTCAATGATGTAAGACAGTAAGAAATGAGGTAGAAAATGGCTTCTTTACCTAATCAAAACAAAAAAATCTATTTGGGAGGGGAAGGTCCTCAGGGTTTCTGGTCAGAACAGAAACAATTGCTATTTATGTTCATTCTTAGCCAATCAGTACCCAACAATATTTTGGGGGGAAGGAGCAAAAGGAAAACTTTCATTTTGTAGATTAAAGACACACAAGCACACATATATATTATATATATATATATACATACATATATATGTATGTATATATATATATATATATATATATATTCCTATAACATATGCAAGTGTGTGTGAG
Organism: Potorous gilbertii; assembly: GCA_028658325.1. Taxonomy (NCBI): domain Eukaryota; kingdom Metazoa; phylum Chordata; class Mammalia; order Diprotodontia; family Potoroidae; genus Potorous; species Potorous gilbertii. The sequence goes on along the minus strand of CM053772.1, from coordinate 182,794,902 downwards.
TGTGTAGTCTTCATCTTCAAGTTCTTAGATTGGTGGGTCATTGTGGGGAGGTGGGGAGGGTTGGATTTGATTGATTGGTTTATGTAAAGATTTCATGAAACCTGATAGGTATCACAATTGATAGGCTGCTAGACCTGGAGTCAGGAAGACCTAACTGCAAATTCTATCTTCAATACTCACTACTTATAACAATCTGGGCACATCACTTAACCTACCTTTGCTTCATTTTCCTTATTTGTGAAATGAGGGGTTTGGATATATCCTCTAAGGTTCCCCTCTACATCTAAATCTTATGACCCCTTGACTGAAATAAGCGTTTGCCATTTCCTAGCTAACAGAAAATACCTAATAGCATCCCTCTTTCTGCTTTCACAGACCTAATATGTATCCATGCATTTACTTAAGCTCAATATGAATCAAGAATGACTTTTACCCTGTACAACAGAATCATAATAGCAAAATAGCTGGCGTTGCTGTATAGTTTTGTGATTAGAGTTCTCTTTTGTTTTCAAATGAAAATATGGGGCATAAAAATAACTATAACAAATAATAACAAAGACATAGTAACAAACTTTGTAACTTGAGTATTTAAACATATTGCTATAGTTTATGGCTTTATATGTCGCCAGTTCCACATTTGCTTTTCTGCAAAGAATTCACCATAATTTACCAAACCTACTAATTTAAGCGGCGTTTCTTCACTCTAAGTGAAGCCATGAAAACATTATAAGGTAAACAATACATTTTAAATGGTTTCTTCAGTATAGGAGACAAGGATGAAAATGATGATGGGGTTCAAAACCAAATAAATATTTTAAGAATATACAATGCACAGGAAAATAAGGAGAACTCACTTTATTACCCCTGTAGCTCATAGGGAGCCATTCATTGTGTTCTCTCTGTGTGCAAATCACTCTGCTCAGCACTGGATAAGGGAAAAGTACATGATTCCTGCCCTCATGGAACATAGCAAGATGATTTGGAGGAGTTTAAAACACCAAGCATATTCAACCTAAATTTTAAAAAATCTATCAAATATATGTAAGTGATAATATGAGGAAAAGTTATTCATTCCAGTCCCCTTATTGAGAAAACTGAGGAGGAGGGTGATTGTGACTTTGAATCACCTGAGAATTCAAACTCAAATCTTGCTGACTCCAAGGCTAACACTCCATTGATTAAACTGCCTTGCTTTCCATAATGCAACATTATAAAAATATAACAGAAGTCATAAAGTCCTAAGTAAAACTAATAACCATTATCAACTGGGTAAACTAGACCTCTGAAATCCAAAGAAGACATCTTGAAAAATGTCAAATTTTAACCACGTATTGAAGGACAGATTTTTCAACGGTAGAAAGATTCTCTTCAGGGCAGAAGAAATATGGTAAAGACAAAGAAGCAGGAAAATGCTATGTCTGTACAAAGATAGAAAGTATCACATGAGAAGAATTTTACAATATTACACCAAGAAATAGAGAGGGGTCAGGTCATTGCTGTCTTTTTTCTCTCCTCCAAGAGTACAGGTAATAGACTATAGAATAAAGATCATCGGTTCATGAGTCAGAATTGGTTCTTATTCCACCTTTGTGATCTTGGGCAAGTCATTTAATTTTCCTGGGGCTCAACTTCCTTATTTGTAAAACGAGAAGTGAACTAGATGGTCTGTGAGGTCACTTTTAGCACTAGATCCGTGATTCTATAACTGAGGTTATATAATAGAGGTATTCATTACTGATAGTGAATTTGCAAGGTACTGATTCGAAGTATTTACTTGAGGCTCTGATATATAATTATTCACCTGTAGGCAAAATAATTGCAATGGTGTGCCACAGAAGCCAATTTTCAATATTTCCTTTTAGTATCCCTTCCTCAAGCTGTAGAGAAAGTTGGGGGTGGGGAGAGGGTATAAGGGAAGGAGGGAGGGAAGGAGAGAGAGAGAGAGAGAGACAGAGACAGAGAAAGACAGACAGAGACAGAGAGAGAGACAGAGACAGAGACAGAGAGAGAGAGAGAGAGAAAGAGAGAGAGAGCCCTTTGGGCTAAAAAGTTTACGTCAAGAAATATTAATAATGAAATAACTCCCTTTCCTTTAGGCCATAAAGAAATACATTGCATTAATTAATGTAGCCTCAGAACAACGCTAGCTCAAATAGCCTGTTGTAAGTTCATCACCTGAGTGAACATAAGGAAAATAGCTGTTTGTTCAGGCATGGTATTTAAAGGGTACCAATAGAACTCCCTCAAGAAATGCTGTGAACAAGCATCTATTGTGAATTTGCTTGTGCCCTTCTGCTAAAGAACCCCAGAGGTCATCTGTGCATGGATTTGGCTCTGTAACAGTCTATGCTCAATTGTATTCAGACACAACAGCTGGATGTAAAGTACTCACAGAAAAATCTATTATTTCAACATGTGCACAGGTCATCATAATTCCTTTGTTTTGGATTCCATCTTTAGCATAGGCAACAACTTGATGTGTGGAGGATAAAATGCTTTAGAATGGTAAAGGGGGCATGGGGCAGCTACAATTCAGTAGCTGTAATGCTGGTTCTTATTTCTGAATTTGGCTTTGTTACATCAATTCACTATTTCCCCACCAATTCAATTGAAACCTATTGACCTGTAAATACAATTACATATTTTATCATTAAATTAACAAAACACATTAATTTCTGAATATAGTAACAAATTGTGTTAATGAAAAGCAAAATCTTTATGAAAAAGCATGTACTACATCCACAATGACTTCTTGCTGAATGAGCATTTAAACCTAATTTATCCTCTTACTGTCAATGAATGCTAATTAACCATGTATTCCTAGTCATTGTATAAAATAAAATTAGGGGAAATAGAAGGGGGAAAATATTCACCTTAGTGAATTCATATTTGCTTGCTATTCAAATGGAAAAAAAATAATTTATATCAAAAACTATGCAGCCTATATCCTTGACACATTTGGCACAGGCTACATTGTCATACTTTGGTCATTTAATGATTTAATTTTTCACAATTTAAATAAATAATTTAAGTAATAATTCCCAAGCCCTTTTACCTTTTCCTCTTGTCAGTATGGGGCAGCTAAGCCACAGAGTGGGTAGAGCCATAGTCCTGGAATAAGTTCAAACCCGGCCTCAAACATGTATTAGCTGTGTGACCGTGGGCAAATCTCTTATACCTGTTTACTTCAGTTTTCTCATCTGTCACATGAGTTGGAGAAAGAGATGGCAAAACATTCCACTATCTTTACCAAAAAAAAAAACTCTAAATGTGGTCATGAAAAATCAGATGTGACTAAATAACTAGAAAGCATATACATTTTTTTGGTGGAAAAAAATACAACCATGGTACATAGTATTTGCAGTCCTACGGAAAAAATCATTTATCTTCCATATTATCTAATATTGGGATCCTCTGCTATTTTTGGGTATTTACTACTACTCTCTCCCCTGGTGATTTTACATATATTGCTAAATGCCAGGATTGTCACACTTGTGTCCTGGCTCTGGGATCTCAGGGATCTCTGTTTTTAAAGGTTTCCAAAATCTTCTCCATTAATAATTTCTGCACTGTAGGATTACCATGATTTATCATGTTTCCATTCTCCTTTTCTCCAATAGGATGAGTTTTGTACCTAGAACTTGCTTGTCCGTCCAGAGGTGTGTTCAAGTCAGTACTGTCTATCTTGCAAGGACAGAATTTCCAATTTTCAGAAATTGGCAAGCTAAAAATTAGGGCTTGGTTTATTGTGCTGTCAATTGTCTAGACTAAATAAAAAGTTTATAATGAAGATAAAACTTCAAAGTGTAGGTGTGTATGCATGTGTGTATATACAGATATGTATACATATACATGCATTTTACACACATGTGCATGTATATACATTTACATACACATGTATATCTATCTGTATTTTATTTTTTCCCAGAGAGCTGTACTTGTTAAACCTTTACCAAAACAGCCTGATATTGTTCTATGTACAGTGCTTGAGCTCAATAAGGCTGCAAGAAAAGGCTAAGGGTATGAAGTCAGGCCTCACACCAGAGTCCTAATGACTGGCAGATGAAATGATGATGAGATGATGATGACGACTGCCATTTATATAGTGCTTTAAAATTTATGAAGTGCTTTACATTGATTATTTCATTTGTGCCTAACAATGCACTTGAGTATACCCTTTTAGTTACGTTAGGGCCAAGTGAGCCTCTTTTTGTTAACTGTTCATGATTTATCAGTGCCTAATTTCACCCTAAAATCAACCTGACCTAATAAGGTGCCATAATCAGACTCCTGCTTAATACTTTATTCTTCCATAAATGAGTAGCAAGGAAGGAGCAGATTCCTGGTAATATCTTCATTTGATGCCAATGCAAACATTAGCTTAAACCTGAATAAATCTTTGTGAATTCTTGCCAGAAAGCTTCTAAACCTACTCAGTTATTCCCATTGATCTCTCTTTTTTTTATTTTCCAGTCCTTTCATTTCAGATGTCTGCAATAAACACTGGTTTCTCAGAAGAGGTAACTATGGCTAACTTCGGTTGGGATCCCTTGAGATCTGTATTCCACATACTCTGGTGTTTGGGGGGGAAATGACAAATAGTACAAGAGTAAGTCTGTACAGAGCAAGTCTGCTTGGAAATAACAAAATTAGTTCAGGACAGTTTTTGGTGGAGAGTGAAGTTCCACAAGATTTTTTCTGTTCGTAACTAAAGCCACTTAAAAATGTAAATTGTAAACATAATTCATTAAATGTTTTGAGCCCAGAGGCAATCTATGCATTGCCAAACTCCAGGATAGTTGAATTTAGTCCAACCCAAGTATCCACAAATTTTAATTCCCTTTCTTGCATTTTCTGTAGAAAAATGAAAACTCAGGATGCCCCTAAAATTATCTTCTTTATCAAACAATTGTTTTTTAAAAAGTAGGTAATTAGTAGCCAAAACTGTTGAAATGACAAAATAACCCTTTCTGATTAAGCTTATCCTTCATTTCTTTCAAGAACAATACAAGATTGACAACCAAAGACTGATGGAGGAGATTCACCATTACTAAAACAATTTCTTCCAAAAATCACAATTCAGTGGTTCCCTGCTGGTTTCTTTTGAATTATCTGAGAGCCAGGGAAAGAAAAAGGCTCTAAGGTACTATGAGGTTTCAAAGCCTCATGGGAAGGGTCTTCCACCTGCCCCCAACTGCAGCTCCACCACCACTGACACCCTGTTTTCTCTCTTTTCTCAACCATCTCCAGAGAACGTTTTTCTTTCCTCTCTCATTGTATAGAAGCTCCATCCTCCATGTATGTATGTACTTTACATACATGGTATTATTATATCCTCCTAAAAGTCACATGAAGAAGACTTTATTATTTTTGCCTTTGAGTTTAGGAAACTGAGGCTCAGAGACTTTAAAGTCCATAGTCACACATCTAAAATGAATCAGAGAGAAGATTATATAACCTAGGTCTGTACCTCCTGAACTCTAAATCAGTATTCTTTCCACTATACTGCATTAACTAATATGTATACTAATATGTGTGAGGAATATACTGTCTGGGTGTGTGTTATTCAGATATATTTTGAAGTATTTTATCTACATTTGTTTCACCTACTTCAATTTTTTTTCAAGGCAGAAGTCTAACCTTCCTTCCATTTTTACAAAGAAACATCATATCATGTACACAATGGCTTTAAATATATTTTTAATGTCAATAGACCTAGGTGCTCATTTGTCAAATGATAAATTACTAAAATTTAAAACAGAAACTGGAATTGGAGTAATATAGTTGATATACATTTTCAACCCTGACTGAAGTCCCCATCAGTAAACTTTATAGAACCAGTCTAACCTATACCAATTTCTGTCTCCTCAATTCACACATAGTATTTTTGCCTATGCCATTCATGTTAGCAACTTCAAATTATAAAGCAATGGAGTTCATATTTAATTATGTCACTTGCTGAGTTTGTATAAATGAATGCATTCAATGTTGGTTGAATTTGTTAAGTATGAATTCTCTGTGTGACTTGCTATTCCAGTGGTATTATAACATATCTGCTCTATCATATAGATACTTCCAGATACTCCCTATTGGTATCCATAAAGTTCAGAGGGAGGACAATGAAAAAAGAGTCCCAAACAAGTGCAGTGGAATCACTGTGATAAATTAATGACGGGACATGGACCAGAGTCACAAGGATGGACATGAGTGAGTTGCAATCTTCATCACTGGAGGGAATTGCCACACTGATGAGATGATGAATCTAGTGGATTATTAGAATTATAAAACAATGAGCTGGTTACTATGGCAGATAGAAAGGAACCAAACATGGTCAAGAACTTTTGTGTTATTTGTTCACTTTAGAGTATTAAGGTCCAGGTAGCAATTTAAAAATTAAGATATTATACTTTGCAAATAAATGCTTTGCTTACTTAGTCTCCTTACAGGACTATCTTTACTAATAAGTTCAGTTATTTAATATGAGAAAAAATTAGTGTGCCAGAGTATTTATGGAGTGATTTTGACCCTTTACTTGAATTATCATTGAATAATGTAAGGAAGTTTTGGTGTGTGTGTGTGTGTGTGTGTGTGTGTGTGTGTGTGTGTGTGTGTCCCACATAACTCATCAAAGTTAAAGCATCTAAAAGACTTCTGAAGCTAAATGGGAACTGTTTTTCTTGGAAAAGCAAAGGTCGAAGAAGATGAAATGCAGTCTATTAGCTCATCCACAATAGAGATCTAGAAAGTTTTAAACAAAGTAAATGAACTGAAAACACTATGGACAATGTTTTGTTTTGTTTTTCCCAATTCTGCAGAGGTGGGAATAAAATGTATTTCTTCAAAAACTAGCTTTATATATTTTGAAGGACAATACAATAATACTAATGAATCAAAGTCTAATAATTAGTACCAAGGTCTACATCACTGGTGTACATCCTTTTCAATAAAAGACTTACTTTTTCACATAAAAAGGGCCTGATGATAATTCTATTAAAACTAATTGAAAAGATGCATTAAGACAAAAAGGTTCTATAAATCAAGTTATTGTTCAGTTCTTTCAGTCATGTCTGAATTTTTGTGAACTCATTTGGGGTTTTCTTGTCAAAGATACTGGAGTGGTTTTACTATTTCCCTCTACAGTTCATTTTACAGATGAGGAAACTGAGGTAAACAGCATTAAGTGATTTGCCCAAGGTCACACAGCTAGTAAGTGTCTGAGGTCATATCTTCCTGACTCTGGGACCACCAGTCTATCTACTGCATCACCAAGCTACCCTATAAATCCAGTAATTCATTAAATAAATTTATATTTACCCATCGCAACAATATCTATATATGTTTTAGGGGCAGCTAGGTGGTGCACCAGTACAGGAGTCAGGAGGACCTAAATTCAAATCTCACCTCAGACACTTGACACTCACTAGTTGTGTGACCCTGGGCAAGTCATTTCACCATAATTGCATCATCCTGGGTCATCTCCAGTCATCCTGATGAATATCTGGTCACTGGATTCAGATGGCTCTGGAGGAGAAGTGAGGCTGGTGACCTGCACAGCCCTCCATCCCTCAAAACAAAGTCAGGTACAAGTCATGTCATCACTTCTCTGATGGTATGGTCTTCTTTGTCAACGAAGGATGAACACACACATACATTTTAAAATAGTAAAACATACAATACAGTGCATTTATTTAGCCTACAGAATATATATCTACTTCTCAGGCTGAATCATTTCATTATATTTGGTTGAATAAATTCATTCATGGGTACTAGTCCACAACGTTTTGGTTATGCTTATGATGCCAAATTTATTTCCTTGTATCAGAATATCTACCTCATCTGTCTTGTTACTCATATTCTGTGTATTTTTATATTCATCTCCAATATTTAATTACTAATTATTCTCTTAGAATGATTTTTTAAAATACATAATTTTAAAAGGCAAGTTACTCAAAGGTTAAAAAAAAGAGGAAAGGATGAATTTGTATTTTATTTCCATTCAAAAAGACATTGACCAACCAGCTTCTGCTCAGGAGGCTTGTCTTACAACAAATTGTCTTGTTGGGTATCAGTGTTTGTCAGCCAAAAAATGAGGTTCTTAGTGAAAGGGTGAGGGGAAGAAGTAGTAAGTAAGAAGGTAAAGAAATCCATAAATGATAGAGAATGAGGTGAACTTGAACCTTCCTAGACTGTCTTATTGAGGAATCTTACCAGCAGAGAACTACAGGAGAGAAGCCTGCAGTCACAGACTAATGACTCAGCTGAGTTACTTTAGCTTCCACACCAAAGAAGTGAACCCAAGGAAAAGTGCAGAATAACAGGGAACCATGTGAAAAATGGGAAGCATTATTAGAAAACCGAGGAAAAAATGCTGCAGGCTTTTGGAGCATTGCTGACAGAAAGCAAAACTCAGCTGTGTGAAATCTATAGCAGAGGTAGATGAGAAAAAAGGTAGGAAAAATGAGAAGCTAATGGATTCATTCATGAATACACATTTAATAACGATGAATTCATTCATAACATGCATGCCATTGCTGAAGGCTATATCTGTAACCAAGGACACCTCTCCTAAAAAATCATCTTTGGGTAGGTCAGAAACATCAAATTTGCAAGATAATTTTAAAAGCAAGGACTTCTCTCAAGAATTTTTTAAAGTGCACTTTATCACCTTCTTTCAAATGATCAATTAAATATTAGAAATATCCAGCGACAATGCTGTTTTTGCTTTTGGAAATCTCCCTCAAAATTCTCAAGCAAAACACTGTGATAAAAACCTGCATTGATAGGCAGGCCAACTGAAGTGAAAATATGTCACAAAGATCAGAGTAAACAGAAAAAAAATTGCATAAATTATCCTATTAAAATGAAATTGGATATTAGTCTTAATGTACTTTTAAAATACTTTGTCAACTTAAAATGTGCCTCTTATTAAAATCAGTAATTTTTTGTTTCATTTTTTCTAAGGATTAAAAAATTTGAGTATCATCTATATTCTACCATAAGAGTTGAAAGAGACTTCACCTTGCCTAAGATTTTTAAAAAGTTTTGGTTTAGTTTGTTTTTATATCATCTACATTTCCCAAATGAACCCCTCCTCTCCCCTTATAATGGAATACTCTCCCCCTTAAAAGAAGTAGTTTTTAAGGTAGAAAAAAAAGTCAGCAAAATTAACCAACACATCAGAAAAAAGTTCAATAGTCTCTCTATACTTCAAAAAAGGTAAAATAGGTATGTTCTCATGATTCGTCTTTGGGATCAAGTGTTTTTGTTATTTCTACATAGCATTCTGCTTCTTTCGTTTTTGTTCTCTTATTCTTTCCATTTGTTTTTCCATTTTCATTGTTGCAGTCATTGGTTATGTTGTTTTCCTCATTTCACTCACTTCATTTAGCATCAGATCATATAATGCTCCCCAGGTTTCTCCATATTCATCATTCTTATAGCAATAGTATTCCATCACATTCATATACCACAATGTGTGTAGACATTTTCCAATCAATAAGCATCTACTTCATTTCCAGGTCTTTGCTACTCTAGAAAGCGCTTCTATCAATCTTTTGCTATAAATAGGACCACCTAAAAATTTACTGGGGTAAAATGAGACCAGAATCTAGTAAAATAAAGTTTTATAGGGACAAAAATGTTACATACTTTTTAAAAAAATCTACTTTATTGCCACAGAATGGGAAAGGTATAGCTAGTCAATAATTCATATTATATGTATATATACATATATATGGGTTTTAGAATATTACAAACAATATATTTTAATGGTGTGACATGGCAAATAAAAAAACTAATATTCTTAGAGGTCATATTAATAGAGACATAGTCAATAATGAGGAAGATTAAACTACTTCTGTACTTTGACTTGGTTAGATCACACAAGTAATATTGTTTTCAGGTTTTCCATCCTTGGAAGAACTTTAACAAGGTGGGAAATTGCCAGGGTATTGAATGAGAATTAGAGAATGTTTAACTTAGAGAAAGGATTTAGGTGTGACATATCTATCTTCTAGAATTTAAAGGACTGTCATGAGAAAAAGGAGTTAAACTTGCTTTGTTGGACCCTGGGCACAGAAACAGAAACAAGGTATAAAAATCATAAAGAGGCAGTTTTGGACTTCATGTAAGTCTTGCTAACCATTTGTCTAGGCAAAACATTTAAGAATACTAAGGAGTGCTCGGCACTCTCTTACCATTTCCAAAAGTTTTAGAATAACTTCCTTCCATCTTTCATGAAAATGGTGACCTGCTTCCTTTTTGATTAATATGGATATTACTAGTCTTATCCATAGAGGAAAGGACAGTTTAACAAACAGAATTTCCAACAAATACGTCTTATAGAGATGTGCACACAACAAGGCTTTTGCCCTGTTCCAGCAAAAATTGAAAATCAAGGGGATGTGTCCTAAGGAGTTAGGTATGTTGAGCCCTTCATAAGAGCCCTTGGGGTCTTCAAAGTAAAACTCTAACTTGTATTCTAATTATCATATCAGTACACAAAGATTCTCTGATTTCACTTATGTAGGGAATTCTGGTGTGGGAGCCACGCACCCTCCATGATAGGTGACAAGTCATCTGAGATGCAATAGAAGTGTCTTGGTGAGCTGCCTGAAGCACATAGAAGTACAATATATCTGAATGTCACAAAGTTGGTCAATCTTAAAGGCAGGTTTTGGATTCAGGTCTTCTTGATTAAAGTCCAGTCTTCACTATGCTGCCTGGCTCTCCACTCCCGTATGTATTTAGTAAGTTTAAAAATAGGAATGAAATATGGCTGGTAGCAATAAGGATAAAATACATCAGAGAATTTGACCTGATGTAAAACTAAAAGGTTGTGGGTGGTTCTTTAGTTGCTCACCCACCATTAATCTTATGGCATTATCATCTGATTTTCAAACTATTCAAAGCAGATTTTCATTTTTATTAATATCAGTACTCTGTAGCAACAGCTGTTAACATAATCTAGCATTGCAACTGCAACAGATGCCCATATGGTTCCTATGTAGTGTTAGTGAGAGCATCATTTCTTTAAAAAAGCATTAGTATGTATAGGAATATCCATAGTCAAATGAATGATACTAAATTGAGAGTAACAACACAAGTTATAATAATTCAACATTACTATTTATATCAAGTACAGCAATTTACACCAAAATGTAGCAAAATCGAAAGTAATTAACCAAAATGTTCAGAATGTGTTTTTAACAAAAGAATCAGAATTATTTTACATATTTCTTTACCTTCTCTTTTTTTAAGTAAAACTATATCAGATGCCTTGCTGGCTTTCCCCTTTGGGGAAATTAAGAAAAAAATGATTGAACTGGCATTTAGCTGATTCTCCTTGCCAATCATTTTCTTGCATGTCATGAATAAGGAACATTAGGTATATAAATCATCTTGCCCCACATCATTCAATGCCAGAAGGTTGAAAAATATATTGTATATCTTTCTATAAAAACATAATCTTTCATCTCAAAAGATGTCTGTGTGTCTGTTCTAAGCAGCTGATATTGTGCTTTGAGAAATCATGTTAATGGTAAGAGACTTTGTCAATTCACTAAGCAGGATCCTACTATGCTTAAGAAAGACACTTTACATCACACTAAAGAGATAAAAGTATCAATTATGGAAAAGCCCTAATAAAATTGGAATATCCATTTGTCTGCCATATTTTGAAAATAACCTTTTCTCATATATGTTGAATGGAAATTAGCATTTCAAAAAATGTGCCCATATAATGGAATAGTTTAAAAATAGAAGGCAGAGAAGTTGTATCAATTGGAGAAAAAGAGGGAAGTTTCCAAAGAGACTGATATCATCACTGGAATTTTGAAAAAGGATACATGGAATGTGAAAATGAGGGCAAGTAGTAGCATATGAATTCAAAACTTTGTCAGACTCGTGTATGGGCAAAAGGGCTAACGGTCTGATTGAGATGAGGTCAACAAAGAATGCGAGGGAAAATAAAACTCGTTTAGTTCTAACGTAAAAAATAGATGGGCAGCTGGGTAGTACAGTGGATAGAACTCTGGGCATGGAGTCAGGAAGACTCATCTTCATGAGTTCAAATCTAGCCTCTGACATTTATTCATTATGTAACCCTGGGAAGATCACCCTGTTTGCCCCAGTTCTTGATCATTTTGAGCTGAAGATGGAAATGGCAAACCTCTCTACTATCTTTGCCAAGAAAACTTTAAAGTGGGGGCTCCAAGAGTTGGATACGAGTGAAACAATTGATCCCCAACAATATAAAAATAGAAGATTGAAAAATGATGTGAATTTTACACAAAGTAGAGGTAATGATGGAATATTAGACAATGAAATATTGGAATAAAATGATGAACAATGGGAACATGGAAGACCTACTATTATTTTGTTCCTTTATTCTCTGTCAAGGAAAATCATCCTTTGACTGTAAATGAAACATATCCAGTTCCTTCTAACCATTGTCATATATCACCATCTCAATGCTATTCATTAACCTGGTTGACCTACTTTGAAATTTGAAGGAACTAATGTTTTATTAGCCTACACTTCGTGTGAACACAACAATCATCTTCAAGTATCTGATGGAATGTCATGTGGAAGGAGGATTCGTTTTGTCCTGCTTTCCTCCAGAGACCAAAGATAGCCTTATTTCTGCTCTCCTTGGGAAGTTATAGGAGGCAGTGAATTCCTCATCACTAGTGCTCTTCTATTGAAGTCCAGATGACTCATTTTTCGGTGGAGTACTGAGCAGATTCCTATTCAATTATAGTCTGAACTAAGGCTTCCGAGGCTCTGAAATTATTCCTAGACTTCAGGCTTGCAGTCACTTATTTCAAAGGACAAATACCTCTTTTAGCTCTGGAATCTCAATCAGTTATGGCTAGCAGCCATAACTTTCCTTTTTTAGCCCAACTTTCCTTCTCTGAGGTAAATGCTGGTATTCCATTATTAATAACAGGCAATATTTAAGTAGTATTTTTAGGTTGGCCAAGGACTTTAGAATGTTTCTTTTCATCTTTATATTAACTCTGGCAGGCAGATGCTGCTGTTATCTCCACTTTACATATGAGAAAACTGAGGCAGGCTGAGATTAAGAGAATTGCCCAGGCTTGTAACCGTCTTGAGCAAGAATTTAAATGCAGGTCTTCCTGATTTTCAGTCCAGCACTTGATGAACTGTGTCTCCTTTACCTGCAAAGCCTTCAAATTCCATTGCTGATGTTTGGATTTTATGCCCATTATGTTCTAGGAAAATCTGATCCAGAATGGAAGAGGGAGTAATATAATTTGAAACCTTTCCTCTTGAGTTGATTCTCTAAAAATGAATCATAAGAAATAACAATTTTTAGCAAGAATCTCAGTTATTATCAGTGCCTTTAGAACCATGGCACCTTTTGCCCACTTTCCTACCCTTAGTTAACTAAGGGAAAAAGTGGAGAGAAATACTTTCCATCTTTCTTTGTTGGACTCTTGTGGTTCAGAAGCTACCTGGGTGGCATTTATATCTGTACCCATGAGTCAAGCATCATGGTTCATGTCATCAGATTTTATTGTGTGTCTATTGTGTCAAAAAATTTCCTTCCTTTTCAGGCAACTGTTTGGCATGAGATCAGCAGGTTTCATGTATCACAAATCAACTTCCAATAGCAACTGAGCAGCACATCCACTAAAGAAGAACTTTCTGCAGGGGAAGGGATTGGCATACTATGTGGAAGGCAGGCTGCCAATATCCTTTCTTTTATATGTATGCTTATTTTATGCTATGCTATTAGATTGTGTGACTGGAGACCACACTTTTCCTTCTCAGTAAATCTAGTACCAAGTCATATCCAAACCTTCAAATTAGGAGGTATATCAAGCTTACAAAGAGAAGCTAATAGCATTCCAAGCTTTTTTTTCTTTTAATTAATAGATATCAAAGCAAGAAAAAACAATGCAAGGTCTTACCTGCATTACCTACCACATAATCAGGTCCAGCAATTAAAAAAAAGTCTAGGTGTACCCAAAAAGGAAGGGAAAGAAAAGAAAGATAAAGAGAAGGAAGGAAAGTGAATGGAGTAGAAAGGAGAGAGAGAAAAGGGGAGAGGAAGGAAGGAAGGAAGGAAGGAAGGAAGGAAGGAAGGAAGGAAAAGTTGCATAAGCTTTCAAACCAGTTTGGTTTAATTATGTCTTTCTCTATAAGTTGGATTTGGTTAAAAAAAAAAAAACAAGATCGATCATGATTTTTTGAAATGGTGCCAAGAGTCTGAATGATTGTTTTCATCTTTCAGTCAGGTGTTGAAGTATTCTGTGTTGCAGTATTCTATAGGCATGGTTCTAGCACACACTCACAGACACAGACACACACACACATTTCTCTTTACTGCCTATATCATTTCACTGCTAATTCATGCTCATTTCCTTTGATAATTTCAAGAAAAAATAAGTCACAATGAAACATACTAAAAGTTTTACTTAGCAGGTATTTGTTTCTCTATGCACACACACACACACACACACACACACACACACATGTGCCTCCTTGCATTTCTATATCTTTAAGAACCAAAAATAGATGGTAGCATACAACTGAAAGGTGGGAGGCATTGTCGAAGGTGTATAAATGTCAGCTGCCAAAGGTCACGGTAACCATTACTTCACAGAATCTTTCAAATGGAGACAAGAAGTATTTTGTATCTTTTGGAGCTTCCGTGTTTTCTCCTTTCCGTTGAGTGCTTGTACTTTTGAGTATTATTGGTACTCACAGTAAGATCAAATTAAGCAACATATGTCAATGGTTTTATTAATGTTCAACGCTACAGAAGTGTTAGTCATCATCATCATCATTGCTATTTTCAATGGTTATGATATCAACAAAGGGTACAGGCGTCCAATTGAATGAGGATGGGGGAGCCTGCCCATTGTCAATGATGGTCCCACATCCACTGGAGAGTCAGAGAAAAAAGTTGACCATTTCTGTAGGGTAGAGCATCCTAGGGGCATGTGGTCTATTGAAGGATTGAGCAGCAGATTCCTCTGTCTACCATTTAGTAGTTGATTATAGTTTCTATATGAGAAGCAAACCAGGTTTATTTGAAATATGGTGAGATGATTTCCCCAGTGGCTCTGCCCAGTGACTTTGCTGTCTACAATACCCAAAAGTATTTCTGTATGAAGACCTTCAGGTACACCTGCTTCCCCAGTACTCTGTAAGAATGGAGAAGAATGATATAGAAAAAGGTGGAAGGAGTTGAAATTGCTATTTTGTTAAGCCTGGATGTTTTCTATCACTTTAAATATGGTGGATATTTTTAAGTTTTCTTTCAGTTCAGTGAATGAAATTTAGCCTATATATAAAGAAAGCATTTTATAATGGAAAGATTCCTGGCTTTGGAATTAGAGGATCTTTATTCAAATCCTATCTCAGTCATTTTTTATCCATGGGATCTTGGGTAAATCATGTTTACCCCCCTGTACCTCAATTTCCTCATTTGCAACAGGTCATTGAGTTATATGACCTATAATACTCCTTCTAGTCTAGATCCTGAAATATTATAATCCTGCTCTCTATAATCCAATTAGAATTGAAAGACTTCTTTGGTAATATGCTGAATAGGGGAGCAATGAGATTGGGGTCCGTGGATGGAGTCATAATATTAAAAATGATTATGAAAAAGAAGAATTATGAATTATTGTTGGAATGCCTCTTACTCTAGATGACAGGTTCTTAACTGTTTTGTTTCATGGACTTTTTGGCAGTTGAGTGAAGTCTATGGACCCCTTCTCGGAATGGTATTATTAAATGTACAAAATAAAATTTGTAAAATTACAATGGAACCCAATTATATTGAAATAGTTATCAAAGTTTCATTTTGATTTTTTTAAGTACCTGAATGCTAGGTTAAAATTCCCTCCCACATACTTTTAAATAAAGAACCCATGAAAGTGCAGTGGTTTATATAGAATTTGGACCAAAGTTTTCCTTGCATATGGAGTAAAAATAAGCTAATGAGCAACCTACAAAAAAGAATCTAGAAACTTATTGCCACCAAGACTTCCTGCTCCAAATCACACTGTGTGTGTGTGCGTGTGTGTATGTGTATGTGTATGTGTAAATGTATGGGTCTCTGTATCTACATAAGCAACATATATATTTGTGTGCCTATATGTGTTTATATGTGCATATACATATTGTGTATATATACACATGCACATATGCACATGTATGCATACACCCACGTGTGTGTGTGTATATATATATGTGTGTGTGTGTGTGTGTGTGTGTGTTTAAAAAATTATAAGTTAGCTTGGTCATTAACCAAATTGAAACCATGGAAAAGAAATGAATAGTAATTGAACAAATGAAGGGGATTAAGGAGGGAAGACTTTCTTGACAAAGGCAGCAGAATCATAAGCAAAGAGAGTAGACATAAAACTGAGAGCCCACTTGGTGGAAGGGCAGTGAAGGTGGGGAGGCTAGAAAATAGTTCAATTAAACTGGAATACAGAGCTGACATAGGGGAGTATGTCAGTAATTCTGGAAAGATATCCTACATTAATGATGGCCATTGGTAATAGTTTGTCAACTATAGTTAGATTAATTTCTGACTATAGTAATTGTAATGTCTGAGGATAGGTTTAAATTTATTTTGATTGGCTATGGGAAGCAACAGAAAAGTTTTTACCAGAAAAGTAACATAAGTGAATCTGTACATAAAGAAGATTACTTTTGGAATCGATTGAAGCTCAGTGCATAGCAATGAAGGCCCATACTAGAGTGAGTACAATGAGGAAAGAGAGGAAAAAATATGTGACACATTTCAGGGCATATTTGGCAAAACTATTATCTGAATGAATATGAAAGATGAGAAAGAGTGAGGAGTCAAAGATTAACCAAAGGGTAACATGTTGAAGAAAATGAATAGTAGCACCACTGAAAGAAATAAAAAATAAATAGAGGACACATTCACCCACATTTATGTTCATATTTTCACTGCTTTTTTTATCGTCTTGTGAGCACTGTGTTTCATGTGTTATATTGTTTTTGCTATGCTTCTAAAAATGAAAGTACATTGAACTGGTTAATGGATAAATAATTGACTAGCATCCTTGCTATCATCAAAACACAAAAAAGAAAATCCAAAAGAATAAATATGTAATCTCAATTTATTATCAAAATAAGGCAGTACTATTGGCCTGAATTTCCCTTTAAGAAAATTCTCTATAGATATTGTGATTTGTTCATCCTTCTCAGGGAGATGATGACATGACAAAATCTACTTTTATGAACTACATTTAAATAAGCAAAACCCAGGCTATTCCTCAGAAGAAAACTTGAGAAGCCTTACATTGGAAATGTAGCTTCCAAAGGAAGATCATCCAGAAACTTTCATTTGTTATTTAATTTCATTTCTTCACAACTATTTCACTACTTCAGGGATGTATGGTTCCGTTGATACAGGTACTCAATGATGCAGACTACAGATCCTTATCACTGAGGGTTTCTGTGACCAGAAATACCCATCACCTTAAAGCTAAAAAACAATGAAGGGACTGCTCCTGACAAGTTTCTATCCTTAGGCCTGTCTTCAAACTCTTCTAATTTGTTGGCACAAAGAATTAAATGTTGGACCTGGAACCAAAATGACCTTAAGTCAAATCATGTCTCAGACACTCAGTAAGTGTCTAAGTCTGAGTAAATTTTTCTCTCTCTATTTTCTCATCTGTAAAATGGGAATAACCTACTTCAAAAGCTTAGAGCAAGGATGAAATGAAATAAAGTGCTTTCTAAAGTGATTTACAAACGTTAAAGTGCTATACCAATGCTAGTCATCATCATATCTTTCATTACTGCGATAGCTTTCTGGGCTCCAAGATCATCTGCACAAGATGATGAGTTGTGATACTAAAGTAGCATTTTAGCTGATGTTTTCTATCACTATAAAGCTTATAAATATACATTTACCTTTGCCAAGATCTTGGCCTATCACCCCCACCATGAGAGTGTTTTACATGCATCCCTTAAGATAAAGTCATTGGCAGGGAGGAGCCAAGATGGTGGAGTAGAAAGATTCACATATGCTAGCTCTGAACCCACAGCCCATTGATATCCTGTAAAAAGAACTCCCAACAAATTCTGGAGAAGTGGAAGTCTCACAGAAACAGAGTGAAGGAGATATCCGTTCCAAAGAGCCCTGAAAAACTGATCCCAAAGGTCTGTCATGCAGTGGACAGGAGCAGAGCCCAGCCCTTCCCTGGCCCCACAGTAAAGAGAGGAGCAGATTGGGGCAGGTCTCAGGAACGGAATCTCCAGTGGCCGTGAAGGTCCCTCCACCCACAGACGCACAGGTCAGTGAGAGAGATTTCTGGGCTGGCCAAGAGCGGGCAGGGTGTCTCCATAACTCAAGTCCCCTCGGGAGGCAGCAGCAGAGGCAGTGGCAGGCAGAGGCTCCCGGAGCAGGCAGGAGCTCAGCAGGAGCTCCATTACAGAAAGTCTCTGCATAAACCCCCTGAGGGAACTGAGCCT
>CM053772.1:182756288-182775907 GCA_028658325.1 Potorous gilbertii | reverse complement strand
TGTATCTCTTGTCCCATAGTTCATAAAATACCTGTAAAAAAATGACTCTAAACAAATTCTAGAGCAGCAGAAGCCACAAAATTTCAGAGTGAGATTGACAGCCTGGAAGGCCAACAGGAAGGGTTTATCACATCAGGCTCAGAGCAGAGCATAGCATAGCCTTAACTTCACCAAGTGGTAAGGACAGGACAGGAGCAGGTTCAGGGCCTGGAATCACAAACAGTAGCTGCGGTTCCCAGATTTCTCAATCCATAACCACTAAAGGCAGTTTCAAAGGTCAGTAAGAAAGTTCTTTTACCTGGGTGAGAAGAGAGTAGGATCCTCCTCAGTCCTGGCCCTAGACGGCAGCACTCAGCCTAAGGACCCTGGGGGAAGTGAGCCACTGATCTGAATCTCAGCCCTGAGTGGCAGTCCTGGGGTGAGGAGGAGTACTGGCTGTGGAGGTGGTGGAGGCTCTGGACAAGGAATCCTACTCACAGATCCTAGGCAGAAAACTTGTGATTGCTTCTAGACCAGAGCACAGGCCAAGAAAGGAATAAACTCCTCTCCCCGATTGTACCACCTTGGAGGAACTGAGAACTTACAGGTCCCTAATGTATACCCTCCACTTGACAAAGGGACTCAAAAGTCAAGTAACTGACTGGGAAAATGCCCCCCAAAAAAGGGAAAAAAAGAAAAAACATTTACGTGGTCCATAAAGATAATTAAACCATAATCTTGTCCAAATAAAGTTGCATTTGTTAAAATACTTTGCTTATGTCATTAATTGCTTTTTTAAGTTACTTAATGGATATTTTAAATATTACACATCAAAATGTTCATTATTTATTATGTCAATTGAGTCTCTATACTTTGGAATAAGGAAAATTGATTTTTCTCCCCTTCATTTCTAGTCCAGTCTCTATTTCTCAAACTCTCAAAAGGGCTACATTACTATTCATATTTTTTTTTCCAATTTTCTTAAGGTATATGTGGGGAGGGGAAGTCACATCTATGGCTTTATTGAATAAAGAATTCACCACTCTGAGGTGGAGTAAAACTAACAAATTGCCTAGGGTACAGAGATGTTCAATAATTTGGGGTGACCACACAGTCAGGAAGTATCAGAGGCAGAACTAGAGCCCAAGATGGATTTCTCTTCACTAGATCATGCCAACATAGAACTCCCAATTAAATGGTTCACTAAAAAGACTTGAATCTATTATCTTTTTTGAAATTGATTCTGCAAAAGAAAATGGTGCCTCAAATATAAGTATGTTCTGTTTATTGGAGAAAGTCAGCCATAAGAAGGAATATGGACATAAATATGGTATCCCTACTACCTTAAGGAAAGATACCAGGAATGAAAATGCTATCCAGTTACCTGGGTTTCAAAGAATTGGGTGTAAGTCATCCATGTGTCATAAGTATCTCCCCCAGAATCCACATGTATATTGTGGCTGCTAATAAATCTTACTTTTCTAAAGCCTTGGTATATTTCCCAGGATCCCATTTTTGGTCAGAACTACCTGCCAGTCCAACCTCCATGATCAGGCTCCAAATAATCAAATTTGAAAGATTCATTCTATTTCTCACACCACTTCAGAATCAAATGGACTTCAAATATGAATATATGTACATATATATATACACACATTATACATATACACACATACATACATATAAATACACCCACACAGATATATGTATATATGTAGATGTAGATGTAGATGTTTTCTCCTATAGCCTCTTCCTTATTACTAACATGGGTGGAAAGATAAATGGGAACGTTCTTTGTGATTAGCCTCTGATCACCTGGACCATTTTTCTGAAATCAGAGAAGCTTAGAGCTACAGAAGACCTTAGAGATTATTTAGTCCAATAGTTTTATCTAGTATAGTGACTTGTTTGGCACCAATGAGTCTCCCTAAACTTCCATGGGATTGCCTGGAATGCAGTAAAAGGCCCAAACTGCCCCAGAGTTAGGGGGAGGGATCTTGAGGGGATAGTTCCTCATTTCTGTTTGAGAAAGCTTAAAGCTGGAGGGCTTAAGTGAAACAACCAAAGTCACAACTGAGTTAGTGCCAGAACTGATACTTGAACCTACTATCCTGACACCCAGCCTAAAGTTCTCTCCATTGCTCTGTGTTCACTATTAGCCTGAGATTTTTCAACACTGTTTCTGAAAGCTTTTAGGACAGTATTTGATATGGAGTCAGTTTGATGATCAATCCCTACCCTATTTCAAATGAGTTCTGAAATGCAGCATACTTTGGATAAAGAGAGAAAAAGAGATTTTTCCACTGTGACTTTACATATTGTACATACTTGAATTGAATGTGACAATTATTATGACATATTCTCTTCATGTACACATGGCTAAAATGAGCAACACATGACCAATAGCCTGAGTCTCCCTAATGAGCTGTAATCCCAAATTACTGCTGCCTTTAGACATTTCAAACTGTTACATCTATAAGATTTTTTTTTAAGTTAAAGAAGATAACATAAGGAAATTTCCATTTTAGTGGTGATGTTAGTAGTAGTAGTAGTAGTAACAGTAGAAGTAGTAGTAGTAGTAGTAGTAGTAGAAGTAGTAGTAGTCATAGAGGTGGTGGTAATAGTAGAGTTACAATTATAAAATACTTTAAGGTTTGCAAAGCAATTTGCATTTATCATGTCAATTGAGTCTCACAACAGCCCTGTGGGCTAAATAATAATATGATCCCTATTTTCTTGTTTAAGAGCCTGAGATAATGAGATTTAGATAATTCCTAATGTGTGAGGCAGTATTCAGACTCAGGTCTTCCTAAGTCCATCATTTTCTATGACAGTAGCATCCAATCACCTTTACCCCAACTTAGTTCATATCACAGATCATGTGAGGTCCCCACCGTAGGGTGATTAGATCTACTAGAACTCTAGATTGACCCTAGTAGCTCTGCAACATCGGGACTTAAAATAGTTTATACTCAAGAATTAACTGATATTCCTTACAAATAAATCCACTGAGAGCAAACTTACTTTGAGACATCTTTGAACACAGTTGATGAAGATTTGTACAATCAAGATTGTACAGGACTTTGTAAAATCTATTAAATGTTATATAAATTACCTGTATATATTGAATCACACTATTTCTGAACATATGACCCTCTTCTCCACCAGACTGTCTCTACATGTGAACTATTACTTTAGTTTCTCATTTTATTGACTATTTGTAGAATCTGTCACTGTAACTGGGCCTCCTCACTCCATGGAATCTAAAATGCCTTTGCTCAAAAAAGTTAACCCATTCTCTGATCTACGAAGGCTAAACTGGTGCTGTCATCTCAGTGGGCTACAGCTAGAATGCATTATTTGAAGTTGTATTTCAGACAGCATGGATTAATGGTGAGAATGCTAAACTTAGACTCCAGAGAGTCCCAGGTTAAAATTGTTTCTTACAATTAACTGGATAACCATGGGCATATCTCTTCACTTCTCTAAGCTACAATAGCCTCACCTAAAAATGGGAAAAATAGTTCCTACAGTGATCTTGTTGAAGTATGGATCTGACCATGTGTCATACCTCCTTCTCATTTAATCAAGTGCTTTCCTCTTACCTCCAGGATCCAGTATTAATTCTTGTTTGACATTTAAAAACTTACATGGACTGTCCCTTTTCTGCCTTTTCAATCTTCTTATACTTTACTCACCTCTTTAGACTTTCCAGTCTGGTGACATTGGCTTCTTTCTCTTCTTTACACAAGACTCCAAGCATTTTTGTTGGCTGCCTTCTATGTTTGAAATGCTCTTACTCATCTCTGACTCCTGGTTTCTTTAAATTAAGTTAAAATTGCATACTTTTGCACAAAGCCTTTCCCAGTTTCCCTTAATGTTAAAACATTCCCTCTGAAATATCCCTGATAAAGATATCTATCTATCTATAATATATATGCACATATGTATGTATATATATATATATATGTACAGGTGTATATATGTATATACACATATATCTTAGTTGTACTTAGTTCTTTACATGTTATCTCCCCAATTAGATTCCATGTCTCTTGAGAGCAGGCACTTTTTTATTCCTCTCTTTTTTAAAAATTCCCATTCCTTAGTTATATTCCTGGCTGATCGTGAACACCTGATAAACATTTGCTGATTTGAATGACTTGACTCACCCTACAATTGCTACTTTACAAGGGTACCTATAAAGTGCCTTATACACTTGAAAGTTCTATGTAAATGTCAGTTATTATTAGCTATCATCATTATATTTCATTGTACCCTGAGAGCATCCCTTAGGTCTAATGTGTTTCCTCTTGCTTTACTTTAATTCATAAAATTCTTGGGCTCACAGAATATTTGAAATGAAAGGGATCTTGGATATCACCTGGTGAAGTGGATCATAGATTAAGAGCTAGAAGAAGGAAGGACCTTAGAAAGGTAGATCTCCTGCTCAAGAAAGTTCACTAGAAGTAGGAAAGGCAGCCAGGCCCAAGTCCAAGCTTACCTACTGGAGGCCCTCTAACTCTAGCTGCCACAATACAGTGATGTCTATGATGACAGGCTGGGGAAGGGTCAGCCCACAGACCACTTACTGAAAGTCTGCTCCCTGGCAGGACCCTCAAAGAGACAATGGATTGAAAGCCCTCTTTCTTTTTTAATGACCCAACTATCATTGAGAGAAGGAAAGCGGTAATAACCAGAACCAAGGAGAGATGATTTGTGCTTTTCTGAATCATGCCAAATATACGTCTTTCAGCACTGATCCAGCTCATGGCTCAGCAACGATGACAATGACAGCAACACAACAACCACATGGCTAGAAGCAACCGGGAAGTCCATCAGCCTCAGAAGGCCCAAGTGCTGAGCAATCATATATTTGTAGATCCCTGAAAGCTCCAGGGGCCAATTCAACCTTTCCTACAATCCTGTGTAGAGCAAATGTTCCCTCCCTCCATAAAAGGTACTTGTTTTCTTCTTGTAGTTTTAAATATTTACTATCAACATATCAATGAACAGCCCACGGGACCAAAGAATTATTTAGGGACCGCTTTAAATTTGTGCAGCCAAATATAACTTTACGTTGTGCAAGACATGAAATTTTTTAAAGACACTTTAAGATTTCCTGGAAACTATGATACATGCTGTTTGTGATTGAGTCTATATCACATTATCAAAAAATCAAGGAGGAGGTCCCCCCCTCCTACTATCTTTACCCCAGGTGTTTCCATTAGATGGGCAACTATGCTCATCCATTATATTTGAACTTTATTTCTATTCAAACTGAGGTGCCATGATATTTATGGTGTGGATGACAAAGAATCATGGAATAGTTGAGCCTTAGGAATCATGGAAATGAACATGTGTGTGTTTGTCCTTCATATTCAAAGAAGACCATGCCATCAGAGAAGTAATGACATGACTTACACTTGACTTTGTTTTGAATGAGGGAAGGCTATGCAGGTCACCAGCCTCACTTCTCTTCAGAGCCATCTGAATCCAGTGACCAGATATTCATCAGGATGACTGGAGATGACCCAGGATGAAGGGAATGGGGTTAAATGACTTGCCCAAGGTCACACAGCTAGTGAGTGTCAAGTGTCTGAGGTGAGATACTAGTTTTACAAATGAGGGAAAGGAATCCCCCAAAAGGTTGTGAATAGCCCAACTTCACAAAGTGGAAGATGAGCCTAGCATGGATGTCAGGTCTATGCTGTAGAGTACACACAACTACCTTATCAATTCTCATATGCCTATGGACATGAGATAAGAGACAGCCTGGACCAGTGCTGGTCATCAGATCTGGATTCAAGTCTCATTGTGCTATTTACAAGCTATATGGTCTTGGGTGAGTAAACCCATTGCCAGTAAGGACTGCCTCAACCTTGTTCTTTTACTCTCTGTACCTGATAAAGTATCTTGGTAGCTATGGGCAGCTAGGTGGCACAGTGAATAAGGGTCCAGGCCTGCCTAAAGTCAAGAAGACTCATCTTCCTGAGTTCAAACCTGACCTCTGACCCTTATTAACTGGGTGATCCTCCCTGGGCAAGTCACTTAACCCTATGTGCCTCAGTTTCCTCATCTACAAAATGAGCTGGAGAAGAAAATGACAAACCACTACAGTATCTTTGCCAAAAAAACCCCAAATGTCCCAAATAGTGGGAGGTGACTGAAATGACTGAACAACAACCAAGTACCTGGGATACATAGTGGGAAATTAGTGAATACTTATTGATCAAGTGACTTACTTCAGAGTTTTCATTTTCAATATGTAACAAAGGGATGGTAATACTTGTACTAAATTTTATTGAGATTATGAAATTAAATGGTACAATTTCCTTGGAAGCAGAGTTTATTCATTTTTTCAGCTTTGTATGCCCATTTAATAACACAATGTCTGGCACATACTAGTTTTATAATGAAAATTCTATTGATAGGTTAAGTAAAGCACATTATAACGAGAAAATAAAAGTTTTATAAAATGTCTCCTAACATCAGATTGCTTTCTTGTTCCATGGTTGACATTTGTAAAGATGGCATTGGCTGTGATCCCAATAGATTGCATATGTGTGTATGTACCTGTGTATATGTGTGAGTGTGTGTGTGCATGTTTAATGGGCCCTCTAATGCCAACAACAGTGAGACATGCTTATATTCAAACACAGTAGTAGACCTTTCTATTCCTGGCTGTCTAGACATGGGCTCATTTGTAAGGAAGAAATGGAGAAGAGCACGTGCCAAGGGAACACAACAGTTCTTCAGATTTCAGAAGGTGACATGTCTCCTGACAACTGAGTTAGCTGATAGAAGTGGTTTTCCCTAGGACCATAACCTCTGACTATTTTCTAGAATCCTTAGTGGCCTTTAAAATTATAAAAGCATCTTACTCCTCATATCTGCTTACTTATCAGTGGGAGAGGGAGGAAAAAACCAGAGGAGAGCATACACTGCTTGCCATGGTTGTTACTGAATAGGTGGGTGTTTGAGTGCGTGTTCTTACTTTCAGCATCTTCGTGATAATTCAGCAGACTGATTCGGCTGACCAGAGGAGGTGTGGGTGTTATGCCATGTGGCATTATTAGTGTTTTGTGAGAAGAGAAGCAGTGGGAGGCCAGTGTTACGTATGTGGAACATGCATCTGCGTGTGAGTATATTGTGAGTCAAGTGTGTAGCTAACAAACTCTAACATTTTTACATGCTTCCAAATGGTGTAAAATTCATTCTGGCCATGCTTTCAAGCAGATCAAAGGGGGAAAAAATCAAAGGAATAAGTTCCAATTGTGTCCTTACAATTAGATGTGGGCAAAGGGTAACCATGTTTTTACTAAGGAAGTCAATTTTCAAAGATCTGCTCTTCAATCCCTTTTTTACAGGATTGGAAGAGGGGGCACAAGGCAAGAGATCAGGGGGATGAAGTTCCAGGATGGGATACTATACAGCTTAGATCTCAGCCCTCAAAAAATGTCATTTCTAGGAGAAAAAAAGAGTCAAATATAAGTGGTAATGAATGGAAAAGTCTGATTTTCCCATAGCATGAGGAGGAGGAAAAGTTACTTTTAAAAGTTCTCCTTTAAAAAGAATGTGCAGTTTGTGGGTTCAAAAAAATTGAAAAAGATATTAATCACTCATCAGTGATGAAAAAACTGTTTTATACCACAACATGTTTCTTTTAAGAACATTTCACCATGTGTCAAAGAAGCAGGATGGGATAGCCCACCCAGAGAGATTGCATGAAGCAGGAGAAAAATCATTCGAGTTGGAGCCATAAGAACTGTGTCCTGGTAATGGCTCTCCCACTTATTAGTTGTGTGATTAGTTGGCAAGTCACTTAGCTTCTGTCTTTATAGTCCAGAAGATGGAATAACATTGGAAGTGTGATTTCAATGGCATAGCACATTCCCAAAGACAAAACTCTAAATGCCAAAGCAAATCACATGTTCTCTTTAATTTCTTGTCTTAGAAAGATACCTATGACACTGAGAAGTTAAGTGGTTTGCCCAGGAGTCACATGCCTATTATGTCAGACAGAGGACAAAATTCACGTTTCTAATTTATAAAATTAACTTTTTATTTATTTCTCTCTAAAATGTTAAATCTACGTTCAAAAAGTGCCTTTTTAAAAATTATTCATTTTAGTCTGAACTTAAGAATAAAGCAAGGATTTCCAAGACATAGTAAGAAAGATCAAAAAAATATGATCTTAAGTGAAACTGCAAATCTATTATGTACAACTTGCTTTTTCTTTTAAATATATAATAAAGTTATCATGTAACTTTATTTTTTTCCATTTTTTCTTCCCTCTCCCCCCACCCCAGAGATAGCTACCATCAGATACACATACCCATACCCACCCCCCCACAAATGTATGTGGGGGTGTGGGGTGGGGTGTGTAGGTGTGTGTAAGGGTATGTGTGAGTATGTGTATATAAAAAAACTATTCTACACATCTATTTATCATTTGTTTTTCTGGAGGCAGTTAGTGTCCTCCTTTGCATGTCCCTTGTAATTAATTTGGATATTTATAATAGTCAAAATGACTTGGTCACTCAAAGTGGTAAGTGGTTCTTAAAACAACACTGGTAATACTATATACAATGTTCTCTTGGTTCTGCTTATTTCACTCTTCATTATTTCATTCTAGCTACAGTTTTCTAAGATCACTGAGCAAATCATTTCTTATAGCATAGTAGTATTTCATCACCATAATATGTCATCATATATATATGTATACACATATTATGGACATATATAATACATACACATATACACATACATATATAGTATATATATACATACATACATACATACATATATATATATATATACATCACCTATTTTTCTTTGGCATATTAGAACCAGCATAGGATTCAGGGTCAAAAAGATCTGAGTTTGAATTCCGCTTCAAATATTTAATAGATATTTGGTTCTGGGAAATTCATTCAAGCTATCCCAGTCTCAATTTCATCAGATGTAAATGAAAATAAGAGCATCTTCTTGTGAGAATTAAATGTGAGAATGCAGATAAAACACTTTGCAAACTTTAAAGTGATATATCTTAGCTATTACTCTCACCTATCTTTTAAATGGGGACCATACTATGTACCTCAGTGGTTTATTATGAAAATCAAATGGAATAAGTTAAGGGAATGACCAGTAAAATTAGTCTTTATGAGTATGTGCAAAAACTTGAGTGATGTAATCCCCATGAGGGTTTGGGGGCATGCACAGAAACTTCATCACTAGTTCTTCTACTGATGTGATGAATAACTCCTCTGATTGGCTATGTAGCCCAAGACAGAGTACATTCAAAAACAAAGTACCTTCCCTTCTCTTAGTCTGACCTCTTCCTTCTTGGCAATATTCAAGAAAAAAAAAAAGAAAGTCTATATTATAAGGGAAAGAGGCCTTGGAATCTCCCCATCTGAGGCCAGCCTGTGACTTGAATATGAGCATTGGTTCTTTACCCTTGCATTTGTTCTTTCATTTTAGGTGAAAGAGATTAGAGATGTAATTCTAGGAGCAAAATCTATTCCAAGTTTTGTAGTCATTTAAGCATCAATATCCCAGAGAACAAGGAGTTGCCTTGGTGACATAGCCAACTTGTAGCTGAGGCAAGAACTCATCCAGCAGTGACAATGGATATGAACCTAGCGTGACAGCACACAAAGTCTGAGCCCACTCTCCCCAGAAAGCTATGTGATGTAGTAAAGAGTGTTTCCTTCAAGTACTTGGGGATAGGAAAAGTTTTATACTTCTGCACCTGCTATATGTTTGAAGTAGAAATCCATTTGTAAAAGAAAATCAATATTATAGCTAAATGGAACAGGGGAATTAATCATCAGAGGCTTAGTAGGAGAACTCACTAGAATATGAGTTTAAACCCTTAGAATAAAAGAAGATTCTAGCCAGCTTTTTTCTCGGAAAATAAAAGCAGAGAAGAATTTTATACACCTACATTGTGTGTCAGTAATGTTACCTACATTTTTACAGATAAGAAAATAAAGGGTTGTTGAGTCTTCTTAGCAACATTATGATATTGTCACCCAATATCTCTCCTATTTCCTACTTTTGTTAACAGCCAGCAAGCATCCAGAAATAGACTAAATCACACATTTACAACTGAAAGGGACATTATATAGCAGATCTGAAATTTAAACCTAAGTTCTGACTCCAAATTTTTCCCCTGCACTGGTACCTGCTGGCACTACCAGGAAAGGGTTTTCCGGGAAAGTGTCTGATGCTACTTAGAGATGGTCATTTCCTTATAAAGCATTCCTGCTGGCAGTGGTGAGACTGGTCCAGCTGCAACCAATTTAGGAGAGGCTGGAAGAAAGTCTGGCCTCATGAGGTTGGGCATGAAAATATGCCCACACTTGCAGAAAACAGACCATCATAAATTCTGTTAATTCTTTGCAGAATTTTTTCTTCTAGGACTCTGTCTTGCAGTCTTACTCACAAGGGACTAGATGACCCCTAAGGCCCCTCTGGCTCTCAACCTATCACCTAATTATCTCTTACTTGTTTTGACCCTCTAACCCTGCTTTGATGCTACAACAAATTCCTTTTTCCCCCTGCCTCTCACTCCTCACTTCCCTGTCACTGTTTATTTCATCAGTCTCTTTCTCCAGCTTTGCATGAGTGAACTAGTTTTTCTGGTTTTTCCTTAAGAGGGAATCTTCTGACTACAGTCTTTTCTGATGTCTCAGAGTATGAAGACTTCAAATCCCAAGGAAAGCACAGCATAGGGAAAATCCTATATGAGATAGGCAAATCCAGATCAACATGACAAAGGAAATCTTTGGTGAGAGATAGACCCATGCCCACTTCCATAACCAACAGCAGTAGCAACTGACGTGTTATCTGAAGGAATGGAAAAAGTTCCTTGAAGTATCACTGTAGATGTTTTCCCAAAGACAATGTAGCATAATTGCTACTTTTTCTATAGGTTTGATGAGAGAAGGCACCAGTTGGAGAAAGATGATCACAAGGTCCCAGAAGAATGAAAAAACAGAATTTGGGAATAGTATTAATATTGAGAATTTCAGAAGCCATTTAATATGAACTAAAATTCTACAGATAGTGAATTTTAGAAACAGATGGGTGAAGTAATTTACCCTAGGACAAACAAAGATCATTCTCCTTCAGGAAGATTATGCCTGAATAATAATATAATATAATATAATATAATATGATATTATATGATATGATATAATATGATATAATATATAAGAAATATGTTATAATATATTGATATATTTATATATTAATAACCTATTAATTTCTGAATTCAACTAATCCAAAGATACTGATTTTGGAAAAAGTATATGTTTATATGTATATGTTTGAAGTGATTGAAGAATTTTAGAAACTCCTACTTATGAATATTTTTTAAAGGAAAAGGATTGGACTTGTACCATGTTCCAGGACAGGTTTACCTCACAATGGATAGAGCACTGGTCTCAGAGTCAAGAAGACCTGGGTTCAAGTCCTGGCCATGACACATATTGATTTATCTGACTCTGGGTAAAACACTATAAATAGTCTATAAATAGCAGAGAAGGTGCTGACCTGCCTTGTTAGAGAAAATTCTTCCCCTGAAACACCCCACATCAATGAAATTATAGTCCCTATCCTTGCCCCTAAAATAACTCAAAATATTAAGCAAGATTATTTCAAGAATAATCAAAAATTTCAAATTTGCATTTAGCAACTGAAATCAGACTAACAAAGTTGTGTTAAGTAGGATTTCTTGAGTAACTTCTTTTAAATAATAGTTGAGAGTTATTTATAACTAGAATATCCATCATTTGTAAGCAATTGTTCTAAAGTGAGGATACTTTCAAAGAGTTCATCTCTTAAACATTTAAATATTAATTATAAACTTTGCATTCAATTTAATATAGCAATTTAGAGACATTCATACTTCAATTATACAAGTAAAAATTTCAAAATGGATCAACATATTTATCTAGAGCTTTTCCCACTAGCTCTCAAGAGAAATAGAAGAAAATTCTCAGTGTGATTGTTATAGCCCCTGTGAAAGATTTATGGGAGGTCACAGATAAGAGTGGCATAGGTTGTACAGACATGAATGGGTTAAGGTTAACACTCTTTAAAGGGTCATTCAATTTATGAGACTGAAATTCTATTTGAGTATTTAAGATATTATAAAGCACTTTTCCTCATAATAATCCTGGAAGAGGCAAAGCACAAGTGCTATTATCCTATTTTCAAGTAAGGAAACTGAGGATGAGAGAGGGGGAGGGACTTGACCAGAATGACATAGGCAGCATCTGTGCTAAGACCCAGATCTTTTGATTTCAAAACAAGGGCACTTCATACTCTATCATGTGGCTCTTCATTATCATACAACCTACCCTAAGTAAAAATACATATTGATAATATATATATACATTTTGATAATATATATCAATTGCATATATAGTATATTTTATATATATATACATACAACATATTAATTATCAATATACATATTGATAATATATATAGTACATATAATATGTGTTTATACATATTATAAAGAAAGGGAAATTTACATGATAAGAGCTTGTATAAAAACAGAAAGATGATTGAGCCATTAGAAAAGTTTTTGATTTTTCTGGCATGGAGTAAAAAAGTTCAAGATGGTTACCAATATTGAGGTTAATTATTCCCAGATATAGACCAGTGCTAATCTATGTCCTGAGCTACAACCCTAAGTCATCAGCTGTCTGTTGGACATTTCAAAGGAATGTCCTAAAAACATCTCAACCTCAACAGGTTTAAAGGAGAAATCACCTTTCTTCTCAAACTCTCCCTTAAATCCAACTTTCCTGTTACTGTTGAGGGTCTTAACACGTGGTTCACAGCCGTGGTGTTACTCTATACTTTTCTTTCAAATAACCATAGATATTCAATGGTCTGTTAAATGTTGTTTTTACCTTCACAATACATCTCATTGATTTTTGTCTCATTCACAGAGTCACCACCCTAGCACAGAAAGTTGCAATTTCCCCTCTGGGTTATTGTAATATGCTTCTAAAATAGGGCTCCCTCCCTCAAGCGGTCCACTAATACCCAGAGACTGCTTAGCCTCTGTGCAATGCATCACTCTGGTGGTGAGGAAACAAAGATAAAAGGAAAAATAATATCTGTCAACAAGGGAACTTGTCTTTTGCTCTGAAATATAATTTCTACATTCAACATGGACCCAGATGAATATATAGAAGATAAATTGAGAATAGGAAAGAATATCAATAATCTCAAGGAAAAGGAAAGGTTTCCCATACAAGATGGCACCTGAACTGAGCCTTGAAGGAAATGAAAACTTGTAAGAGGAAGAGGTAAGGTATACTCCTTCCTAGAGCATAAAACACAAAGATACAGGCATAGCAAATAGAATGCTAAGTTCAAAGGCCAGATCAGTCAATTTGGCCCTTTAGTACCTAAAGGACCCACAGAGAAGGATAAGAAGTTATTTTAAAAAAAGGAAAAGATCAGAAGCAGATAGTGGATGGCTTAAAATGTTAAACTAAAGAATTTGCATTTTATCCCAGAGGCTATGGGGAGCCATAGAAGATTCTGGTCAGTGCTATGTTCCCATGTGCTTTCAGGATGTTATTTTGGCAGCTGAATAGAGGATAGACTATGTGAAGGGCTTGTGGACACAACCTCATTAATTTATAGTCACTCCATCTATCAAATAAATAAAAAGGGGTTTTGTGCCCCAAATCAAGAAGGTTGGTTTCTTCTCAGTAACAGCCAGGGATATGAAACAGAGCCAGGATCATTTTCACTGAATACAGATGTCTAGAAAGCAACAATTTTATCCTGTAAAGTTGCCAAGATGATGCCAACTGCCTATGACAGCATGTGGGGGTAGAGAAGAAGTCACAAAAACAGGCTCAGTGATTTCATAAGCCTTCTTTATGAGATCAAACTAAAAATAAAAGTTTTCATCAAGATTATATTTTATTGAATAAAAATAGCCTGCTTTGCCAGGCTGTGGGCAGTAGATGAAGAACCATTTCTGGCAGTATGAAATGGCAATATGCGTTTAATAGAAGATCTAATTGTTTTTGCCTAATACCACGGATGAAAATACCACACTTGTACCTCTAGGTGACCGAATAGAAATTGCCAGGAAGTAAAAGGAATGAGGCAAAATTACTTTATTATCCCTTTAGTTGCTAGTGATCTCTTCCTCCTAAAATCGCTTCATATTTATTTATATCTATACATGCTACTTACCTTCTACCCCATCACCAAGTAGAGCATAAACTCCTTGAAGCCAGGGGTTATTTCATTTTTAACTCTATCCTCAACATCTAGCACTATATCTGGCACATAACAGGAACTATGTTTATTAAATTTAATTGAACTGACCACTTTGGTATTAGCTCAGATCAATAATCTTCAAAACCAAATACTTTGCCATATTTAATCCAATTCAGCCATCTATAAAACCATTGCAAGCCTAAAGGAATTTAGAGAATATTTATGATATCAGTACTATTCAACATTACATGTAAGCAAGAAGATATGACTACTTTTTGTGATAAATAGACTTCCATGACTACAAACTATTCACATGTTCTTCCCCCCCATTAAAATCAATGAGTCAAAGTAACTGAAAAATTTATTTTTATTTTGTACTTAGTTCTTCATTTTCCTTTTGTCACAAAGCTCTCTTACACCCTTATGACACAACTAAGTTATTTGAGAATGTGGTAGAAACAAAATTATCCATTAGGTGAACTAAGAGATTGAAAATAACTTTTTCAAATGTCCTTGATGTTACAGTAAATTGGAGTTTAAGGTAATCCAGGTCAGTTTCAGTCACCAGTGGAAATTTCTCATTAATGGCTCTATACTGACTTGCCTCCCTCACATTCCTGCCTTGTTCTCATCTTCAATATTTCCACTGCTGAAAACACAGCCCACCACTCCTTCTATTTAAAAACCAAGGCCATGCATGCTGAACAACTCAAGGATAGATCAAGGTAAAAATGAGCTCCTAAGTGCAAATAACAAAAATACATCCAAAGTGCAAAGGATTGTATAGGATTTTTAGAAGAATAATTATTATTTTACCAATGAACTTGTGGATGATGCCTCATATTCAAATGCAGAGATAACATAATCATCAAGAGATTTTTTTTAAATTGGGGGTGAGAGGTATGGATCTCTAACTTTATGTTTCAATTGTATTCTCAGAGTTCATAACTTTTGAGGTAATTCAATCTTGTCAATTCAAAGTATTATATAGATTTGAGAGCTAGGATTACTTTTATGAAATGAATTAATTATTTGAAGAATATTTCTCCACTAAAGTTTTACTTCAGGACCTCACTGTAGCATTTCAAAGATTATGTGATCAAAACGTAAACTTTGAAAGGTCAGACCATACTTCAAAGTTTTGAACTTGACCCCAGCAATGGAAGTAGGTATCTGTTATCCAAGGACTAGGCAAGCTAAAAGTTTATGATAGTTCATAACTTAGAAGACTGGACAGCATGAATTCTTTAAACTATAGAAACTTAAAGATACTATCTGTGAAGGCACAGAAAAAAATACCTGAAAATATGAAATCATATTACCTTTTTATCTGTGAAGGCACAGAAAAAAATACCTGAAAATATGAAATCACATTACCTTTTTTTAATCTACAGATCACCTAGAGGTAGTTCATTTTAGATACTATTTAAATATCAATATAAATATGTAAGGGGGGAGAGTTTTGCAGCCAGTTCAGTTGGAATGATCATAGGAAATATGAACATATTTCATAGAAAATAATTGCAGGTGATGAAGTATTAAGGAGTTAACAAGGTTTTCACACAATGTTATCCCCAGAATATGATGAGAAGGGGTTACTCTGCATCATTCAGAAGAGATAATGTCCTTAGCTTAGATTAAAATTTGCCACAGTCCCTGAAGGGTTTAAAATTAATAACTACCACCCAAAACCAGTAGTCCAGACTCTGAGCAGTTGTTGAGTGTGACCCTTGTGATGCTCCTGTCTATCAAAAATCTATAGGATAAGATGGGATTTTCTTCTTTTCTCACCCCTTTCTCCTATTGGCTATGCCATGATTTGAAGCAAAGCTATTTAAAATACAAGGCAGCCCAGTCAGCAACTGGAAAGTCAACTGAGGAGAAAAGGAGAGCTATTCTCTATAGCAGGGGCAGACCCTCTAGGTGCTCAAGTGCAGCCCTTTTAGTGAATCCCCTTAATAAAAGGATTTGTTCCCTAAAACTTGGACTCAGTCTGAAGGCCACACCGAAGACCACATGTGCCCTTGAGGCCAGAGGTTCCCCACCTATAATTTGGCAGTTAGGTGCCTCAGTGGATACAATGCCAGGCCTGGAGAGAAAAGACTTTGAGTTCAAATCCAGCCTTAGACACTTACTACTAATTGTGTGACCTTGCAAAAGTCACTAACCTTTCTTTGTCTCAGTTATCCCATCTGCAAATTAAGAATATTGTGAAGAGCAAAAACATATTAGCTGTTTTTTTCATTATCAATAGGATTACTAGTATTAGTATCTCCTTTGCAGAGCTCGAGTTCATAGCTTGATTGCTTTTTCATAGCCAGAAATCCTGCTTCTCCATGCTTCTTTTTCCTTCAAATGACAGCTGTCTTGTATCCATTTCTTCTGGAGTTTGTAAGTCTTAGTTTCTTCAACTGTGCTTCAATCTCTATCTTTCTCTGTCTCTGTCTCTATCAAAGACTTGAATTTTTGAAATATTATGTAATCTAAATCATACATTTTATCATATGTGGTCCTTTCTATCACTTGTTTAGTCATGAAGCCTGCCCCTTTCCATTTTTCTCTTTTCCTAAGAACATTCAAACAAAACAAAATCACTCAGTGAATCTCCATATTTTCACCTTTCTTTATAAAATCTCAGGATAGCAGGGTTTTAAGGAAGCATTTTTTATCCCACTTTAACATTTAAATAATTTATCCCCTTGTCGTCATTTTCAATTAAACCAACATACCGTTCTAAATTTCTCTCAGTTCTTGTTTTTCCATCAGGAATGTTTGCAAATGCCTACTTTATTAAAGGATTTTTGTTTGTTTCTTTTCCAAATATAGAATTATAAATTTATTTTGCTAAATAAGCTACATTTGGTTGTAAAATTTTATCTCTTGCCTTTTGAAATATTATATTTTAAGGTTTATTTTCTTCTACAGTTTAATCTGCTAAATCTTCTAAGATACTTCTTGTGATTCTTTAGTATTTAAATTTTTTTGTTTACTCGTATTATTTTTTTCTTTAACTTGAAAACTCCAGATTTTGGTGATAAGACTTCTGGGAATGTTTATTTTGGGGGTGACCAGGAAATTCTTTCTATCTTCACTTTGCCTTCTGACTCTAAACATTCTGGAAAGTTTATAATTTCTTGACATATGATATATAGACTTCATTCTGATATTATTTTGAAATAGTCTGATAATTATTTGATTTTCTCTTGATTTTTTAGCCCAGTAGTTTTTGAAATTATATTTGATATTGTATCCTTATATATTCTTGTTTCCTTGCCACCTTTTCATTTTGTTTTAATATCACATTTTTTTCTTCTCTATCATTGCTTTGTTTGACTCATTCTGATTTTCAGGACATTCACTTCTTGAATAATGTTTTCCACTGTTTGTTCTAAGGTGTGAATTTTTTCTTATCATTCTTCTCTCATGTTTTTTTTTTTCCATTCTATAAACTCTCACCCCATTTCTTCCAGAACTCATTATAGTCCTTATGGTCAAGACATTTGCTTCTTCTCCAGAGATTTACCTGGAGTCTTGAGTTCTCTATGCTTTTCAGGATTTACCCCCTGGGCATCTTTTAAACTGTAGTTTTTCCTGATGTTATTCTATTTCTTTTTCTTTTTTGGTTTATTCATCTGGATGTAGTAGGGGTTTGGGTCCTGCATATGAAGCAGTCTCCAGCTTAATGGTGTGACCAGGACCTGCCTGGTGGCTCAACCCTGTTGTCTATTTCAAAGGACTCCAGGACTGCTCCCTTGCGGGGCTCTGACTGGGAGATCCCTCTTACCATAAAATTCTAGGACCTGTCAGTGCTGTAGACTCTGTCTGACACCTTTCTACCCTGTTGCTAGTTTCTAGCCATAATCTTCAGGGATCGTTAAAGATGGATTTTTCCTAGAACCTTTCTCCTCATTCTGGCTTGAGACACTATATTATGCAGGACCTTGTTTGGAAAACTTTGAGTTTGCTCTCTGGGCTTGGCTTGACCTGCTGGGTCAGACTTAGGTTCTGTTGGCAGAAAGTGACAAGTAGGAGCCATCCTAAATGTCCTGTAGTTGCTCTACTTGGCCACAGCCCTTGGAGAAGACTCAAGCTGGGCTGGCCTTGGGCAATGACAACAGTAGGGTTCAGAAAAGGAGTTTTGGGTTTTCCCAATGGCTCCAGGGGCCAGAGCTAGTTCATCTTCTGCTCTTTACCCTCATCCTAAAGCTTGTCTATCCCAGTAACTTTGTCGATCATATTTGTATGGGTATTTTAGTCATATAAGGAGGTCCATCAGTCCTATCAATCACTTCAATGTCTACCAGTCAGAAACTGGTAAATGTTAACTCCATGTTACAAATCCAAGGTAAAATGCAAGTATATAGACAGTTTTGTTCTTGTTCCTCAACCAGGGCCATGACATCAGGAAGATGTTATGATAACAAGTGAAATAGATTTAAGTGAGGCAGGGCTGTGCAAAATCATCAGCCTCACTTTCTCCTCCAGAGTCACTGGGATCCAGTGGCAAGATATAGATTAGGGTATGCCAAGGGAGGCCTTGGTCTTTTTAAACTCCAATACTTTGGATAGTGATCAGGTAAAGGTAGAAAGACAAGTTAAGAGAGAGAATGAAGGCCCAAATTGGCAACAGGCAATGGTTAAAGACCAGAGATGTTAGGAAAGTATCATTACCATATATCTATATACTTACCTTCTCAAGGCATCAGAATGTTGGTCTAGCTCATAGGGCAATACTGAAGATGGAAATTTAGTTGACAAAGTGTCAGAGCAAAGGCAAAAGTTTAAATATTCAGCTAGAATTCTAGCTATTTGAATGAAAAGACTACAACTCAATCATTTTCTTTAAGTTGTTGGCACTGGCACTGAAAAAAACTAAACCTTTCTAAAAATGTTTCACAATTTGAGGGCACTGGTGAAGTACTATGATATGCCTCACTCTACAATTTTTAGAGTCACTAAAAGATGAAAAATCAACATCCTCTTTCATACCTTGTTCATTCTGAGTTTAGTCAAAGACTCATTTAAGCTAACATAAAAATTGGGTTAAAAGTGAAAACCTGGATTCATAATCTGATCAATTTTATTATATACTATGGTTTGTTTTTCCTCCAAAAAGTCTTCCTCTGATGCCTCTTTTGGTGCAGGGATGATTGTAAGTTCTCAAAGGTTATGTTAGTAGACAGCAAGCTCTAGAAAACATTATCAAGCAAGAAAGTGTACATCTTTGAGTCCTATGAACCCAAGTTTGGCAAGGTTCATAAGCTATTCCTTTTTCTTTTTGTAGTTCTTCCTAATTTCCTCACCTAGAAGGGACCAAACAGCATCCAAACTGACATCTATGAGAACCAAATGGAGGCTTCTTGTTT
>CM053772.1:182738639-182755788 GCA_028658325.1 Potorous gilbertii | reverse complement strand
GAGGGCAGATTGGTGATAGGGGAAATTAGAATGCTCAGTGTACTGTGGTGGGGGGAGGGCACAAATGGGGAGAAAATTTGGAACCCAAAATTTTGTGAAAATGAGTGTAAAAAGTTAAATAAATAAATTTATATTTAAAAAATATATATCTATACCTTTTCTCACTATTTCAAACCACATGATATCATTCAACCATTGAATTAAAAACAATAAAAATTCTCACTAATAAAACAGATCAACTTTTTTGCCATATGTATATCATAAAATTCTAATAATGTATTTTATGATTTTATGCATATTATGTATGTGTATGCATGGTGTGTGTGCGTGCATTTGTGTGTGTGTGTGTACATGAACACAGACACACTGCATTAACTTTTTTTTTTTCCCAATGCTTAATTATAGAAAGGAGGTTACTCTAGCCTCAGTATGACTTTTAACAATGAAGCATAAGCATTGAAAAGTTATGCAAAACCACAAAGGTTATAGTACAAACCCTGTGATGGACTATGTTCCTGTCATTTAAGTACTACTTGCAAATGGTTTAAAGGTTATCCCCTTGCTTGCCACTTAATGTTGAACTGAATTTTTTACCTATATCTCTACTCAAACTTCAAAGCATTTTATGATCTGTTCTAGTAGAAACAGCCCAGTGAAACATTGAAAAGTCTTCATCAGAGACTCATAGGTATAGAATTAAAAGAGGAC
The DNA here is from genome assembly GCA_028658325.1 of Potorous gilbertii. Taxonomy (NCBI): domain Eukaryota; kingdom Metazoa; phylum Chordata; class Mammalia; order Diprotodontia; family Potoroidae; genus Potorous; species Potorous gilbertii. The sequence goes on along the minus strand of CM053772.1, from coordinate 182,755,080 downwards.
CTTAGAGGCTATCTCATTTTACAGATTAAGAAACTGAGGCCCAAAGAGGCTGAGTGAGTTTCCTAATGTTATCTGATTACAAATCAACCCCTCTTTTTGATGTAGATCGTATGTGTACACACGCTTTAAAAAAATCCCTGATTTTCTTCCCTTATCAGCATTGTATAGTAATTATAACACAAAAGAGATGCCAGTGGTTCTCAGGTGACTAGCATGTCACATTTTTTCCCCCTTTGGTTTGCAAATTGAAAATTTGTGAAGCTTGAGACACATTAACCAAAATCAGTTGGAAACTTCCTTCTTTGACAATATCCATGATTAAAACTATGAAAAGCAGATGTATTTGAACATTTGATTGAAGTTCTTTCAGGATAATGACATTTTCCTTCCGTTTTGAATCACCCTATGTGATGATATTTGCAAGGCCAATATTCATACTTTAGTGACACCTAGGTATTCTTGGGTTTATTTCTTTAGCTATGCATCTTGCAGCTGGCAAGCTTTAGCTGGAGACTAATGCTAAATCATGAGAGCTGAAATTTGTGTCATAGTAAAATCCAAAATATGCACCAGCCATGGGGGATGGGGATGGTACATATTTTGTTTTTGCTTTACATTTTTCTTATTATTTTTCTGGCTTGGCAGTACCAGATGTTGCTACTAACACATCTGGAGAGCACATTTTTTTTCTTACTTTTGGTTCTGGATGAGAGAATGCTGTCAAATGTGGCTAAAAGCCAACTGATTCTTTCAAGCTGCTGAAGGCAACAGGGAGGTAGATGCTGCCTAATTAGAGAATGGGATTGCTATGTTTGAGGTTATTGGATCTTTGATTGACTCCATGTTTGCACTACTGTACTCTGCATTGTTCAATAAATCTACCTTGCTCAGCATTTTTCAGTGAGTACTGGGCAACATGCCTTTTATCTGACATTGTTTGTGCCCAGGCTTAAGGCAGATGTTGAACATATCAGTCATTTAAATTGATTGAAAAGAGTTGTAACTAGATTCCTTATTTCCTTTAATTAGAGTTCTTCCTCTAAAATTCTACTCATTGTCAGCAAAATTATTACTTTTTATATAGCACTGTATGACTGTGCCATACTCTACCTCAAAGGACTGCATTGGTTCCCTTTCATTTTCTGTATGAGGACAAAAGTCTTAATCTTCTCTCAAGCTTTGGACCAGAATACATTGGGTTAGGTGAGGCTTCCAGATGTCTTTTCCTTCCTCTTTTCTTCCTCTAATCTGGTTAGCTATTTTTCTTTACTACTCTCTGTTACATTATCATCAACATTAATATCATCACCATCATCATCATCATCATCATCACCATCATCACTATCAACAACAAAAACGTTCAATGAGCAACTCACTGAAAAAAAGTGTTAGGGAAAATGGAATCTTAGGATTTACATCTGGAAAAGTCCTCACAACTCATCTAATGAAAATTACTCATTTTAAATATTAAGAAAGCTAGTAGGCAACAGAGTCAAGCTTTGGATCTTGGTTTGAAGGATGTCTACAAAATGCGTGATTTTATTTCTTTTTGCATTTATTTTATGTTTTGTTTTGTTGGTTTTGGTTGTTGTTTTTGGAAGCAATCATGGTTAGCTTGCCTAGGGTCAAATAGTCAGTAAGTGTCTGAGCCCAGGTTTGGACTGAGATCCCTGACTCTAGGACTGGAGTTTTATCCATTGTGTCATCTAGTAGCCCCTATTTTATGTTTAAAATTTAAAAGGATTTTTCTCCCTCTTATTAATGTCCATTTCACTAAAAAAGAAAAAGAAAACCTCATAATAAATAGGAACAATCAAGCAAAACCAATTCCAACTTTAGCCACATCTAAATATTGCTCTCTCATTTTCCATCTTAAGTACATTACTCCTCCCTCTATCAGGATGTGGAAAGCAAGTATTGTTTTCCCATTATGCCAAAGTACTATAGAAGACAAACATAAACCTGAAGCAGACATTTAGTCCATATTTGTGATTTCATTGAGGTAGAGGAAACTCTCCATCAAAGCAGATAAGTGATTGTTTCTGGAACTTATAATTGCAAGTCCCATGCCTTCATAGGTTTCCTTCTATTGACATGATATTTGTCTTCTTAGTTCTAATTTATATATCTGAGACAGCTAGGTGGTGCAGTGGATGGGGTACCAGTGCAGGAGTTAGGAGGACCTGAGTTCAAATCTCACCTCAGATACTTGACACTCACTAGCTGTGTGACCTTGGGCAAGTCACTTAACCCCAACTGCCTCATCTTGGGTCATCTCCAGTCATCCTGAGGAATATCTGCTCACTGGATTCAGATGGCTCTGGAGGAGAAGTGAGGCTGATGACCTGCACAGCTGTCCTTCACTCAAAGCAAAGTCAAGTACAAATAATGTCATCATTTCTCTGATGGCATGGTCTTCTTCAGCAATGAAGGATGAACACACTTTAATTTATATGTTTTGTTTCCCCCATTAGGAAGTAAGTTCCTTAAGAATAGAGACCATTTTGTTTTCCTTTTTTATTTATATCCTCAGTGTTTAGTAAAGTTCCTAGAACAGAGTAATTTCTTAATAAATTTTTTTGATTGGTTTATTATAGTCTTAGACTAGAATGGGAGCATTGAGAAGTTCTATGGCTTGCCATAGGCAACTCATAAAGTAGTACATCAGAGACAAGAGTTGAACCTGGAACTGTGACTCCAAGAGTGGCCCTCTAATCTCTATGCAGGTAAATGTAAAGTTTTCAACTGCTCCTAGGTGAAAAATTGAAAACTCTTTGGATAGTTACTTTAAAAAAAATAATGTGCTGAATATTAAGAGTAAAGAGGGAAATTTCCGTCATGGAATTGTAAGGAAAGGGGAATCTTGAGATCTCAAAGTTTGGATGTGATAGGGGAAATTTGTTCTTTTCCTCTTGGTAAAGAAAGGTTTCATCAGAGAAATATTATTGATTGATTTAGTGCTGTGCTTGCGATTCTATATGATTACAAACCAGTACATATGTCTATTTGAAAGCAGAAATATATTATACATAGCACTTAGCTCTGGTTAGATGGTTACTTAATACCAACGACAATAATGACAGATCACATAACCACTGGAATATCTACATAAAAGAAACTTCCTTATAACAAATAATATTACAAAATAAGTGCCTGTATAAAAAAACCATCTAATCGATGTCTAGCTATTTATTTCAAGCAGAATTACTGCAACAAAGTCCAGAACAATTTAAAAATAGGAAGAGTCCTTACTATTTGTTATAAAAGAATGATATTGACTTATTATTAGCAACATTTCTGTGTTATACTTTATAACTCATACTTTTTCAAAATACTTTTACTCACATGATCATAGTGACTGAGGATTTTCAAACCAGTACAGACTATTTTAATCAGAGCTTCTTCTGCATTTATTTAATGGACCCACATTGAAGTCCTTTCCTCCACCTTTTAAGAATGTTTTAAAATAATGAAGTATATAGCCTTATAAAGCATGTCAATTCCATTTGAACATAGTTATCAAAGTATTAAAAAATTCAAGTTCATGGAACATAAGAATTCTTGATTTAGGATCCCCTATACTCTACTTTTCCATCACACATGAAGAAACTGAACTCCACCATAGAGGGTGAGGATTTGCTCGTGTGTAGTCAGCTACTTAATGACAGAGGCAGCATTATATGTCTCCTAATGCTTAGTTCAGTGCTTTTCATTACATCATGCTATCATTTAATTCAATCCTTATTTTTTCCACAGACAAATATTTCCTGTATCTTTCATGTGAAGAAGTATGTCATTTTGGTGATGCTATAGAGCTGTTAAGCATGGAATGCCATGGTGTCTGAGGAATGTAAATAGAAAGAAACATAAAAGACAATGGCAAGACATATAGTGTGTATGAGTAGGCTATAGTGGATTGTAAAAAAAAAATCACCCTGAAAGGGAAGTTGAGAGAAATGATTATTAATAACCAGTGATTTGGAAAGATTCAGGTTTGCCCCTTGTCTTATTCCTCTTATTTCAAGACTTCAGTCTCTGACAGATGAGCCAATCTTTTCCTCTATCTAGACCCCAACCAAGCTGGGCAGCCCTTGTGTTCTGCTCAGGATAGGGTGGGGCACAAATTCATTGAATAGATTGCCCAAAGCTAGGGTTGGTGGTGGTATAAGGAACTTAGAAGTGGGTGTCATAATCAATATTTGAACTTTATTCTACTCTTTTCTGTGTATTTTTAAATGTTCATCAATGTGCATTTCTTTTTGCTATTCTTTTCTTTCCGTTTTGTATCATTATCATTTCCTTTCACCCTAGGACAAGCCTTTCCTCTTGAAAAAAAGAATATTTCTCCATTATAACAAATAACAATAGTCTAAAAAAATATAATCATATCTTGATGATGTCAGAAAATATAATATTCATTCTCTTATTAATTGTTAACCAATCAGTGTTGTTTGCCACCCTGGAGAACAGCTACTCTTCAAAGGGCATAGAAACTATGAGACTGCCACCATGATGACCTTTGGTCTAAGATAGAGACGATCATACTTTTATTAAAAATGCTGGCATTATTAATAAAATGATTAACTTATCCAAAAATTATGCCTCTCAAACCTTTTTAAATGTCACACAGCATAAAATATATTATCAAAGAGATGTGCGACTGGACAAGGAATTGGTAACCATGTAATGGTAAAACATTAATCAAATAATAGGCATGTCAATCTAGAGGAAGGTCCTTAGCATGTTGGTGGGTGCCATTTGGAGAAATCAGAGAAGGTATTAGAAAAGAGAGTCACAGGTTGATTTTGTCCCTCCATATGCTTGTCAATGACTTGGGTTTTACATTTTTTTCATGTTTTTTATCAGTTGAGCAATTGCTCTTTTCTTATAAATGCCATTCCTTTTATATTTGGATTATTATTCTGTTGTCCCTTTTTTTATTCTTAAAAAATAAATTAGCAAGATTTTTTTTATTTTCCCTTCCAAATATTCCCATTAGGAAAAATGAGAAATGAAAAACAAAATTCTTATGACAAATATGCAAAAAAATATCTCTACATCAGCTGTGTCCAAAAATCTACATCTTATTTTCTACCTTGAACCAAAATAATTTATGGAGATAAAGACAGACATTATGTAACTTAGAAATTTGACCTTCATTTGTTAAACTTTGATCAAAGATGTTTTTCCCAGCCTTTTCAATGTGAAGTGCATCACTAGACCATTGGAGGGAATACTCTGCCCACAGTAATGACATCCATTGAACTATCAAAATATCTGTAAATCAGTTAATTCTGTTTAATATATTGGTTTAAATACTCTCATAATAAACAATGACAATTTGCAATCACTTCTACAGTGTATTTAAAAGTGATTGTTGGAAAAAACCCACATTTTATTTCTTCCTTTAAATTACAAATGACAAAATTCAGAAAACATGGAATTTCCAAAACATAAAAAGAAGCAAAAATATAAGGGGGGGGAATGTATTTGAATATGAAGTTGTGAGCTTTCATTTCATACAGTTTATATTTTTCAAAAGCATCTATTACATTTAACACAGTAATGTGGCCACAACCTCCTTGCCTGTGTCCTCTTTTGAACTTCATTTTACTCTCTTCTGTGTATTTTTAAATGTTCATTGATGCACTTTTCTTTTTTTGTATTCTTTTTTTTTTCTTTTTTGAATCATCATTTCCTTTCACCCTAAGACAAGCCTTTCCTCTTGAGAAAAAAAAAGTTCTTCCTTATAACAAATAACTATAGTCTAAAAAATATAATCATACATTGATGACATCAGAAAATATGAAGAATTTCTATTTATAGCATATGATATTAATAACTTCAAACTTGACTTGAAGCATGCCAGTACAGTAGTGCTTTTGTTTAATTTGGGTATGTTTTTAATATCAAAAAATTTTAACCTTTAAAAATTGATCTTTACAATCCTTTCTTAAGAACAGTGACATATAGGAAATGCAGAAGTTATCAAATTCCTCTTCATATTTTTAAATATCTTAATCTAAAAGGAAACCAGAGAAGGTAACAAGTTTCTTTCCAAGTGCAGCCTAGAATATGAGCATGGAAATCCCAATTCGTAATCAGAACAGTGATAAGAACTGCCTCTGACCATTACTGTGTCTCACAGAGACTCCACAGAATACATTGTGGAACTTCACCCTTGTTCCCCTTAGCATCAATCTGAAAAGTTTAAGGAGATATATAAAACTCTCCTGGGTTCATGATGTCCTGATCTATGAACCCATCGTTTTTAAACCCATTTTATTTAGCTTTGGTAAATTTCATAAATTTTCTTACTCTATTGAAACCATATTTCTTTAATATTCCATTATAGTACCTTTTTCAAGCTTCAACAGGCTATCCTTTCATTCCTCTCCAATTCATTTTGGCGAACAAATCTGTTAAACTATTAACAGAGGCAAATTTGTAGAATGGAAAGTAACTCATTATGATTTTACTGATTTAAGATCAAAAACCTATTTGGGGCAAAGAGTAGGCATGGGAAATTAGTTCTAAGATAATATTTTGATCAGTTTCATCAGGTTGTATAAGACTTTGCTTTCAATCATCCTGAAGTCTATAGTTTCACAAAAAGTTTATTTATTTATTTTTATATTCTCCAAGTGTTTCAGACTGTGAATGATGAAACATTGTTGTTGCCTGGAAAACAAATAAATAAACACAAGCAAACAAAACAAAACAAAATCTTTCCTTTTTGGTCACCTAATCTCTCTTTGTTTAAAAGATAATCTATTCCCCAGTCATGTCTGCTATTCCTGCTGCATACTTGCTCCTTTCTTACATCCCTTCTTTGGATCTCAGCCTTCTTCCCTGTTCCTAGGATTAAATGAGATGGTTAATGGAGGGTCCCTATTTTGCTTAAATTGTTTCATAAGTTTAAAATTTTATGTAGTCTCTTCACTTCACTGAATATTCTGTTAAGTTCATTCTTATAATCTATTTCATTTGCATAGTTTGGTTTTACAAGGAATTTTTATAAGCCTTGTTTCTCATTTAGATTTTTTTTCCTTTTCTTTCTTGTAAGTCCATTCATAAGATTATAGGTTCAGAGATGGAGGGAACCTTAGAGATCAACTAATCACACTTCTTCATTTTAAACTTGTGGAATCTGATGTACAGAAATATTAAGTGATTTGTCCAAGGGTCGTACAGATGCTAAGTGACAGAGTTGAGATTTGAACCCACATTTTCTGATTCCAAACCTAGAAATCTTACCTCTTACTCCCGGCTGCTTGGTATCTCTCTGCCTACAATCTCAGAGGTAAAAACAAATCCATTCCACGCCTCCCACCCCAAGGCAAACACTTTTCTCCTCTATTAAACATCTGAGATGCTTTCATCTAATGTTTGCCATGGCTCCCAAACTGAATCATTGTCCATGGTCCAGGAACTTGCTGAATTGCCTTGAAGAATGAAATAAGGATACACCCAGGAGTCCACAGCTATCATGGTTTCCCTCCTCCTGACAAATCCTGCCAATTAGAATTCAAAGATCTTCAGCAAAGATGATACAATAAGGTGTTACAAGGTGTTAATGTCCACTGATAACTTTATAAGATTCTACAATTCTCTGATTATCAATAACAGGTTGGTTCAGCAAACAAATTAGTCATGCCTTTTGGGTCTTTAAATAGGTAAACCTTGATGAGAATGGGAAAAGATCAAAGCTCAGAGCAGTTGTGTAATGAGACTACTGAAGGGAGAAGTGGGTCGCAGGGAATGAAGAGGGAATTTCATTCTCCCTGTCTCTCTGAGTGTCTGTCTGCCTGTCTCTCTGTCTCTGTCTCTCTCTGTCTCTGTCTCTCTCTGTCTCTGTCTGTCTCTGTCTCTCTGTCTCTGTCTCTCTCTCTCTCTGTCTCTCTGTCTCTCTCTCTCTCTGTCTCTCTCCCTCACTCTTTCTCTCTCTTCCTCCCTCCCTCTCTTAGCAATGATACCTATCAATGGATTCTCTTTCCCAGAAGGAGAAATGCTAACAGTTGTAGATTTAGTTCAAGTCAGGCTGAGGTAGCAGACATACAAATTCTCCATACTGAGGCATACAGGTGGACACAATCATCTGAACGAGAAAGTAGATTCAAGGAATGTAACCACTGGTAGCAGAGGAAAGAGTTAGATATTGACTCAAGAAAGAAATACCACTGGGCAAAATAAGACTTTAAGAAGAAAAAAGAACTTTCAGAACCTGTAGTTCCAGATGTCTAAGTTGAGTGTGTATTTTTTGCACATGTAGTACTTACACATGTCTCCCTCCCATTACACTTTATATCATCTTTACTCTCTGCACTAACATTTTGTGCATTTGTGAAATAGCACACTTCAGATTTTGCTTGGGCAGTGGGGGAGACTTTTGTGCATACCACTTTTGCCATGTAATCTTACTAAATGAATTGACATAAATTATGTCTTCTGGCTGATTATTAAGGGAAAGTTCAGCATTGGGACCTCATAAGCTATAGTTTTACAAGGACAAACAGAGTAACCCTAAAGCCCAGTAAACACTCCCACCCCCTAGATTAGATTAAAAATGCTTTTCCACGTGGAAATAGAGCCTACATGTTTTTCCCTGGATAAAAGTTTCAAAAGTGCTTCAGAAGTTAATATATCTGTAGAATCTCATCTAAAGTACTATTCCTCAACTTCTATTAATTTCTGAGACAGTTTTGAAGCTGAGAATTTATACCAAATATCTGTTGATTGGGGTCACGTTTCTTTGGGAAAAAAACTGCATTGTCCTTGTCTGTCACATAAGACATATTCCTTAACAGGCAGAAACAAAATAATTTTCAATCACATTTGCACATGGAAATAGAAGCTATTTATTTTCACCTCGATAAAAGATGAGAAATAAGAAAATTATTAAAAGCTAGGGTGATTCTTTCATTAGACAAAAAATGTAATGAATTTTTTCATATGAAAGAAATTGGAGCCAAACTGCTATTTAATATATTAGATAAGAAAATAGAAAAATTTTATCTAAGGAAAGAAGTAATTTATCTTACCACATGTATTATTTATAAATATTCTGGGCAGAATCTAGATAAATTTGGAGAACTTTGCATTTGGTGACTCAGACTATGTAAAATAAAAAGCCTAAGTTATGCAAATTGATGTTACCAAAAACTACAAATTATATTCAAAAATTAAAACTGCCATGATTAAGGAAAAAAGTGCTGCTAGAGAAAATATGCCTGAAATCATGTCAAATGAGAAAACTAATCACCCTTACATCTAGTGTGTTAAGTGCTTACATTACTCCAAAGTGAGTTATGCCATTATTTTATAGAGATTTGCTCATATTAGCTAAGGCAACTATTCACCTATCGTCACAGGAGTAAGAGGTACAAGGAACCTTACAGATCTAGTTTTGATTTTCAAATAGTACAGAGAATAAAACTCCACCGAAAGACGTTAGATGAGACTGCATGGTTATGTAGCCATTTAATTGGCCCCAAACTAGAATTCAAATTCATGTATTCTGCCTCCAAATCCAGTGTATTTTCCACTAAAACACCCTCTCTTTAATGACACTTACTACTGCACTATTCTTGCCTGGATAAGTTCTGAGCATATATATGATATAATATGATATAACACAATATATATGCATATTAATAAGTCAAGTATCAAATGCCTTTTATGTGCCAAGTATTATTCTAGGTACTGATAATATCAATAGAACTAATGAAATAGGGCCTTTATACACATATGATATAATATACATTGATAATACCAATGTATAGGCATATTTGTATATACATATATGAGTATATATGTATATATGTGTGTATATACATATATATCATAAAAGAGAAAGGAAGAAAGGAGGAAGGAGGGGAAAAGAGAGAGGGAATTAAAGAAAGGGAGAAAGAGGTGATAGCAAGGACAGAGGGAGACTAAGTGTTAGAAAGGAAATATGTGAGTGCATGGTTTCAGTTGGCCAGAAAGATCATAAGTAAAAAAGGCAAGACCACTGGGACGGGATTCAGGCTATCAAGGTTTTATCCCTAGCTCTACCATTACTTTGTTCTGTGACTTTGGGCAAGTAAATGATTTAAAATCTCAGCATCCATTTAGTCATCTGTAACATGAGGGTGCTGGATTATGTTCTGGAAAAGGTCTTTCCTACTTCTAAGATTCTATGACTCTTTAGGAGACACAGTCCAGACAGGAATAAGGGGTTTTGGACACAGATCTATATAATTACATGATCAAATCTTGAGAAATAAAGTAAATTAAGGAGGAGTAGGCAAGTATAATAGGTTAAGGCGGGGAAAAAGGTCAATTCCAGAAAATCATAATTCTAAATTTGATATTGATATCTAAAGAGGTTATTTTTCTATTTTAAGTCTTTGGAGTAGTCTGAGACAGATTCTAGGGGTTCTTCTCAATACTTATTGACTACAGATAAGAAAGAATAGGCTTAGCAGTGGAAAGAAGTTTGAAAGTTATCTAGTCCTAACCTTTCATTTTATTGAGAGGAAGTTGAGAGTCAGGGGGTTAAAATGGCCTCCGTAATTTTGTACAGGAAGTCATTTTTTTCCAAAAGCCCTCATGACTAAGTGTCAAAGACCTTGATCAGATCTGCAAATGCTTTGTACAGATACTGTTCTGTTGCTGGCATTTCTCCTGGAGTTGTTGGGCAGCAAACACCATATCGACTGTTCCTCAGCCCTTTCTGAAGCCACATTGTTTCTCAGACACATGACCCACCTTCCAAGTGATGGATCAGCCTATCAAGGAGGACTCTAGCAAGAATCTTGCCAGGAATGACCAAGAGAGAGATCTCCCTGTGATTGTCGCAGGACAATCTTTTCCCTTTACCTTTATAGAGATGGACAATGGAGGTGTCCTTGAACTCCTGGGGGATAACCTCCTCTTGCCATATAACCTGGAAAATTCAGCTTTTGTACGAGTAATTGTAAATCTCAGCTGGAGACATGAAAGAAGCCTCATGGCCCTCAAAACCTCTTCTTCAGTTGGAAGTTCAGTTAAAGAAGAATTGACATCAACCTGAGGTAAACGATCAATGACCTCATCATTGATTGATGATGGTCTTTTGGGAACACTATGGAAGTGTTCAGCCCATCTCTCTAGGATGACGTTCTTATCACTAATCAATGTAGCTCCATCAGCACTGAGTAGTTGTGATGCCCCATAGGTTTTTGTCTTCTAATAGGTTTCAGGGAATCACAAAAGTGCTTCGGATTGTTACTATCAGCATAAAACTGAATTTCATCTGCCTTCTTACGGAACCAGGAATCCTACATCTCTCTAAGATTTGTTTGTACTTTGCTTTTGATGGAATTAAATGCTGCCTTCTTAGAGGTAGATGAACTATCCTTCTGGTAAATCTTGCGGAATTCTATAATTCAGAAAAATTCTAAATTTTTCATTTACCAGCTTCTGAATTTCCCCATCATTTTCATCAAACCAATCTTGGTGTTTGCAAGTGTTCTGACCCAAATGAGCAAATGCAGTGCAGTATACCAAGTCTGTGAAAACTTCCCACTCCTTTTCCCACTGTTGTCAATGGTGTGTTGGCTCAACTTTCCCTCCAAGTTAGCAACAAACTGTTCATGCTCAGAGAAAAGCTCTAATTTGTTGATTAATTAATTATAAAAATTAATTAAGAATCTAAGTAATTCTTCTGGTAGTCATTTTGCCTTGGGGGTGGCACTTTCAACTAACGGAAAGGATAAGTCTATGATTAGTCCAGCACTTTTCACTACACATTGCTTTTGTCACTTTCATATCTTGTCTGTCTCTTCTCCTTACAATCGCATAGGCTATCACATGCCAATGTTTGCTGTGAGGGTGCATCCATGAATTTTTGTTGCATTTAGGTAAATGGAAGGCAGTATTTGTGATGAGAAGGTTATGTGATGCACGCATCTTCAGCAGCAAATGACCCTTGCTATTGCTGTTTCCAACTCCATTCTTCCCTAGGACTCCCTGCCATGTCTGGTAGTCTTAGACTACTTTAACATTAAAGTCACCCAGAAGTATAACTTTGTCCTCTTTATTTCATATTGATGATAGAAGTCTCTAGGTCTCCATAAAATTTTTCTTTTACCTCATCAGGGTCTGTCATGGTGGGAGTACAGGTTTCGATGATGGTGGCATGGTGTTTCCCTACAAGTGACAATTGCATTATCATGAGCCTGTCATTCACTTTTGGCAGGCATAGCAGCTTGCTGACTAGATTAGTTTTGACTGCAAAATCTATGCCAGTTTTATGGCACTCCCCTTCACTGTGCCCACTCCAGAAACATGTGTAACCAGCCCCAACTTCAGTAAGCTGACTTTCATTTGCCAGTCTTGTTTCACTCAGGGCTGCTATTTGGATGCGATACCTGTTGAGTTCTCTTGCAACAAGAGCAGTTCATCTTTCAGGTCTACTGGATTTTGTGTTGTGTATAAGTGTGTGCAAGTTCCATGTGCCAATGGTGAGTGGAATCATTTTTGCAGATGTTTTTGTATATTGTGTACATTTTGTGTGTGTGTGTTTCAATTGCAGAATGGGATTCTCTGTCTGCCACGGTAATCAGGTAATCAGGTTGGGCAAACAGACAACTTTTAGGAAACATTTTTTAGCCCCCTTCTTCACACCAGTAGGTGAGCAGTATGATCTACTGCCCAGTCCCACTGCTGCTTCCAGTGAGAAAAAAATCCTATGGTCTGGGCTGCCTATGTTCAGGGTTGTGACTATAGTTTCTAGTGTATTCTCACCTGCTACTTCATCATTTGCCTGTTGCCACAGGACTTTGAGGCATAATAATAAAATGGTATTTAACACTAAAAAAACACAGGTGCTCCATCAGCCACCACCACACCATCCATATGTGGAACCGTTGGGTACAACAAATGGAGAAATTTTGAATGCTGTGAATAAGTTCACTTTCCTTGGTAGTATACTTTGCAGGGATGTACACATTGACAATGAAGTTGACACACACATTGCCAGAGCTAGCTCCATCTTTGGGAGATTCTGAAGAAAAATTTAGGAGAGAAGAGTTTTTAGATTGACTACCAAACTCAAGAGCCATTGTGCTGACATCATTGATGTATGCCTGTGAAATCTGGACAGTCTATCAGTGCCATGCCAGGAAACTGAATTGCTTCCATTTGAACTACCTTAGGAAGATTCTGAGGATTACTTGGTAAGACAGAGTACCAGACACTGAGGTCCTTGCTTGAACTAAATTGCCAAGCTTTCATACTATGCTTCAGAGAGCACAGCTCTGATGGGCTGGCCACGTTGTTTGAATGCAAAACGTATGCTTACTAAAAAAGATTATTTTATGAAGAACTCACCTGGGGCAGGTGATCATATGGTGGTCAGAAGAAGAGATACAAGGACATTCTCAAGGTCTTTGTTTTTGTTTTTATTTTGTTTTTGTAGGAGATGGGAGACACTGGCATAGGACTACTCGGCATGCCATGCCCATATCGGAAAAGGTGCTGTGTTCTATGAGCAAAGCAGAATTAAAACAGCACAAAGGAAACATAGGATGCACAAATTTGGAGCAATCACCCCAAATGTTCACACAAACTATCAGTGTCCAATATATGGTAGAGTGTTCTGAGCTTGTATTGGTCTGATCAGCCACAGTGGTACACATTGAAATTTCACGTTATCATAGTGATGCCATTTTTGTTCTCCTTGAGAACAAAGAACAATAACCACATCATACAGTAAGTAATAATAGCAACTTCAAATTTAAACCAAGGACTTACAGAGTAAAAATAATTCTTTCCATCTTTCAGCCACCTCCAGTTATAATAACCTAAGGAAAGGACGTCTCTTTCTTTCAAGAAATAGAATAAAGTAATAGTACTTGCCTTTGAATATAGGTGTCTGTTAATGTTCTTTTCTGTTACATCTATACAGATTTATCTAATGTTTGATCATAAATGAAATCTTGATGTGTAGAGTAGGAAAATAATTCCAATGAGGATGTTCACATTATCTTTCCCAACTAAAAGTAAAAAGCAAATGCTGTGGGGTGAGATGACGGACTTTTTGGAAGGTATTGAAGAGAAATTCAGGGACTGACAGGTGAAAATATCTTCCATGTCTTTGTTAGATTTGTTAGATTTGCTACCTTTTCCATGAAAGGTGAGGTGTAATCTTAAGGGATTGGGAATCCTGTAACTATCATCCATGGGACAGTATCTGAAGTTCTACCGGAATGCTTGATTCCAAATTTTCATAGTGTATGTCTGATTTTTTTCAACTAATCCAAGTATTTTCATGTGTGGCATGATTTTATCCAATGTTCAAAGTTTCAAATTGATTAAAGGATTGCTAAAAAAGAGTTCATGCATTTTATTGTTTGAATCTTACAAGTCATCTGGGCATGTGAGAAAGAGATGTGTTTCCTATTACCTTAAAGTCAGAGGCTCCCACAACAAAAAGGTCTGACTATATTCTGGGGAACCAAAGAGGTGGTATCTCTTATCCAGAGGACTCAAAAATTAACTTTCTGACAAAAACCTTAATATTCCAACCATTTTTTTCTATCTTTAAGATTATCTATTTAAAAAGAACGAACTTTTAGAAAATGAATTTACCATGTCCAAGTTTTCAGATCTATCCTCATTCATCAAAGTAATGTTGCTAGGCAAGAGAATCCCAGGCTCAAATCAGATACTCAATTTCTGACCTACCTGAAACATGAAGCAAGAAAAATAAACAAAACCCCTCCCACTTCATTTCCAGTATTCTGGAAATAACATAAAACAGAATCAGTATCTTAGGATGAAAGAACATAAATTATATCCAGTTCCTGAATATCTAGATCCAATTTAACTTCTGAACTTCATATTTTCTAAGTGCTTGTTAATTGACATAAATTTAGTAGAATTGAACCCACAGTTTGCAATAATTCTGTCAGAGATCATCCATAGGAAATCTAGACTGCCACTGGAAAGATTATTGGAAAGGTAAGCTCCTTTTTCAGAAAGAAAAAGGCCTACTTAATTTAATTTATCATCAAAATCTTAGACTGTTAAACAGCAACCCCTGAAACAAGTCACAGGAAATTTTATTCTATCTTTTAGAAAAGGAATAGCAATATTAATATTTACTAAATAGTCATTATTTCATTATATACTTGTGCCTTTGCTAACAATGTAGGCCAAGATAAAGATAATTGTTCCCTTAAATTTATTTTCAACCTCGGTCCCTATAAATAGACAGAAACAATTAGACCAGTAAGAGGCAATGGGGATCTTAATTCCATGACCAACTGGAACCAATAAATTTTTTTTTTGCCCCACATTGCATTATAGGATATATTTGTGTTTTTTGGTGGTTTTTTTTTATTAAATAAATTTATTTATTTAACTTTTTACATTCATTTTCACAAAATTTTGGGTCCCAGATTTTCTCCGCATTTGTCTCCTCCCTCCTCCCCAATACACTGAGCATTCTAATTACCCATATCATCTATCTGCCCTCTCTTCTTTCATCCCTCCCTTCCCTCACTCCATCTTCTCTTTTGTACTATAGCACCAGATAATTTTCTATTCCCCATTACCTGTATCACTTATTTCCTAGTAGCAGGAACAATACTCAACAGTTGTTCCTAAAACTTTGAGTTCCAACTTCTCCCCATCCCTCCCTCCCCACCCATTCCCTTTGGGAAGGCAGGCAATTCAATATAGGCCAAATCTGTGTAGTTTTGCAAATGACTTTCATAACAGTCATGTTGTATAAGACTGACTATATTTCCCTCCATCCTATCCTGCCCCCCAATGCTTCTATTCTCTCTTTTGATCCTGTCCCTCCCCGAGTGCTGACTTTAAATTGCTCCCTCCTCCCATTGCCCTCCCTTCCATCCTCCTTCCCACCCTGCTTATCCCCATCTCCCCCACTTTCCTGTATTGTAAGATGGGTTTTCATACGAAAATGAGTGTGCATTTTATTCCTTCTAGGGTCAAATGTGATGAGAGTAAACTTCATATTTTTCTCTCACCTCCTCTCTTTTCCCCTCCACTAAAAAGTCTCCTGCCTGCCTCTTCTGTGAGAGATAATTTGCCCCATTCCATTTCTCCCTCTCTCCTTCCAATACATTTCTCTCTCACTGCTTAACTTCATGTTTTAAGAAATGATTCCTTCCTACTCAATTCACTCTATGCTCTCTGCCTCTGTATGTGCGTGCATGTGTGTGTGTGTGTGTGTGTGTGTGTGATCCTACCAACTACCCAGATACAGAAACGTTGCAAGAGTTGCAAATATTGTCTTTCCATGTAGGAATGTAAAAAGTTCAACTTTAGTAAGTCCTTTATGACTTCTCTTTGCTGTTTACTTTTCATGCTTCTTTTCATTCTTGTGTTTGAAAGTCAAATTTTCTTTTCAGCTCTGGTCTTTTCATCAAGAATGCTTGAAAGTCCT
>CM053772.1:182677038-182738139 GCA_028658325.1 Potorous gilbertii | reverse complement strand
TCTCTCTCTCTCTCTCTCTCTCTCTCTCTCTCTCTCTCTCTCTCTCTCTTTCTCCAACTATAAGTATGGAAGGTATTAATACACATTCTATTGAGGAGCTGGGCAGACTGAAATGCAAAGTTTGATTGTAGAGAATTTTTTTTTCAGCATTTACATAAAGGTAATATTTAAAGCCATGGGAGATCACCAAAGGGATGACTGGAAGAAAAGATGAGCCAGAACAGCACTCTGAGAGCCACTCCTACTTAAGGGGAAAGGAGGGAAAGAGGAATTAACAAACAAGACTGAAAAGTGACCAGACAGAGTAGAATCAGACTAGAACAAAATAAAGGATGCCAAGTCCCTGGTTCCTCAGTTATCTCCAGTGTCCATTGAAAGATAACAAGAAGAAAATCCATACTGGTAATACTCTTCCCCACCCCCTTAATTAACTAGCCACATGGTTAATCTATGCATATTTGCCTGAGGGGAAAGTGTTAGTTCCATAGTTTATGAGGTAGTATTATCAGAGTTAGGAACAGATGGGATTTTCTTAGATCAAGATAGAAGTATCATGTTCAGATTCATGAATCAGAATTGGTGCATACAAACAGAAAAAAATCCATGTGTTTTATTTTTCTGTAGCAAACATTATCTGCAAGCTTTTCTCTATTTCTTGGTTGCAGTTGGCTGTGGTTACATATAATCACTTAAAGAAGTACATTACACGATTAGTAATCAAATCCAGAAAAAGACCTCTCTTAACAGAATCTAAATTCCCTTTAAAAAAGATTTTGAGATTCATAGGCAAGGTAAGATGTGGACAGAGCCCTCTCTTCGGCCACTCAAATTCCATTGTCTGTGACACTCCTCCTATTACTAGATGCATTCTTTCTCATGACATATGAAGGCAACACAATATCAATTTCACATAATTTAAATGAGAAACATGTTCTGTTACTTTTATGCTTATGCTGTAAAAATCAAGATGCATGAGTACTCAAGAAGAATCAAGCTATGAATGTGTTACAAGTGAAATTCTAAATGGCCACAAAACTAAGAAAGTTGTGTTTAAGGAGTCTTTAAATTCTATCAGAATTACAAATCTGAAAAAGATATTTTTATATTCCTAGAGAATATAAGGTATCTAATATCAAAGCATCCTTAGGATAATATTAAGTTTTTTCTCATGTATATAAAATAAAATTTTGCTTCAAAAATCTTCCATCTGCAATGATCAACACTGTTCTCTGCATTATTGTGATTAGAATTAATTACAATATTAATCATTTTGATGGCTCAAATATGACTTCTCTTAAACTTACTTAATGGTATGGGCAATGCTAGACAAGAACATGACAAATGGTCTATTGTTGAGATAAATATCCTGTAGATTTTTGATAGGCTTCTTAAAACATAGCCTTCTAAATTGGCACATCAGCAAATTTATATTCCTAAAGATATGTTATTTCCAAGCTCAGGAAACTTCAATGGTTACTTGTCTCTAGGATAAAATATAAACTCCTCTGTTTGGCATTTAATACCCTTCACCACCTAGTTACAACCTATCTTTCTGCACTGATCTGAATGTATTCTGCTTTCCAAGCTGATCAAAAGGGCAGGAATTATCTGTTTTTTTTTCTTTTTAAACCCAATAAAGCTCAGCTGATAGTGTGTAAAAATAATTGTTGGATCAAACCAATACATACTTCAAAAAAAAATGATATCTGATTGCTTACAATTTTTTTAGACGTCGGTGAGATAAATAAAATTGAAGGTGCAATATAGGTCTAAATCATGTGGTCTTTTTTCGGCTGTTGTTCCTGTTATTCTTTGTATAAATCATGCTCAATTAATGGTATCAATTGGCTTCTGTTACAAGGTAGCCAATACTAGCCTTCAATATTTCAATGGAACCAAGATTTCACTGATGTGGTACTATTGCCAGTGGCCCCAGCTACAATATATTCACATCTTAGGCTATTGTACCCTGTGCCCTGCCAAACCCCACCCCCTAAAAGTAACTACTCCAAAGATTGATACAGGCTTCTCCCGTTACTGCTCATCCTCTTCCTCCTCCTTTCTACATTCTGCATTCTACAAGACTGTGCTATAAGTGAAAAAACATTAAAATATTCTTCCAAAATGTGTAGCATTAACAAAGTGTCTAAGGTTAAATTGCTTCATATTTACATCTTGAATATTAATAAATTAATTCCAAGATACTTCCTATACATCATAAGAAAAGCTAACTAATTTTAGTAGCTCATACCAATACCTGGGAGAGGTAGTTTTCAAACAGGGAAAGCCCTAAGCAATCTCAAACACATAGGCTTCTATTTTATTCTGAAAAATATTCAGAGATGTAGCATAACTTTGATTGGTAGTTCAGTGAAATTTTTCAGCCTTTCCAGGAAAATAATTCTAACACAGATCCAAGAGACTTTCTTCTTGTGTTGTTATTTTTGTTTCATTATTTCAAAATAATTTTAGTTTTTGAAAGAATAGGTACTATTAACACCCACTGAAACCAATAGTCCATTGTCTCATTTAGTCACGCATCAATTAATCTAATTAAGCAATGCATTAGAACTGTACTTCTCTAAATCTCAGATAAAATTAGTTCACATTAAATTTATGTTCTATAGTCCTGACAATGACAGAAATAAGCAACAGCAATGATTTTGAATAGCTATTTTTAAGTAGCATATTCTCTCTCTCTCTCTGTTTCTATATATATATATATATATATAGATATACATGTTTGTATATATATCCACACACATATACATGTATATATGTATACATATATATACATATACACATATGCATGCATACACACACATGCACATGATTAAAAAAAGAAAAAAGTCACACTAAAATTTGAATGAATTGTTATAAGAGGGTATAGTATAATGGAAAGATCATTGTATTTAGAAGTAGAGTTCTTATTATTAGTGACTCAGGGAATTTATTCCATGAGAATTTTGTTTGGAATTTTCTTTCTGAAAACTTCTCCATTTCATTTTCTTTTCCCTTCCTCTTGTCAGGTCTCCTAACCAGTGCCTCAGAATCCCTCTTTCTTCAAGATGCAACTTAAAAACTACTTTCTCACAAAAAGATTCTACAAACTCCAAATATTAATCCTATGCTTCTCTAAGTTGTATTTATTTTCTAATAATTTATATGTAATTATATGGGTAGATTTAATCTTCCCTAACAAAATGTAACCTCCTTGGGAGCAAGCATTCTTTAATTTTTTTTTGTCTTTTTATCCTTAACAATTAATACAGTGTTTAAAACATAATAGGTGCTTAATTAATTCTTTCTTAATTAAGAATTAAATCATTCTTTTGACCACTTATTTATTGGGGAATGGTTCCTAATTATCTATTTGTGGTAATCTCTACATAGTATTAGCTCAGATTTTGCCTTTCTTTTTCTGTTTACCTAATTTCTGTTTTTCATCTTGAAACAATATGATTTGTATAAAACTTTTCCATTTTTTATTTCAATTTTAATTCAAATTATATTGTTTTTGTGATTTCCATGATTCTGAATAATTTTTTGTATTAGGGACAGTGTGGATCTTTTTTTTTTGTTTGAAACTGATAAAATCAATTGACCTGGGATATATTTCCTAATTTTAGAAGGGATGTAGTGGTTGATATGGTTTTATGCACTTGACACTTCCCACCTTGCTGCTTCAACTAGGTTGTATGGTTTTCAATTCAGTAGCAGATGAACAGGAATCCATTGATAGTGGCAACAATAACTTGAGTATGCTACAAAATATCTATTTCCCTAAATAATAGTACTAGGACCAGGTTGATGTATTACTGTAAACTGCAATTCATATATGTCAAGCATTTACCTGCCCATCAATGGCAACTAGTAATTGATTATTGGTGATAGTGTTGGGGATGACAGACCTTTTCTTCATGAGGGATACTGCCCTTGACAATGGGTGTATGGTCTCCACTAGAGGTATAGCCAGTAATCTGATAAATAATGTTGTTGCTGAGAGAGAGAGAGAGAGAGAGAGAGAGAGAGAGAGAGAGAGAGAGAGAGAGAGAGAGAGAGAGAAAGAGAGAGAGAGAGAGAAGGAGAGAGAAGAGAGAAGTCCAAGGAAGACCCTTGAGGATCACTGAAATTTATGGGTTAACATATGGATGAAGAGCCAAGGAGACTAAGAAGGTTATCAGATAAGTAGAAGGAAAATTAAATAAAAGCAATATTGTGAAAACCTAGAGAATGTATCTAAGAGAAAGGGTGTCAGCTGCTTCAAATGCAGAATTTAAATAAAAAAGGGTGAGGGTTTAGGAAAAAAAAATCATTAAATGTAGCAAATTAGAAGAGGTTTGATTACTTTGAAGAGAACAGTTTCAGTTGAGAGATGAGATTGGAAGCTTTCCTCTCATGACCAAAATCATTTTATATGAAACAATGAAATGTCCATTGTAAAGCATAAAACAAAAACGTAAGAGCAAAAATTTTGTATTTAAGTTCAATCTATCCTTGAGAAGAACAAAAAGCACAGATATTTTGTTAATTTGGGACAAAATTAGAGAAATTGTTCAAATAAAAGAGCCATTTATTTTGTGTTTCTCAGTAGTAAGTAGATCATGTAGCTGGTAACCTATTTCCTAGGTACAAAAGACTAAGATTCCAAAATGTATCTGATATCACTATTTTATAATACGGCTCTGAGCTGAACAGAATGCGTTACTTGGTGACTCTCCCAAAATATTTGGTGAATTACCTTTCCAAGGCATGTTTCATTTCATGCCAATGGTAAATACTGCAGTTATAAATGTGGTCTGAAAGTGAATCTCCCTGACATCGCTTGCATCTTCATTTCTCTTTTAAATTCATCTTTTATTAGATCTTGGTGAAATTATCGCTCTCACACCATTGTATATACTGTTCAGTTGAAATCAAATAGATGTATTAAACATATTGATAGATGATTATATATATTTTATGCCATAAAAGGGTTGTTTACATTTTAAAGTCACTTCACACTCTTAATTAACTATCCCAGAGCTACTATTTATAGGGAAACTCAATCTCATTTTGACAGCTTCTAAAATAAATGAGACATTGTGCTAGAACTTTGAATTTGGAGTTAGAAAAACCCAAGTTCAAATCCAGACTTAGCTGGGTA
The DNA here is from genome assembly GCA_028658325.1 of Potorous gilbertii. NCBI lineage: Eukaryota > Metazoa > Chordata > Mammalia > Diprotodontia > Potoroidae > Potorous > Potorous gilbertii. The sequence continues at coordinate 182,732,993 of CM053772.1, read as the reverse complement.
AACCTGGGCAAATCACTTATTGTGTCTGCCTTACTTTTCTATCTATAAAATAAATAGTACTTATCTCCCAAGGTTGCTCTCAGAACAAAGTGAGATGTTATCTGTAGATATCTTTACAACCCTTAAAGTACTATGTAAATGCTGGCTACTCTCCATTCCTTTTGAGGTCAACTTCAAATTATATTCCATCAAGAATATATTATTTCTTGACCTGCAGCTCTATAGCAACTTTAGAAGACCAAAAAATATTTTTTAATTTTTTTTAAAGATAAAATTTGTTTTCAGAGGGAAATTTGTCATTAAATATAGCTTTGTCATTTCCTTAAAATACATCACTTTTTCCTTCTGTTCAATTCTCAACCAAACTCAAGGTCCATGTGCAGTGTCTGTCCAAGATATATGCGCTGATAGATAAATACTATACAGTACTCTTTATCATCACCATCATTCAAATGAGCTAGGGATTGGATCTGAAATTGAATTGACATAGGAAAATGTCAAATGAGGGATACTTCACTACCAATTTACATTGGTACTTTTACCACAATTTAGAGTCTTAAGAGCCTCCTAAAGAACTAATAAAGTAGGTGACTTGTTCAAGGTCACACATAGAGTACATGTCAGAAGTGGGACATGAATCCACATCACTCTGGCTTCAAGATTGTTTTTCTATCCCCATGCTATATTACAAGATGTATTAATTACTATATTTAAAAATTCATGAGGGTGAAATGGTATGTACTTGAATATAAACTGAGTGTTAGTTACCATGAAATATATGTCAAAATATTAATTGCTTGATGGTGGTTCTTTAGCTAAGCATTTATTATGGTATATTGGAATACCCTAACATGGTTGCATTTTACTGATATTACTGAACAGAATTTCTTCTACATGTAACTATCTTTGTATCTCACCAATTTGTTAAAGGTTGTTTAAATGCTATGCTGTAAATCCTTGAAAATATTTCTGTTCTTAGAATTTTACAGACTTATTAAGAACTTTTTCTCTAGAAAGGTTTAGTGATAATTCAACTCTCAAGCAGCAGTGTAACAAATTACTTGCTTTAAAAAATGTAATTGGTTTAAAGGGAGTGTCTATGATTCAAAGAGCTTAAATGAGTTCGATGGTACATGTAAAATTGTTCTAGCTTGTACATTAAATGGAATCTAAATTGTTTTACAAACCTGAAAGTGCTATATAAATGGTAGTTATTTTTATCGTTAATAGTAGTAGTATCAGAAGTGATAACAAAAATGACTTAAAGAGAATTTGGGTTATCAACAAGAATTTTGATAGACTTTTCAGGAAAGAAAGGGATTTATGTGGTTTTAAAGAGATAGTAATACATACAGCCGTACTAAAGGGGACAAAAGCCAGAAAACATAATAGATTTGTTCAAAGTGTGAGAATTTACTTACATGAACTTATTCAGATGAAAATGGATCATTTTACTTATATATCTATATGCAAATAACGCTCCCACTTAGAGCTATATATTTGACATTGAAGCAATCCCTGGATTAGTTATCAGTGGTCCTGAATTAACTACCTAACTTTCGCTAGTGGATCTATTTTTTTCATTGAGAGCCCAGAAGTTTAAACTTAATATGTTATTTCTGCTGTGAACTTTGAGTTTTGGCATGATGTCATTTACCAAATATTTATTTTAATTATATTGCAGTTGGTCAGTATCAGGGGAACACAAAACTTCTTCTATAGTACACATCTGCCAGAATGTGTTACCAATGGTAATGTTTGAATGAAAAAATAATAGTAGAGCATAAATATAATGGAGAAATTCAGGTGGGGTAGGAATTACATTGAGGTTTATCTTACACTAATGAAAAGTCAGCATTTTCATTCCATCCCAAGATACTATCATTCATTTGAGCTTCTTTCAAGAAGTGTTCACACCACTCAAAATCTACCACACAGAAGGTATATTCTTGTGAAACAAAAGTATTACCTGTATACACCCACATACCCACTTAAATTGTTTTTCCAAAACACATTTTACTTTGATTACTTATAATTTTAACAATGCTATCTTTATCCTCTATCTCCAATGAAAGGCTCAACTGCACTTTAGCAATTTCTTCCATATACATAATGCTAATGCTTTTTTTTTCAGATCAGGAAAGAGGATTAGTAAATAAGAAGCATAGAATCTGTGATATATCACATACAATTTCATCTCTCTATGGGGAGACAAGTTTGGGCTAGGTTAATAGTTCAAATCATCAAGTCAAAGAAAAGAAATCCCTAAGATGCTGAGATAGTATTATTATGTACAGGTATTCATAGACTCCAGGTGAAAGTGCAGTTGAGAAATTCTTACCAATATAAAATGGGCAAAGTTCTTTAAATATTATTCTCTAATGCTTCCTATAATTCCTCCAAATTACTTTTTAAGTACATGGCAGTTTTAACTCTGATTATCTGTCTTTTAATTTCTATCAAAAACATCACATGTAACTCTAATCAACATGTCCTATTATCTTCTTAGCACTTGTAGCCAAAACATGACAGAAGTCCCATCCGCTAAGCTTTGTCAAAATGAGTGTCCACTAATCGATTCTGATGAATTATAAAGTCAGAAAAATTATTGACAGAAAAAAACTCAAAAGGTTTGCTAATTTTTCCAAAATATTGATCGATAAACCAAAGGCCTGAGGGGAACAGATGATGTTTTCATCACTGTGGCTAACTGAAGGCATGAGCTCCTAAAGAGACAGACATATTTGGGAAGTGAGCTGCTATTCAGAAGTTTAAGGAGGTAAGACAGTGGGGTCTAAGAATTACATCTGGATTTCTGTATTTTGGCTTAAAATTAAAGAATGACATATTTTTGACAATAGAAAGGAATGCACACAAAAATGACTTGTAACACACACCTGCTTGGTTTGTTTTGAGGGAAAAGAAAAAAAAACTATCTATATCCATTCATAAATTCATACAGTTAAAAAAAATCAGTTACAATGTAAGGAGAAAAAATATGGTAGAGGAGCTCCCAAGAGACAAAATTCACAAAAGGGAACTAGTAAATAATGAATGCTACCAATCAAGATGAAGATGAGAATCTAATGTAAAGCAGGAAATTGGACCTCCTATGTCTCAAGTAAACTCTTAGAAATCATATGGTTCTGGAAGCATGCACTTTCTTCAAAAGAGACATGGTATGCAAAAGCCTGGAGGTGGGGGTGGAGAATATGTTACATATTAAGAACATATAATCATATGAGGAAATCCAGGAACCAGAGCAGAGAAGCATGTGGAGAGCATTTTGGTAAAGTTCAACTGAATAAGGAACAGAAAAGAAGTTGTCATTGGAGTACACTGCATAGAACCTGGAAAGAAAAAACAGATAAGGAAGGAATCCAGGAAACAGATCACAAGCCTGGCATAGAAGCAGAGAATAGTTGTGATAGGGGACATCTGCTGGAATTCTCCCTGCCAAAAAAAAAAAGCACCACTAGGAATTTCAATACATGACTTAATAGTAATTTCACTTCTTAAAATGTAAAGGCAAGAAAAAATGAAATCCTATACTAGTTCTGATTTTCAGCAATAAGAAAGAACTTGTTGCTGTTAATAGTGGAAATCCTTAGGGAAAGTCACTCCGCCATTAAACACTCTGTCAATCAATAAACATTTATTAAGCACCCACTATACACCAGGAACTGTACTAACTTCTGGGGATACAAAAAGAAATAAGATACAACCTCTGCTCGCAAAGGGACGTACAATTTAATGGGGAAGATAGCATGCAAACAAATACATAGAAAGTAAGATATATACAGGATAAGTAGGAAATAATTAACACAGGGAAGGAAATAAAAGGAAGAGGGGTTGGGAAAAGCTTCCTGTAGAAGGTGGGATTTTAGCTGACAGGATGGTCAGAAGTCAGAGCAGAAGAGGGAAAGCATTCCAGGAATGAAGGACAGCCAGCATTCCCAGTGGCAGGCCATTTACACTGTCCCTTTCAATGGGGACCATTAGACCTGATTATAGGGTATTTAAAGCAGCCTTTCCTGAGACTCCACACAGGATCCAACAATAAATGGAAGCCTTGGACCACAGCATACCTGCAGTCTGAGGTCCTTTTATCTGAGGATTTTGTCTATGAGGCAGCCACAGGAAGTGGTAGATTCCCTCCATACATGGAAGATATCTAGCTGCCTAGCATCTTTCTCAGGGGAACACGATGGGCCCAGTGAGTTTGTTATCTTTGTAAGCTAAGATCAGCATAATATGAAAGACACCCTACATTTTGTGAGAGTCATTTTCAAAAGGTACAAATAAAGTAGAGGTGGGATCCAGTGCACTCAGATTCTAGAGAAAAACTTGTCCCTCAAGATGGAAATCCTAAAGCCACAAGGATTAAAAAAAAATCTGAGGTGGAAGGAAAAGGGCAATTGTCTAAGACCATCAATGTGAATAAACAGGAAGTTTAGCAGCAGCTTAGATCTTTAAAACACTGATGAAGATGACAGACACAAAGGCAGGTCATGAAAAATGAACACAAAAGGATGGCATAATCCTATAAGAAAAAAGTCATGAGTATTAAAAGCAAGAATGAGGTGAAATGCCTGGGGAAAAAAAAAACCATAAAATGGATTAGAGGGGTGTGCTACATTAGGATGAACAGAACTACTGTTCTATTTAGGTAAGTTTATAATAACTGAGGAAGAAAGCAGGCAGCTTTATCCAACATTTACCATGTTTTCCTCTTTCTGTCTCTCTCTTTCTCTGTCTCTATAATCTTGTAATAGACACACATGTATGTACATATGTATGATTTGGTAAAGTTATGGATGATATGCTTGCCTAATTTTCAGGTGATAAATAGCTGGGATGAATACTTAACATCCTAGATGATAAAGGCAGGATTCATTGGTCTAGAATATTGAGCTAAACTTAGCAAGCTAAAATTTAATAGTTGTAGTCTTACATTACAGTTCAAAACTAAATTTCACAAGCAGATGGAGGAGGCATGGCTAGGGAGAATTTCTTTGAAAATAGCTTGGGGGCTTTCGGAAATGGAATGTCCAATATAAGACAATAGTTGCATATGGAAACCACAAAGCGAAATGTTTATGTCCTCTTCAATTTCATTAAGAGAAGAGTTATCTAAGGATGATGGAAGAGAGAGTTTTGGTGTATTTTACCCTCGTTAGACCACACTTATTATTCTATATTCATCTCTGACCAGTATACTTTAAAGTGGATATTTATAAGCTTAAGAGTATTCAGAGGAGGGCCCTGAGTTTATCCAAGAAGGGTTTGGATGGAAGGAATTGATGATTCATAGATGGAAAGGAAGACCTAAGGGGACAAGGTAATTGTCTTCAAGTATTCAAAAGGCTATCATATAGGAGAGAGAATTATTCTGTTTGGAAAAAGAGAACAGGACAAGAAATAATAGACAGAAGTTGCAAAGATGTACATCTGGGCTAAATGTTAAAAGCCTCTAATGATTAGCAATTCAGGAATAGAATAGTCTGCCTCAGGAAATGTTGGGCTCCCCATTATTAATAAAGGTCTTTAAATACTGAATGAAAATTGCCAGCTAGGAGATTCTTGTTCAATTACAAGTTTGGATCAGGGGCCCTTAACATTTTTGTGTGCCACAGACCCCCTTGACAATCTGATGAAATCTTTTGACATCTCAGGGAAAAAAGGTTTGTTACTCAGATTTATGACTGAAAAAAGGCTAAATTTCAATTCAAAGTCAGTGAAAAATTACAGGCCCCCTAAAATTATATGAGAAAAAGCATTTTTGTTAACTGTATTTCAACATAATTGAGTTTTATGTATTTTATTCATTTAAAAACATGATTCTGAGAAGAGGTCCTTACCAGGCTGGCAAAGGGGGTCTATGACACACACACAAATCATAAGAAACCCTGAATTACATAGTCTCAGAGGCTTCTACTGACTCAAAAATCAGTTCTTAACTTGGAATCTAAGAGGGTCCCAAGTAACCTTTTAAAGGAGCTATAAGTTTTAAATTATTTTCATAATAATACTAAGATTTTAAATTTCTAATATAGATAGATAAAACTCATGTAAACAAAAGCTCTTTTGGGATGGGATGGTCCTCAGTAATTTTTAAGAGTGCAAAAACTAATGAGAATATTTAGCAATAAAGGTCTTTAAATGCTGAACAAAAACTTGCCAGCTATATTTTAAAGGAGATTCTTGTTCAATTACATGTTGGGGTCAGGAACCCTTAACATTTTTGTGTGTGTGTGTGAGGAATCAAGGACAACATCAATTTTGCAAATGTGAGCACCTGGAATTATGATAATATGCCCAAAAATGAGTAGTTAGGAAGACAGGTAGATTTTGGGGGTGTAAATATGAGTTCTGTTGGCAGATGCTGTTGGGAGTATTTGTGTGATACCAAGGTAATTATTTCCAATAGGCAGTTGAGGAACTCTAACTAGAACACAGAATGGTCACACAGTGAAGAACCAGAAGAAAAATCATGTCATGAAAACCCAGGAAGGAAAAGCTACCCAGGAAAAGAAGATTTTCAATAACAAATTGAAAATAGTCAAATTTGTACTAAACATGGATCAACATGCTCAACAGTGTAAGTCATCTCTCACATTATAGTAGAACTTTAACACTAAAGTGGATTTTGGAGATCATTTATTTCAACCTCTTGCCACTCATAAACAGAGGCAAAGAAGGCATATGACTTGATCTAAATTACCCAAAGAGTTAAGATTGTTTCCTAACATTAGTATACTTCTAACTGCACAATGTTGGCTTTGTATTAAAATACTGGAATTAAATAGATGAAATATCTGGATAATTCATATTATTCATATTCTCATCATCACAATAATCTCTGTCACTACTACCATTACCACCACCAGCAGTATTTACTTGGTGCAAAGCACTATATTTGAATGTGCTTTTGAAATTTTCACTTGATAATTGACACCAAGTAAATATGGTGGTGTCATATCTTAGGTGGATACCCAAGAAGGCATAAAAATGAAAACATTTGAAAATCTAATTTAAAGCATTTGAATATAACAAATGCTTCCCCGCCTCCATTTACTAATCTTCAAATGCACTGTTACAATCAGTATTTTTCTTCCCTACAGGGCATGCATCCTGATTCTGAAATCCCATCTCTCTATTTTGGTTTTGAAATGCAATCCAATGTGAATTCAGCTAACAAAAATAGATCTGTAGAAAGTAAACTATTTTTCTGACCTCTTCCCTCTTAAAAACAGTACTGGAAAAAATCCCAATGGTTATTTTTAAAGTATAAAGTCATTAAGAAAATGTGCAAAGTATCAATGACATTACGAACCAAGATAAATGATACAAAATCTCTTAAACAGTCACTTCACAAAAGATTTTTAATTGCTCTCATATTGAAGTTGTTGAATGATGCCTGGAATTCCACAAGCTCAATTGGTGGAACTTCAGATTCTTGTGCCACTTTAATATTTGTATTTTTATCACTTAAGATATTACCTGGAACATAGCAGACATTTAGTAAATGCTTATTGATTGATTGACTGAAGGAATCAAAAAACCCTAGAAATGTTTTATGAAGATAAAATGAAAACAGGAATTATCTGTAAGTTCCTAAAGAGACAAAATATTTTTGAAAGCATTTTCTTCTTTTAAAACTGAATATTAACAAGTGTGCAAGGTCATAATTTTACCTTTCTTTTCCAGTCCCTATTCAATACAGAAGGGGTCATGATATGAGAAATTATTAATATGAGAAAAATGATATGTAATTGAACCTATAAAAATAATAAGTGTCCAAATATGAAAATATTTGTCAGTTTCTTAGGAGAGAGTTCTTCCTCTTTTTGCAAGACATTTTCTGATAAGTAGATAGTGTTTTTAGTATAATACTGCCAACTTCCACTGTGCTAGACCTGATACTTTTCACCAAGAGATGCATTTGAGATAAAGGATTCAGATAATCTTTGGATATTTATTCCAAACAGCCACTGGTTTGGATGGGATTTTTCTAGTTCTCTGCATTTTTCCTCCTTTTAATGATAAGTGAAGCAGCTTCCCAGGAAATCAATTTTCTTCCAGAAGTTCTTTGCTCACAATATTGATATTTCTCAGCCATACGGTTTCATCTCATTTATGTAATATCCTTATTTCCTTTTCTTAGAAAATCTTGAGTAATGGACAAGGTATTTTTTGTTTGTGTGCACCAACCTCATCTACCTGCTAAGAAGTAACTTAATATGTTATTTTTAAAAATCAAGGAACAAGATTTTTTTTCTGCTTTATACATTTTATTAGTGGAACTGTATGGAAAGTGCCTTTATATCCTTTCATGAGGTACTGTTGGATGTTACACCATTATGAATCATTTAAGATTATAGAAAGATCCAATGTATTTCTTCAGAGGAGCATAGAGAACTCTTCAGATATTATTTCATTACTCCTAACTTCAGTATCATGAGTTAATATGAAAAAAAGAAAAGAAATTTAAAAACAGATGTTAAGAAGCAAAAATTTAATTAGGTAGGAAGCTGGGTCCTTAATTGCTCTGATAGGATTTATGTCATCTCTCAAACACTAATATATCCATATAAATATCTCCTCACCAGCTGCCATTCCACCCAGACTGTGACTAAGTGCTAGAGGAATTATCCCTTTCAGTTCCAGAATGCGTATCCTTGGCCCTGCTTTCCTGATTGATGAATACCTCACTTGAACCACTACATATAGGCAGACTCCAGTCATGTTTCACATTACACCTTCCTTCCTGGCTGCCTTGATGCCTTCTGTGAATGTCTGGGCAACTTTCCAATACTGGGCCAATACTTTAATCAATATTCCCATTGCTACTGGCAAGGGTTATAGATCTAGAGCTGGAAGGGACAACAAAGGCCATCTAATTTCAATTTCTTTATTTTATAGATGGGAAAACTTAGGCCCAAGGTTAAGTGATTTGTCTAAGGTCATATAGGTAGTAAGAACTGGAGTTTGCAATTGGTCCTCTGACAGAACCAAATGTGAAACAAGTGATTGATTCAAGATTGGAAAAAGAGTACAATGAGGCTGTACATGGTCACTTATTTAGCTTATATGCAGAGTACAACATGTGTAATGCCAGACTGGATGAATCAAAAGCTGGAATTAAAGTTGCAAGGAGAAGTACCAACAATCTCAGATGTGTAGACCACTCTGATAGCAAAAAATGAAGAATAAGAAGTCTCTTGATGAGGGGAAAAGAGGAGAGAGAAAAAGCTGGCTCAGGTTTAATATTAAAAAACAACAGCTAAGATCTTGGCAACTGGTCCCATCACTTCCTGGCAATAGAAAGAGAAGAAATGGAAGCAATGTCAGATTTTTGTAATCTTAGGCTTAAAGATCACTGCAGATAATGACTACAGCCATGAAATTAAGGCTTGCTCCTTGGAAGCAAAGCTTAGGCAAATTTGGGCAGTGTACTAAAAAGCAGAGATATCACCTTGTTGACAAGTCCATGTAGCCAAAGCTATGGTTTTTCGGTAGCAATGTATGGCTGTGAGAGTTGGACTATGAAGAAAGCTGCACAATATAGAATTGATGCTTTCAAACTGTGGTTCTGGACAAGACTTTTGAGAGTCCTTTGGACAGCAAGCAGATTAAATAAGTCAATACTTAAAGAAACCAATTTAAACTATTTTGGAAGGTCAAATACTGAAACTGAAGCTTGAATATATTGGTCATATAATGAGAATATGGTAGAAAAAAGAACTAATGTTGGGAAAGATTGAAGGAAAAAGAAAAAAATGGTATGGCAGAGGATAAAATGGATAGTATCATGGAAGCAACAGGAATGAGCTTGAACAGACATAAGGAGATAGTGTGGAGGATGGAAGGCCCTGGTATGCTGTAGTCTATGGAGTCATGAAGAATTGGATGTAACTGAATGACTCAACAACAACTTCCGAATACTTTCCACTTTGCCATGTGGAATAAGTTTCTCTCCCACCATGGTTTGACATGTTCAGGGAAGACTAGTACCTCTGATGTGAGGGTTTACTGAGCCCTTTCCAGGGCTGCTCATCTATCTTTGTTGTCCGCATTTCACCCAACTCTTACCTGTGGTTCCAAGAGATTTTAGTACGTGCAGTGGCCACACCTTAGTACAATCATATTGACAGACAGGTCAAACCAGGTTGAGGTTTACCTACAGGCATCAAACCCATTGGTGAGGTAGAGGGGTGGCTACCCAAGAAATGTGAAGACTTCCTCCAGTGGAATGAGGGAATGAACACCATTTGTTCCAATCACTATGAAGACTGCAGAGAAGGCTCTGTAGAGTGCTTAGAACTTGGTCAGACACTGAGGACACCAAGATCATCCATTACATCTAGAGCTAGGGCTCTCACGAATGCTCCTAACATTTGTCTTACTACTGGTCTTTGATGATTCTAGAAGTCAAGTGAGGTGATTGACTTTGTACCACTTTTTCTCACTTAAATCCACTTCACCCATGAGTCGGCATCATCCTGTGCTATCTTTGGACCTCTTTGAAAATGAAGGATGAACAACTGGAAGGGATAGAAGGAAATGTAGTTTTTTTTTCAAAAAATAGTAAGTAGTGTCTATCTAAAACCAAGAGTAAGCACTATCTGTAATGGTGATGAAGTACATACTTTTCCAATAAAATCATAGGTGAGGCAAGAATGTCCATCATCACCACTATTATTCAATATAAGAGTACTAGAAATGCTAACTATAGCACTGAGATAAGAAAAGTGTATTGAAGGAATAAGGGAACAGACAACAAAGAAACAAAACTCAGCAACTGGGCTAAACCAGGCTGAGGGGAACTGCCAGGTCCCAAACCCAGGGGTGAATGAGGGAGATGTCTACCAAAAGCATGTAAAGAGTTCCACTGGACGAATGGGTGGATTAGAACAATTAGTTTTAACGACCATCAAGGCAACTGAAGCAAGTTCTCTGGAGTGCTTAGAACTTAGTCAGACATTGAAAAAGTCAAGATCATCCATTGCATCTTGGGACATCTCCAGTCATCCTGGTTTTGGTCTTACCATTCAACTTCAAGGACTCTCTGGAAGAGAGAGTGGGGCTGATGATTTTTTGTAACTGTCTCACTCAATCCCATTCGCATACCAGTCTTTACCCCACAATGTTATTATTTCCCTTCAACAATGAAGGATCACCACCCACAACAACAACAACCAACTTACCATCTAAATAATTTTCCAAACCTAAATACCTCTCCTGGGTCATCATTCCCCAGTGTGTTACCTCCCACTGTCAGAATGCCAGCTTTATAAGGTCAGACAATCTTTACTTTTATATTTGTAATACTTAACAAAGTACTTGGCACATAGTAAGTGTTTCATAAATGTATTTTTAATTCACTCATTCATTCAAACACATTTTAATATATGATCCTCTGGTCTCTGGATTTATCCTTTCTACTAATCCCTTAAAAATATTCTTGACAACATTCATCTTTTTATCACCTACATTCTCCATTGCATTCTTCTTTCCTTCAACCCCAGAGAGATATTCTTTATATCAAAGAATAGAAAAGGGGGGAGAGGAATCAGGAAAACCAACTGACATATAGAAAATTCTAGCTTTATGTATCATAATGTCTATTATTCAAGAAAATCTTGAATAAGTGCATCCTTTGTTTAGTCAATACTGTTGTACAAAAATGCAATACTGTTATGGTGTCATAATCAAAAATTTATCTCTTTGTTCAGACATATATTAATAAGGATTTTTATCCAACATATGCAGTTCATAAGAATTTTGACATAACTCTATTAATACATTAAATGAAAGCTACCTTTTAAGAAAAGTAGACTCCAAATTGGGCTACTTAGGAACCATTTAAAGCAGCAATTTGTAAACATTTAGGCCAGGAAACATTGAGCGCTGTAGTAAATTAATCCCAATACTATTACATCTTGCTTTGCTGTGTCCACCTTACTGTACCTTTCCTGTTAAACTGTATTTCATGCTGATACCTTGCAGTAGAACTGTACTGTACTTTCATAGATAAAAGCTTGCATCATTTTCCAATGATTTATAATAAACAAAAGACTACATGGCATGGACAGAAAATTAACAAAATCCCCCAAAACTATAGATTTATATGTACAAGTTTTTTTGATTGATGACAATGAATAAGGATTTTTTTGGTTTTATAATTAGTTATATGATGACACAGGAAGAATAATTTTTAAATGATTCTTTCCACCATCAGTTTAGTGACCATGTCAATTTGTTCATAGGTCCTATGAATATAAATAAAATGTCTAATGTGAAAGACACAATAAAGATTAAAATGATCTAAAAACACCTTTGGTGAAGGATTAAAAACAAGTCAAATTAAAAAAAGGAAATATGCATAATAAGTTACATATTCCTTTCAATTCCAGATTCTTAAGAATTCATAAGAATATACTATTAATAACTATATTTTATCTCATCTAACTTGAGCTCCCACCAAGTTTCCTAGGATTTTCTAAAAGTCATTTAATGGACTAGGATGGAAGGAAGAAAGCATTATAAAAGCAAACTGCTCATGACAGAATGGTAAAGCAAAGCCATAGCAAAACGTATTAATTCCCATTACCCAATGATGATCAACTTAAAACTGATTTGCCCTAAGTAGCCTGTCTAAATAGTTTTGTGTTGTTTTTGGTGATGCTTGCCTTTAAAATGGAGAGAGCATGGCATAACTTCCATGTAGCCAGAAAGAAGTTTGACCAGCTAATTTTCTTGCAGCATTCAAATCTTTGCTCATATACTGCATTGGTATAAATAATTCTACATAGTTATTACATATTTTCACTGTGCTCCATGAAGTTTTAGGAACATTCTAGGGTTTCTGGAATCTTGAATGCATTATCACAATTGCCAAGATCTGATATATAGTACAAGGATTACCCCAAAAGAAAACTTATTTTAACTTCTATCTTCATAAGAATTTCCATTGCCCTCATGTTGCAATCACCCTAAATCCAAGAAAATAGACCAATAAAAATGAAATTCTGGAAATTTTAATCAAGTCATCTTTGAGACCTATTTTTTCCTGAGAAATGAAATCTTTTCCCTTCTATTGATCTTTGTTATGAATATACATAATTTGAGTGTACAAAATATGTTGAGTTAATGATCCAATTATTTGGTCAATTGACCAACAATGTCAAGAGATGTATGTGATCAATCAAGAAAGACTTCATCACTAGCATGAATTTTAAATACACATTGGTGGAAAGGATGGCATTGAGAATTTTACAAATACACAAAGGTTCAGAGGCAGAAACAGATAAGTAAGTAGTGTTAGTAAAAGAACAACCCAATTAGCTTAGCTGGAATAGAATAGAGAGAGTAATGAGAGATAAAACCAATTAAATGGTGGAAGGCAATTTGAAATAGATTATACAGGTTCTTGAAGCAGACATCACAAAATTTAAATTTGCTACAATAATAAGCAATGCAATTTCTATTGGAAAAAATATAAATCAAATTACTTTCCCTCTCTTTGAGGAGTTTCGGGGTTGATAACCTCTTCACAAAATGATATACACGTAGCATAATCTCAAAGAGCAAATAGAAGATCTAAGTGTCTGAGGCAATTTTTTTAATGAAAGGTTGGGACTTCAAGCATGCCCATTACTATTAATCTTTCTTAGTAAAGAAGTTCAGAATTAAACCTGGAAACAAATTCCCATGTACAAGTATGAGAATGAAGTATATGCTATAATTTAATAATGCAATGAGATTTTATAAGATTTAGCATTCATTCACCAAATGCATTGGATTAATCTAATACTTCTTTGCAATGTTTAAAATATTCCTTATGGGCATCTGAATCATCTATTAATATTTAATGACATTTTGCTAAGTATTACGTAGAAAAAGTTGGACATGGTACTTGCATTTTAAAGATTCTAGTGACAGATAAAAATAATTGAGAAATAGTTCTGAAAAGATATATATATATATATACACACATATATACACGTACACATGTGTACATATGTGAATATGTATAAATATACATATATTCATTCACAATAAGGAACATGATTTAAATAATGCAGATAAGAGGAGCAGCTGGGAGCATTTAATCCTGCTTGCCTCAGTTTCCTCATCTGTAAGATGAGCTGAAGAAGGAAAAGGTAAACCACTCCATTATCTTTGCCAAGAAAACCTCCAGTCCCAGATAGTCAGACATAATTGAAACAACTGAATGACTATGGTGAGCATCTTATGTAAAGAAATAGATTTAAAATTAGAGATTAGAGATTTAAAATTGAAAAAGACTTTAGATTCTGTCTATTCTAACTCCTCCATTACACAGATGAGGAAGCTGAGCCCCAGAGAGGTTAAGTGACTTTCCCAAAGTCAAACATTTAGTAGTAAAGTTATGCTTTGTGCTCCCAACTTTGGGACACGATATCATATTGCCTCCACAGAAACATAATTTCTATTTTTTTCCTCTCAATGAGGTATCCTGAAAATTAGTATTATAACAGGATGGTGGCAAGCAGAAAGGTGAAAGTCAAGATAATAAGTTCTTTGAATTAAATGAAAATATAAAATATTATCACCACAAATTCATACCCATATCAATGAGCTTTCAATATATTAATGTTTTCATTTTTTACGTGGCACTTTCAAAAATATCTTTGTGTTATTTGAATATTCTGATGCCCATCTAGTAACTTAAAAAATGTTATAAACACAATGGTGTACTAGAATTATCTTCACATTTATACTCAGAAGATTTGGGTTCAAGTCTGAGTTCTAACATTTATTTGCTAACATGATGATAGGAAATTAGTTTAGTCTTTCCAAGTTTCAAAGGTCTTATAAGTAATGTGGGCACAATTATGCCTGAATTGCCTAGTTAATGGGCTGTTGAGAGGAAAGCACTTTGTGAACCATTAAATTCTGTATCGTGCCAATCTTAATCACTTTAGAATTCAACTCAATCTGAAAAAAAATAAAGAACAAAAACTAATATATAGTATAACAGTATAAAGGCTTCTTTCATTTTCTTTACCAGCTATATTTATCAATGTTTAAGCAGCATAATAGCCTAAAAAGCACTGAATTTGGAAAGAAAGGAATGGAGTTTCAATAGAACCTACAACATGGAATTCCTATGAACCTTTAGCAAATCACATGACTTCTCCAAGTCTTCATCTTATCATCTAGAAAATAAAAAGGAGATTAAGATCAGCGACCTTTGAGGAGTTTCTCAAGTATATATATCTATATATCTGTCTATATATATATATAGATATATATAGATATATGTCTATATATCTATAGATATATAGATAGATAGATAGATAGACATAGATAGATATAGATATGTATATATATTTCAATGGATTATTAACTATTAGCATTAATTATTTATGTTCCTGACTTCTTGTACAACATTCAGAAATTCATTTTTCTTAATTACAAAGTGCGGTGTATGTCCTGATGTACAGATGTTCTTTGTTGATAGAATATCTGCAATGCTATAGGGCTCAAAAGATGCATCTGGGGCTATCTTCTATAAAATCTGTAATGAGTCATCTCTCTCTCTCTTCCATGTTAAAAGGCAATCTAACCCTCTTCTAGGATATGTCCTAAGAAATTTTTTTTAAATCTTTCTCCTATAATCTCCTTTTAATTTTGGCCACTTAAAATCTTGTGAGTTTATAAATTCCTGTTAATAGTCATGTTATTAACAAGTAGTATCAAATAGCACAGAAAATGCCAATAGACCTCGATCTAACCGAAATCTTGGGAAGTAGCCATTTAGAAGTCTCTGGTCACACATGACTTTTAAAGCATGTGTATCCCCAGAAGTGGCATCAGAAAGGTTCATGGGAGAGTTTCAGCTCCAAACTCAGTTCAGCAGATATAAGTGAAGGTTCCGCTAGTTCTCTTTGTTATAATTACTATCCAACTAATGCAAAATATATTCTCTACATCACATCATTAATCCTTAAATATTTTTTTCTTTCCATTCCTCAATTAGAAATCACAAATTGAAGATACATCAATCAGTCAATCATCAAACATTTCTCTTCCTCATGGTTATGTCAGAAGAATTAAAGAGAATTCAGGTACCTATCTGAAAGTAACCTTCAAGTCTACGAGTTTGATCTGGTATTACAAGACAGAGAGAGGGAGTTCCATAATCAATTGATCTAATCATTGGATTTACTGACAGTATGCAAACTAATCTATGTGTATTCTCTGATGTCATATCACACCATCAACAGGGAGTAAATATTGGGTTTTGCTTTGAAGAGATGAAAGAGCATAAATCAGGCTGCCTAGAATTTTTCACATTGATTCTATGACATCATCGAAACAACTAATATCTGTGCAGTTTTTGCTGAGGTAGACAAAGGAATCTGGATGCATAAAACTAGGTTAAGTAGACTCTGACCACCTTTGAATGTATCATTCATGAGTATGTCAGGGTAAGATATCAACAAGAGTTGGTAGAATTCCTTGGGTTTCAGTAACCATAATTAATGGACCAAACAGTTATTTTAGCAGTTCTTGTCTTCCTATCTCCATGCAAGGTAGGAGGGTCATTTTAGAGATTATACTGGCAGTCAAACACTGTCCATTATACATCTTTTTTATTTTTCATATCTGAAATAGGCAATTTTTCTGAGGACTTAATTCTGTTAACTATAACAGTACTAGATATGATTACATGATATATTGTGTATTACATGGATTACCAAATTCCTCAAATTTACTGAGCGAACAATATGAATTGGTCCTTTCTGGGCTTTCTGTTGTGTCTGGAACCAAGATGTTTAACTGTGCATATCTTTATTTCCATTAGTCCAACTCTATCATACAATATGTAGATCTATCTTTTAGCTTAACATAATATTACTGATATAAGTACGATCCCTTCTTTTCTAAGATAAGGAAAATTCTGAGTTTGCTGGTAGATCAAATTACCTGCTATGAAGAATGAAATTAGCAACATACTTTCATATAGTTCAGTAATTCACACGTAATTTTGAAAAGTGTCTGATTTATATTCAATGAATGAGATTATGCTTAGATCTTTAGTCTTCTGAGGGACTTAGTACCCATTTCTACACCATGCCACTCAACTGAGGATTCCCACCCCCCACTAGAAACTTAGACACTGTCCTCAGAACCATGCTTAGCTTTGATTGGTGACCTTCAGCTTCATCCTTTATGCTTATCTCTTCTTCAGGAAACCTAGATTCTGCTCCTGGAAACACTTTGTGTCTTTTGCTTTATCTCAGCAGGATAAAGGCTTCATCTCACTTCTTAGCCATCTTTAGATTATGTCCTCTACCCTTATCACCCATTACAAAGCAAATTGCTTGAGAGTAGAGACTGACTTCCTTGCTCTTATTTATATCACCAATGTATAACACAGTCCCTCTCATGTATTACTTGCATAATAAATGTTCTATCTCTCTCTCTCTATCTATCTATCTGTCTGTCTGTCTATCTATCTATCTACCTACCTACCTATCTATGTATCTATGTAGGTATGTAACTATCTATCTATCTCCCTTAGTTTATATTTCTAGGCTGCAGAAAACATTGGAAACCATCTAGTCTAATACATGTAATTTACATGAGAGGATACTAAGGTCTAGAGAGGAGACATGATACATACAGCTAACTAATAGACAGAGCAAGGATTTGAACCCAGATACCATGTTTCCTTAATAAAGTGATCTTATTGCTACAACATTGTGCCATTGACCTATAGTAGGTCAAAGGAAAAGATAATTAAACTAAAGAATGGAGGAGAGAAGAGAGAAAGAACAACGAAAGGAGCAAGACTTTCTGTTATTGACTTGATATGTAGTTCTAGTAGGAAAGAAGAAACAATGATTTTGATATGAGATGTTAATGAAGATGTCCAAATGATATCATTAAACAAGAAACATTGCTTGATAAGGTCAAAATCATTTAAAATGCCTAACTTTGGAAGATTTTGACATGTAAAAGTTCAATAAGCTCAGGCTATTAAAAAGAAAAAGAAGATCTTTTATTAGAGAGAAGAATGTTAAATTTATGCATAAGTGAAGATTTTCTAACACAATTTCCTTTGTATATACAATTAATGTACTTTGCAAAGAGAATCAAAAAATCAATGGTATTAGTTAATATTCCTCTGCTCTGGTTGTATACTACTGCCGCATTTTGAAATCCAGAATCTAGTATAGGAAGAGAGAAAGTGTCCAATAAGGATTAAGATGGTGAAATGTATAAATATAACCTCCTTTTGAGAAAATATACTTTTTCCTTCAATCATGGATGGCACTGACATTAACTCTAAAGTTAATTTCATCTCTGACACAGGCTTTCATTGTGGATTTACATGATGAACACAGTTTATATATTTAAGTTATCATGTAAAAACTCAAACTGAAAATAGACTTTCCTGTCTTGTAGGAAATGTGCTATAATTATCATATGGAAGTAAGGACAGTGCATCTGCAAAAGCAAGTTGATAGGAGAAGTTAACAGTGGGAAAGCAAAATTTCTAACATGTTGGCATCTTTCTCCTGGTGCTATGAGGCTTTTTTGTTTTTCTTGTAATGTGACACAGTTGAGACTTTCATTTGTTTCTTTTATTTTTTTAGTCATGGAATGAACGTTTAATTTGAGAAACCAGGTTTTTCTAATGTTGTAACACTCCTACTTTATAATTTCATTAATTTGCTCCAAGTTTAACTGTGTATAAAACTTTTACAATTCAGCGTTTTGTTTTATGGGGGTTTTCTGGTGGATATTTTTGTTCTGAAGAAAATTTTTTTACTGTATTTAGGGGATGTGGTAGAGGCCCAGAACTATGATTCCATCAGCGTTTGGAACTCCCAGTATGAAAACTTCATGTATGAATGCATAATATATCTCATCTGTAACTTATTGTCTTAGAGACTTGTCTGTAGCACTAAAAGTATAAATTGCTTGCCAAATGTCACTCAACTAGTGTACATCAAAAGCAATATTTGAGCCTAGGTATTTTCATCCCCAAAGCTGGTCCTCTGTCCACTACAACACATAACATATTTTCTCTCATTGAATATATTTCTACCTATATGATCTAGTTCTCTATATATATGTAGCTATAGATGTGGGATGTATGCTTATGATATATATCTATAGATATAAATGTTGTTATCAGTTGTTAAGTCCTGTCCAGTTCTTTGTGAACCCATGGACCCACTATTCATGGGGTTTTCTTAGCAAGGATGCTACAGTGGTTTGCCTTTTCCTTCTCCAGTTTTATTCAGGCAGGGGTTAAGTAACTTGACCAGAATAATAACTGGTAAATATCTGAGGCCAGATTTGAACTCTGGTCTTTCTAGCCTTTCTGACTGCAGGCCCAGTGTGCTCATTCACTGCTCCAGATATAGATGTAAGATAAAGATATGCTGTAGATATAGATGACATAGACATATAGTTTCCTTACCTTTAAATAATAACACTTACCACACAGACTTATAAGATATTAATTAACATTTGTAGAGAGGTTAACAAAGTGCATGACATGTAATAAATACTCCTTCTCTACCCTCCCCTCACCTTCCTTGTCCTGCCCTGCCCTTCCCTGGCTTGCCTGCCCTGCCCTGCTCTACCCTGACCTACCTGGCCTGGACTGCCCTACTCTGCCCTTCATGGAAAGATAGGTCACACTAAGATTGTGAAGAGTTCTGAAAGCTTAAATTTAGTCAGGTAGGTGGTGCTATGGATAAAGTTTCAGACATTAATTAAGCTTGTGACCCTCTTTCCTCTTTTATAAAATAGCACCCACCTCCCAGGGTTGTGAGATCAAACAAGTTATTAACTTACCACAGTACCTAGGAAGTACCAAACACTATATAAATGTTAGCTGTTTTAATTAGAGAGAAATAGTGATAGGTAGTTGTCTACTGCTTGTAATTTCAGTCATTTGGTGATGCGCTTGCTCCATTCATTCATATCATAACAATTCTCTTCCAATTCATGACCTTAGAGAGTCACTTAAGACTCTGAAAGGTTTATTCCCTTGCATGGTATAACATAGTGTCAAACGTAGGATTTGAACTCAAATCTTCCTTATTCAAATATCAGCCACTTATCCACTACACATATTCCTTTAAAAAATACAATCTGCTAAAATTTGGCTGAATCAATTTGGTTAAAAACATTGCTCATTTTTCTAATTATTAGCAACATTAGTTGACATTTGAAAATCTCCAATTTTTTTTTTAGTTTTTTTCTTTCTCTATGATCAGATGGAAAAGTCCTGCTTGTTACACAGTCAATCTGCAGGCATATCTGTTCTCCCCATTTCTTACATATTCATTTCTGTCTAAACTTTAATTACAAAGAAGACCCAGGGTGATAGGAATGATTTGAATTAGTGAAGAAAACATCAACAGTATGAGAGAGAAAAGATAACAAAATTGCTGGAACTTTCTCTCTTTCTTTTTGGGATGTTACCAAGTGTAGTTAAAACTGCCTTGTGAATCATAATGGTAAGATTTTGGAGAACAACGCTACATGTGGCAATGCAGCACACCCTTTTATTCTACTTTGGGGAAGGAAATTTTTCCAAAGTAATATGAGTATTCAAAATTAGCCTGCTGCCTACAAAACAAAAACAATAATCACAGAAAACAATAACATAGTTGATTTCTTCTTATAGATTTCCATTATAAATGGCATAATGCTTAACTTTAAATGAAATATTTTGCAAAGAAGGGATAGGCTGAATCTGAACTTCTGGAGACTCATACTTCTATACATTTGCAAAAAATGTATCCTTAATTTGGAGAGAACACCATCAGCTATTTATTTTATTTTTTTGAAGGTTCAACCTGTGGTACATCCTTATATTTTTGAGTTATCTTGATTGTACTTATTCAACACTCATTAAGTACGTACATGTATGTATATGTATGTGTAATGTATATGTATATGATATATACAAAATAAATGCTTCCTAACTTTTTGACAAGAAATAGAAACTAAAAGCTAAGGTGTATCAGGAGAGGTGTCATGTAGAAGCTGACGTGTGATCTGAGTTTTGAAAGAAATTCAAGATTCTAAAAGGTAGAGATGAAGAGAGAATGCCTTCTAATCATACAAACTGGAGATGGAACGTCATGTATGAGGAACAGCAAGAAAATTGGTTTGTCTGAACTACTGAGTACATGAAGAAGAATAATATATAATATAGTTGGAGAGGGAGGTTAAAATCAGTTTGTGAATGGTTTTAAAAGTCAGAGAGTTTGTATTTTAACCTAGCAGGGGTTTTAGATCCTGTTGACAGTCTGGTGAAGCCCTTCTCAGAAAAATGCTTTTAAGTGAATAAAATAAAATGCATAGATTACAAAGGAAACCCATCTATATTGAAATACTCATCAAAAGACATATTTTTTTAAGTTCATAGAACCCAGGTTAAAACCTTCTACAACTAGATAATAGGAATCCATTAGTTTTTAGTGACTAGGGAGATGGTGTGGTAAGAACTGTACTTTAGCAAAATAACCTTGGAAAACAATGAAAAATGCTCTCCACCTTCAGAGAGAGAACTTTATGTGCAGATTGAAGCATATCTTTTTTTTTCACTTTTTGTATTTTACTTTTTCAATATGGCTAATATGGAAATATATTTTGCCTGACTTCACTTGTATAATGGGTGTTATATTGCTTCTCAATGGGCTGGAGAGGAGATGGAGGGAGAGAGAATTTGGAATTGAGAATAAAACTTTAGACAATTTTTTTTAAAAAGGAAAATAACCTTGATATTTTCATGGAGGATAGACTAGAAATCATTCACTATGGATCTTGGGGACTTTTTCATCAAAATAATTTTGTTGACACATTCATTTATTAATCTCAGGTCTCTGAAAATATTTCACTTATCAATCAATGACATTCTTGGGAAGCTCCTGTAGTAAATGTTCAATTCTGCTAAAAGGATTCAATAATCCAAGCCTGTTAAGAACAAATAAAAACACTCCACAACTTCACCATGATATTACCTCCATGAGAGCTGAAAATATAAAATCTTAGACTTTTGGGGTCCCATATTGCAACTAAAATAATGCTCTGTGCAATTTCTTGCTGTTTAGTTATTGTCAATTGTATCTAACTCTTTCTGATCCCATCTGGAGTTTTCCTGGAAATACTACTGGAACGATTTGCCATTTTCTTGTCCAACTCATTTTACAGATGAGGAAATTGAGACAAATAGTGTTAAGTGATTTTTCCAGGGTCACATATCTAGAAAGTGTCTAAGACCAGATTTGAACTCGGGAAAATGAATCTCCTGACTCCAGGTCTGGCACTCTAACTACTGTGTTATCTAGCCACCCATTCTTTACATAGTACATGTTTAAGAAAAGAGAGAGAGAAAAGATGAGAGAGAGAGAAAGAGAGAGACAGAGAGAGAGAGAGAGAGAGAGAGAGAGAGAGAGAGAGAGCTCAATAAACAAAATCTGCCTTTGTAGATCGTCACTGTCTGCTACTGTCAATTATCAGTCAACCAAGTATATGCATCTTCCTCTAAATCCTACCATCATCACTCTTTTATCATGAATGCAAGGTCAGTGGGGAATCTTGAAGGTTTCATAAATTAACCCCATAGTCTGACAGGTCCTACCCAGATGGAAAGACTTCAGCCACAGATCAGGGACAGATTCTTTTCCCAAAGACCATCCTAGCTAAATTCAGAAAGTATCCTCATCAGAAAGCTAAATATCATGCTTATTTCTTAAAGGTATAGAAAGCAAAGAAAATAGAATTATCAGAATGGAGAAATTATGATCCGCATTAGTAAGTGAGCTCCCCAATTAGTGGCATGATAGATCAATTGATATACAGTGAATAAATACCTATACAGCTAATATTCTGAGTGCAGAGTGAAGGACTGAATTGCCTCCCAATAGATATACAATTGTTCAAAGTGCATACCTATGCTCAGAGCACTTCTCAGATTTCTAAATATCCTCCCTATCCCAAGGGGATCCATAAAACATATTTTAATAAAGAATGAAAATGCTAGAGCAATTAAATATATTACAATTAATTTATCAGCGTTAATAACACAATTAAATATTTAACAAATACTTATTAGCACATAAAACTTATAAGGAAATCCATAACATTAATTAAAACATTCATAAAATTTTCAGTCACCTCAGTGAAGTGTTATCTATATACCTTAAAATGTTGAATGTTTTTTAACCACCTAATATTTCCATTGCTTTAGTCATTGTTTATATTTTTGAATAAATAAATGCCAATTTTCAGATTCTGAATTCTTAGTTGAAAGTGGATCCATCCACTACTGGGATAAGCTGCAAGATTAGAAGGACTAGAGAAAATAATTCAATGTTTGTGGTAGACATAAACTAGAATAGAAGGGGGTATCTATGGAATGGGGAATGGTTGAATAAATTATTATATGTAAATATTTTTGACCTGTTAGCTGCGAGTCATATGTGAGTCAGATAAATATAGAAAGATATGTGATCTAGAGTGATCTAGATCCAAGGGAATAATACACATGATCCCTTTAACAACATAAATAAAAAAACTCTAAAATCAAGTGCAATGTTGAGTAATTATAATCTTGACCCTAGAGCAGAGGTAATTTAGCATCTAGCTCCTTTTATAAGGGAAAATGTAGAACTCTGGGTCAGAAATTTTTTTTCTCCTTTGTTACAAGATAGGTATGTATCTGTGTTTCTTAGCAAGGTCATGGCTGAGGGGAGATATTTGGGAATATCTGATAAATAATATTATGAACAAGACATTGTTTTAAGGAAGCAGTTAAAATATATCGGGAAAAATGTTAACGACTTTGATTCACCACTACAGATCTCTATAATGGACTTCAACTAGTGGTAGAAATACTGAATTTCTCCTGTTTCAAAATTATGGGCAATTATGCAATCAGCTCCACACATATATTGGACCCAATGAATCTTTATATTGAACTAGTTCTGCCCCACTTGGTGTGGATGTATGACAGGGAAGTCATTGCTTTTACTCCCCCATCTTGCCTCCACCCTAATGCCCATCTTTAATATTTTCTATTTCTATCTTTTTTAAAACAGAGTTCTTTCTTTCATCCCCACAATGTTCTTTCCTTCCTCCTATCAATGTGTTCCCTCAGTATCTCATACTAGCATTTAATACCAGGTTTGAAAAGGGAAGAATCTGGGAAATCTAAGCTGACCAGCTCTAAGATGTGATGTGTCTATTATTTTGTGGGCCATAATTGAGCTTAAATGTGTGTAAACACCTACTTTTGAGTGGAGGTCTCTCCTTGATAAATTTTTTAAAAATGATTTTGTAAAAAACAAATGATATTGTGGGATAGGCTGACCATGGGCAAATCATGGAAAGAATTTGAGGACAAAATCTACAAAAATTTTAGTCATAACTTTAGAATGAGAGGAGATGACAGATTAATTGTGACACTGTGACCAAGAAGAGGTTATTCCCTGGAACCATTATTTTGTTCACTTATTTGCATTGTATCATTAGCTAAGTATATAGATACTCATGGAAACACTTGACACAATATTCTCTAAGTGTCTGAGTGCCTTCCAGATGTAAATGATAACTGAAATTAATTATTTTTGGACTTGTGATTTCTTCACTGTAGGGAACTCCCTGGGGTGGAAGCTTCCCCGCTGGTGCAGATTGGCAACTCATCAATGCCATGCTGCCTCTCAATTGGCATTTATATCATATTTAAAGCTTGCAAAATCCTTTAAATTCATTATCTCACTTGAATCTGACATTAACACTGTGACCTAAGTACTACTGGTTTTATATTACTCATTTTTTAGGATGAGGAAATTGACACTAAAAAGTTAACGGATTTACTCATGGTCACAGAAGTGTTAAGTGCCTGAGGTAGGATTTGGGCCCCGGTTTTCCTGATTCCAGGTTCAGTACCCTAGCCCTGTTTCACTAATGATTCTCACTGTACCAGATGAGAATCATTAGATTCTCAGAGAAAATACAAAAATTAATCCATTTTCTCCCATCTGCTCTAACCCTGTTTTGAGCCCTAATTCTCTATCAATAAATTTACAATTTTCTATGAAGACAAGGGAAAATATATAAAACACTAAGCAAAAGTACATGAGTTAAGTAAGGAGCTATCAAAAATATGAATAAGTAAATGAAATCTACAAAAGAACTGCTATGAGTGAAGTCAAGATAGATATTGTCCTGGGTCAAAGTGATAAGGGAAGGTTTTATAGAGTATTTATTTGATCTAAGCCCTGAAATGTGTAAGGCTTTGGATGAGCGGAGGTAGAGGGATACTCTAGATAGAAAATGATTTGAGCAAAAATATCAAAAAAGCCCAAAACATAAAAGTATAACTGTTCATGATGTGTTCAGAGTTTAGCAATTAGATGAATCTGGTTGAGTTAAGCCTTTTTTTTTATGGGGAGGTAGGAAGAAATAAGTTTGCAAAGGCAGGCTATAGAGAGATTGAATGCCAAGCTAAGAAATCAGACCTTTCCCATAGATAATACTGCTGTTACGTCGATGCTTCCTAGGGAGTTATCTTTAAAGCAACTTGTGACAGAAATAATTGAATATGAAAATTTTAGAGAACACTTTAACTTAATAAATGTATCACTTAACATAATGGATTGAATGAAATGATTGATTTTAATGCTAGTAGTTACAAATGAAGCTGGTGTTTTAATGAAAATGATTTGATTTAATGAATTAAATTGTAAACTTACTGGGCAAGATACCTAACGTTGGGGAGAGGGGTGTTACAGTGTTTAGTACAATGTTTTCATTCGAAATGCTAGCATCAAGCTTGCCAAAAATCTGCGGTAATAATTCCATTAAACCCCCTAGAGTGAGAAAGATGAGTTTGTTCTTAGCTCCTGGGGGCTCTGTCCCTAAGGACTAGCTAAGAGCTAGTTAGCATATTCACAAATAATAGAATGAACACATCATTTAACACCTTACTTGCCCAACCCCCTAGCCCATGCAAGACTTAACTGAGTGATGCCTTGAAGATATGTGGAAAACACCCCTCTCATAATCACAGAAGGAAATGGAATATGCTGGCATCTGTTTAATCAGTACAGTATAATCCAATCAGTCTTAGAATCAAAGTTTTGATTATATATTATTCTTCCTTTTGCACACAAATTACTAAATTGTTGCTGACACCTCCCCAAGTATGAAGGAGGACTAGGGAGGGGATTGGTCTATTTGGTAGTAAGGAGAAAGATGATTAGATTTGATGTGATACCTAACATAACTTCCTTATCTTTTCTTCCTTCCCCTAATATAGCTCAGATTGCTCAATCTTCTTACTGTAGTTTACTAAGCTTGTCCTAAAGGGTTGCAGCCAGTGCTCAATTTAAAAGATTTGATTATTTCCTAAAATTCACTTTTGAAAGCTCCTTAAAGAAGCACTGATCTGCTTTTGCTCCCCCCCAAATAAAAGCAGAATTTTTGCCTTCATCCTCCAATATGAAAGTGAATCTTATCTACCCATAAAGAACTCAACTAAGAAAAAGAAAATTAATAGTCAGCCCAATATGTCAAAAGACATTTTTTCAAGGTTTTAATTTTGCATATGTTTATCATATCAGGTTTTGTATGATTACAGGGAAACGTACTATTATTTATTTGAATTATTTTGATAATTTTTAAGTCAATTAATAATCAAATATTATTAAATGCCTGCTGAGTGTAATGCATTTGGCTAAGAAGTGGGGAAACATTAGCAGCACACTGATTGTGATGAATCTTACACTACACAGGAATAGATGACCTACACATATCTATGAAATATATGTAAAATATCTACACAATATATACCAGGTAGCTTTCAGATGGAAGACATTTGTGGGTGAGGGGGATCATAAAAGGCTTTTACTTTGAGTTGAGTCTCAAAAGACATCAGGGGTTGTAAGAAAAGGTTAAGAAGAAGAGTGTGTCAGAGGAAAATGTGAAATCTGGTAATATAATTTGTTTACAATATTATAGGATATTTCAGCTAAAGGAAAGATAAATTTTGGTTATTATGAAACAGTATAACATCTACTTTATGGAGTATGAAAATCTTGAGTTTCCTTCTTACAGTCAGGTACTAGGTTTTCTATAGTAAAATCCAATCAATTGAATACATATGGCATTGTATGTATTAGCTTCTGAGATGGTAAGTGTGAATTGACTGAACCCTAAATCTTTAACTAGGAATTCTGGAAATTGAGACCAACTCAGTTGAGCTGGGTATATGAGAATTAGAAGAGAAATAGGGAAGGTTCAAAGGCATCTAAGATATTAACACAGTTGGAAACAGACAGAGGTCACAGCAAGTGAGAAGGTGGAAAAATTGAGATGCCAGGGGAGTCAAAGTGGCCAAAGGTTACTACAGAGAAGACTATGAGAAAAAGAGTCTGAAAATTACATTGGACAACATAGAGTTTAAGAACTCTTCCTTCTGGTCCTTTGTTTCAGTGTGAGAGAAGTAGCAACTAACTTTGGAGAAAGTGCCAAGAGATGTGGTGTTTTCAAGAGATGACCAAGTTTTAATGGAATGAAAAGAAGAGATTTAAGATAATAAATTTGGAAGTGGAAGGGATCTTGGAAACCATCTAGTGCAGTCCCTTAATTTTAAATATGTGGCAAGTGGAACCCAAGGAAGATAAAGAAGAAAGGAAACAAAAAAGGAAAGAAGAATGGAAGGAGAGGAGAGAGGGAAGGAAGGTATGGTAAAATGCATGAAAAATATAGCTAGATGTCTAAGGATAAACATGTACTATGTGGTTTACACGTGATCCCACCTTCTAAGAAAAGTCTTTCCTAATTCTACTTAATGTTCGAGCCTTTCCTCTGCTCAATATCTCCAATTTTTCCTGTATAAGTTTTGCTATTTGAATCTTGTCTCCTCCACTGTTCCTTGAGAACAGCTACGCTCTTTTGCCTTTCTTTGTAACTATAGGGCTTAGCATTGTGACTGGCATGTAGCAGGTGCTTAATAAATTTTAAAAATTTTGATTTGCCGGTCTCTAGTAGACCATCTAGAAGGTGAAGGGGGCCAGGATTTTTTTGGGGGGTGGAAGCTATGAACTAGAGCCCAAATAGAATTTCAGTTTTCCCTGGAGTTGCTGGGTAAGGCATAATGAATCAATGAATGTGAGAACTCAGGGCTTATTTCTCCTTCTGAATAGTCATATTCCATCCAAACTAAATTTAGGCAAGCTCATGGCATAGGACAGGTCAATAGTCCCATATTCTCATTTGAATGGTGTCTGAAACCTCTATGCTTGTCAAGTCATCTCTGAGAGTCTCTGATTTCCTCTCCAGAAAGGAGAGGAGTATGAACTCGAATAGATGCTTCCTAAGATTTTTTTTTCTATATTGACCTCTCATCATCTCATGAATAATTGTTAAGATAATTTCAATTGTGTCTGACTTTTTCATGACTCCATTTGGGGTTTTCTTAGCAAATATACGGGAAATGATTTGTCATTTCCTTTTCCAACTCATTTTGCAGGTGAAGAAACTGAGTCAAACAGGATTAAGTGAGTTGCCCAGAGTCACATAATTAATAAGGGTCTGAAGTCAGATTCTAACTCAGGAGGATGAGTCTTCCTGACTCCAGGCCTGGCACTCCATCTACTATGTCACCCAGCTGACCACTTATAAATAATGCTGTGAAAAAAATCATTTTCCCATTATCATTTTTCCTAATTTGTAGATTGAGGAAAGTGACTATTAAAGAAATTAAGAGATTTATCTTAATTCACATGGTGTCTTAGACCCAAAAAAACCTGTTTCTGTTTTGTTTTTTATTTCTTCCTCCTTTTGCAGGATGATTTCCCCCTCTATCTCTCTGGATAGCTCTGCCTTCATTTAAAGGTCAACTATGTACTGCTCAGTATACAGGGTACCGTCCACTGATCTTCTATTATCCATGCTTCTTTCTAGACCCCATTAGTGTGAATGATGGGCATCATCCTTTTATTCGGCTGTTTTACTACAAAGCCCTTGATCGGTAAGCAGGACATTGAAAAAGCTGCTGGCTTCTGAAAAATGATACTGCAAAGAGGTCCTTGATGCAGACACCATAGCTACTACTGGAAGGAATACCCAGGTCAAAAAGAACATAAAAGCTAAGCATCATGAATGTCCTTAGCAACAATGACATTCAGCATGAGGTTTTTGTTCTTATTGTTGTTTTTTTGTAATTTATAAGACAGTGTCAAAAGCAAAATACTTCATAATTATTTTTAAGTGAAAGGAGAAAAATATTTAAAAGTTTGGCTCTAGAAAATGTATAGTCATGTCCTTGAACAAAACTTGACTTTAGAAATAATCTGAATGAATTTCAGGTTACTCTATTAAACGGTGATAACCATTCACAGGTTACAAAAAAGAAACTTGAATCTTGGGGGCATGATTTTTAAGGTTCTTTTAAAAAATTATGGTCTGAGGGCAACTTTGTGATAATTATTACTAAACTTTAAATCATAAATATATTTCTAAGATCTTGATATTTTATAAAGTATATAGATTATTGTGCCATTTAAATATATAAGGGAAAATGGAGAGATTACAATGAGATTGAGTTTTATTCAAGAGCATTTAAAGCAGTTCAAATGGGCTTTTGAGGATGCTGGCCAAAATATACTACTTACCCATATGATTTTGTATATGTCACTCAAGGTATCCTCTCTCTCTCTCTCTCTCTTTCTCTCTCTCTCTCTCTCTCTCTCTCTCTCTACCTCTCTTTCTGATGATTCATTGTTTGTCCACTATAAGAAATGTCACAGATCATTTTCTAGGTTCCTTTTCACCCAAGTCTGGGAAAGTAGGGCAGAAAGTTTTTCTTTTTTCTCCCATAACAGGGCACTTTAGAAAATTTTAATTTTATTTACGTTCTCATTCTTTTCTTTTTTTGACAGCAAAACTAATTTTTAGAAGAACAATATCATTAGCATTGAGAAGGAATCAAGGAGAAATCTGAGGTTTCTTTTAAGGATACAGTTTACAGTGGGAAAGTATATTCATGAGAAACCCAAAACAAAATAAAACAAAACAAAAAACCCACATCCCTAGCCCAAATAACCTTCTATAATCAAAGCCCCAACCAGAAAACATGAGAAAATGATATGCACAATTCTTCCATTTTGCCAAAGAAGTTAGAAAAAGAATAACAAAACAATGGTGATTCTAAAAATATATTGTACAAACTATAGTTTCCAGTTCATATAAAGTTACTGTAATCATAAAATATGTAGATGTCAGTTCCCCTGATTGTTCCACAATGTATTTAGGCCAGGGTCTGCTGGTATGTAAATTCACTCTGGATTCCCTTTAAGATCCTCAGCATATGGGGGGTGGGGGTGGGCAGAGCCAAGATAGCAGAGTAGAAAGCTGCATATACTCTAGTGCTTACCCCACAGCCCACCAAATACCTGTAGAAATGACTCTCAACAAAGTCTAGAACAGCAGAAGCCACAGAACAATAGAGCAAAAGAAGTTTTCAGCCAAAGGTAACCCAGAAGGGTGACAGGAAAGCTCTATCTCATGGGATGCTGAGCAGAACGGAGCACAGCTGTGGCCATGTGACACTGGGAGGAACAGGACCTGAATATACCTCCAGGCAGCATTCCTAGAAGGGAAGGTCCCAGATACCTCAGCCCACAAGCAACAAAGAAAGCTCCAAAGGTAAGTGGGGGAGGGATTTCCCAACTGGGCAAGAAGGAACAGGGTTTCTCCAGCAATAGGCCCAGGCAACGGCAGAGGCCACAGCAGCAGACTGTAAGCAGCTACAGAAGCCAGGAAGCAACCTAGATCCATTGTTCAGGGAGCTCAGCTTAAAGCCTATAGTGGTAGGGAGCAGCTGATCTAAACTCCAGCCCTGAGTGATAACCCCACCCCACGCAAAGCCCAGGGGAACAGAGCAGCTGAGTCTAATCTTTTGGCAAAGGATTCAGAATTCAAGAAACTGGCTGGGAAAATGCTCAAAAAAGAGAAAAAAACGTAAGACCATAGAAGGTTACTATCTTGGTGAACAGGTGTCTCCTCCCATCCTTTTGGATGAGGAAGAACAAGACTTGCTGTCACAGAAAGTCAAGACGCCTGCCTCCAGGGCCTCTAGAATGAACTTAAATTGGAATCAGGCAATAGAATAGCTTGAAAAGTGAGTTAGCAGCTTGCTAAAGGAGAACTAAAAATATGCTAACAAAAATAACACCTTTAAAAGAAGGCTAAATTAGGAAAAGACGTCCAAAAAGTCAATGAGGACAAGGAGGCATTAAAAAGCAGAATTAGCCAAATGGAGGAGAAAGTTCAAAAGCTCACTGAACAAAGTAGTTCTCTGGAAGAGAGAATTGAATTCAGGGAAATGAATGACTATGAGATAAACCAAGCAATTATAAAACAAAACAAAAAGTTTGAAAAAATAGAAGATACTGTGAAACATCTCATTAGAAAAACAACTGCCCTGGAAAATAGATCCAGGAGAGATAATTTAAAAATTATGGGACTACCTGAAAGCCATGATCAAAAAAAAGAGCCTAGACATCATCTTCCATGAAATTATCAAAGAAAACTATCCTGATATTCTAGAACCAGAGGGCAAAATAAATATTAAAAGAATCTACCAATCACCTCCTGAAAGACACTTGAAAAGAGAAACTTGTAGGAATATTGTAGTCAAATTTCAGAGCTCCAAGGTCAAGGAGAAAATACTCCAAGTAGCTAGAAAGAAACAATTCAAGTATTGTGGAAATACAATCAGGATAACACAGTATCTGGCAGCTCCAACATTAAGGGATCAAAGGGCTTGGAATAGGATATTCTAGAAGTCAAAGGAACTGGGATTAAAACCAAGAATCACCTACCCAGAAAAAAATGAGTATAATACTTCAAGGGAATAAATGGTCATTCAATGATATAGAGGACTTTCAAGCATTCATGTTGAAAAGACCAGAACTGTACAGAAAATTTGACTTTCAAACACAAGAATCAAGAGAAGCTTGAAAAGGTAAACAGGAAAGAGAAATCATAAAAGACTTTCTGAAATTGAACTGTTTACATTCCTACATAGAAAGAAAATATTTATAACTCTTGAGACTTCTCTCAATATTTGGGTAAGTGGAGGGATTGAACATACACACACACGCACACACACGCACACTCACAGAGACGAGAGTACAGACTGTGTTGAATCAGAAGAGATGATATCCAAAATAAAATAAAATAAAAATTAAAGGGTGAGGGAGGGAAACACTGGGAAGAGAAAGGAAGAAATGGAATGGGGCAGGCTATAACTCATAAAAGAGATAAAGAAAAATCTTGTTCAATGGAGGAGCAAAGGGAGAAGGGGAGAGGGGAAAAGTGAAGCTACTCTCTCCACATATGGCTTAAGGAAGGAATAACATGCTCACTAAATTTGGTATGAAAACATATCTTATATTAGGGGAAAGTAGGGGAGGAGGCGACAAGTGGGGTGAGGGGAATGATAGAAGGGAAGGCAAATGGGACAAGGGAGTAACTAGAAATAAACACTTTTGGAAACGGACAAGGTCAAATGAGGGAATAAAAAAAAGGGCATATTGAGTAGGATAGAGGGCAATATAGTTAGTATTACACAACATGATTATTATGAAAGTCTTTTGCAAAACAGTACATATATAGCCTGTATTGAATTGCTTGCCTTCTCAGTGGGGTGTGTAGGGTGGGAAGGAGGGAAAGAAGGTGGAATTCAAAGTATTAGAAATGAATGTTGAGAATTATTATTGCATATAACCCGGAAATAAGAAACACAGGTAATGGGGTATAGAAATTTATCTTGCCCTACAAGAAAAGAGAGAAGGTGGGGATAAGGGAAGGGTGGAGTGTGAGAGAAGAGAGGACTCACTAAGGGAAGGGGTAATCAGAATGCAAGTTATTAGGGGGTGGGGGGAGGGGAGAGATAGGGAAAAAAATTGGACATGTTACAAAGTGATGCAAAAGCAATTAGTATCAAAACAATTGACTGAATTAATTACTGAGACTAAATCAGAGACAGCTTTAGTTTAGGGAAATGAATTTTAGTCTAAGTCTCCTAAAGGCAGGTAACTTCAGGTAAAATTTGTCATTGATGGAAAAGTTAAGGTTATAATGGTAAATTTGATTTTATGATTGTTATTTAAGCAGGAACTAGAACAGGTATAGAAAGGAATGTAAGCCACTTAAGACTTGCCTCAAAAGATGTTCCTTAGCCAATGTCAAATTATAGCTATATCTGAAACCTGGTTATTGAAACTTGCTATTTTTAGATGCTATGGGACTATTAAGTGACTGTTCTTCTGAGTTTAACTCCAGGAGTGGATAGCAACAAAGGCAGTCTGAGCTTCCAATCCATGAAGCCAATAACCCTGTGAAATGCTGGTATGAACTGAAAAAGGTGATCTCATGGGAAGGGTGGGAGAGTGGCTGTTCCTCCACTGACACCTGGCAGACTCTAAGCCTCACTGAATAGAAGTTGATAATCTACTCCTGCCTGGGACTGACGTGAAGTTGGGGAGATATTGTTTCCCTGCAATATCCCTACTCTTAGTGGCAATTTCCTATAGTCAAAAGGTTTGTAAGCTTAATACCAGATCTGTTAAATTATAGATTATTGGTAGTGGAATATCTGAAGTTAAGTCTAAAATTAAGCTATTAGGCTTAGGACTTTAGACCAACAACAGTGAGTTAGGCTCCTTTAATTCTTAGTAACAGTATGGAGACTATTAAGTCTAAGGTTTATGAAGTTAGCATGTATAGTTACTATTTGTGTCTCAGTTGGTCAATGTTAAAAAAAATCCATTTGTGGTCCATATTGTAAATGTTTTAAAAGAAATATCACCTGAGCAAAAGTTGGAATTGTGTTATGTGATATGAACTGTGTTAAAAATGAAAAATAAAAAAAGATCTTCAGCATACCCTCCTTTTAAATAGCCCAATTTGTATGCTACAGGGGTACAGATAATTGGACTTTGTGTAGAGTACCTCTGAATCAGTATAATTCAGTAATGTTAAAGTCAAATAAATAAATCAACAAAGAACTTACTGTGTGCCAAGTACTCTGCTAAGCAAGAATGAGAATATCACTACAACAACAAAGAAATACAGTATCTGCTCTCAAGGGGCTTACATTCTAATAAGAGAGATAACATAAAAAGAAGTTGGAAAAGGGAGGAGATATATGAAACCAGCAGTGGAACTGAAGAGAAAGTCCAAGAGGATAATCAGAAGTACAGCCTGGACAGAAATTAAGACATGGATGACACAGTCATCCTCCTTAAAATGGAGGAACCAGTCAATCTGAGGCAGGAATCAGAAGGGCAAAGAGTATGTCAAAATTCATGAACCAATTACTTAATGTCCTCCCTATCCTTTCCTTATTATTGGAATCTTATCCGAGTTCTTTTTCTTGGTCTGGTAATTCCTGACTTGGAAAGGAAACTTGACATAGTTTAGGAACTCTATCTTTCTATGTTCCTACCTGGACTTAGCTTGAGACAAATACCATGTGCTTCTCCCAGATGTTATCCTAATTAAGTAAGCTTCAGTACTGGCCTGATAAGCAATACATAACTTCTATATAACTTCTACTATATCTAATTTCTATATGTCTATTTAATTTCTGCTGGCACCACTTACCATTTTATTTCCAATTCTTTTCTTGGCCTGGGGAAAAAAAAGGTTTCCTTTTTTCTCTCAGCAGACCCAATAGTGATCGTTTCTAACAGAGGTGTCATTTGTCACAAAAAGAGCCATTTCTGTGATACAGGTTCTTATTCTACCTCTACATTGTTTGTGACCCATCAGACTTGCTTATGTCAGTGCTCAGGGACTCATTCCTTTGATTCACAAAGAGGACTGATAACCAGGACAATTCACATTAGACAGTAATTCCAAAGGCACAAATAAAAAGGTAAGTAAATCAAATGTTATAACACAAGGAGCAATGTGATGATAATTGCTTTACGAATGGAAATCTGAAATGAAGGACTAGTTTCATACAAATCCTAATGTTCAATTTAAGTGAAAACTCTAAATTGGAAGAGATAGGTTAGAAAATTAGGTATATCTGTTTAGTCATTAAATATAAAACTATAAAGGAATAAATATTAGATATGATAGACACTTTAACATGAAATAGTGTTATAAAATTTATCCTTGAAGAATTATTAGAGCCTAATGCAGAGGTTTCCAAAGTAGGTGATACCACCCCATAGGGGTAGGGGGTGCTAGAATGATCCAGAAGAGTGATACTAGCTTTGGGTGCAATAGGGATGTATTGAATAAAAATAAGTAGGTGGTGGAAGCATAAGGAAAGAAGAGAGTATGTGAAAATTGTGAAAACCATTCATACATGTTTCATCTATTGTATAACAGAATTAAAGTAATAGTGATTGCATTATTTTCCAAGTAGAGACACAAAATGCAAGTTAAAACCAATCAGTGGTCAAGTCCACCAACAGGTCTTAACAAGCAAGTATTGGCAGGTGAATGTGAGCACATTGTTGGAAAGTCCAACATGCACTGGTAGGAATATGTGGGGTAATGACTTCTTTACAATAAGATACTATATGGTTGCATGATGCAATAGTGTGTCGGTAAGATTTTAATGAATGAACCCCCCAAAATTTTATAATAATTTATTAAATTTAAGATGTGTGTATATATAACATGTGTATATATATGTGTGTATGTTAAATATAAATATATAATATATGTAATATATATTTGAGTGTGTATATATTTAATTTTTTAATGAGGTAAATTTTAAAAATATTAAAGGATTAAAGAAAGTGTTTTTTCAGGAAGGTGCTGAGTAATTTTTAAGGGGGAGGCAGGCCAAATAAGTTTGGATTGGCCTAATGCAGTAGATGGACAATATTTTAAAATCATACTTTTGGGCAGGGGTGAGAAGGGAAAAAATAAGAACATAGAATTTAGAGTTGTAAAAAAGAATCTTAGACACTGACTAGTGCAATTATGACCAAAGTTTCACAGTTAATAAAATAGAGTATCTACAATTCAAATCCAGGTCCCCTGATTCCAAATCTAGTGGTCTTTCCACCATGACACAATCTACAGACCCATTACAATATTGAATGCTACCAGCAAAAATAATAAATGTCTGGGGATCTCCCTTGTAACAAATAGAACAAGCAAAGATAATTTTGTATTGACTTCAAAATAACATCATGTCTTTTTTTTCCATTGTGGTTATATAATGTTTGCATGCTTAAAGTGAAGTTCATTCTCCCTATTAGAAAAAAGGATGTAGATTTGAGGAATATATCCCCATTCTTCAGTTAATCAGGAGGAAGGAATATTCTTTCTAAAGCTTGTAACAGATGTCCTTTAGTCAGCAGTCAGGTCTTTCAGGACATGGTCCTGAAAAGGGAACCTTAAAGAAGTGAAAGTGTTTCTGGTAGATCAGCAATCACTCAGCATTAAACTCCTCCTTAATTCCTTGGCTCTGACTAAAAGTTACTTTCTTTTTATTCATTGGTTCATAGTCATTTTTCTTGTTGTTGAATCATTTCAGTCTCCTGTCCAAGTCTTTGTGACCCTATTTGGGGTTTCTTGGCAAAATCATTGAAATAGTTTGCCATTTCCTTCTCCAAGTTATTTTACATTTTACATTTTACATAACCCTGAAGTAAACAGGGTTAAGTGACTTACTCATGGTCACACAGTAAGTATCTGAGGCTGACTTTGAATTTCTGTCTTCCTTACTCTGGGTCTGGTTCTATTCATTGTGGCACCTATCTGCCCCTAATTACCACTCATTGGTAATTTGCTGTAATAGATCCAAACTGTTAAAATTCTTTTAGACTTTAAGATCAAAGCCGAATATGAAACTGGCAAGGGAAAAATGAGGAATTTCTCTCAGAAACAGAAAGGAGAGAATAGGATCTGGAAAAGGAGGACTCTGGTAAAGATTTCTTTAATACTTGAGAAGAGAGGCTCTCAAACTTCCCCCTTACCTTTGAAGTGGTAGAGAGGAATAGGACATTGTTGAGTAGGACACAGAAAAACAAGTGGAATCTAGGTACAGCCAGCCACAGGGGAATGATCTAGTAACAAAGGAAAACAATTTTACAAAGGCAAGAGTTTGTGAGATAATCACTAGTAGAAGTGATCTGAGTGGGAATGGAGAAAGAATTATATATGGCATATCAGCCTCCACAAGAAAGTATCAAATATCTTAGCAAACAGGAGGAAGTGGGTGTGAAGCTAAGGAGACAGAGTTGGAATGGTGAACTGGGGTACTAAGGTCTGGTGGAAGGATTCCATGATGCCAGAAGTGGTGAAATGATTAGGAAAAAAAGAAAGATAAGAATCATATACTAAGCCCTGAATTAGTATTATAGAATACTTCCATGTTCTGTGAGCACCCTGTTATTTACATTGAGATGTTCCTGAGTATAAGTTCTAGAGCAATAGTTCTCATATTTTTCAGCCTCAGGATACTTTTACATTCTTGAAAATTGTTATTGACAACTCAAAAGAGTTTTTGTTTATGGGATTAGATCTATTGATATTTGCCATAGTAGGAAGTGAAAGAAATAATTTTAATTATAAATTAACTTTAAAATAACAATAATAAATTTATTACATGTTAACACAAATAAAAAATTTCATGAAAATATTATACTCTCACCTCAAATAGTGAGAACGCCATTATTTTACATATAAAACTCTTCATTGAAGTATATGAAGATAATTCAACCTTATACAGATATATAGTTGGAAAAGGTTATGCAATGGAAACTGTGCCAGGCTTCATCTTTCAGAGTTCAAAAATGGCCTCAGGTACCCTGGGCAAGTCACTTAACCCTGTTTACCTCAGTTTCCTCTTCTACAAAATGATCTGGAAAAGGAAATGACAAATAACTCCAGTATTTTTGCCAAGAAAACCCGAGATGGGGTAAAAAGAGTGGGGTATGACTGAAAAATGACTGAACAGCCACATGTGGAAAAGGGAAAGTTATAGCCAGATAATATATTATTTTGATGAAAATAGTTTTGATCTTATAGATTTCCTACAAGGGTCTCAGGAACTCCCAAGAGACTATAGACCACTCTGATAACTCTTCTTTTAGTGTATCCCAGAAAGATAAAAGAGCAACAAAGGGAAGAATGATAGTGATAACTTTAAGAGAGGCATTTAAATTAACTTCACTGAAATTTGAAAAATGTTATAGGTAGAGGTAAGCAAGAAGAAAGGATTAATGAACATATCAATATTAAGGTCCTGATGATGTTCCAATATGGAGCTCCCAATGAAAATGAAATCACAGGTTATTTCTTTAATGTAATATGTACATATATATATATATATATATATATATATATATATATATATATGTGTGTGTGTGTGTGTGTGTATACACCCCCATATATATATTATATATATATATATATATATATATATATATATGTATATATATATATTATATATATATATACATATATATATATATATGTATATATATATATATATATATATATATATATGTTTAGTGGAAGAATGCACATAAAAAAAGTAAACCCTTTTAAATTATATAGCAAATTGAAAGATAATTGATGAAAACTCCCAGTAATTTGCATACAAGAAATTTGAACCAGGATAAGAAAGGAGAAAGGAAGAGAGGGAGATAGAGGCAAAAAAAGACAGTGACAGACAGACAGAAAGATGGACAGAGAGATTGAGACAGAGAGACAGAGGAGAAAGAGTGTTGAGGGAGAAGACTGGTTTTAGACTGTGACTATAGACAATTCCTCTGTTTATCTTTATCTGCCCTACCCATGTTATGTTTGATTTCATCTTCATT
This sequence comes from Potorous gilbertii, assembly GCA_028658325.1. Classification (NCBI taxonomy): domain Eukaryota; kingdom Metazoa; phylum Chordata; class Mammalia; order Diprotodontia; family Potoroidae; genus Potorous; species Potorous gilbertii. The sequence goes on along the minus strand of CM053772.1, from coordinate 182,694,093 downwards.
AATTGCGCATTTGCCCTTTTCATTTTTGTAACTAGTAATTTGGTTTCTTTCTTTCCTTATTTTTAAATCAAATTAGGAAATTTTTTTATCTTTTGCTGTTGTTTTCATAAAACCAGATTTCAGTTTAATTTATTAGTTCAATTGTATTTTTACTTTCAATTTTATTAACCTGTCCTTTGAATTTTAGTAATTCTATTTTGGTGTTTAATTGAGGATTTTTAATTTGTTTTTTTTCTATTTTTTAATTTCATGACTAAATTTATTGATCTACTCTTTCTATTTTTTTTGTGGATGTCAGCATTTACAGATATAATTTCCCTTCCAAGGAAAATTTTGACTTTGGCCACATTCAGAAATTGTGGTATATTGTCTCATTGTGGCCATTTTTTTAATGAAATTATTGATTGCTTCTATGATTTGTTGTTTGACTTACTAATTTTTTGGCTTAGGGGTGGGGAACCTGAGACCTCAAAGCCTAATATGGCCTTCAAGGTCCTCAAGCATGGTCCATTGACTGAATCCAAACTTCACAGAACAAATCCTTTTAATAAAAGGATTTGTTCTGTAAAACTTGAACCTAATCAAATGGCCACACCCAAGAATCTAGACAATCAAATGTGGCCTCAAGGTTACAGGTTCCCCATTCCTTGTAGATTAACTCATTTCCAGAATACTTTTCATCTAGGCTTCAAAGGCCCGTTATCAAAAATTATTTATTGTATTATTGTCTCAAAAGGTATATTTAATAGTTCTACTTTTCTGTATTTGCTTAGGAATGTTTTTATATCCTAATACATGATTACTTTTTTGTGAATGTGTCATGCACAACAAAGAAAGAAGTGTACTCCTTTCTATTGGGATTTAGAAATCTCCAGAAATTTACTATGTCTACTTTTTGTATTCATTTCCTCCAATTTTTTCTTGTTTATTTTATTTTTTAGGTTTATCAAGATCTGAGAGGGGAAAATTGAGGTTTCTCCACCAGTTTAGCTTTAAAATCTCTTTCCTCTTCTAACTCTTTTAAATTTTTTTTCAAGAATGTGGATGCTCTGTCTTTTGATACATGTTAATTCATTGTTTGTGGCATATTTTAGTAAAATGTATTAATTCATTATCTTTGGTATATGTTAGTAAAATATAATTTCCCTAAATATCTCTTTTAATTAGATCTGCTTTTCCTTTTCCTTTGTCTGAGAACATGATGGCTGCCCCTGGCTATTTTTACATCAGTTGAAGCATAATAGGGTTACTCCAGTCTCTTATTTTTAACTCTGTATGTGTCTTAACATTTCAAGTATATCCCTTGTAAACTACCTACTTTTCAACTCTTTTTATTTTCAGTCTTTTCTGCTATCCTCTTCCATTTTATAGGTGAATTTATGCCATTGGCATTCAGAGTTATGAATGATAACTGTAATTTTCTCCTTCCTCTACTTATTCTTTTAAATTATTCCCATAAACCTATTTTATTTCTGACTACTATCTCCTTTAATCTACCTTCTTTATCAGCTCTCTTTTCTCTTGGCACTATTCCTTCCTACTTTCCTATTTAGTAAGATAAATTTATATGTCCAACTCTGTTTGTATATGGACTCTTCCATCCTTCAACCAGTTCATATGATAATGAGATTCAATTAATTGTTTGCTCACCCTCCCATTTATTCTCAAGAGTGAAAACTTCCTTATGAGCCCTTTATATTGAGATAGTTTTCCCCATCTATCCCTTTCCTTTCCCCTTCTCCTAGTGTGTCTCTCTTTCTCACCCTTCCATTCCTCTCTTGAGATCATTTTAACACTATAGATTTATACTCATGTCCCGCTGGCACTTTAAAAATGCCTTGATGATGAGAATGCTTTTAAGGGTTATATTGTATTGTCTTCCTATATGAGAATGCAAACAGTTTGATATTGTAAAATCCCTTATGATTTCTCACTCATGTTTAACTTTAGAGTCTTTTGTTTGAATATCAAAGTTTCTATCCATGCCTGATTTTTTCATTAGAATGCTTGAAAATCCTCTATTTCATTAAATATCATTTTTCCCCATTAGGATTACACTCAGTTTTGCTGGATAAGTTATTCTTGGTTGTAATCCTAGCTACTTCGCCTTCCAGGAAATCAGATTATAAGACCTCTTCTCCTTTATAGTAGTGGTTACTAAATCTCATGTGATCCTGACTGGCTCAGTGGTATTTGAAATTCTTCTTGGCTTTTCGCAACATTTTGTCTTTGATCTGAGTCTTCCGAAGTTTGGTTACTATATATTTCAAGAGGTGACTGACATAAAATCTCTCAATTTTTACTTTGGCTCCTAGTTTTATGATATGTAAGTAGTTTTCCTTTATAATTTCTTGAAAAGTGCTGCCTAGGTTCTGTTTTTTTTTTAATCATGGATTTCAAGTAGTAAAATAATTCTTAATAATTTCTTTTCAATATATTTTGGTCAGTTTATTTTTTTTTATGAAGCAGTTCATATTTTCCTCTACTGCTCTTAGTTGATTTTTGAAATCTTGTTTTTGATAATTTTTGTCTATTTCTTTAGCTCTTCTAGGAATTCTTATTGAACTTGTAACCAATCTGCATATTTCCTGAAGATGTTTTCAAGTTGTTGTCTTCTTCTGAGTTTGTATCTTGAGTTTCCCTGTCACCATAGAAACTTTTTTGATGGCCAGGCTCTTTTTTGTTTGTTCATTTTCACAACTAATTTATTGAATTTGGACTTCATTAGAGCTGGGCTTTGCTCACCTCTGTTTGGGGGAGGGGGATAGGAAGGGCAGGTTAATGATGAACTTGCCTGAACTTCTCTAGCTTTATCTGAGAGTCTGTAAGTTTTTGTGCTTCCAAGGTAATTTGATAAAGGAGATGTCTGATCACTGCCTTCCTTGTCTGAGCTCTGGTAGGGCCTCTTCTACCTCACAACTGCAACTGCTTCTCTTTATTCTAGAACTGCTACTTGGTGCTGAGAAATAATCTGTGGAGCTTCCAAATGGTATCAGATTCTGTGCCCAAGGCCAGTACAGGGGTCGCCTTGAACTTCTTTCTGACCACATATTCACTCCTCTTATCATTTCTACACTTTCATTGAATCGGCTGCCTCCACTAGTGCTGCTATACATACTACATCAAGGCCCAAAGCCCATGCTACTTTTACCAAGTCTTGTGAGTCACTATCGAAGCCAGTCCCCATCCCAATGTCCACAGACCTCTCTTTCTTTCTTCCTAAGCTTCCCTGGGCTGGAAAAATGATCTATTGTGACTTTTGGTTAGATTTTCTTCTCATAATTTGACTTATTATTTTGTGATGCTTTTTCAGAGGAAGTTTTAGGGAAAGTTTAGCCATTGTGACCTTTTGTTCTGCCATCTTGATTCCACCACCTGTTCTCAGCCAATTAACTTTTGAAAGCCAGGTCAGGTCTGGGACACAAGGATGACAGTAAAGCAGGATAATTTATATGTCCTTGTATCTTTTTGTATAAGTGAGTATTTCAGTTATCATGTACATACTATTTATAATCATTTTAATTAGACAACTCAATGTGAAAATTTTCCTGAAATCCAAGACCTGACTAATACAGGTAGGTAAGTTCATGATTTTGATCAGAGTAGTCAATTGATCTGATGGAAAATAGGGAGAAGAGAAAGACATCCAAAAAAATACATAAAGGAGGAAGCTAGGGAAACCAGCTTTGGATATAATAACATCAATACTTGTTGTTTATTTGCTATATAAATTCCTTGTAAACAAATTTAAAAGGAAACATAAAAACTCATTGGCAAATCAAACACATTTTCTTGAAACAAAGAGCCAGAATATTCTGCCACAAGTAGCAGCTCATCATCCAAACCAACTGCTCCTTCCATTCTGTATTCTCTCCTTCGGCAGATGGTGCTCGTTATGAAAGCTCACAAATGAGAAGCAGCGGTTTGAAGCGTCTTGTATTTACAAGTATGGCTCTCACATCGGGAGGTTTACGAGGTTCCTGACACTAATTAGCTCCGTCCATGATTCAATATTTTCAGTTACTGTAGCCCACAATTGTTTGACAGTAGGGGACAAAGGACAGTTTATGAAGAGAGGAAAAAATATATATGTAATATGTACATGTTAATATATGTATACATTAATATATTATATATACATACATGTATGTATAGTATACGTAGTATGAGTACATGTAATATATATATGTATAACACTATATCTGTCTATAGTATTAAGTACTATCTATCTATAGTATAAAGAAACCAAGAGGAAAGAGATAGCTTAAGAAAATGTCCGTTAGAAGACTTGGGCAATATTATGATTAATTTCAGAAATAACTATATCCTGGAAAAAATCTATCATATAGGTCTAAGTCAATTGAGAATACAGTTTGGTCTGAACTTTAAGTTACTTTTTCTTGAGAGTTAAAAAGAATGAGTCCTGCTGACTAGCGACTGAGGGAGGACATCACCATAATAGCAGCGTTCTAGAGGGAGGTATTTGGATCCAGGTTCTGATGCTCAGTTCTGCAGGTCCAAGTGTTCCATTATATTGATTAACTTCAAAGTATCAGGATATGAGGGGACTGATTCACTATACTCAAGATCATAAATGTCTAGTAAATGTAAATATCAAGTTCTCAATTATTACTGAATTTGGATTTATTAGACTTGGGTTCCAGTTCTAACTTTGGGCTTAATCTCTTTGTGATCCAGTTTTTTTCTTTTCTTTTTGTTTTTGGCGTTCATTCACTAGAAATGAAAATAAAACATGAACCAACAGCCTCATGGGGTATTGTGATTAAAGTTTTTTGTGAATCATCAAGTATCATATAAATAGAAGCCATTATTATTAAAATAGGGGATCCGTCTTTCTACCAATCAAAATATTTTAATTCAAACACACTTTTTTCTAGCATTAAGGTAGTGGGAAAGCTCATTGAATACCCAGATGTTTCCCTGGTGATAGTCAAAGAGATTAGTTTAGTCTCATGGAGTATTTCATCCAGGTTGTGATGGAGTATAGGGAATTATGACTTCCATTATAGAATATACCTTCCTAATAACCGGAAAAATTTTGCCGACCATGTGTAGGACCTTTCTTCAATAGTAGTAGAGAAAAAAAAAACATACAAATACTCTTTTTCTAGACTCTATGTGGATTATTCCCTCTCCATTGTGTCAACATTGTCTTATCCATGTTGCAATTTATGAGAAAGCTAGGATGGTGTATTAAGAATCAAAGCCATCACTAGTATAAATGGTGAGAGCTTTTCCCAAGGCATCAACATTACAGTTGGCACCCCATCCCTTAAAGATACCCAGGACCTCTGCTCCCACATTTTATGGTATCTTTTCAGTTTTTATTCTTAAGTCTTCTTCCCCCACCCCAAAACTACTTTTTCCCTAGGTGAAATTTTTTTCTAGTTCCAATTCTGATAGAAAGACTGTTGGACTTGGAGTCAGGAGATCTGAGTTTGGGTTGAAGGCAAGTTACTTCCATACTTTAAAATTTACTTCCTCTATTTAAAAAAGTCGATATTCATACTTGTTCTTTTTAGCTCAAAGGGTGGTGAAGAATATATTTGGTAAAGCCCAAAGCCACAAAATTGGGAGCTATTATTATTAAAAGAGATTTTATCCCATTAGTTGCACTATATAAGCTTTTTGGTGAAATTTCTGAAAAATCTACAAATCCCCTCTCTCCCGTCAGAACATATCAATTTCCTTCTGAACTATTTATTTGTCTTATTATTGTCTATCAGTCAAACAATACCCATTTATTAGGTCTTACCATGTGTCAGGTGAGGGACATCTCCAGTTCTCCTGATCTATATCTCACCACTGGACCCAGATGGCTCCAGAAGAGAAAGTAAGGCTTGTGACTTTGAATAGCCCTCTCTCACTTAAATCCAGTTCACTTCCATGTCATGGCATCACCTCCCTAATGTCATGGCCCTGTTCTAAAATCCTCTTTACAAGGATAAACAAAAACAACCTATGTATCACAATGATTAACGTTTTTGTGTCATTAACCTCTTTGACACTCTGGTGCATCTGATGATCCTGTTCTAAAGAATAATATTTTAAATGCATATAATAAAATATAAAACATTATAACCAACTATGTTTATACACAGTTATAAACCCATGCCCCCCCCCCTCAATTTACAGATGCTAGGTTAAGAATCCTTACTCTAGAGCTAGACAGAACTTTAAAATCAATGTAATCTATTCCCTCCCCATCATTTTAAAGATAAAGAAATCTACCTGGAGAAATGAAGTGACTTGCTCAAGGTCACATGGTGATTAGAACTCAGGTCATTTGACTGAATTTAGGGTTCTTTAGGGTTGCATTGCATCATACCAAAGACTCTCTAGTTTTATCAGGATCACATTTACAAATCAGCTCCGAGTATTCCACTTCTATATATAGTTTATGTTGTGGTTTTATATGGATCATCATTAGCTTGGAGTTCAGCATCATTCACATACCCTTTAGCCAGATTCTGGGCCAGACTTATGTCAAGTGAAGTCCAGTTAACAAGCATTTATTAAGCAACTAGTATGTGCCAGACATTATTCTAAGCAGTGAGAATGCAAAGAAAGACAAAAACAGTCCCTCAGTTCAAGGTTAAGAATCCAAGGGTGACGACATTTCACATAATATTTTATTGTTATCTAATTCTGATTTTGTCCTTAAATAGCAAAAAATTCTAGAAATCTACATCTGTTAACAGCAACAGTAGTAGCAGCAGAGTAGAGTCCTGGCCGCTAGCATCACTGACTAGAGCATCTCTTTCTTAACCTTAAAAGGTCAATTGATACTCTATGATCTACAGTTCTCCCAAAGCATGGAAAGCTTGAGGACAGAGAGGATAAGTGAAGAGCAGATTAGGGCTTATAAATGGAAATAGTGTTCCTGAAAAAAAAAGGTAAGCCAGTTGGATAATCACCGTCCATCTCCATGCTGAGCAAAATTCAATCAAAAGCAAAAGTATATTAAAAAGCAAGTTGCTACATGTCATTGATTTTTAATAGTGGCCATATAAATAAAATCTCCCTAATCAAGATGCAGTAGACATGCACTCTGGCAAGCCTACAAAAGTAACACAGTCTCAAACAAACCATTTATATCAATAAAGTGGTGGATCTTGGTCTTCTGAAACTAAAACTAAATATCTGCCTTTCTCCCTGATACAATACAAGGCTACATTTAGTCAACCTCTGTTTCTGAGAACCAAAAGCTAGTTATAATGTTAAAAGGGTTCTTTCATATAATTTCAAAGTCTTTGATTCCTATCCACAAGCTCAGGGGGTGAATAAAATTATTGTTTCTAATACTCTTTTTTTATTAGTTTCACTTTTTTTCTCCTTTATTTAAGGAACTCCTCACTGTATCCAATTAATATTTATTATGCTTACAATTCTATCATTTTCATCTTTTCCCTTGACTTTTGATGCCATTATCAAGTGGCATTTATTTTTGAAGAATGTATTCTGATCATTAATTTAAATAATTTTTAATAATATTTAAATAATTTTATATTTAGATTAAAATGACGGGTGATCTTTGGGTGACCTGTCTCTCTGCCACTGGGAAAATACTCAACCACTCTTTCTGGTAATCATAAGGAGCTTGAGATGACAGACTTCAGGCATGTATGACATCACTGGATTGAATCCTCATGACTGACTGCACAGTCAAAACTTCATGGTCAGTTCTCATCTTTCTAGCTATGAACAATTTCTTTGAGATGTCTTCTCTCCTTCCCACCAGCCAAAAGATGTAGTCATCTGTCCTTTCTAGGCAAGTTTATACTTGGGTTGGCACCATCTCCCTTTTGAGTCTTCTCTCTTTTGGTGGAGTGTCTTACACCCACCATTGCCATGGTGGATTTTCCTACTGTTAAGGCATATGTAGTGTCTTCCAATGGAAGACAGCAACTTATAGCAAGGAGTAGCACCTGTATCTATCAAGTAGTTTCACCACCACCGGGAGAATGTGCCTGAGCAAGAGAAAGAGTGGGTTGGCCCCAGGAGAAGAGTCAGTTTGGGACAGAAAGAAGCCATTAAAAGGAAGAGTCTGAATTTTAGTCAGTCAATCTCCAGTAAAGGTGAAATATGAAATAGCCAATGAGCATCTGTCAAAGACTATTCTGCATCTCAATGAGGCTTGAATATAATGGTTCCCAACCAATTGTCCTAATAGTGGTAAATTACTGAATTCTGTTTTAATCATTGTGTAATTCAAGGTATCATTCTTTTGTGAATAGAATTACCTTTCCTTTGTGGGAACAGAGGGTCTGTTCCTTGCTTGATTTGTGTTAGTATTATAGGCATATTTTTTACTCTCATACTTTTTTGTTGACCTTAGATAAAAGCCCGCGACTAGAATTGTCCAAATCAAGCAACGTGAAAATTGGGGAGCAAACTTCCCCTGTTGAGAAATCAGCCAACCCTAAAGCAATAAATCAAGTACAGAGAGAAGATAGGTTTAAGGACCTTGAGCCTCTAAATCCCAGTGCCGATTGCTTCTAGTCTCTATGACAGACTAATAATAGTAAAATCATACTTGTATTGCCTTGCATAGTTATCATTTTTCTATGCATTTCATCTATATTCAAGCATTTAAAAAATTTCCATGCAGTATCTATAGCAGTTATTATTCTAATTTTAAAAATAAGAAAAGGAAGGAACATAGAAGTTAAATGATTGACTGGAAACTATTAATTAGTAGAGTTGGAACTAGAAGCTAGGTCTCACTTATAGTCCAAAATGTTTGGCATTGCACTGTATTTCATAATCTTGAATTGATGAAGGTATCGTTTCATTAGGCAGCCAGAAAAAGAAGAAACAAAGATTTCACTATTTGTGCTACAACCAAATATATGTACATACATTTTTATTTTGGTAATTAGTCTAACATTCATATTAAGAAAACTATAGTAAACTATTTTACTACTTCCTTCAACATATAAACACAAACATACACATACTGCATTTCATGTTTTCATCTACATATTGATGTGGGGTCTTCATTAGTCCAAAATGATCTTGAAAGACCAAAACAATAGGTTAAAGGTAACATTTAATATAGTGCTGTATAGTCCAAAGTGGTATAAAAAAAAACAAAGGGAATCAATTGCACAAAGGGAAGAATATGTCTATATGAGAATCCAGAGGGTGAGAAAGCAAAACCAAGGGCTTTAGTGAACTCCAAGTTCAATATGAGACACAATTGTAAAATAACATTCAAAATTCAAAAAGAATTATTTTCAATAATTCAAAAGATCTTGAATAGAAGTATCCAAAAAGGGAGAAGTGATAGTCCCATTTTTCTTGGATGTGGTCATGCTAAAACAAGTGTCACATTTTAGAAAGGTTGTGAGAAACTGAGTATGTTCAGAAAAAGGCAGCCTAGTCTTTGAGTGAGGAAAGTTAAAATTATGTAAAGTATATAGTGGTGAAAGACACCTTTTCTTACCTGTATCCCCAGCACTTAGTACAATGCCTGACACATAGAACTTAACAAACATTTATTGGATTAAATTGGATTAAAGACACTAGCACAGGCTAGCTTGGAAAAGAGAGGACTTAGGAAAAACATAAGAATAATCTTCATATATTTGAAGGGTTAATTTTGTCCACTTGAACCAAAAGTCATAACTAGAAATAACAGATAACTAGAAATAACAGAAAATAATCATAAGAAGTAGATTTTGGCACATTTTAAGGAAAATCTTTAATACAATTAGATCTGCCCACAAAGGGAATGAATGTCCTTATGTAGTAGTGATTTCCTTATCTCTATAAATGTTTACGTGGAAGACAAATGATCACTTAATGGAGATTTTGTACATATAATTCATGCTTTAGGTACAGACAGTTAGGTGACATAATGGATAGAGTACTGGGGCCTGGAGTCAGGGATATCTGAATTCAAATCCATTCTCAGACTACTAAAAATAGTGACCCTGGACAAGTCATTTAATCTGTCTACCTCAGCTCCCTCAACTTTAAAATAGGGGAAAAATTAGCACTTACCTCTTAAGGTTGTTGCAAGGATCAAATGAGATAATATTATTAAATTACTATAGTGACTGGCACACAGTAGGAGCTTAATACATGTTTGTTTCCTTCCTTCCTAAAGGAGCTCTCAGATCTTACAAATTTAAAGTAGAAAAAGTTAGCATTTCATCTTCTTCAGCTGAACCAGGTTTCTCCTAAATATGCCATGCCAAAGATGTACTCAACACCATAGCTTCCATTGCTCTTGGTACTATGGCACCTTCTGTATTGTTGCAACAATTATAATGGCAAACAAGATTCAGTACACCTAGTAAGTAGTTTAAAAAAAGTACAAACATTCCCATGAGGTTTGTTGTCAACAAAGACAAGCTAGTTATACAAACCACTGTTTTGAATGAGGCCAAAACAAAAACATATTGGCCCAAGCTCAAGTGACACAGACTGAAAATATTGCCAGTAGAACTAATTTTCATAAGAAAATTCACAGAGTTGTGAATTAAATGTCAGCATGAGCAGAGAAACTCCCTAAGAAATAGGGGGCATATAGTCCATCCTGTTGTTTTGCCTACTAAACTAGGACACTGTAAAATGAAGTTTGCTTTACACTAAAGAGATAAGATGTTTATGACTTCAATAATTTCAATATGGTGCTCCCCAAACCTTCCTTTATATAGATGTTTCACAACCTTCCAGGTAATTCCATTTCCCAATAGCAGCATCGGCTTAGCTTCAGTTCTACAGAATATTATGCCCCCACAGTGTCAGATAACTATGATAGTACCACACTCACACCTTCCTCTCCTTTTCAGCTTTCTTTTGTGTATTGTCTTCCCTATTGTAATCTCTTTGAAGGTATGGAATATTCCCTTTTCTTAACCTGTATCCCCAGCACTTAGTACAATGCTTGACACATAGTACTTAACAAACATTTATTGGATTAAATTGAAAAATATTTAGTTTAAATAAATTGTTTTAATTTTCAACAATCCCAGCATAATACAAAGAGCATTGCACTTGTAGTTAGGAGATATCTGATACTATGTAATCACAGGCAAGTCATTTAAAACTCTACATGAAGCCTTACTATTCTCATATATATAAATGGGAAATAGTACTAGTAACTCACACAATTGTTGCCGGGAGAGTATAATGTCAACTGAAAGCCGTTATACAGGGCAGAGACAAGATGATGGAGTAAAAGTAGAAACTTCTCTGAGCTCTCCCCCAAAGCCCTCCAAATACCTGTAAAAAATGATTAAACAAATTCTGGGGCTACGGAACCACAACATGACAGAGTGAAACAAATCCCTGCCCAAGACAACCTGGAAAGTTGACAAGAAGGGTCTATTGCACTGGGCAGGGAGCAGAGTGCAGTTCAACAGGTCCCACCAGCACAGGGAGGCCTGAGCAGGTGTCAGGGGACTGACTCATTGACAGCTATGGCAATGGAAGACTTCTCAACCCACAAACACTATAAAGGTCAATGGGAAAACTCTGTGTGACATGGGTGAAAGAAGAGAGTGAGGTCTGGCCAGGTCCAGGGCAGGGGGGATGGTTGAGGCTGTGGCCAGAAGCAGTGGCAGCAGCAGCTGTATGCAGCAGCAGCAGGAGAGGCTGCTTCTAGGATTCTGGGCCCACAGATGGTGCAGGATTAAGCAGCTGATCCCTGAAAATTCCCTGAAGCCTGAGACAGAATACCCACCTCCACCCCCACTGGAAGCAGAGCCCTACCTTGACAAGGACTTAGAAAGTTAAGTATTTGGCTAAGAAGATGGATAAACATTGTAAAAGAATTCAGACTACAGAATCGTTCTTGGGTGACAAAGATCCAAACATACAGCCAGAAGACAACAAAGTCAAAGCTCCTACATCCAAAGCCTTCAAGAAAAATAAGAATTGGTCGCAATCCATGGAAGAACTCAAAAATGATTCTGGAAATCATGTAAGAGAAGTAGAGGAAATATTGGGAAGAGAAATGAGAGTGATGAAAAAAATCGTGAAAATTGAGTCAATGGCTTGCTAAAAGAGGCCCCAAAATACTGAAGAAAATAATGCCTTAAAAATAGACTAGGGGAGACCTAGTGACACATGACATGTGGCTGAAGTGCATATCCTTATGCTTGAGGAGTGTTAAGTTCTCGCCTTTGGAGTAGGTTGGGAATGGGAGAGGGAGGGGGAGGGGAGTTTGTTTTTTAAGTGTGGAATATGAATGGGGATAAAGAAGAGGGGCAGGACAAAAAGGAATATCTTACAGTGGCTGTAAAGAGACCATTGCTACTACAGCAGGGGCCCCCAGCGGCCTCCCCCAGACCATGGGCCTGACCCTCTTGGTGGCCTTCCTCCCTCTGAGGGCCCGGCCTCATGTGGCCTCCACCCTCTTTCCTCCACTGTTTCCTCAAGTGACAGCAGGGGTCCCAGCAGCACTAGCCCCCAGCCCTGGCCTCAGTTCCAATGGCCCTGGTCCCAGACCCTGGAAAGAGGCCGAGCATGGAGTGTACCTCCCTGGAAGTTTGGCAGAGAGTTCACAGGCCTAGGCTCCTCACTTCTGTACCTTGCCCTCGGATGATGCTTATTATGCACACAGTCCTATCCTCCAGAACTCAGTGAGTCTATGCCTGTAATTTCTATACTCTGGGGTGTCCAGTCTTTCCACGGCCCCCATACCACATGCCTGCATTCTGCCTGTGGGCCTGTAAGAAACAGTCAGTGCCTACCAAGTACAACAACTTCAACATTTATTTAAAGTCCCGATGGATGTATGGATTTATGTCCTTCCTGCTCTACTTAAACCGCAGCCTATTTACCTCCATTCTCTGGGTGGTGCTTTCCATCTTCTTTTGCCTTCAATACCTTAGCATCTGCATCTTTCTGCATTTCCAGTACAAGCTGTCCACCATTCTCCTACTGCTGGAACAAAGGTGAGTTGATTTCAGCTTGATGAATGAGTTGCTCATTTATGAGATTCATGTGACTACGCTGCTGGTAGGAGGTCTGGGCTGGTGTTTCATCATCTTTGTGGACATGTAAATAGGAGGTGTGTATGCAGTCTTGGGCAGCTGTAACTACATCTGATGTATCCACTTCCTCCTTTGGTTTAATTTATTTATTTATAGGTATTTTCTTTGGTAAAGACAATGACCTGTCTCTGAAATGAAATGACACAGAGGGAATGTTGGGTCATTTTTCCTTCTCTATCTCCCATCCCAAAGACAGGTTTTTCACCATATCAAACAAAGCAAGTAGTGTCCTGATCAGAGGCAATATTTTCATTTGTTCTCTGACCATCTTACTGTTTTATGGAATGGGAAAGAAAAGGGAAATTTGCAAAGACCGAAATTAAGGCTCTCTCTCCTTCAGTTTGCTTTTTGACTCCTAGTTTCCCCTCCCCTGCTACAACATTGTATTCTTTCCTTTTCCTCTACTTTAATGTAGCTTATGTTCACTTTCAATAAATGTAGTGCAGTAGGGTCCTCTTTATTAAGTCTGCACTTGCAGAAAAAAAAATAGACTAACACAAATGGCATAAGAAGTCCAAAAAGCCAATGAGGAGAAGAATGTAAAAAAATAGAACTAGGGAAATGGAAAAGGAGATCTAAAAGCTCACTGAAGAAAACAATTCCTTCAAAACTAGAATGGAGCAAATGGAAGCTAATGACTTTATGAGAAATTAGAGAACCAAAAGAATGAAAAACAAATAGCAGGCAATGTGAAATACTGTGATGGCAAGCAAAGTGAGATCTTTTGCAATTTTTGTTTTGGCGTAATCAAATGCCTCTGATTGAATCTTACTTTTATCAACCAAGAGTCTTTACTAGGAGTAAAGTACAGAAATAACAGTTTCTGTATAGACAAGAAACAGTATATGTATTTGTATTGTTAATGTGATTAAAGATCTTCCTCACTCATTAATGGGCCTGCCCATTAAGGGGAGTTTGATTAGGGAAGATTTGTAGGAAGGGCCACACCTTTGCTAATGAACCACTGGTTCTCAAAGTTTGGGATGCCCTCTGGTTCTAAAAAAAGTATAAGTACTCTGAGGCTGAGGTTTTACCTTGGGGCTTACTGGAAGTGTTCAGTTGGCCAGAGGAGGACTCTGGGAAGCCACTAAAGACCTTCTCTGCCCTCACCCCAACTCCCACCCTCTACCCCCTGCTTGGAAAACCCAGATGTCATTACTTTCCTCTCTGGTAACAGTGATCTGTCTCCTCTCCTCCTCTCTCCTCTCGCCTCCCCTCCCTAGCTCTCCTCTCCTATCGCCTCCTCTTCTCTCCTCTCCTCTGGTGTTCTACACAGGGGAAGGTACACTCCATGCCCAAAAGCTGCCTTTTTTTTCTTTTGGGTTTACTAGCTACATTTCTTGCTTCAAAGATCAATCCTTAAACCCAATTCACTCTAGAGCTCATAGACTGGATAACAAGTCCCCAAGCTCCTAGCCCAGATTGAATATAACTACTAACTAGTAATTGTTTCTCTTTTACCCAGGAACCCTGAGAATCTTCCACTCTCAGTTTGATTTTTTTTTAATTAAAGGGACTATCCCTTGAGCAACTACTTAAAGAAGCCTATTCATTAAATGGGTGCATCTCACTCAAACTGAGAATGTGATAAGATGTTAGCCTGAAAGGGCCAGGGTCTCACATTGCATCCTGGGTGATCTCCAGTCCTCCTGATGAATATTAGGCCTCTGGACTACTGATGGCTTAGGAAAAGAAAGTGAGGTTGGTGACCTTGCACAGCCCTCCCTCACTCAAATCAAATTCATGCAAGTCAAGTCCTCATCTTGATGCCATGGTCCTCTTTGAGAATGAAAGACAAACACAACAACAGCTATTTTTGACAGTTGTACCTGTTTGTTGATGGCCAGGCAGAGGAACCCATGTCTGTTGATTTCTCCGTAATTTCAATGAAGTTCAGGGTGCTGATTCCTCTGAACTAGATGAATGATATATGTGCTTGGTTAAAGGAATGATACATACGCTTGATTAAAGTGATTGTTAATCCCTCAAAAGTTGCCTTTCCTTTTATGAATGTAGATCTAAGAACCTGTGGTAGCAGGCTCCCCTGTATATGTTAGGGTGCTTACGGTTGCAAATATCTCATTGGAAAAATATACTGACTTGGAAAATAAATTCAGGAGAGATAATTTAAAATTATTGAACTACTTGAAAGCCATGGTCAAAAAAAAAAGAAAGAAAGAAAAAGGACCTAGACATCATTTTTCAAGAAATTATCAAGAAAAACTGCCCTTATATTCTAGAACCAGAGGGTAAAATAGAAATTGAAAGAATCACTAATTGCCTCTGGAAAGAAATCCTAAAAGGAATCAGGAATATTCTAGTCAAATTCCACAGTTCCCAGGTCAAGGAGAAGATATTGAAAGCAGTCAGGAAAACAATTTGAGTATTGTAGAAATACAATTAGGATAACACAAGATCTAGCACCTTCTACATTAAGGGATCAAAGGCCTTGGAATATGATGTTCTGGAAGTTAGAGGAACTAGGATTAAAAAGAAGAATCACCTACCCAGCAAAACTGAATATACTCCGTCATGGGGAAAAGTAGACATTCAAAGAAATAAAGGACTTCCAAGCATTCCTGATGAAAAAACCAGAGCTGAATAGAAAATTTGACTTTCAAATGCAAGAATCAAGAGAAGCATGAAAAGGTAAATAGTAAAGAGAAGTCATAAGAGCCTTGTTAAAGTTGAAATGTTTACATCCTACTTGGAAAGATGATATTTGTAACTCATGAGATCTTTCTCAGTATAGATGGATAGATAGAGGCCACATGATGAGTTGAATATGCTGGGATATCTAAAAAATAAAATTAAGAGGTGAGAAGAATATACTGGGAGGAGAAAGGGAGAGATAGAACAGAGTAACTTATCTCACATAAAAGAGGCTAGAATAAAGGTTTCACAATGGAGGGGAAGAGGGGGGAGCTGAGAATGAATGAGTGAATTTTATTCTCTTCGGATTTGGCTTAAAAAGAGAATAACATATACGCTTAATTGAGTATCTTACCCTACAGTAAAATGAATATTGAAAAGTAAAAATAAATTAAATTTTAAAAAAAGCTATGCAAGTGTGCATTAATTTTGTTATCATCATCGTTACAGTTTATTTGTTATTTCATTGTTCTAAGTACCACATGGTGCTGAAACCTGTCCCCTCATGCAGACTGCCAATTCATGTGTGATTTACAGTCTTAGAATGTCACCTTGGGCACCGAGATTAAGTAGTTTATACATGATCACATGCCTAATATGTATCAGAGATAGGACTTGAACTCAGATTTTCATGACTTCAAGCTTTATCTTCTATCCCTATGTCACCTGGCCTATCTTATTATTATTAGGCAGAAAATTCCTACTATGGGTTACACTATGTGGATTAAAGAAATTGACCTAGAAATTCCAATTTATATTTCAATGTTTCAAATTGTGATTTGAATTAAAATTTATTCATATAGACTGAATACTTTTTGAAATTCTATTTCAAGAATTCTTCTTTAAAAAAATTTTCACATAACTTAAAAGCTCTGAAACTAGCCAACTAAATACATAAAATAACTTAAAAAGAAAAAAAAGTATAATAAATGAGGTTTATTGGAACAGTAGTTAAAGTGTTGGACATGATATAAGGAAGACTTGAGTTCATATCCTCAGAAATGTATTCCTTGTGTGACCTCAGGCAAGTCCTTAACCTCTCTCAGCTTCAGTTTCCTTCTCTGTAAAATGAGGACAATGATAGCAACTCTCTCACAGTGTTGTGGGATTGTAGGAAAGGACTTGTTTGAAGAACTTAGTTCTTGCTATCATGGAAGGCCTAATGCTTCAGGGAAGAAAAAGTTACATTTGGATTGACAACTTGACTTCCTACCATTTGCCAGTTTGCCAGGTTGGCAGGCTATCATAGCAAAACTGTTGCTCTGATGAGTTAGCACCAGCTTTTAATTCATTAAATGTATTGTGGTCTTTGAAGATGCAGAATGTGATACAATTACAGTTAACTCCAGATTATTCCATTTTAATATAGAAT
>CM053772.1:182640465-182676538 GCA_028658325.1 Potorous gilbertii | reverse complement strand
ACATTATCAAGCAAGAAAGTGTACATCTTTGAGTCCTATGAACCCAAGTTTGGCAAGGTTCATAAACTATTCCTTTTTCTTTTTGTAGTTCTTCCTAATTTCCTCACCTAGAAGGGACCAAACAGCATCCAAACTGACATCTATGAGAACCAAATGGAGGCTTCTTGTTTGAAGATCAGTTTGAAGAGTTATGTCAGATGTCAGCCATTTCCTGTGGCAGTAGATATTTCTGAATCAATATTGATGATCCTAATTCCTCTTAATTCATGGCCCAGACCTGAGACAGGCACCGAAAGTAATATACGTAAAGAGGACTATGCTAGATGCTAAGAAAGTACATCATTTACATAGAACACTGTTCCTGACCTTAAGTATCTCATAGCCTAGTAAGATGGGGGATAAGAGACCCAAATATGACCCACAATATTGCACACACATAAAAAAAATCAACAAATATTTATTAAGGATTATGTGCCAGGCACCGTGTTCAGTACTGGAGATACAGAGAGTCATCAAATAGTCCCTGCTCTCAAAGAGATCACAGTCTAATATGGGAAACAATATGTAAACAACTATGTACAAGAAAGATAATTATAGAATATATTAGGAGTAATCTCAAAGGGAGGACTCCAATATTAGGGGATGGGAAAGGTTCATTGCAGAAGGTGGCACTTTATATGAAATTTGAAGGAAACTAGGGATGATAGGAGGTAGAAATGAGGAGGGAGAATGTGCTAGGCATGAGGGATAGCCAATGAAAATATTGAGTGAGGAGATGGAATGTTATGGTGGAGGAACAGCAAGGAAGCCATTGTCACTGGAAAACCAAAGTGTGGGGGGAGGGGAGACAGGACATAAGATATAAGAAGAATGGAAAAGTAGGAACAGGGAGCCATTAATACAGGTTTTCACATTAGGAAGTCAGTAGAATCAGAATTGAGTTTTAGGAAGTTCAGTTAGGCAGCTAAATGCTGTGGATTAGAGTGGGGCAAAACTTGAGACAGTAAAGCCAACCAGTAGGCCATTGCAACTGGGCAGGCATAATATGGACCATGATGTAGATTTGTATCAAAAGAGTGGAAAGTATACTTATTTTACAGACCTGGGTGTCAAGTATTGTTCTTCCATCACCTGCGTGACTTTGGATAAGTCAAATGACATTGTCAAGACACAGTTTCCACTTCTGTAAAATGGAATTAAAAATCCCTGTTCTTCCTATGTCACAGGGTTGTGGTGACAACACCCAAATGAGAGAGTAAACATGTAAAGGATAACTAAATTGAGTAGTGAGGACCAATAACAGACCACTCATCAGATGTGTATTAGCATAGGGAAGGCGTAATGCTTTTCCTATTAGTCAAACGTGCTGGTTCCTGAGATAGAGCATCTCAGAGCAGTGAATTGGCCGACAAATAGAAGTGGAGGAGTACTAATAAAACTGTCAGTCCTGCCTTCTCTCTGACAGCAATTTCCTCAATGAAGCTTCTCTGTCAAAAAACCTCCAGGTTTCCGGGACTAAGTGTTATCTGTGGTCGTTACAGAAACTACAAACTGTTGTTTACTTATTTGGAGATTAAGGGGGAAAAGATTATTAAACAAACTGCTCTACTATTTTTCAAAACACATCATAAGATCTATATCAGGCACTTTGTAGATGTTTCCATGATTCTTGATTTATTTCCTTATCAAATAAACATTTGTAAACATGGACACTAAGTGAGCAGTACTACATCTGTTGTGGGGTTCTATGACACAGATTTCACATTCCTATTTTCCAAATGCATAAACTCAAGGTCACAGTGGTAATTGCTGCACTGATACAGAGTCTATCTAGGAGCTAAGAGCTACAATAATGACACTTCACTTCCACCCAGGTCCTCTTCAAGCAGATACCCTCCTATCTCAAGTAAGAAGTCCAAGTAATTCATCCATACTCGGAAAAATTTTAGGAGAAAGAAGAATAAATCAAGAATACATAGGGAATCAATGAAAAAAATGTAATAGCCTAGTAATTCTAGAGTTCAAGCTATATTACAAGTCAGATATCATCAGAATAATCAGGTACTGACTAAGAAATAAAGTGCTAAAATCAGTGAAATAGACCAAATACACAATATGTAGCAGCAAAAAGCCATGGTATTATAGTGTTTAATAAAACTCAAATTCTTGGTTTGTGGGCAAGAATTGACTCTCTGAGAAAAATTATTGGAAAAACTGGAAAGCAGTTTGGCAGAAACTAAAAATATGCCAACAACTTATACTGCACACCAAAGCATGCAAACAGAAGAAAACAAAGTAAAATGTCCCCCATTCAAATCCTCCAAGAAAATTATGAATTGTTCTCAGGTCATGGAAGAGCTTAAAAAGGATTTTAAAAACCAAGTAAGAGAAGTAGAGCAAAAATTGGGAAGAGAAATGAGAGTGATGCAAGAATATCTTGAAAAACTAGTGAACTGCTTGCTAAAGGAGCCCCCCCCAAAAAATGCTGAAGAAAATAACACTTTAAAAAATAGACTAAGCCAAATGGCAAAAGAGATCAAAAAAGTCATTGAGGAGAAGAATGCCCTACAAAGCACAATTTGTCAGATGGAAAAGGAGATCCAAAAGTTCAGTGAAGAAAATAATTCCTTAAAGATTAGAATGGAGCAAATGGAAGATAACAACTAATGAAAAATCAAGAAATTATAAAACAAAATCAAAGAAATGAAAATATAGACAATGTGAAATATCTCATTGAAAAAACAACTGACTGGAAAATAGATCCAGTAGAGACAATGCTAAAATTATGGACTACCTGAAAGTCATGTTGAAAAAATTCTCTAGACATCTTCTTTCATGAAATTATCAAGGAAAACTGCCCTGATATTGTAGAACCAGAGGACAAAATAAATCTTAAATGAATCCACCAATTACTTCCTGAAAGAGATCTGAAAAGAAAAACTCCTGGGAATATTGTAGCTAAATTCCAGAGTTCCTAAGTCAAGGAGAAAATTTTGCAAGCAGCCAGGAAGAAACAATTTGAGTATTGTGGAAATACAACCAGGATAACACAAGATCTAGCAACTTCTACATTAAGGGATCGAAGGACTTGGATTATGATATTTGAGAAGTCAAAGGAACTAGAATTAAAACCAAGAGTCATCTAGAAGAACTGAGTATAATACTTCAGGGGAAAAACGTGATCTTTCAGTGAAATAGAGAACTTTCAAACATTCTTGATGAAAAGACCAGAGCTGAAGAGAAAATTTGACTTTCAAACACAAGAATCAAGAGAAGCATGAAAGGAAAACAGGAATGAGAAATCATAAGGGACTTACTGAAGTTGAACTGTTTACATTCCTACATGGAAAAATAATATTTGTAACTTTTGAAACTTCTCTCAGTATTTGGGTAGTTCGAGGGATTATATACATATAGACATAGGGCACCACAAGAGTTGGATAGGAAAGAATGATATCTTTAAAAAAATCAAGAGATGAGAGAGGAATATATTGGAAGGAGAAAGGGATAAATGGAATGGGGCAAACTATCTGTAATAAAAGAGTCAAGAAAAGCCTTTATCAATGGAGGGGCAAAGTGGGGCAGTGAGAGGGGAAAAGTGACGTTTACTCTCATCACATTTGGCTTAAGGAGGGAATAGCAAGCATTCAATTGAGTATAGAAATCTACCTTACCCTGGAGGAAATCAGGGGGTAAGGGTAAAGGAGAGGTAGAATAATAGAAGGGATAGCAGATTGGGAAAAGGCATAATCTGAAGCAAATATTATTAAAGGGCAACAGGTCAAGGGTGAGAGTGGAATAAATGGAAGGCAGGAGAGTATATAGGAAAATGTGTTTAATCTTTTGCATTATGACTGTTATGGAAGTGTTTTACATGGCTACATTTGTATGACCTATGAAGGGAGGAAGGGAGAGAATGTGGAAGTCAAAGCTTTAAAAATGAATGTTAAAAATTGTTTTTGCATGCACTTGGGAAATAAGTTGTGCAGGTTATGGAATACAGAAATCTATCTTCCCCTATAGAAAAATGGAGAGGAGAAGGATGGGAGAAGGGGGGAAGTTGAGAGAAGGGAGGACAGATTGGGGAAAGAGGTGGTTGGGGTAAACCAATCCTGGGGTAGTGGGAAGGGAGAGATAGCAAAAAAATTTGGAATTCACAATCTTGTGGAAGTGAATGTTGAAAACTGACAATAAATCATATTTAAAAAACAACAGTGCTTGGGAGTCCTCTATTTTATTGAAATTCCATTTTTTGTCCTGAAGAATTATACTTCCATTTGCTCCATTCTAATTTTTAAGGAATTATTTTCTTCAGTGATCTTTTGGACCTACTTTTCCATTCGGCCAGTTCTGGGTTTTATGGCATTCTTCTCATTGTTTTTTTTTCCTCTTTTGACATGTGGATTAATCTATTTTTAAAGGTGTTATTTTCTTCAGCATATTATTAGATCTCCTTTAGCAAACTATTAATTTGTTTCTCATGATTTTCTTGCATCATACATCTGTCTTCCCAATTTTCCCTCTACTTCTCTTATCTGATTTTCAAAATCTTTTTTGAGCTCTTCCATGACCTGAGATCATTTCCTATTTTTCTTGGAGGCTTTAGATATAGGAGTCTTGACCTTGCTGTCTTCATCCCTTTGTATGCTTTGATCTTCCTCGTTGAAACATAATACCTTTTCACCAAGAAAGTATCATTTTATAATCTTATTTTTCCCCTTTTTAATCATTTTCCCACCCAATTATTTGACTTTTGAGAATTTTGTTAAGTGGAGGGTGCACTGCCCCAAGTTTTAGGTGTTTTGTTCACCTTTTTTCAGAGATATCTCTAGGGAACTATAAATTCTTGGTTTCTCCAAAGTGGTATGATAAAAGGAGAGGTATTTGCATCTGTCTTGGCCTGCCCTCTGGTCTGTGAACAACCCAAATCAGCTGTTCAATTATACCACCTTCTATAGGCTGAGAGCTCCAGAAGAAGCTGCCTCTGTTGGAGTTGCTGCCTCCAACTGGGACTGGACTATGTTCCTCTCTCACCCAGGTAAGAGATCTTTCCCACTGACCTTTGAAGCTGTCTTTGCTGTTTCTGTGTTGGGTATTCTGGAAACTGCTATAGCTGCCAATGGCCCTGGGCTTATGCTCCAAGTCTGGTGCAATAGACCCTTCCTGTCGCCCTTGCAGATTGTCTTGGGCTGCAAATGTTTCACTTTGTCTTTTGTGGCTTCTACTGCTCTACAATTTGTTTAGAATCATTCTGTCAGGTATTTTGAGGTGTTTGGTGGCACTTACTGAAGCAGTTCCCTGCTTCTACTCCAACATCTTGACTCTATTCCCCCAATAAATAAATATCAAAAATCAATATTCTTATGAGTTCTAGGAAAACAAGGGCACTCTATAAATTTCCATATCATCCTAGAAAAGCCCAAATTCTTTAGCCCTTGCCCCCAACCAACTGGGGGAATATCTCTGTGCTTCTTAGAATTTCCAGTTTCCTTCAAAGCTCATCTTATTCCACCTATGGAAAATCTTTAAGTTATAATTGTTCTCACTGAAGTTATATTCTCTCTCCGTTTGTGTGTGTGTGTATGTATACACACACATATGTGTGTATACATACATACACATCCCTATACACACACACACACACACACACATATATATATAATTATACACACTCATACTTTATTTCTACAAAGAATAAAAACCTGGGTGATGGAGGAGGGGCTTAGCTCAAAATATTCAAACCTGTTAATTTAATATTATTTATTAAGTTATTGCTGTGCAGAAAAAAATCTCATTTTTATATAGCACTCTTTCTTTTTCCTGAGAAAATTTACAATCTAGATGAGAAAGCAAAATATATACTTATTTAAGCTGCAACAGCAAAATAATTATGAAGGTTGTTCTGTTCACAGAGACCATAGTAATGTACAAAAAACTATGTGATAAAAAAAAATTGAGATTTAGACCCAAATCTAAAAATAAGTTTGAGTGCACTAATTTTGGCAAAAAGTTCTAATGTTTAGGAGGGAAAAAGTGAAAAAAAGAATGTCAACTGAGTCTATAAAGTAAATAGTAGTAACTTCATTTTGATCAGACAAATAATATGTAGGGTCTTTTGTTGTTTTACTTGTTTACATATTGCTGCCTTGGTAAAATGCAAGTATTAAGTAGACTATTTAGTTTTGCTTTTCTTAATCTTCTTTATTCCAGGCCACAAAGCGCTTGATAAATAGGAGGTACTTAATAGATGTTGATTGATAAATTGATCTTTGATACAATGATTGATTTTAAAGAGCTTATGAAGACCTACACCAGGGTTGCTCCCAACTAGAACAGATTTCCTGAGCTTTCAAAGAAATTCCAAGAATACTAGTCTTTCCCATTTTCAGTGTGGTACTAATAGACTGTGTCAGGATCCAGTTTCAGCAGCTTAAAGTCCAGTGTTACTTTTTTTTCAGGAATTACACCCTTTATGTTACCCATACTTTTTATCTGTGGAATTGTTTGACAGTCACTGCTAATCACTGAAGAATAAGAGGGAATATTGATATAGACACCAGCTACATGGCAAATGAATAGATAGACGTGGAAAAATATAATAACTATTACCTTTTATACACTAACAAAAAAGAATCCAAGGACCTAGACTTGTTGTTATTTTTTTAATGATGTGGTTATAATGAGTGACTTCAGATGAGCTACTTTTAGACAGTTTCCTTTCTTCAAAATCAATGATTCTAAAGTAACAGACACTACAGTGTAGTATGAAATATCCAACCATCAAAAGCACATTGACATACACATACTGTTTGTTAATTTTTTAAAAGCTGAGGAGGGTGCATCATTTTTATGGTTATGGTAGATTATGAAATGCCTAGGCTTTCACAGTCCTTCCTAGAGGAAAATAAAGATTTGATGGCAGATGTTATGGGCAGGAGGAAAAAATGAGTATGGGCTAGTGAGTAGAAAGCTGGACATTAGTATAGTAAATTCCACTTATTGTATGACCATGGAAAAGTCATGTACCTTCCCTGGTCCTCAACTTACTCATCTATAAAATGGGGATAATGATGACTCCTGTAACTACCTTACAGGATTATTGTGAGGAACAAATGAGATAATATATTTAATCACTAAGTAAATGTCATTTATTATTGTCCCACTAGGAACACATAAGTAAAAATTACCCATCATAGAATGAGCTTGTATCTAATTCTCTGCATTTCTACAATGAATAAGGTGCGAAGGGGGAAGTGTTAAAGAAAACTAGCATGCAGATGAATAAATGACAGATTTTGTTTCTAGGACTCAGGAGATGTCTATCAACGCACAAAAAATATCTCTCAAAAAATCCTTTCCTGTTCTACTGACTTAAGAGCATTACCTATATTCCTTTAATTGAAATAAGAAAAACCAAGGTAGAGGAAGAGGTAAATAGATGGAGAAAGAAACTGTCAGATCCACCCATTTTTCAGAGAAGACCTTGGTTTGAAATCAACTGAAAGAAGAAACTGCCTCAACCACTGAAGAGAAAAGGATAGGCCCTTCTTAATCAGGGATGACATAAAATCAAGACATTTCAGGGCAATACCTGCTGTAAAAGAAAAGGATTCTGACAATGTCAGTGTCTGCAAACATCTCCCAATGCCACCAGGTAAGAAATAATCACCATCAGCAATTTGTGATGCTTACTCGGCTGTGCATGCACCCAAATGACCCTTTCTCAGAAGGGAGCTGCAGGACTTGGAGGGAGGGCAGGAGAAGATGGGGAAGAAACAGGGAAATAAAACACTGAAACAAAGAACCCCAATCAAGTGTAAGACTGTTCTCAGCTAAGGGACTCCTTAAGCTACCTTGAGAACTCTGATAGAAAGAAATAAAACTCTTGTAACATTAGCTTTTGACTTCACAAGTATAAAGGATTTGGAACTGTAAGTGACTTGAGATCTTAGCCACTGTTTAGCCCAAACCCTTCTTTTTACTAGATAAAGAAAGTGAAGCTCAGAGAAGTTTAGCAATTTCCTCCAACTCAAACAGTAAATATATACTGCATCAAGGTAATCCTCATGGCATTCATTGAAATAGTAAAGATATTTCCATTGAAGAGAAGAAACTGACATCTAAGAAATGATTTGTGTGAGTCTATGTTGATTAGGGTAGCAAAGTCAGAAATGAAATATTGGTCTCACGCAACAAGTTTTTGATGGAAATAAAATTATATACCTTAAAAAAAGATAACTTTGTCTTCTTGCTAAGCCTCTTTTTTCCTGAAATGACAGATTCCAATTTTATTTTTCTAAGTATAAAGTAAGACTTAAGCAAAAGGGGACATAGCTTAGTACACACAAATCCACAAATACTAACTTGGATCTTCAAGTTGGTCTCCATTTTCTCATCTTAAATTTGCAAGAGATTTTTTCTTTCATTTTTTCTTGTTATCTTAATAATATGCCCTACTGTCTGACATAGAGGAGACCTAAATAAATTTTTGTTGGATTTGACTGGACATAAATGCTGAACAATACGTTGTTTGCAAACATTAAGAGTTATGTTTAATGTTATTGAAAATAATTCATTAAACTTACACATTATGATTTTCTAATCTGAGATATCACACTTCATTATGTTGATAATTTCCTTCTCATTCAGTCTTCTTTTTAATTCCATATACACAAGATGACGAATTCATTCCTAAAAATTAAATTTATTTTTGTTAATATTTAGTAAGGTTAAATATATTAACAATATTATTTTATCACATATTTCCTCTCTCTGGACCTGGGTTGCTATTATTATGGAGATAATTTGGTGCGGAAATTCCCTCCACTAATGTATAAAGGTAACTCCTCTGCAATTTACGGTCTTAGAGACTTGCCTGGGACAGTGACACTTTAAGTAATTTTCCCATAGTCACAAGTCTAGCATGTTTCAAAAGAAAGGATTGTAACTCAGGACTTTTTATTGCCCTTTCCTGCCTTTTAAGTCCAACATGCGAACAATTTATTAATGGACATACACTTAGTAGAGTCAGAAGCAAAACCCAACCCCTCCTCCCTCCCCCCCTCCACCGTCCCACATACAATCAATCAGTCCAGGGTCTGCCTGTGGGCAGCAGAAGCAATGTGCCCCTTCTTTCTGTAGGGACTTCAAGAACCCCTGCCACTTTACTCTTGTTGTGTGGTTGCTCTTCAGTCATGTCTGACTTTCCTTTTTGTTTGTTTTTTTTCTGGACAGAGATAGTGGAATGGTTTGCCTTTTCCTTCTCCAGCTCATTTTCCAGATGAGAAAAACAAGGCACAAAGAGTTAAATGATTGCCCACACACAGTTAGTGTCTGAGGTCACATTGAATTCAGGTCATCCTTCCTTACTCCAGGCCCTGTGCTATATTCACTTGGCCATCTCACTGCTCTACTTTATTCTACCCCTACCTCATCATTCTACTCCTGTTTCCATGACAACTGCCCACCTTAGAAGTCCACAGCATCATCAACAAGCTACATAGCTGTGCCCAGGGGAGGGAATAAGCAGTTACTTCCCTTAGACTCTCCCAAGAAAGGAGACCTCGCCATGTCAAAAGTGTTTATAGCAATAGTCTTTTGAAAACCTTAGTATTATAAAATAAATTTGTTGATTTAATTATTAGATTGTAAGCACCATGAGGATAAAGTCTATGATGATGCCTCAACAAAATTCTGCATCTTTCCTAGTTCCTTGAACAGTAGATGATCAGACACTAACTGTGTGACCTTGGTCAAGTCACTTAGCTCCTCTTTGCCCTGGTTTCCTCAACTGTAAAATGGAGATAGTAATAGTAGTTACCTCCCAGGGTTTTGTAAGGCTCAAATGAGGATATACAGACACACACACACATACACATATACCTACACATATGCATACATACAAACACATTTATACATAAGCACACATATATACATGTGCATGTATGTATACATATATAATATATGCATGTTGGTATATATATGTATGTATATGTTTATATAAAGTACTTAGCACAGAATGGGAGCTATATAGGTATTTATTCCTTTCCCTTCTTTTCTCTTCCTTTCCCTCACCTTAATAAACATTTGCATTGCTTTTCATCTCAACACATTCCAGGAGAGCACACTGCTCAATATGTGGTCCTTGGCACTCATTTTCTTTCCCAAATCCAAATAACTCTTCTCCTCCTTTAGCATAGCCCCTGCTCTTTCTTTGATATATTCATTCATTAGAGGTGGTATCAGATTTTTCATCAGCCCAAGTAGAAGTTATGTGGGGAAGGCACTGCTTGTTTTGTTGTTTCTGAGAGATGCTGACATTCCATTAACCTGTTGTTGTTTACTGTGTTTTTAGTTTACTGGCTGCCCAAGGTTTTTAGATTGCTCAGAAACCTCATGTCTATAATCAATTAAAATTTATTAAGTACCTATTACATGTCAGGTTCTGTGTAAAGCACTAGAGATACGCACCCCCCCAAAAGGTGAAAGACAGTCCTTGCCATCAAGAAATTTACAATATGTTGGGGAAGACAACAAAACAAGCATTGTATGGGATGAATGGGAAATAATTAGAAGAAGAAAAGTATTAGAATGGAGAGTGCACTTTCTATAAAGTGCAGAATTTTTGTTGGGAATTAATAGAAGCCAGGGAGGTCAATAGTTGAAGTGGGTAAGGGAGAACATTCCAAGCATGGAGGATGGCTAAAGAGAATACCCAGACCTGAGAGTCTTTTTCCAGGACAGCCAGGAGACCAGGATCACTCTATTGAAGAGTTCATGCCAGGAAGTAAGGTGTAAAAAGATTGGCAAGATAGAATGGAGCTAAGTTATAAAGGACTTTGAATTTGCTCCTGAATGCAGTAGGAAGCCACTGGTTCATCATAGGAGACAGGGAGGGTGGAAGAATGACTTGATCAGATCTGAGTTTTAGGAAAATCACCATAGTGACTGAATGGAGAATTGATTAGAGTGAGGAGAGACTTGAACAGGCAGACCCACCAGTGGACTATGGCAGTATTCAATAATCCAAGACTGAAGCGATGAGGGTCTGCACTAGAGGAGAGAAGAAGGTATATGTTGAAAAGGTGAAATAGAATATAGGAGGGATGAGAGTTAGTGAGGAATCCAGGATAATTCCTAGGTTGTGAGCCTGAGGAACTGGGAGAATAGTCTTTCTCTCTACAGTAACAGGGAAGGTAGGACAGGAAGACAATTTAGGGGGAAAGGGAATGAGTTCTATTTTGGTTATGAGTTTAAGATGTCTGCCAGACATTCAGTCATTTTCTAGCTGAGGGCAGCTAGGCAACATAGCAGATATAATATTTGGACTTGGAATCAGGAACAGTTGAGTTTAAATACTGCTTTGGACATCTTACAAGCCTTATGACTGTAGGCAAGTCACTTAAGTCTCTGGTAGATCATCCTTATCTCCTCTCAAAACTTCCACAGATTTCTCATAGTCTACTTGCAAAGTACTTGACTAGATGGAGAAATATATAGGCATTTTTAAATTATTTTTCTTTGTCTCTGTTCCTTCTGGGGGCATGTTAAAAAATGTCCTGACTCTTTTCTATGTCACATTCATCATAATGGCAAAGATAACCAAAAAAATGAAAATAACAATTGTTGGAGAAGCAGTGGGGTTGACAGGCACACTGATATGCTTTGGAGGGAATGGTGAATTGATATTTTCATTCTGAAAAAGAATTTAGAACTAGGTCCTCAGAAATGACTAGACATGATTTAAAAAGATTGAGATTAATATATGCCTCTTGCATTTCAGCAGAAAAGTGGCAAACTACAAAATGGCCAATGTATTAATTTTCTTGACTTTACTTATTTATTATAAGGTATGATACTGTTGAGGAGGGAAATTTCTGGGAAGTGACTGTGCTTTTAAAAAATCAACAAAATACTTCAAAAGAAGAAAAAGTATTGATAGAAATCATATAGGTTTTAATCAGTATGGATGAGATGCTAACAGTCCCAAATGAAGTATTGAAAAGAAACCACTGTAGTGATGAACATTCTGAAGACACTTATCTGCAACATTTGGAACTTTTATCAGTTATAGTTATTAATAAAACTGACATTTCTCCACAAGTAACAGATGCAGAATTATCTTCTCCATTGGCATTTTGTCAGTATGCTAGTCAGAAACACTGGGTACTTGTTCTATCATTTAAGGACTCTGGGGCACAAGTGTATATCCTAACTAGTATGTTTTCATTTATGGGGTTTTATTTGGTAAGTGCTAATTTAGAAATGTTGGACCTTTGTTCTTCTGTTAAGTCTCAGCCAGTGTGATGGAATCTGAATTATCAGGAAGCCTATAACCCCATATGTTATGGATCTCTACCACAAAGCAAGATGGAAAGAGAGAAATAGTTGAGCCAGGTTAGCATACTAGGAGATTCAGTAAGAATTTCTCATCAATCTCTTAAGGACACAAAGAACTAATAAACATAACTGATCTTCTAAAATTGTTAATTTCTAAGAAAAAGAAAATAAAATACCCCTTAACCCTGAAGAAGGAAGGGGAAAAAATAGTACTAGCCTTCAGTGGATATATGATCTCATCAAGCATGATGAATGAATCCTTTCATTCATTAAGAAAACATTATTTTTATAATAGCACTTTATTTTCCCCCAGTTACATGCCAAGAACATTTTTAGCATTCATTTTTACAAGATTTTGAGTTCTAATTTTTTCTCCCTCCCTCACTCCCATCCCTTCTGAAAATTCTAGGCAGTTTGATATAGTTTATACATGTGCTATTCAGAAAGTATTATTAAGCATCAATTTGGTGCCAGTCAACATGCTAGGGGCTATAAAAACACAGAAAAAAATGAAATAGTTTGTATCCTCAAAGAACTGGCATTTTAAGGCAAGGAAACAATATTTGCACATATAAATAAATTAAAATATATACAAAGTAAATTTATATAAAGAATGTAGTAACAACTGTAGGGTTAGGAAAAGTTCTCATGTAGAAAAAAATAATCTGAACTGAGCTTTATACAAAGATGAAACATGGGAGAAAATTCCAGGGATAGGGCAAACTATGCAAAGGCACAGAGGTGGAGAGATGGGATGTTATGTATAAAGAACATACGTATGTCAATATTTTTTGACATTTATTTCTAATTATTTCTTTGTCAATCTCTTGGTGAATTATTTTAAAATGTATATTTTATTAATTCAGTTAGTATTTCTAATTATATAATTTTTGTAGTTCATAGGTGGTAGAAAATATTGGGTAGTTTCCTAATTATGAAATGACTTTATTATAGCAATATCCATATATATTTATACTTAAATACTTTGATTTATCTGTCATCAATGTGGGCCTTCCCTTCATGCTGGGGCCTTTCTCTAAGTCTCTTGACATGGCATATACATATACATATATATATATATACATACATACACACACATACATACATACATATACCCATACATACATATACACACATAAATACATATACACACACACATATATATATATATATATACATATATATATGTATGTATATATTCACACACACACACACATTGATGGACCATATAGTCTGTCCTTTTTTCTGGTCAATCACCTCTGTGGGGACAGTTTTGGCGCATATCTCTTATGCAATTCTTATCCATACAATGTGGTAAGCAATTTGCAACGACTAAATGTCTCTCCATTATCTTTATGATTACCCTCAGCTTGAATTCTTTGTGTGGTTTTTGCTTTAATAATTAGCAATCATTTATTTCCTCTACTTCCTGTGCTCTTTTACCTCCCCTAGCCATTGGAAATGAAAGAGAATATCCTCATAACCTATTTGCATAGTCAAGCAAAGCAAATTTTCCTGTTAACCATGTCCAAAAATATATGTCACTTGGTATCTTGTGGTCATCGTCTGTCAGGAGATGGTTGGTATGTTTCATATTTGGTCCTCTGCAATCATGGCTTTTTTTTTGCATAGAGCAAGGTCCCCAAGTCATTCAAACTCTAAGTCTTGAAACATTCTCTGGTCTATGATTCATAGCCATACAGTTTCAACTACATGTGTGATCATGGAAACCCTACTGCAAATAAAAAGTGATATATAAAATGAGTAATTTATATTATTACATAGTTGATTACACATATAATTAAGGAATAAAATTTGTGATTCATTGGCTAAAGCCTAGTTTTTAGGTCTGCCTTTTCAGCAAAAAGGCAAAAAAAATCACTTTCCAATCAAACCATGAATAAATATTTTGCAATCCAATTGAATTCAGAACAGAGTAGATTTCCCTTAGTAATGCTTAAATAATTTGAGACTGATATTCCTGGATTTAATGCTGATTTAATATATGACTGCTGGGATTAAAATTGAGAAAGTAATTTGTTTAGAAAGGAAGGTAATTTGGGCAAATTTTGATTTCAAGATTACATAGTTTGTCTTCAGAAGTGAGAGGGCAGTTCATCAGAAGAATCTAACATGAATGACTTTTTTTGTCCAAGAAACACCAAAACATAAGCCAACTACAATTTTATTGCTTTTTCATACCACAGTGTTTATTTTTGACAGATTATTGGTCATAAGCTTTAGTTTAGAAAGATACACTTTGTTTCACTTTCAATAAAATGGTTCCATAATCACTTCTAGAAGGTTGAAAAATTTACAGGTACTACTTGGATTAATATGTTTATAACAAAAAAACTGAGAAATAAATTGACAGACATACTGACCAAATAAAAAGGTCTGTCTTTTTAATCAAATAAATAGCTTTTAATAAATGTGATTACATGGCATACAGGAGTTGGGGAATGATAGGATTTTATGTTTCTGTTCAAAAATTCATATACTGCATCTTCCTTAAGTTTCCTTAAATTTAAATTCATGGCATTTCTTTTCTTTTTTTTCCCCTTTATTGAGCAGCATAGTTCAATGAAAAGAGAGCAGCTAAAGAATTAGCTAAATCTCCACCCTGTGTTGATTCTGGATACCAACTCTCCTTTTAAGAATTTTACAATAACCATTGTTCCCTTGTTTCACCCATCTATAAAATGTAAGCCCAACCGCTTAGGAAGATGATGGCTCTGGCATTTTCCTAAATTGCCTTATATGGTCACCACACTTTTAAATACATCACAGTAAAAGGTTAGAAACAGATGTAATTTTCAAAAAAAGCTAAAATGCAAGAGCTATGTAGCCTGGAAAAAATGGCAAGCTGGAGCAATGCTCTTTAAATATACAAAAGGCTCTTGCACAATGGAAATAAGCACAAGAGAATTTTAATAAAAACAAACATTTTATACTGCTTTCATGTTTATTCAATAGATTTCTAAATGGAAACATGGCAGGCAGGTAGAGGAAACTGAGTCTTATCACATTCAAATCTCTCATCCAGGGTCACACAGTAAGTGTCAAAGTTGGGTTATAAAGCCAGGGACCCTGCCATCAAGTCCACCTCCTTTTACTATGCCATATGATTGCAGCTGTAACTCTAGAAACAGCAAAGTATTTACAAAACAAAAATTAATCTGCCTTCTGTTACTTACATTAGTTGACTAGACAGCTCCAGGAAAAATCAGAAAGTAGTTATAAAAACTTGTCTTTGGTACCTCTCCACTTTCCCCCTTAATATAACTCTCCCAACTTGGAGTCTCCTCTTTTGGGTTCCCTTTGCTCTCCTGCTACCAGTGACCTAATCTGAACCTAAACCATGTTGTCATATTCAAATCTAGCCATTCTGAAGGATGCCCTGTATTCCATACCTCTGCCTTCATCTTTCTGGCCATTAAAGCATTCTTATGCACTCTTCTTTCTCACCTAGATGTTTGATAACCTAATAATGAATAAAGTATTATTGACTGCTTTATCCCAATGTAGTGAAAACTGTAATGGTTTTTGTATTTAAAAACACATGTTGCACAAAGAGATTGGTTTCAACATTGCAATTCAAATTTAAAAATAAATTGAATGAGGTTGAATCAAGAAAGGAAGTAAGACTGAATTTATCCTGAAACTGACAAATCTAAAATAGAGAAGAAGGTGTAAAATGGAGATACTTAATTGAATAGTGAAAAGGAATAAAAGTGGTTACTAAAAGAGTATAGCAGTAGTCAGTTGTCATGGAAACACAGGTAAACTGATCCTGAGCAAAATACCAAGGAATTGGACTCAGCTAATATAAACCATAGGGAAGAGCTTCCTTATTTCATTTTTCTTAACAACTTTTCCTCTTATTTGAGAGAAGCAATATATGTATATACATATATATGCATATGGATGTATTCTATGTATGTATATATCTCTCTCTAGAGCTCCCTTGACATAAAGGTCTAATATATGTTATTTCCTGTCTAAGAACTTCTGTATCTGAAAGACAATCTCCAAAGTTGTCACAATCCTTCCCTTGCAAGGGACGAATCTTATAATCCTATGAAAGAACTCTTATGTGTAAGCAGTGCACAAAACACAAGGCTCACAATAGAAACCATTTTCTTCATAATTTAAGGAAAGCAGGTAAGATTCATTTTGGAATCCATAGAAAATAACTAGACCCACCTATAAGCAACTGTCCATATATGGAGCCAAAATTGTCCTGCCTGTAAGTTCCATCCACTAGTCTTTGTTTGCCATTCTGCAGCTACATAGATTAAACCTAATTCTTCAATCAATTAATCAATCAACCAATTAATGAACATCTATTAATTGTCTACTATATTCAGGCACTGTGCTAGGTGCTAAGGATACAGATCTCTTTCTCTCTCTCTCTCTCTCAAATAAATATAAAGAGAATATAAATAAATGCAATAATTAAACATTAGGCAGTTAAGGATAGAGAACTCTAACAGTTGGTAGATCCAGAAAGAATTTATATAAATGAAGAGCCCTTCAAATGTTCAAAAGTAGAATAACAACATGGCACTATTGTAATGGACCTTAGACATCTTCTATTCCAATCCATCCCAGAACAACAAAACCCTCCCTGTCCCCAATAAATATTCATTGAGGATCATTAAGAAGGAAGGACCTACTACAACCTCACCTCCTGATATAGTCCAATCCTCTTAATATAGTTTTAATTGTTAAGCAAGCAACTAGGTGACACAGTGGATAGAGCACTGTGCATGAAATCAGGAAGATTTATTCAAATGTGGCTTCAGTCACTTCCTAGCTATGTGACCTTGGGCAAGTCACTTGACTCTATTTGCCTCAGTTTCTTGTGTATAACATGATCTGGAGAAGGAGATGGCAAACCACTCAAGCATTTTTAACCAAGAAAACCCCAAAAAGGGCTCATAAAGAGTTGGTTATGACTGAAACAACTCAATAACAACAAATTATTAGAAAGATTTTCCTTACATCAGATTAAAATTGGTCTCTCTTGCAACTTAGACCTAACAACTTAGCTCCTAGTTCTTCCCTATAGGACTAAGTAGACCAGATCTATTCCCTGTTACCTATAATAACTCCTCAAATATTCAGTTAGAGATATTTTGTTCCCAACAATCTTTTATTCTCCAGGTTCAACCTCCCTCATCCTCTTCTAAAATGGTATAATTTTGTGGTCCTTCCACATTTTGGTCATCTTCCTCTGAACATCCTCCAGCTTATCAATAATGCACTCAGAATCGAATGTTTTATTCTAGATGTACTCTGTCAAGAGCAAAGAATCACCACCTACTCCTTTCTTAACAAAGCTTCAAATAGCATTGACCATTTGAGCTTATGATCTCTCTTACGCAAATGGCAATCTAGCCACATATCCAGTAGTTCATGCTTATGAAGTTTTTTTAGCCCAAGTAGAAAATTTTCCATTCATCTTTCTGCAATTGTATCTTATTAGATGGATCCCAATGTTGAGGTTCCTGTCTCATCAATGACTTGTTATCATGATTTTACCTTTTAATGACCACATGTCCTCCTAAATCTTCTCATTTTAAAGTTGATTTAATCCATATTTGATATGAATTTTAAACTATTCTAATTGCCTTGATTTCAAATTACAGGACTCTAAAGGACCAAGAAGAATCATTCAGTTTTAAAGCATGATAATTACATGAGTCAAAAACATTAATGATGAAAAGATCTAAGGAAGTCTCCAACTTTCTGGTTTTTTGAGAGGTTTTTTTTGATTGCTACAGAAAAAAGATTAGATTATCTTTTTTTCTTTTAACTCATGATTTCTTTTCTAGGAAAATTTGTCCTTGATGTAGTCTTTTATGAAATATTTTTCACATTTGAAATTGGTAATATGATATAGTCTACAACTTACTGGGAACTATTAGGGGATTATTACCTACCACTAGATATAGTCACCTCCAGACCAAGAGATATGTTAATGCCATTCTACTGTCAGCATCCATAAGAGTATGTACAGTGATATATCTAATATGTGACTGAGGTTGTATTTAAACTAATACTCTCTCCACTACGCCACTGACTGCCAATGACCTCTGAGGATTCTTTCAGGTCTTTGAGTCTATAATTCTATGACTGTGTCTAACCAAGTTTCTCAATGGCTTCAACTACTTCCTGGTGAGGAACAACACCAGTGTCTTCTTTGAACCAAAGAATAAAAGTTTATTCTCTTACTTTTTCTTCAGATCAATGTTCTTCTCAACTCTAAAATTGTGTTAATAGAATGTTAAAAATTGCTCTTAGCAGATCAAAAAATCTAGCCCCTTCACTTTATAAATGAAGAAATTAAACTCCACATATGTTACTTAGATTTCTCAAAATAGGATAGATATTGTAGTAAGTATCATGTCTTGGATTCAAGCCTATGTCTTCTGAGTCTAATTCTAGTGTCCTTCCAGCAAAGTTGCCGTTTTAAATATAAAAAAAAAATTCCATAAAATTAGTCTTGCCTAACATGGGAGGTAGGATTAAGTTTAATCTCAAGTGCTCATGAGCCCTCTCTTTCTTTCATATCTTATACTCACATTTATAAGGCCTAGTGAATGACACTCCAAGTCATGTTGAGTTATATTCCAGTTTTATCTAATCTTTGAATATATTTTCCCTCCTATTTTCGCCACATCGTTTTTATTCATAAGATAACCACTTTTTATCATTTTTGATTTGATTGTACAGCAGATGCAGATTAAAAACAGCAACAGTGATTCAGATGCTCCTGAAAACAAGACTCCAAGGTTGCAAAACACACTGCATGTGCTTCGTAAACATTTTCATTTTATAATTGTCTCGATGAAGAACTGAGATGTTTGAGTCACGTTTGAGATTCAGTGGACTTTAAACTGGTTTTCTCTTTGCTTTTTTAAACCTGAGGTTTACCACCATTTTATCTTTTTTGCGAAATGTATAATAAAGATTAAACTAATAAAGTAGGTGCAGCAATACATACAAATGTGGCCAAAAAACCAGAGGCCTAATTCATTTTTAGGGTAATCTGGGCATAAGTCTTCTCATAACTTGCTTTGAGTAAGACAAATGTTCCCCTCTCTGTCTCCCTGTCAAATATTGTGATTTGAACATCATTACATGGCATTCTGATTTAAAAAAAATTAAACACACACCAAGGAAGCAACAGTAACATTACACAATCTTGAATCACACTACAGTTCTCAATACTTTATTTTAAAAGCCCAGACTATGTTTAAAGGAAGAATGCCATGTGCACTGCTGGTAACAAACAGATGAGAGGTAGCACACTGCTTTAGCATTTGATTGAAGTCAGGAAGCTTGGGTTCTGGTTACAACTCATCCTATGATTAATGTTTTCAAACAGGATCAAAGCAGTTTAGTGATTAGTGCCAGAGTTCCTTTATATAAAAAGTGGGAAAAGAGTTATCTTGTCACCATCAAGATCCTTGAAGTAATTTTGAATAATTTTGTGATCAATAAATATTCGAGAGTGGAATTGTAGTGTAGATGGCTGGCTTAGGAATCAGAAAGACTTGTGTTCAAGTCCTAACTCCAGTGTAGATTCTCTGCATCACCATTTATGGCCAACTCACTGTCTAGAAGTATATTTCAGAGAAGCTGCCAATCAGTTACGAGTGAAGTGTTTCCACGTTGGTTCCCCCTCACTAATGAAATCATTCCTTTAGACCTTTTCTCTCCTCCTTTAAATGTATTCAAATGTTACTAGCATTAAGAGCACTATTCTATTCAAAAAGTATCATTATAGACTTATGGTATGCAAGGTATTGTGTCATATATTGAGAGGGGGCAGCTAGGTGGTGCAGTGGATAGAGCACTAGTGTAGGCATCAGGAAGACGAATTCAAATCTTACCTCAGACACTTGGCACGCATTAGCTGTGTGATCTTGGGCAAGTCACTTAAGCCCAATTGCCTCATCCTGGGTCATCTCCAGTCATCCTGATGAATATCTAGTATATAGATTCAGATGGCTCTGGAGGAGAAGTGAGGTTGGTGACTTGCACGCCCCCCTTACTCAAAACAAAATCAAGTTCAAATCATATTATTTCTCTGATGGCATGGTCTTCTTTGGCAATGAAGGACAAACACACATACACACACATATACTGAGAATGCAAAGACAAAATAAAAAATAGTTTCTTTCTTCAAGGAGTTTGTATTGTGAGACCTATCTCATTGTTGGGGAGAATTGTAAAGATTAATAAAACAGATTCCCTGCCCAAAAGCTCTTCATCATTCATTTGGTGAATTTAAAACAAATAAACACTATAGTACCCTTCAGGGCTATCCCACCATCTTCATAGGTTAGAAGATTACCCCTAAGTTCAAGGCACTCTGTGAATAACTACTTTTAAAACCATCATAGCTCAAGATCCTCTACTGGCATGCTTGCCTTTAATGGTCAGCCAGTAGACACAATTAGCTCAAAGCAAAGGTTTTTATTGATATGGCACCATGTGAACAATAATAACAAAAAATTCCAATAATAAGCATAAATCATAATTTCCCATAAATAAATGTGGTTCTAGTAGGTAGAGTGGGCACACAAAGTATAATGGTAGAGACACACACACACTTAGAGAATACCTGTGGCCAAGGCAATCACCTCTCCAATACTGTATAGCACAGATATCTTTTTTCTTCTCATAGTATCTTCACTGTGAATATGGTGTCACTCCTGAGTATTTTTCTCTTACATACAGATTCCAAAGGGCAAGCTCTCAAGTCACAAAGCTTTTCTGAACTCAGGCCTTGAATGACTGGCTTGTCGCCTAATGAATATGGTGTCTTTTACTGGGTATATAGACATGAAAAAGAAAACAAACAGAAATAATTATAGCTAGTAAGTGAAGGAAATTATTATTAATAACCAGTGATTTGGGGAGATCCAGATTTCCCCCTTTTTTTACGTCCTCATTTCAAGACATCAGTCTCAGAAGACTGAGATAATCTTCTTTTCTATCCAAATTCTGCTCAAGTGGGGAAACCATTATGATGTACTCAAGTTTGGTGGTGGTAACTTAGAGGTAAATGACATAATCAAAGTTGATTTTAACAAGTTCAGTCCTTCATTGTAAGATTAATTATCTCAGTAGTTGTTAATCAGAATTGATTGCCACCCTCAGGATGCCCCTCTTCCAATGACCATATAAACTGAGCCTGCCACCATAATTGTTTAAGAGAGAGATAGTCAAATGACCAATTTTTTATTAAAATGTGGCATCAATAAAATGACTAGGTTACCTAGAAATTATGTTTCTCCAATCTTTTTAAATGCCACGTGGGTAGGAAGAGAGCAAAATTCCTCTCCCATCAAAAAGCAACTCTCTCTCAAGACCTGGGTCTTCTTCCAGAGTTTTTATCTCTGCTGCCTGATCTATTCCTCAGAGCTTTCTTACCTTAACCCTGGCCTGCACACCATGTACATTTCCTGTACATTTTTCAAAGGTCACTGAAACTCTATGCTGGGCCACAACCAGCTGACAGGCCACAGGTTGTATACACTTGCCTTAACCCATTCCCTATCTAGCGTGTCTTGCTTTTCAAAGGACCATCAAGGACTCAGCTAATCTTTAGTCAGTCAATGGCTAGAAACCTTCCAAAAACATCAAGATTAACTCAAAATCATCCACCTACATTATAAAGGGAGAGTATCTATATAGTGCAGACTTTTTTTATTCTATTTCATTTAAGATGTCAATAACTTGCTATCTTGTTCCCTTTAATAATTTTATCAACTGAGTCTTGGGGAAATCAATTGATCAAGGGTATTCTCATCAATTCCTGCCTCACCCCCTCACCACTGCACAAACATGGGAAAAAACATTCAGAAGCAGCAAAATGGATTTTTCTTTTATGGTTCCTTGGCTCCACTGCAATATAGCATTTGCATTTAGGGGCTGACACCAGAACCACAAAAGCTGAAGCACTGGGAAGATATAACTAGCCAGAGGCAAATGATATGATAAAGAACTGAAAAGAATACACACATCTTTTTTTCTCAGACACCAAGAAAAGCTTCAAAATATTAGACAGATCTGTAACACATGATGGGTACATTTTTTAAGAATTCCAAAAATTTTTAAAGTAAGAAATAACTGAATATTAATACTGGAAGGGACCTGAAAGATCATCTAGGCCAATACTCTCATTTTACAGAAAGTTAGTTATAGCATAGAAAGAGGAAGCAACTTGCCAAAGGCATAAATGAGCTGGTGGCAAAGACAAGATCAAGGTCTTATTCCATCACCTAGTTCAGTGAAATTTTTTAAGTTCAGATACTAAAGAGCAAAACACCTATTCTTGAGGGTTTAGCTAAATTTCAAAGTGAAAACTATCACCCTGGTGACTGTGACATTATTTCACTTGATACAATTTGTGTTGCATATACAGAATGGAGACTTCTTTGTTGTCTTCTCTTCAACCTTCCTGCCTCTATCTCCCCTACCCCTCCATCAAGTATTCTAGTTATGAATGAGGTCATTATCAATCAATTCTGTAACTAAGAATTCCCAGTTAGTTACAAATTATTTTGATGTTTAAACTTTTCTCTTATCCTCAACCACAGATTCAAGACACTAAACCTGAAGATGAAGTTTAGGTCTCAGGTTTAGGAAATGATTTCTTTCCTTCCCAGGAGTTCCTGGAGGGCATGACCTCTTTCTCATTTGTTTCTGTAAAGCTGTAGTTTTAAAGTTGACTCTGGGATCCCAAAATAAACCAAGGAAATGCAGAGCCAATCTCTGATTTTCTCAACTTGTGGTGCCAGAGTGTCCTTTATCATCCTCTTTCAAGCAAAAGTCTTGTCATTCAAATGAAAGAGAATGAGTTTCCTCCTCATTTCATAAATACTTGAAGGTGCTGATGGAATGGTTGACCATTGTCAAGCAGGCAATTGCTTTTCATGCATTGGTTAAGGATAGCGAAAGATAAAAGCCCTCTACTAATTCACCCAATTTTTTTTACCTGCTGATTTTTATATGTAAAAGATATCATGATCTCTATATTTCCACAGTTCTTGAAGTTGAAAATCTCATAACTGAAGGATGTATTTTGGACTGCATTTCTCAGAAGGGTACCTTTTACCACCTATGATGCCCTCACTTCTTTCCACTGGCACCTAGACCACTAAAATAACATAGTATCCATGAACACACAAACACAAACATACACACACACATACAAAACAATATTCCATTTTGGAAATAGTTAATCTACTTCAAGTCAGGAGGTAAAGTAAAGCCAATCGATGGGAATTAAAGCAAATTCCTGCTTCTGAATTCATTTTGAAACCCTTTCTACATGTAGATCCATCTACATATCTACATATAGATGAGGCAAAGAAAAGGAGAAAGAAGAAAGGTTCTCTAAATCACATGATCTTAGTCTATTTTGTGTCCTAGACTACTTCTCAAATTAAATGTAAAATAAAACAGTATTACAAAGGAAATAAATTTTATTGAATAAATTATCAAAATATAGGGTGATCCAAAAGTCATCATGCATTTTGACATTTCACACATATACTCTCACTCTCACTTATACATGTAAAGAGGCATGCATATATGTATGTGTATGTATGTGAATGTATATATGTATGTGTATACAATATGTATCCATATGTACACACATATGTACATAAACATGCATATACACATATATGTACATATTCATGCATGTGTGTATGTGTTTTATGAATCCTTGGTTAAAAACCTCTGGTTTAAATAAAAATAAAGTGCCTTATATCTTAGGGGACAGAAACTGGACCAGTGATTCCTTTGGCGCATGGAACTCCCCAAAGCAATTTTCTCTACCAATGTAGGTAGACATCTTCTCTGCAATTTATAGTCTTACAGAGTTAAATGATTTGCCTGGAGTAACACAGCTTTTATATGTCATAGGTGGCGCTTAAATATGGTCTTACTGGCTCTGAGTTAATTCTCTAACTACTACACCATGGTTTATTTTAATAAAAAGGAAAGAAAATTCACCACAAGTGATTTCAAGGAATAATATCTTCTGCACATACACTGTATTCTGACTTAAAAACTTGTCTTGAACCCAAAATTTAGTCAATTCTCGTTATGCAGAAACAATATTTGGCTACAAAAAAAAGTTATATCAAATTCCATTTTTCAGTTCTGTTACTAGCAATATATTAAACATAATTGTTTTTTCTTAAGTATAATATGACCCAGAGTCATTCCTATTTTAAAGAGAGTAAGTTCTCTCCTCACTAGTCCAAATTGCCACCACTCCTTCCCAGTCATTCTGCTGCTTTATGACAAACTACGGCAGAATAAAGGGAGAAGCAGCCTAAATCTCCTCCATCACTTAGGGTCTTTTATAAGGGAGTTGTGAAAGGTCTCTATTTAGATCCCAACAGCTAAAAAGTAAGCAACCACCATTCTACCATTGTAATACTGCATTGAATATTTTTCTTTACAATTTTAATTCAAATCTTTGCAAGCTGAAAGTGAGATTCCCCCCACTTTTATTTTCTATCAATTTGATATCCAAGATCATCATGTTATAGAGTACTACAAACCCCAAAATGTGGAATCATAAAGCACAATCAAAAAAAAAGTTCATCTGATTCCTACAGCTGAGTAAACCTCTCAATTTAGACTAACAACTTTATTTATAAGTTCTACACAGAAGTTTCCAATGTTTCTATTCCTGCATTGAGGAAGAAAGGATCCTAATCCAGGATTTGGAGAGGAGGTTTTGGGTCTCTGGGTTCCAAAAGTTATGGTTTTAAATAATTCTAACAGCATAAGAGAAAGCTGAAGGAGATATAATCATTTGGACCTGAGAAGCAACATAGCATTTCCAAAGTTTGTCTTCAGTAATTTCTAACTTTTTACAATTCAGTAAAATCTGTCAATATTGCATATGTCTTTTCCGTTATGTAAGAAATTTATTTCCCTATTCAGGAATAAAATTAGATGGAAGCTGTTTCTGAAACCCTTTTGTTTTATTTTGTACATATTTTGTATCTATTTATTTACATTTGTGTTGTCTTTCTCAATAGACTATAAACTCCTTGAGGGAAAGAAGAGATTCATTTCTGTTTTTGTGTCAGTACCAAGCATTGTAGCTGGCATATAGCATGCATTTTACAAATGCTTGTTGGTGGATTGATTAAGATACCTTGAGAAAATGCATAGAGGCAAAAGTCATGGGAACAACATTGGACAACAGTTAATAGTCCCATCTGACTGTAATGTAGAATAGTATATATGAAGGTGAGTAACATGAAATATGGCTGTACAGACAAATTGAGATATTATGGTAGGATCCTTACATAAGGACTTGGTATTTTATTTTATGGGAACTAGCAAGCCACTAGAGAGTTCTGAGCACTAGAGTGACATGCTCTGAGCCATTCATTAAGAATATTAAAATGGCAGCATTCTAAAGGATAGATTATAGAACAAAGAAACTAGAATCAAGGGAACTAAGAGGTGAGAAATATCTGAACTAGGGTGATAATATGGTGTGCATGAATCTGATACAAGAGGAATAGTGGAGATACAACTGACAAGACTTGGAATATGATATGAGATATAAGGGGACAAGAAGGTCAAATCTAGCCAATGTAATCTTCCTAATAAATGGTTCTACTTTGCTTAATCTACCTCATTTCTTCCAAGTCTTCCTAGGTTTCTCTAAATTTTTCATGTTTATCAATCCTTATGCTATTGTCATATTTTGTTACACTGATAAACCTTAATATTTCACCCATTCCACAATTTTGGGACACATTTTGATTCCAGGTTTTGCTCTCTCAAATAATGTTAATATGATTTGTTTTGTTCATAGAAGTTTTATCTTATCCTTAATAACTTCTATGTCATATTTAGTACCAGTGAGAGAATCTCTAGGTCATAAAGTTGAATAAGTTTTCTTGCATAATTCAAAATTATTTTCCAGAATGTGTAAACCAGTTCTTGGCTCCATCAGCAATGAATCAGTGTGCCAATAATATAATAACCACTTATTGGTGGGTTCAAGGGGATATTTCAATGTTATATTAATTTCCATATCTATAATTATTAGATGTTTTGAATATTTTTCAGCTTTTATTGACAGTGTATTTATTTTGAAAACCATTCATGTGTTTTGATTACTTGTCTACTTGGGAATTACTCTTAATTTTATTTGTTTGCAGTAATTCCCTATGAATGATGAATTTCAGATACTTGGAAGATTTACTACAAATAGTTTCCCATTATACATAATTTTTTTATTCTAGGTGAATTGTTTTTGTTCATAAAAAACTTTCTTTAATACTGGTGGCAAGTACAAGTATGTTACAATAACCATTCCTATTCCTCTTCAGCTACCATGGGCAGGTAGTAAAGGAGTGACCTTGACCATGGCTATAGCTGTATTGGGTACTATCCAGCTTTGCCCACATCTCTACTCAGGGAACTATAAGTGGAAGTGGAGCTAATGCTATGTACACTTTAAACAAGTCTACCTACATCTGGCAGGTAAAAAATTCCACAATATGATCTTCTTCCACAGTGAGGTGTTGAACGATGCAAGCTTCCTATTAGGCAAAGGGATGAGCTCACAGCTTTACTATCCACCTTTTTTCTGAGCTTTCCAGAGCCTTTCGTATTGACATCTGCTGTGAACTACTGAATATTACCATCTGTCCTACAATATCCTAAAGACCACTAGTGGTCCAAAGTTGATCTCTCATGAATATTTTCTCTCTTTGATAGAATGTGAACACACTGAGAGCCAATTCTGTGCCTCTTTTCTACTTGCATTCTCAGCACTTAGCACAGTGTATGATGGTACATAATAAATGTTAATAAATACTTATTCATTGACTCA
The DNA here is from genome assembly GCA_028658325.1 of Potorous gilbertii. Lineage (NCBI taxonomy): Eukaryota > Metazoa > Chordata > Mammalia > Diprotodontia > Potoroidae > Potorous > Potorous gilbertii. The sequence goes on along the minus strand of CM053772.1, from coordinate 182,649,297 downwards.
TTTATTGACTATCAAAATTTCACCAAAATCTATTTCTTTTAACAAATTATATTTATTCCAAATCAATTTTACAGTTAAAAGTCTTCTTTTTTAAATTAACAACTTCAGGGGATGGCGTATCAGAAATATGATATCCAAACAAAAGATACCAATAAAATGTACCTTTAAAATGTATAGCAATTAGTAGCATAATAATACTTTATATTTTTTTGAATCTGTGACCTTATCAATATGGATTTTCTCTCTAGTTGTATGTGTTGCATCCCATTTATACCTTCTCACTTTTTATCTCTTGCACAAATCAATGTCACAGAAATTTCACCTACATGCTGCGGCTATTCCTCTGTATCTTTTGACATTTTACATGGATTTGTAGTGTCAATGCAATATTCACGGCAACTACGGGGGCCATGAATATCCCAGTGCAATTTTGAATCACAAAATACCACAGACTCTCCACATGGAAGGCAGAACCAAAACATTTTTTCAGACACCAGAAAGCCAAATCTATTGTAGCAACAAAAATCTATTCACAATAACAGCTTAGAGAACAACACCATCCTCAAGCCTTCCTCCTGCTAGGCTTCCCACAAATCAGCTCCATTAAACTAATCACAAGCAGGTTCCCTTAAACAAAATCACAAACAAGCTGTTTCAGTTATGCTAGCCAGCAGCCTGCTTATCTGCATCCTTTACAGCTCTGACTGTTCTCTCACTAATTTCCTCTCAGATTTATTTTAGCTCTGTTTCTTTCTGTTCCACCCTTCCTATTCCATCCATTAATCCTCCCACCATAGCCTCCATGTAACTCAGATTCATGCAACTCAGGCTTCTATGTGACCCAGGCAGATCACATACGTCTATTAATGAGTATGAAAAATCTCCCCATTTAAATGACCATTTCAGGATGCCACTGGAGTATGAAAGATGTCTATCAGTAATCCCTTGCTCTTGTCACACAATCAACCTATCTCCTTTCTCAGTCATACATCACTCTGCCAATGTTCCTTACAATGCTTCTTCTATGTCATTTTTGGTAATATACCAAATGATATAAGTGAAACAGGATATGACATAAGGAATAAAATCAAAAATACTTGAAATTAAAATCCTTTCTCATGCTGTGCTGCTAAATATAATCCTTTGTTTTGTCTAGAAAAGACCACTATAATGCCACAAAGCAATTTCTGGTTTTAATTTTTTTTATCCCAAGCCTTCTATATGATTGAGTCTAAAATCCGAGAAAGCCTATACTCTGTCTCATACTTTTTGACCCCAAAGCTTGCAGAACTCACTCATAAACATTTTGGAGGCTTTATCAGTACCGAAATTAAAGATATTAGGACTTCAACTTAGAATAGGTATAATTGGAAATGTAGTAAAAATGCAGTGCCAAATCAAAGACACCCATGAGCACTTGTTCTGTATTCTTACTGAAAACATGTCACAACAGAAAAATATGAGAAGGTAGTTCCTCATTCGTAAGGTGAATCTTTCATGTCACTTGTCCAATTTCGCCTTGGGCTAGAATTGCATCTTCAGGCATGTCATGATCAAATCAATCAAGATTCAACCTACTTTAGGGTCATGTATCTACATGTGAAATGGATGAATCATGACATGATCAATCTGTTCATTTTAATCATAAGAACAGTTGATACAAACCATTCACTCATTTTGGTTGTGGCTGCCTGTATCAATTATGAAGGTGACAAAAATGTATGATGTGCCATGTCATCAATGGTCGGGTATTATATGATCAACTGCTATATCTAAACCTAGCTTAATTGAGGTATTGCTCAGTGACATTGCATAAACCGGCTAAACAAGAAGGCCAGCTTCCAATCTGTTCTATTCAGCCTTCATATGTGAACTTGGCAGAACTGGAAGAGAGAAAGAGAGAAATGAGAAGCAATTCATGCAGAGCTTTGTCAATATACACAGACAGACACACACACACACACTCACACAAACACATACACACACATACTGCATTCCTATACACAAATACATACACATATAGAACAACCTGTTTCTGTTAGAATAATAGTGAGTAATTATTAAATGTGATTGGAGAGAATCTTGCAACTTTGAATCTCTATAAGATCCTGGAAAACATGGTGGGGTATAGATCCATGATATTTAAAAGGATTGTTGGCCCCATGTTTTGTTTTAATTCAACACTCTAAAGATTCTTTTAAAGATCATTTGGGGCATAGTACTGGGCATAGTAGTAGTAGTAGGCTGATTGAAGAAGCCAATAGTGAAACCAAAGAATTAAGATTCCTTCTACAGAATCCAATTAAAAAAGGTAGCCAATCAAGCTTTCTGGTTGTAATGAGAATCAAATTACACTATAAGGTTCTCCTTCTTAGAAGATATACAATGATATATAAGTATTAAATAGTATTCATTATATATTATGCAATAAACATGTTTATTTTATAATTCAGCCTCATCAGAAGAGACATTTGGGAGACTATTAAAAGCCTCAGATAAATAAAGCTTTTTGAATACTTTGAGCTTATTTCTAATATCTATTAGGAAGTTGAAAAATAAAACTTAAAATTGAAATTGAGTTCTGGTTTACTTTGGAGAGCAGGATTTTTGTTAGGTACACGTAAGAGAAACTAGTTATAAAATGGTCAGTCAGAAGTGCTTATAGCTACAGAGGGTTTTTTAATTTATTTGTTTGTTTGAATTCACACTTCATATGGTAAGAGATCATTTTCATGACAACAGACTTCTAAAGAGAGACAGGAAGAGTCCACACAGGTAGAAGGAGTTTCTAATTCAGTCATGATTTCAGTGGCTCTCAGCCAGTAGAGGGCATGCATGGAGCACTGTCCTGTGTACTCAACCAGTGACACCCATATAATGCACATTTTAAAGTATTTCAAAAGGCCCCACCATTTCTCAAGTACAATGTAATTTTTTTTCTCCATTTAACATCATCCACTTAGTGTTTGTGTGACCTCTACAGGTTGAACAAGTGGTACAGAATTGTCCTTTATTTTCCCCTTGGTTTATAGAGTTTTCATTCACATAAAAAAAATAAAGTAAAATAGATTTGAAATGAATTACAAAAATTTTATGTAAAATTCAATGCATATTCACAGTTGGTGATTGGGAAATAGAGAAGCAAAAGAAAAGAGAGCAAATAACTACTGTCTCATCCAATACCACCTTGAAAACTTTATGTAAATATTGGAATGAAAAGAGCTTTTAAGAGTTTTGTTGACTCAAAATATAACAATACTCTACCTAACATATCACTTTCTTTTTCTAAGGAATTTTAAGAGTACCATACAAATCCTATTTATCTTTAACATTACTCCCCTTTTTTGCTGAAGGAAGGCAGACATCTGGAGATGAAATAGCTGTTTTTATATGAAATAGTAGTAGGTGCTACTCAATGAACAAACTGCCTGAAGCTGGCCTCAAGATGGAGAACTTCAAAACTGCCAACCATTATTTTCTCCCACTGCATGGATCTCCGGAACAATTTTGTTTTTAGAAGGGAGATTTTATCCAACCTTCATTTTCTACAACCCTCATTGGCCACGTGTGTATACTTTTCAAATTTCCCATCATTTTTGCAACGTAAAGAAAATGCTCAACATCCTTAAAAAGCTCAAGGGACTGGTTTTCTCAACTTCTACTTGCTACCTTGACATAAAAGTGACATAAAAGGTCACTTTTTAAGAGGATGTCAGTGTTTAATGTGAAAGATGAAATGGAGAGTGGAAAATGAAAATACTAATAACTGAGGTGAGAAAAGGAAGAAGAACACCTTTTCTTCATGCATGTATATGTGTATATATTGGTTACTGTGTTTGTCCTATTGTACTTGGCCCTTCTCTACTGGATTCGGGACTCCTGGGACAGAAAAAGTCTGGTGAATTCATTAGTATGATAAAGAGTAGAAAAATTTGGAGAAATATAACACACGCATAAATATATATGGTATGATGATATCTATACTCTGTAGAATATGTAATAAAATATATAGTATAGAATATATAGACCATATTATATATTATATAGAATACTATGTAATAGGTTGCATATGGTATATAATACCATATAACATTCATGGAGAGAGACAAATAGAGAGTGACAGACTGAGAGATAGAGAGAAGAGAAGGGCTGAAGATAGAGAAAATCCCTTTTCTATCTCAGTAAACCCAACAAGCATTAAGTGTCTGATTATGTGCCAGGAACTGTGTTAAATATTGGGGACAGGGAGAAACACAAGAACAGTCCATTTCCTCAAGAAACTCACATTCTAAGATCAGAGATAATGTATATTTAAATGGGTACATAAATATAAATTAGATATACTGCCAAGGTGGTAAGTATGCTTTCAACGAATCTGAAGGAAAGTCAGGATCTTAAGATTACGAGATTTAGAACTAGAAGAGATCTAGTGAACCCCCCTCATTTTTGCAGATTAAGAAACCAAGGGCCATATGGTGAAGTGATTCTTCCATGTCACAAATGGAAAAAGTAGGTGGCACAGTTAATAGAGCACTGGGCTTAAAATCAGAAAGATTCGTCTTCCTCAGTACAAATCTAACCTCAGACACTTACGGGCTGTGTAATCCTGAGCAAGTCATTTGACCCTGTGGCAAGATGCTTCAGCATCTTTGCCAAGACAACCCCCAAAAAAGGGTCACAAAAGAGGTGCGTGCAACTCAACAACAGTAAAGCCATGAATTGTCACAGTGGTTTAAAGTACCACAAGTATATGACTGGCATGCAGTTAAGTTCTCTATGTGATATTATATGTGTTGTGCTGGTGTAGCCTTTGTTAGTCATTGTCACATCATTAATTGCCAAAGGTGTGTGAGGGTGTGTGTATGCATGCATGTATTTATTTGAAACAAAGAAGAAGGCATAACAAAAACATTTATAGACACGGACATTTATAAATAAGAACTATATCTTTCTTAAAGGGTCAGGGAGAAACTCAAGACCAATCTTTGACCCTTACTAGCTGGGTCACTGGCAAATTACTTGTCACTTAATTTCTTGGAGTCTCAGTTTCCTCATATATAAGATGAAAATAATAAAATACACAAACCATCTACCTCACAGTATTGTTGTGAAGAAAGTGTTTTTGTAAAGCTTAACACGATATATAAATGTTACTTGCTTGTTGTAGAGATACCCTATCTCTGGATACATATTTTTGGGGAGATGGAGTCCACAGAGAAAGTCTTCCGAAGAGACAGGATCTTCGTGTGTTCCCTTACATTATTAAGATGACAGAAATGTGAGAGGAGGAAATAACACTTTTGGGTATCGTAATCCATAAAGAATTAAGCAGAATGAAATGATGCCTCAAATCTAATAAGATAACATTTAATATGGATAAACATAAAGAGTTCCACCCATGACTTCCCAAATTCAAATGCCAAGCACAGAATGAGGGAAATATAAATAGATAGTAACTCTTGTAAAAACAAATAAATAAACAAAATAAGTGGGAATTTTAGTGTACTACAAACTCAATATGTCACCAGTGTGATATGGAAACCATTCATTCAATAACATTTTTATATGCCTACTATGAATCAGGCACAATGTTAAATGCTAGGAAAAAAACCCAAAAATGAAATAGTCCCCTTACCTAAAGAAGCTTACATTCAACTGAGGGGAAATGAGATGAACACAGGTATGGAATCTCAACAAATCTTAATGAGCTTTAAGTTTTAATGGTTTGAGGGTGGGAGGGGTGGGTGTGTATGTGTGAAAGAGAAACAGAGACAGACAGAAACAGAAAGAAAGAAGGGAGGGGAGTGCCCCAATTGCTTGTGATTTCTCCTTCTCTTTCATCCCTCTCCCCCTTACCCAGCCTCCAATGCAGTGGCCACTTCCTGAGTCATAGGAAATGAGCAATTCTGATGACATCAGTGTGAAGAGGTACGCTGATATACAAGCTTCTCATAATGACCTTCATGCACATTAGAGAAGCTGAAGAACCACACCAAAAATGACTTTCACAGTTTGTGGGACTGAGAAAAGAAGGCATCCTTGGCCCAAAGCTTAAATAAGGCCAGGGTACAACCAATGTATTTGAAGGCAAAATCATGCATTCCCCAGTAGGATGTTGATGAACTCACATGGCAGAATGTTCAAATAGAACAGCAAATTCTTAGGGAAAGGGACATCAAATGCCCAGTTACAGACCAACTCCTCTTCAGACAGCATTCTCTACACCAGTGCTAAGGGCAGCATCATCTCTGCCTTTGGGAAGGGCTCAGATTCCAGCTCTGAGTCAGAGACAGAAACGTCTCCAAGGAAAAAGATACGCTAGATGGAAGTCAACTAAACAGGGAAGACCAGCGACAAAATTTCTTCTCTCTATCCTCTCCCCTCCATCTTAGCTTATGTAGTACATAAACTATCTCCTCCTAGACAGAATGCTGGCCCTAAAGGCAGGAAGACCTGAGTTTAAATTCAGTGCCTGATGTTCCTAGCTTTGCAACCTTGAAGCAGTCACTTAAGCGCTATTGCTTCCATTTCCTCAACTGTTAAAATGGGTATAGTAAGAGCATCTACTTCACAGAATTATTGTAAGGACCAAATGAAATAATATTTGTAAAGTGTTTAATACAAATGCCTGGTACAGGCTTATTTCATCACTAGACTCTTTTAAGCTTTAAAAACTTAAAGTTTCTCGATTCTTTTGGAGCACCTTGCATATACAAAATAATTTCCAGAGGAGATGTCTCTGGTCACTGAGTGAATAAGAACAGGCCTAGTGTAGGAGATTGTACTTGAATTGAAGCTTAAAAAAACTTAAGGATTCCAGGTATGAAGGGAATGAGTACAATCCAGACATGAGGACAGGCTACATAAGGACATGGAGACCTGTGAATGGAGTATTGTTTATGGAGAGCAAATAGTAAGTACCATTGGTCAAATGATAAGATCTTTGATTGTACTAAAAGAAGAATACTGTCGAATAAGGACATTATCTGACTGCATGCTGCCCTGGTTAGGGCATGTTTGGAACATTTTATTAAATTCTAAGCATCACATTTTAGGAAAGGGCAATTACAAATTGGAACACAATCGGAGGATATCATCCAAGATAGAGAATTAACTTGAAATTATGCCATGTGAGGATTAGTTAAGGGAAACAGGAATATTTAAGTATGGAGAAAGCGTACTGTGGGGACATGAGAGACATTGTAGAGAAAAAACACTGAATTTATTGTCAGAGAATATGAGTTCTAGGTAAAGTTCTACCAATCACAATTTCCCTGATCTTTGGCTACTCCCAATCTCTCTGAGTCTGTTTTCTCATGTATAAACTCAAAGGACATCACTATGCTAGAGTCAAGTTAAAGTGTGTCTGACTGTGGTTGATCACACAATACAAGCTTGGAAGGTTCTACCACAGATCAGGCACAAATAGTCTATATGAATATTTGGGGTAGATTCTCTAAATTTGTTCATCTCCTGTTTCTTTTGATCTAGGCTTATGTTACATGACCATAGAGAGTTGACTTAGGAGCAAATGGGGAAAAATTGAGTATGTTTCAACTGAACATAAAGAAAACTTCCTAAGCATTAAAACTGTCAGATATAGATACTAGGCATTGGAATATGGCAGGTTCCTTATCACTAGAAATCTTCAAGGCCCAGCAGAATGACCATCTGTTACGAATGCTATAGAAAGGACAAGACTATTCATGGATGAGTTGGACTAGACGTGCCATTTTAACTATGAGATTCTATCATTCTAACCACATATTTAGATGACTTATGTGTAGCACAATATAGTATTTATTTCCTACATAATATATAGTCAAGATATTCATGATGACTATATGAACAGTATAATCCTAGTTCATTATTCTTTGTTTCTAGTTGGGTTATAGCTTTCTAAATTTTTAACTTTAATATGATTTTTAAAAATCTTATTAATTAGACTCAGCAGATAGCTTTGAAATGGTGAATCACAGAATTTTCTATGGTTTTTCCTGGGCCTTTTTCTCTTCTCTCTCTATGCTGACGATTCCCAAATCTACCTATCATGCCCTGACCTCTCTGTTGACTTCTGATCTCACATTTCCAACTTCCTTTCGGACATATCAAATTAGATGTTCAATAAATGGCTTAATGACTCTCCCCTAAATCTTTGCCCCCCTCGTCATAAATTTCCTATTGGTGTCAAGGGTACCTGTCCAACCAGGCTCCAGGCTGGCACCCTAGTCATCCTTGAGTGCTCAGTATCTCTCACTGTCCATATCCAATCTGTTGCCAAGGCCTTTCAGTTTCAATCTCAGTACCCCATTCCCTTCTCTAACACTGCTACCACTCTGGTATGGACCCTTATCACCTCATACCTGAACTATTCCAGTAACCTATGGTGGATTTGCCTGCCTTAATTCTCTTCCCTTTCTGATGAGTTCTCCATTCAACCATCAAAGTGACTTTACTATAGCACATTCCTCCCTATTCAATAAATTCCATTGTCTCCCCAACACCTCAAGGAACAGATACAAAATACTGTGGCCTTCAAAAGTCATCATAAACAATTTCCCCACTCCCAGCTCCTGTCCCCACCCCCAACACACACAACTTTTCAGTCCATGTATACCTTACTCTCCCCCAAATACCCTTTGATTCAATGATATTGGCCTCCTTACTACTCCAAAGAAAAAGAAAAACAAACAAAAATTCATCTCTTGGTTCTAGGAAATCTTCCCCATTTTTGTTATTTCTAGCATTCCCCCTCTCCCTCACCCCTCCTCTCTCTCTCTCCCTCCCTCCCTCTCTCTCTCTCTCTCTCTCTCTCTCTCTCTCTCTCTCTCT
>CM053772.1:182622961-182639965 GCA_028658325.1 Potorous gilbertii | reverse complement strand
GTGTGTGTCTGTGTGTGTCTATGTATGTCTGTATGTGTCTGTGTGTATCTGTGTGTGTGTCTGTGTGTCTGTCTGTGTGTATGTATCTATGTGTGTGTCTGTGTGTGTTGAGGGGTGGGGGGAAGGATCGATTCTTTTCCTCCTTTCTTCACCTGCCACCTGCCTTACTTGCTCCTTATCACATCCTTTACCAGGCTCTATTTACTTCCTACCGCTGTGTTTATTCCTGACTTCATTGTCTTTCTGTGATTTCTTTTTTTTAAAACCCAGGTGCCAATCTTACCTAGTTTAAAACCAGTCAAATATAATACGACTCCCTTCGTGTCTCTGGTTCTTTAGTTCCTATAAGGAAATAGGTTTCACAGAAGTTGGCAGTTCAATATATTAAAAGTAAGGTTTATACTGACAGTATCTATAATGTAGTTTCTCTTTCCATCTTCAAAAAAAAAAGGAGTTCCAGATGAGAAGACTGGGCAATTACAATAAGATGGAAAAGAAAGAATGAGAGAGAGATAGAGGCAGAGAAAGAGAGAGAGTGACAGAGGCAGAGAGAAACAGAGACAGAGATCTATATACATCTTGCTGAAAAGGATCAGGAATTGTAGTAGATAAGATGACAGTGAGTCAACAAATGCAGCTATATTTTTTAAAAGGAAACCAATACTTTGATACATAAGTAATAAATAATAATGGAACCAAAAGTTAGTCAGCATTCAATAGATCTAGACTTTATACTAAAGAAAGTCTATTGAGAATTAAGTAAGATGAAAGATTAGTTCTTCCACTGTCTCCCACCTCCATGATGTAACCATTTCTTCCCCTGGCTACCTCCCCCCCCCCCCCCCCGATCTCTCAGGTGCCTTAAGTTGTGCGTTCAGGTACCTGACACAAGCAATGTTCACAATCCAAAATTATCCATGCGTATTCCTAAAACCTCAAATTTCCCATTTCTTCAGGAACTACAACTCAACAATCTGTTGATCAATTTTACTGTAGGTCTCTAAACACAAACAGAAGGACTTGTCGAGCAGGTAATGTGAGTTAAACCTTGTCACACATGTTTCTTACACATGTGTCTTACTACTGTTATTGTCTGAGTTTAAGCCTACTCTTCCCGTGGATGCTGTGTCTATTTGTGAAAGGATGAACCAGGTTCTTGGTTTTACATCAACTGTCTTTACCACGTTATCTAAGAATTGCAGTGGCTACCCTCTGGGGACTCAACCTCCCAATTCGAACAGAAGTTGGGAAATGCTACTATTACTTTTCCTCCTCCTCTTTTATTTTTAAAAAGCTGGGACATTTTGCTTTTGTCCTGCACTATTTTAATTTCTGATTTCTTGAAATATAGCTCTGAAAAAACAGTCTTTAAAAAAGTCCCATTATGTTTTAAATGGGGCTACTTGACTATATCTAAACCCAAATAACTCTGGCTTCCATTGAATGGCCAATAATAGGCCCATCCCAAGCATCTGTGACTCTTTGTTTAGCTTCTTTGGCTTAGAATGAGTGTAAATAGCAATTGCTTTCTGTTCTAGGCAGAAACTCTGAGGGCCTTCCCCTACCAGATTGATATATTTGGGATGGTAAATGGGGCCACCTTTTGTCTCAATTCTTACTTAATCCTTACTCATTGAATGGACATGATTTTAGACTGAGACCTGAAAAAGACTTTAATTTAGAGAGCCCAGGGTCACCCACTGCATCTTGGGCTATCCCAGTCTTCTTGACCTTTGTTTTGCCAGTGGAGTCTGATGACTTGGGCAGAGAGAAGGAAGCTAACCACTTTGTGCACTGTCTAGCCTCACTAAAATCCGATTCAGTACAAGTCAACACATTAGGTTCTTGATGTCATTGGTTGTCTTTGAGAACAAAGGACATAACAATAACAACAATATTTCACAGTAGAAGGAAAAATATTTGTATTTTAAAAGTGAAAGTGTGAAAAGATGAGCCTTAAACTAAAAGCAGCTGGAGAATGAGGGACTTGGATTAGATAGTTTCTCACCGTACTTCTAGTCCATGATGTCACGATCCCATATGAGGGGGAATAATTTTAAAAGACTGATAGTTTTGTGTGTGTAAGTGTTTGTGTAATTATGTATGTGTGTGTATATGTGTGCATCTGTGTGTATGAATAGATGGCTGGTTGTTGTCCTCCAAAATGACATCACCATGATAAAGTGAAATTTCAGTGTAAGCTGATCAGACCAACACAAGCTCAAAATGTTCTACCACAAGTTGGGCACAGATAGTCCATGTGAATATTTGGAGTGGATATCCCAAATTTATGCATCCTGCATTTACTTTGTGCTGTCTCAATTCTATATTGCTCATAGAGCACAGCACCTTTTCTGATGTGGGCACATTGTGCTGAGCAGTCCTGTGCCAGTGTCTCCCATGTTGCACAGTAAAATCCAAAGTTCTTGAGAGAAACCTTGAGAGTGTCTCTGTATCATTTCTTCTGGCCATCATATGATCGCCTGCCCCATGAAAGTTCTCGATAAAATAGTCTTTTTGGCAAACGTATATTACACAGCAATGTGAATATATGCACATATACATGTGTGTGCATTCATACATATGTGCATGTGCAAAAAAGATAAAAGGACTAGTATGGCCTTAAGCATCATGTATGCGTTCATTTTTCCCAAGTCTAAGAAGAAGGAAGAGATTAACCAGGCACTGCTTTGGGTCTAGTATAAAACCTGATACTTATATATTTTCTTAAAGTTCACAAAGTATCAATGATGGATAGATGTATAGATACATATATGGACAGATAGATGGCTAGATAGATAGATGGATAAATACCAGTCACTATCTTGGCCCTAGTATTTCTAACTAAGAATTTCCATGAGTTTAATGGATAAAAGCTGGAATTTATAGAGATCTTTAAAGTTCACAGAAAATACGTTTAAAAGTATGTGAATATATATATGCATGCATACATATGTATATGTGTGTACACAAGCAAATAAATACTATTGGAATATATCACAAAATGTATGTGCATATATGTATTAGTGTCTATGTATATGTCTATATGCACATATATGTATGTATATATGTGTGAGTGTGTGTATGTGAGTCTGTGTGTGTGTAAGCTGAAGAAACAGTAACGGAGGGAATTACATTTCACTGGTTTTAAACTAGGTGAGATAGGCAGCTGCATTAAAAAAGGAAATCATGGAAAGACAACGAAGTTAGGAATAAACACGGTAAGAAGTAAACAGAGCTTCTGAAAGAAGAGGAGAAGCAGATAAGGCAGGTGGCAGGTGAAGAAAGAAGGAAAATGGGAAATAATAGATGACAAACGTGTGTGCAAATGCACGTGCTTGTACACATGCACATGCATGTGACTGCTGCAGGCACACATGTATTCACATGTGTATGCATGGACATATGTATTCCTATCCTCTCCCATTTATATCAGAGGAATAATCTAACACTATTTGGTTATAATGGACACAATAATTTATCACTTTAAGGGGCAAGCAAAATATGTGATTAACAGCTGGGACAAAAGCAATGGTCCATTTAACCTCATTTTTTTCTTAAACATTGTATAAAAAAAGTCCATATATTTACATAGTTGAACACACACACATTATAAAGTAATATTTCCCCTTTATGTTTTTATGTCTCACTTTGGATCATGTTTTCCTTAAGATACCTTCACCTCGAAATTATCTCCAAAGTAGTTTCTATAGAAATCTTGGTATTATAAAAGAGTATAATATAGATATATATATACACATGTATTCTATCTAGATATATAAAATATATATATCCTTCTATATATGCAGATACTATAAATAGCCATATATACACATGTATATAGCATATATATGCATGCATATACCATACATATGCCATGTCACACACATATATGTATAAATACATATTCTTATACATATACAGAGAGAGAAGAAGAGAGTACATCAAAAGTCTCATAGTCTGACTCCCTATTTCCCAGATGAGGGAGGGAATGAACATTTATAAAGTCCCTACTTTGTGTATGGGATGTTCAGGGAGGACTAGCACCTCTGATGTAAGGGCATTCTTAGCAGATAGGCTAAGCCAGTTTGAGGGTAACTAAGAGAATTCATACCTATTGGTGAGTTATAGGGATGTCTACCTCAAGCATATGAAGACTTCCCTAGGTGTAATGGGAGGATGAGAATTATTTGTTCCAAAGATCATGAAGGTGGCTAAAGCAATCCCTGTGGAGCACTTAGAGCTGTCAGGTATCTAAGACACCAAGGTCATCCACTGCAGCCTGGGCCATCCCCAGTCATTTTAACTTTGCCCTGTCCCTGGACTTCAATGACTTAGGGAGAGAGGATGAAGCTGATGACTTCACACAGCTCTGCCTCATGAGCAAGTCAAGACGTCACCAGTGATTTCATTGGTCTTCTTCAAAAACTACGGAAGAAGGAAAACAACTATGTGCCAGGCACTGAGCAATGGACTTTACAAATATTATCTCATGTGATCTTCACAACAACTCTGGGAGGTAGGTGCCATTACGATCCCATTTTTCAATTGAACAAAGTGAGGCCAGCCTAACTTAAAAGTTTTACTAAGGTCCCACAGTTATTAAGTGTCTGTGGCTGAATTTGAACTCAGATCTTCCCGACTCCCAGACCCAGCATTCTATCCTTTATGTTCCATAGCTGCATCATGAAGTCAAGGGAGTTTATAAGTGATTTGCCCAAGGTCACACAGGTAATAAAAGGAAAAACTCGGATTTGAACTTAGGTCCTCTAATTAAAGAGCTAGTGTTCTTTCTCTTATGGCAGATTTTTTCATTAATTACAACAGAATACAAGTATTTTTTACATTTTCCTCCACAAATAAAAAATACAGGAATTTGTATAATTTCTTTACCTAGTTCCTATAAAAAAGTGGAAACAAAGCTATGAGAATTTCTAAAATTATCCAACACCCATGTACCACTCAAAACACTGTCTACAATATGAATGCCCCATGCTCATTGTACATCCCCAGGAGAGCTCTTTAGAAGGCTGACTTTATGTGTCCTCAATGGCACCTCGTGAGTGGATTCCATGCATTATGGTTCAGCACAGCACACTGAAGGGATTAAAACAATCACCATATTGCCCTGCTCTTACAGTCATGCTTGGCTTGACTCATGCTGTTTTCAGTGGAGGAGCTATACTGCTAAATTAAAAGGCTATATACTCACAGCAAGGGGCTTCTGATGACCTGAATGGTTGGAGCTCGAGTAATTTGCAATGCCATCTGAACTCTAAGGGTACATAGCAGAGACTGTTCACAGGGCACAGCACGTGGTGAAAGATAATGTTTGTTTCTGGGAGATGTGTACAAAAGTAGATAAAATTTCTGTGCCGCATCATCAGTCACTTTAAATTAAAATAATTAATAGAAAAATGCGATGTTGCCCTACAGGTCACAAGTGCTCTGTTTACTGATGTGACTATAAAAACTCTGAAATGTCTTTGGAACTTGAAAGCCTGTCAATTGTGGATTTGGAATGTTCAGTGCCAGATGGGAGAACGCACAATGTCAGGATGGCTTGAGCCAATCTGCTTCTTAGAGTTGTAGGTGTGAAAACGTCAATAGCTTATTTTCCTTTTGAAGAGATTGTTTGCTGTGATTTCAAAGCCAATCATTTATTTATGCTAGTGGGAAGTAGAAAGGAGGCAGGGTGATGCAACACACCAAAAGAGGGAGATTTTGACTACATGGAACAAATTGGAGGGCAGACTACAGACGATTGCAGATCAAATTCTGCTCTCTGTAAGTTCAAACCCCACTGACTGCTCTGGGAATTGTACATGGGCAGCCCTCCTAAGGCTGAATCTGGCCCTCGCTCTGATGAGAACAACATGTTCTAACACTTGTGACAACATACACCTGTTATTTACTCAATTTGAAAATTCTACCAACAAGGAAAAAAACAGGGAAAAAACCCTCAGTGCCAGCGCGTCACTATTCACAGCTGCTTCCAACCAATACTAATCACTGCAAAGCAGACACATATCTCCAGATGAACAGGGAAATGCAAATGCAAATGAAACTCCTCAATGAGGCATTTCAGTAGGATTCCAGACTCCTGTAGATGACAATGCTAGGCAGGCAGGAAAAGTTTACAAATATGGAACAAAATAAGGATACATAAAGGCAAGGACCTACCAAGGGGTTCATTGTCAAACAGACTAGTGGGTATACATCTTCCATTTTTAAATGTTCTGCAAAGAGGCATAAAACTTAATTCAATTCTACCAAATATTTATTAAGCATCCACTCTATACCTGACTGACACTATGCTAGATGCTAAAAATAAAGAAATAAATAAAAGACAGAAATGAAGGAGTTACTGCCCTGAAGTAGCTTATATTTTATTGGGGCAGGGAGGGGAGACGAGAAAGGGAACATGCATTTAAATAAATGTAAAAATATATATACCAACTAAATACAAAAGAATTTCAGAAGAGAAATTCTGAATCAATAAAGGCCTCTTATAATAGATGGCATTTCATCTAAACCTTAAAGAAAGTCAGAGAATCCAAGTGGTGCAAGTGAAGAAGGAAAGCATCTGAGACATGGACAAAGATATGGAGGTGGGAAACCAGATAGCCTTTACAAGGAGCAAGGAGCAGGCTGGTTTGTCTAGAACTCTTATATCTGAAGGAACAAAGACATAAAAGGGTGAAAAGGGAGGTTGGAGCCAGATTGTGAAGGGTTTTAAATGCTAAATGGAGAAAGTTGCACTTTGAAAATCAGGAGACCCTAAAGCTGTTTAAGAAGGGAGTGAAGTCAAACCTGTGTTTATAGGAGTATTAATCTGGCATCTGTGGATGATCAGTTGAGGGAAATCACTTAGGAGGTCATTCCTGTAATAGATGGGTGGTTATGAGGGATGATAAAGAAAATTTGCAGAAATTTTAAATAAATTATTTATTTAGAAGTAGACACAGAAATAAAGATAGAGTGCCCATAAAGTTTGAAGCTTTTTGAGCAGAGGGGTAGCATGGCCCTATGATCAGATCTGTACTTTAGAAATATCTCTGTCTGCTGTGTAGAAGATGAACATTTTATAAATGTGTGCATGCATATTTATGTTTATGGATGGATTTTTATGTATGTATAATTTTCCTTCATTTCCAAAGATGGTCCAAGCAATATTTTGTAAGAGAAAAGCATTTTATGTGAACAGAGGAAATACAGAAGAAATCAGTTGTCACAATTTTGAAGAACTGTCAAGATGTCCGAAAAAATATTAGGGAGAAAATCACAGATTTGATTATTATTCAGAGAATTCAAATATTCTTAGACCCATAGGCTTACTTTGTCCTCTTTACAAAACCTTTCTTTAAGAGTTATAAGAATGGCCTTCACTACATTGGCAACCATTGTGTCCACTTGAAGATGCCTCCGTATGGAGGAGCAATTCTCTTGATTTGCTCCCTGGACAGGATCTCCGTTCCATGAGAAATCCAACAGTCCTCACTTCACATATAAATCAATTTCCTTTCCTGGTTGCTTCATCTCTTCAATAGCAACCTTGCCCACCTTGAAATGGCTCCTCTCCTCTGCTTATCATTCAGAAGGGGAGGTTCTCCTCAAGTAACTGAAGGGCTATCATATGGAAGAGTAATTCTTCTGTTTGGCACTAGAAGCAGAACCAGGAACAATGAGTAGAAGTTGCCAAGGGGTAAATTTAGACTTGATTTAAAAAATATTCATCAAGAATTATAGTTCTTCAAGGGAAGGAAGTGAGGGTAGGGGTGGATTTAGCCTTTATATAGCTCCTACTAAGCAACTAGGTAGCCCAATGGAGAGAGTGCTGAGTCCAGAAAACTGATCTTCTTGAGTTCAAATCCATCCTCAGACACTTAGTGTTTGACCCTGAGCAAGTCATTTAGCCTTGTTTCCTTCAGTTTCCTCATCTATAAAATGAGTTGAAGAAGGAAATGACAAATCACTCTGGTATTTTTGCCAAAAAAATCCCCAAAGGGGTCACAAAGTGTCAGACATGGTGGAAAAAAATGGCTAAATGACAATAACATCATAGCCTCTACTATGTGCCAGACACTTTGCTAAGTCATTTACAAATATTAAGTCATTTGATCCTAACAACAGCCCTTCAAGGTAGGTATTGTCATTATCCCCATTTTATAGCTGAGGAAATAGAGGCAAAATGAGGCCATATATCAACTCAAATCTTCCTAACTCCACGCCCAGAACTCTATCCAATGAGTTACCAAACTTCTAGAATGGGCTACTTTCCCATAACTGGAGGTCTTGATCAGTCAGGGTAATTCCTTCTCAGGCATGTTATAGTATGGATTTCTTACAGGTATGGATTTGACTAGATGCCCACTAAGATCCTTTCCAACCTCAAAATTCAATGATTACATGAAGCCACAGAATCTCCTCAATGAGATATACAACCACTTGAAAGAAATCATGCTTACAATTTATAAGAAAAACAAAATGATTAAAGAATTCCTGTTGTCTAGGCAGACTAAGGGCACACTTGGATATACTTATCATTGCTTAAGCTGGGCCCAGAGAGGGATTTGTTCATTTGGGAAATGATGTACCATTTTTAATAATCACAAGATGAGTTTTTATGTTAAAGAACATTTTTAAAACACCATTAATCCTTCTGGAGACTACACATAACTGAACAGACACCTCGGTCACTGAAGAAATAAAATTGCAGAATATACTAAAAGAACTGGAAGATTGATAGCTGGGCCAAAGTAGGCTATGATGCATTACCCATGATGCCTTTCCCACAAGAAACAGCATGAAAGATCTTATTCAGGAAATGTGTGATTAGGAAAGGAGGCTGTCATGGAATAAGAACAAAAGATACCAGGTAGATAACCTGAGTGATACACTAGCACCAATGTCCTCTAGGAAAGCCTCTGGTACATTGGGTAGATCTTATAAGTAATATTTATGGGAAGATATAGACAAAAACTACAAGGGATGTGAAGATGACAATCTGGCTTAATGGATAGAACACTCTATGATATTGTGGCTCTATTAAAATAATGCATTTAAGGTAAAAGTGGGGAATCTAGATGAAAATATCCTTGAGGCCTTTGGAAATATAGGTTGCAAACTTGGGAAAGAGGTGAGAACTGGCTGGAAATAGGAGTCATCTGAATTAAAGTAATTGTTAAAATTTCGAGGATGCATACGACTGTCAAGAGAAAGAATATAGAAAGAGGAAGATAGAGAAATCGTATTCTTAGGAAATACCTTCAGTGTAAAGAAAGAAGAGCCAGCAAAACAGATAGAAAGTAGGAGAATAATCAGCAAAGTGTAGGGTCTGAAATCAAGGAGGACAGGGTAATCAACAATATCAAATATTATAGAAAAGCGAAGAAGGATAAACACTGTCTAAGGCAGTTAGATCAGGCAATAAAGTGGTTAATGATTAATCTGAGAGAGCTCTTGTAATAGAGATGGTGGTAGATCCAGCTAACAGGGGATTGCAAAGAGAGTGAGCAAGAAAATGAAGGTTTCAGTCAAAAACTACTTTTTCAAATAGCCTGACAATCATGGGAAGGAAAAGAGATGATATTGCAAGTAGATGAGTTGAAAGAGACAAAAGGAAGTCTTCTTTTTTCAAGAATTGGGGAGATCTAAACACTACTGTAGAGAGTGAGTCACCAAGCAATTGCTAAATGAAAGCAGTGTGTCATATACACTGTGCTAATTGATAGGGATACAAAAAGACTTCAAAAAGTCACAACTTTCAAGGAACTCAATGGTCAAATAAAAAGATTACATGCAGAACATTGTGTACAAACAAGTCATATGCGTGATAAACTAGAAATGATCAGTAGAAAGAGGCACTAACATTAAACCAGATAAGGATAATCTGTTTATAAGAATCAGGGATTTTCTCTGGGGCTTGAAGGAACCTAGGGATACCAGGAGATGGAGATGAGGAAAGAGAGAATTCCAAACATGGAAGACAGCCAGTGAAAATGCCCAGAGTTGGTAGAATGAGTGTCATGTGTGAGCTGTGGTTAGAGGTGTAAAAAGACCAGAAATTTCGGAGGGAGCCACATCATGAAGGGCTTTGAAAGTGATATACAGGATTTTATATTTGATTCTGCAGATGATAGGGAGCCCCATATTCAATGGGGAGGTGAAGTAACGTGGTTATATCTGTAATTTAGGAAGAATAATTTGACAACTGAACACACAGTAGACTGGAATCAGAGAACAGAGGCAGGGAGAAGAGCCAAGAGGTTTTTGCAATAATTCAGGCAGGAGATAACAGGTGGCTACACTGGGGGGTGGCTGCAGTGTCCCAGGGGACAAGGGGATATATGTCACAGATGTTGCAAAGAGAGAATCAGCAGAACTTTGCAACTGATTTTATATATATATGGCTGATGGGATAGTAATATTCTCAATAGTGACAGGGAAGTTAGAAAAAAAGGCAAGATTTTGGGAGTGGAGCATACGATTTAAGATCAAAGAATTTATTGAAGACCTACTATGTGCTAAGAACTATGCTAATGCTGGGATTTAAAAAAAAGGTAAATACCAGTCCCTGCCCTCAAGGAGCTTAGATAGAGGAGAGAGAAGGAAGAATGTCTATAGTGAAATCTGAAGCCCCCAAATCAATGAGGTCATATATCTAACAAAATATTGACTGTGAAATACAGGTGGATCATTCAGAGAGAAACTCCCAGAAGGCTAGAGACAATAAGACACTGAGAAATTGAAGTAAGGAGTTGACAGAATTTAGGCCAGATGGCCTCAATTTTCTTAGCAATGTAGGAGAAAATGTCTTATTCTATGAATGGGACAGGGGGAAAAGGAAATAGGAAAAAATCTGAAGCAATTATTTGCAACTGTAAGAAAGGAAAACATAACATTAGAGGATAGTTCTTCAAATTCCAATTTCCAATATAATATAGGTAGACCATGGGATGTAAAGCCAGAAAATTTAAGTTCAAATGCTATATCCCCTACTCACTACCTGAATGACCTTGGGTATGTCACCTTAACTTTCCAGGCCTCGGTTTCTTCATCTGCAAAATAGAGTCAGTGAACTAGATGGGCTCTAAGGTGTATTCTAGTTCTTAATCTTACGATTTGAAATAAAAGGAAGTCAGTGATATGAATCCTTTATCCTCTTCGGATTAAAGTTTGTACTCTTTAGAGACACCCAAACACAAAATAGTTAAGGATTATCACAAGAGGATTAGAAGAGAAAGCAAAAATTTGGTTTTTATCCATTATTAGAATTATATAGTAATCCCATAATAGAGAAAGCAGGAAACATAAAATCACAATGGAAGAGATTTGGATGTAAAGGGAGAAAAAAAAATTCTCATTTTCGTATTTGTAAACTCACAACAACTAAATAGCTTTTTAAAGTATAAATAACAAAAATAAACAGATATTTCTTTCTCCTTGTATTTCACATGTATCATTTAAATTTTTGCTAATGTAATTGCATTGATTGCTCTGCTCTTTTACTAAGGGTTGTTCAGGGAATATGTCATTATGCACCTAATATTTGTTATTTTCATAATCTCATCCTTAGGATGTTAGAGGTTAGGTAAAGTAAATGCTGAGAAACTTGATTTTTTTGTTATTAAGCAGTCAATGAATTTATTCTTTGATGATTATGCTGACTTACAAGCTAGGAAGGGAAATCAAACAAAGATACGGGATTCAAGGAAAGTATATTGTAGGAAGGAAAAGGAGGCAAAATATCTTTTGCAGCTACAGTGATCCAGGGAAGCTTCAGAGAGCAAGTAGCATCTGAACTATATCTTTGAAAGATGACATGAATGAAAAAATTAAAATTCACTAAAAAAGAAAGAAAAAGAAAGGAGGGAAGAAGGGAAGGTAGAAAGAAAGAAAAGAAAGAAAGAAAAGAAAGAAAGAAAGAAAGAAAAGGAAAAAGAAAGGAAAGGAAAGGAGGAAGAAAATACTAGAAAGGGACAAGATTTGCAGGAAAAAAATAAGTTTGTTTTGGACATATTAGGTTGCACCTTCTTGTTCTTCTTTGCTGGATCATCCTTGATGTTCTGTCCCTTATTCATTGCTGTTGGTCAACTCTAGATATCCAACTCTCATCTCTTTCCAAAGCTCCAATCTACATCTTGATAAACCACTTAGATGTCCCATACAAATTTCTACATAATAATTCTCCATTCTCCCCCATCTTCCAAATCCAATCCATTTCAAAGTCTTCAGTTCCTTTCACAGTCATAGCCTTCTCCCTGTTCCTATGGCCACCATGTTGATTCAGGGCCACATCACCTGTTGCACCTGTACTACTGTAGTAGTCTCCTAGTTAATCTCCCTGTCTCCAGTCCCTCTCCTCTCTAATCCATCCTCCACAAAGAAGCCATTGATATTTCTAAAGCACAGGGCTAACTCTTTCATACTCCTGCACAGAAGGCTTCAGGTGTTCCTTATTATCTCTAAAATAAAATACAGGATCCTCTGATTGGCACTAAAGAATTTAAAAATCTATTTCCACCTTATCTTTTCAAACTGGGCTACCTTCTATCTTTCATAAATGGCATTCTATGCCCATCTTTAATTTTGAAGTATTGGTTTGCAAATTATGTCTCATCATCACCTTTTATAATATTTTCCTTAGAGGTGAGAATCCCACCTTATTTGTGTTTGGATCTCCCTCAGCAGGGAGCAGTGCCAGTCTTTCCCAAAGTTGCTTAACGGATATTAAAGTGTACCTGATTGACTATACTCAATAAAAATTAGTTTATTAAGAGAATTCAGCTCCATCTAGTATGCAAGATAGATTAGAAGGAAGGGGAGAATGGATACATAAAATACCAGCATGTCCCAGAAGCACTTTCAGCAATCTTACAAGAATGGAGAGTAGTAAAAAGGTTTATTGCAAAGAGTAAATGGCAGGCTAAATGGGAGATAAGATATAGAAGGACAAGGAAACATCAAAAATGATGGCAAATTCTCCAGCCTGAACTACAGGAACAATACTGATGCCACTGATGCTATAGTATAGACCACATTCAATAAACAGTGGTTAAAAATCCCTGCTAGGGGATCGTACACCAGAGGAAACCAAGATGCTAGATGACAGAATATGATTACAATAAATCAGTGGCATCGTTCAAATAATTTCTAACCCATTCTAAGAGTTCTGTCCCATAGAAACTAGGGTTCTTCATTATAAGTCTAAATGCCAGACCTGTCCAAATATTTGTGAAAGAGTTCAATCACTCGTTAAATGCAAATTTTAAAAGTTCTATCATAGGGTCTAAGACTTCCACTGCAGTGTCAGAGTTGAGTAGGCTTTATTTAAATCTATATTTTTATATAAACTAAAAGTAAATAGATGATCACACTCATAAACACTGGCATCATGTCTTAAAGGTTTACCAAAGACTTTCATCATAATTTTGTAAGGGTTTTTCTCTGAAACTTCTCAAGAAAAAGCTGCAGTAAGAAAAGAACTTCTTTTAAATTCAGAAACTCATTTGGATATACAGCTTTTAGACTTGCACGTAAAAGCATATTTTTCTTCTCTCTCTTTTTCATTGCCTGTCTCCTACCTTTTCATTTAACATGAAAAAACATTTTCCCTTTTTTCTTGTCCAGAAACAATGGTTTAACTTTAAATTTAGGGATCAACATAGAAACTTGTGATACAGTTATGCCAGGCATAATTAATTCCTCATTTTCTCCTCCCCTTCAACTAGGCTTCATAAAATGCCCTCTAACCATTACTTTAACAATGTGATGACAGTTTAATTAGATCAAGGCTCCAGCGAAAAGAACCATGTTGGAATCAAAGACAGTTATGGATTAGTGAATCTCAGATTAGGTACCTTACCCTCCACGAGCCTTTCTGCTACATAAAGTGACTGCCTCAAAAATGTCAATTCCTGACTGATAATGCTATTTAAAAAAAAAAGTTTTCTATGGATCCTATGAGATGGCTATCTACCTTATGATACCTATTTCAATTGTGGAAAGTAATTTTTTTGAGGATTTCCTAAGAAGTACTCATCCTCCTAAGGACAGGATTAGTATAATATTTATATTAACCCCCTTCCCCTTCCTCTTAGTCCTCATACACAACACTCCACCTACCGTCTCTGGGGCTTTGGACTCGCTATCCCCTGCCTGGGATGCAATTCTCATCGTCCGTCTTAGGATCCCTAGTTTTCTTCAAATCTGAGATTAGGCAGGATCTTTTACACAAAGACTTCCCGGTCCCTCCCCGGTCCCTCTCCATAGATATTAGTGTTTTCTCTCTCAAAATGACTGTGTAAATAATGATTAATTTATGAATTTTCTCTATACACAGAATGTAAATTTCTTGAGTGGGAGCTATTTTCTTTTAGTCTTTTATCCCAGTGCCTGCTTCAGCCTCCTTCATGGCGTTTTGAACAGATTGTTTTCATCCACCCATTCTGTCAGGGGAAATTTCACATACTTAGCACAGACACCCTATGGGTGTAAGGTATGTTGACTACCTTCAACTTGGTTTAGCCTGTTATCCACCTGAAGAGTTTTACCGGCATGTGGCCACTGGGCGTGCTACATCTCCTTGGAGATACAAGTGAGAGAGTTGGGGTGTATAGATCTTCAGGGAGGACTAGTCCACATGGTGAGAAAGCTGGCCAAGGCCTTTCCAGGATTGTCCATCCACCTTTAGTGTCCCACCTTTCATTCCCTGGTAGCTCCACAGAGTTGCTTCAGCAACTTCTTACGCACTCTGTACCCATCTCATCATCCAGTCCTATGGAATTAGCCAGATAGTTGAAGCAAGAACACCCTACTCACTGGTTCAACATTTTTTGTCATTTAATCATGGTACCTGATACTGTTCATTTGGTTCCTCCGTCTTAATAGGTATTATGGCTCCTGGATACTTCTGCCACGCCAGTTACTATCACAGTTCCTTTCCTGCTGTCTTCCAATCGGCTCTTGTGTCTTGGATTTACAGCATTATTTGATAGCTAGTCCAGTGGGCTATGTTTACTACATAGTCTAAATTCCAAAAGGTTAACACAAAATATAACATGGAAATATTGCTACAACTTTGATAACTGAACACAATATCCCACGTTTAATTCAACAAAATAACAATAATGTAAAAATAACTAATAAAATAATAATAAATAATAATTATAAATCACATTTGTATAGCTCTAAAAAGTGGTACAAGTAGTACTATTTCCATTTTAAAGAAAATCAATTGGTAATTTAAATGACTTTCCCAGTGACACACAGTAAGTATCTGAGACAAGATTCAAAAGCAGGTCTCTGGCCTCCATAGTTTGGCATTATTTTCAGACACTTAATACTGGACCTCAATTTTAAAGCCAAAAATTAAGAAGCCAACAGGATTGTTCAGAATCTGTAGCTAATATGTCATTATTTTAATTGAGATGATTATCTTTTTTTACGTATATGTGCCTGCATTTTCCCTTCCCTCATACGATTTAGAATATGCAGATATTATTCCTCCAAAAAGTGTCATTTTATGATCTTTGCATAATATGTTCTTTTGGTAGTAGTCCCAAAACATTTATATTTCCCTTTAGGAAAACAGAAAATCATATTTTAATTGAGCTGTGAACTCGATTACAGGCCTAGAAGAGTTCATAGGAAAAGGTGCTTCTCTCTTTTTTTTTCTCCTTTTTTAACATTTTACAACCACTAATCCCCCATTTAGTCCTACTTTTTATAGTTAAACTAATTTGCTCCTTGAATCTCAAGGCATTCATAAAGACGCAGAGATTGGGCAAAATGAAAGAAAACCAAATCTAGTATTTTCCTCTCTGGTGAAACTTAAACTATAGCAACTGAATTTAATTGTAAATGACTATTTTTTTAAAGCCTTTCTTGTACTTGTTGAGGAATAGAAAAATAATAAACATCTCATTTCTTGTGGCTTTGCTATTAGTGCTTTTAAGACAATTTAAAAAATAGTCCATTAAAGACTACAGCTGATTTGTAATGGCAGTTGAACACTGCTGTCATGGAGGTCAGTCGAGATAGATTTTCATTCAATTACCTGCCCATCTTGCCTCCCTCCAAGGATTCTTGTGAGAGTCATCTGTACCATACTGTTCAGTGACTTTAGACTTGAAGTTCATTAGCTCAGTGGCAGATTAATGTACTATACTTTGTAAGAAACTCAAGTGTCATCTTGCAAGTTACTTTTTTAAATCTACCAAAGCATCCTTACTCATTGCAGTTAAATTAAATCATTTAAGTCAATTTTTTAGTTTTTTACAGAAATTACTTTCCTTTCCCCACTGGGCTGCAAGCCTTCCAGAAGATGTGCTAATCTTATCATTTGTTACCATGAATATAAGGTTTGTTTATATTCAGTCAGCTATCTTTTCCATCATCATTTTTTTGTCCAAGCCAGAATTTCACACTGCATAAATTACTTTGTAAGCATAAGTTATGTCCATTTGAAAGCATTTTTAACAATCAATCCCTAAGTATTTTTTTTAGAGTACATATCTTATATCTCAAAGTATGAGACAATTCTGTCCTCAAAGAGCTTATAATCTTTATGGGAAGCAGGGTTAATGTTAATGAAAGGGAGTAGAAAGGAAAAAGAGAACAGATTTGTGACTTTATTCCGAACTGGGAAAACTTGTTCATCAAATGTATGATAGCACCATGACAGTAACTTTCATTCTTACAAAGTTACCCCAAAAACTATTAAGTGACTTACCCAAGGTCATACAGCCAGAACAAAATGTCAGAGATAAAACGTGAAGCCAAGCCTTCCTGACTATGAGGCTGGTTCCACTTGTTCCACTCTACCACACTAAATCTCAAAATATGACATGCAAAATAATTAGAGATCAATACATATCAATAAAATTTGGTGCTAATCTGTGAGCTCACATAGTAAGTACCATTGGAATTCCAAAAAAAGAATAATTGAAGCTAGAATACTTAAGCTGGACTCTGCAAAACTGACTAGTATTTAGATAAGTG
>CM053772.1:182585237-182622461 GCA_028658325.1 Potorous gilbertii | reverse complement strand
AAATGAAAATGATAACATCCAAGGGGGAAATAGGTAATAGATCTTGAAAATGAATTGTGAAATGTATTCCCCAAGTGCTAGTGTCTTCCAAATCAAAAAACCTTATATTTAGCTATCTTGTATTTATTAACTACATGTATATATATATATATATATATATATATATATATATATACATAATATAAAGTTAATAAATATACATGTATATATGCATTGTATATATTCATAAATACAAACATACACATATACATACATGCATATGTATGTTTATGTGCTTGTATAATTTGTCACTCCTCCCTTGGAATATAAGCTCCTTGTAAGAATTTGGATCTTCAGTTTGGATCTTCAGGATTCTTTGTTTTGTATCCTCCAATGCCTTGCACATAAAAGGCAGGAAGGAAAAGCAGGCAGGTGGTATAATGGAAGGAACATTGTACTGTTTTCAAGACTGAGATTGAATCTTGCCTCTAACATAATAATGGAATCCTGGGCAAGTCATGTAAGCTCTCAGCCTCCATTTCTTACCTGTAAAATGAGGAATAGCAGCAACTTCATAGGTTTGTATGCAAAGCATTTTACAAAACTTTAAGCACTCTATAAATTTTAGATATTTTATTTAATATGTCTTTGACATTGACAGGGACTGATTCATTTTTCTTTAAAGATACCAGGCAAAGAAGATTACTTTAATTGTAGATCTGGGTGTTAAACGGACAGAAGAAAGGTCTTAAGGAACTGGATTTAGAAATTCCTGCATAAAATTATTAGGACTTAGGTAATTAAGAGATGCAAGTAGTTAAATTTTTCCATCATCATTGCTAATTGTAAAACGTCAAATGAAATGATGATCCTCTAGCTGGAAGGTATGGGAAAAAATTGTGTCTACCTCTTGTCCTAACATAGCTGCATTTCTATTCAAAAAGTCCATTCAGCACCAAGCACAGAAAGGTGGTGGCTCACTTTAGGGCATCAGAGAGAGAACTACAGAGCTAGTTCTGCATATCTAACTCAAAAGGTCACAGATGCTACCAGGTAACTGGGTGCAACAAATCACAAAACATTCTTTGCCACTCTTTCTCAGCCCCTTCTCTTCACCTGCTGTGTTTCCCATCATGCTGATTCACTGCTTTTGCTTCTGTTTCTCATTTTCATCTCTCCTCCTGGGTATCATTGCTGCCCAGCTCTGTGACCCTGTTCACAAATCCTTTTTATCTTATGCAAACATAATATTTTGCCTATGGTTCTTCCACACTTTTTTGGCTAACCTTGTGCCAAATCATTTTACTCTAGATAAACACTAGCTTCTGTCCCATAACCTTCCATCAATTGGATGGTTCTAGGCATGGATATGTCTCATCATGCACCCAAAAAGACATTTCATGTCTCCATCCCTGAACTTGGCTCATTAATTCAGTATCCATCCTATGCTTTACACTGTATAAGATGATGTCAAGCATATAATTGAAGTATAAGCTATAGTCCCAGTTCACATGCATGAAGATTTATTTAAGAAACACAACATATATACAGACAAAATACACAAAATAAATTCAGAAAAATTACAAATCCATGAGAACTGGAATTACTAAGCAAAGTTTTAGGGAAGAGTTGAGACTTAAGATATTTATCTCTTTGGAACTTCTCCCACCAGGAAAGCAAGCCAACTCAAGATTTTCCATGAATTTCTGAGAGATTAGAAAAGGAATAGAGAAGAAGACATGTCCGTAGCACTTCTAAGTAAGGCCCAAATTATATTAAAATACAATTGGGAAGTATTTAACAAAATAAAATTTAGAATAATAATTGGTTACATTCATGTATCATTTTCAAAGCCAATATGAAGCTCCCAGAGATCGTTATATGGGATTTAGAGGTTTCCCATTCTATTTGTTTGCTTCTACTGGAATGCAATATACTAGATTAGGAAACATAAAACAAATCAATATGGATTAGGAATGTTGATAAGAGGAAATCAGTGTCTGGGATTCCTTGATGCATGAAATGGGAGCTGATATAGGAGATACATATTCTTAAGAGAGAGACTCTGAGTTGAGTTGTGGAAAAGCATATGTTTTTTAGAAGATAATGAAAATAAATGTTCAAAAGTAGATATGTAACTTATAAAACCTGATTCTATAGGTTCAGGACAGAAGTCTTGGAAGGGGAATATTGTAGGGCAGATATGGACTACTGGCCAAGGTCCAAAGAGAATTGAGAGTTAAAGTTACCCTGTCTATAAAAAGAATCAAATCTGAAGGGTAACCTAGATCCCAGAAGAAAAAAAAAAAGGATATTGCTCCATCAGTTATAGAAAAGTGAGTTGACCTTGAGGAACCAGTCACAGAGGACAAGTCTGGGAACGACCAAAGTCCAGGGCAAGGCAAGAACAAAAAACCAAGATATGTGTCAAGATGAAACGGAAAAGATAGATAAGTCAAATCACAGGCTCAACAGATAGTAAGAGATTTGGGATAGAAGCCAATAGTCAGGAAAACGAAAGGCAGTGGTAGACAATGAAAATACAACTGTTTCCTGTTGGTTGAGTTTGAAGTATGTTACACATTTCACATCTCTTCCCCTTGCCCCTCCACACATGCTTTGCATTTTAAGGAGTTATATCACCGGACCCATAATTATCCCCATACTAAGCACTGAGAATAGATGAAAAAGGGAAAGTTTCTGCCCTAAAACAGCTTATATTCAAATTAGGAAAATAATGTGTACATATTTCCATAGATAGAAATATAAATATAGATATAGATAAATGTAAATATATGGCAAACACATCTTTAGCACAATGACGAGTCCTCATTGAGCTGAGGTCACAGGGCCAAGTAATCTTATCCTTTACCTGTCCTAATGCTTTGAACTGGTTTTATTATTCTGAGGTTTTTTTCTTCTCAATAGTCAAATTAGGGTCCCCAATTCTCATATTCACAGTCTTTATACCCAACTCTAGTAACTCCATGGAAAGGTGTTATAATGGAAGGAGCCCCTATTGAAATGCCTGTAGTCTTGAATACTAAGGTTGCAAAGAATGAAAGTAAAAAAAAAGTTATCCAATATATAAACAAGAACCAGATTTGGAACAGGTAGTTTATTCTAAGACAGAAAAGGTAAGGTGAAACCTAGTTAGTTGAGTCCTCACTCCATTATAGGGTGAGATAGAAAAGAAATACGCCCTTCCTCAAATTATGTCTGTAACAACAGCTTGCCTTGTCAAAAAACTGCTTCCAAAATTATTTAGTCAAAAGCTGCCTTTTCTATTAGATACTGCCTCCTGATTCATTAGCTTTTTCAGCTCAGCAACGAATCCAAGGAACTCAACCCAGCCATGAGTCATATATAGGCAGAAACTAATAGTGGCTATCTGTCTATGCTCAGGTTTCTATGTGGACCCCTAGGGGAAGTCAAAAGGTATCTGCTAATGATCCAGAGTGGGGAGGGCTGAGGAATCAGAAGGGAGAGGGAGAAATCTCCTATATTTATAAAATAAATACATAGTAGTCTAGAAGGGAAGGTACAAGGAGAGGAAGAAAGGAATGATGATATGCCATTTTAACTTAAAGGAAACCTTTTAAAAATATTTAAAGAACTTTCTTTACTTTTTTATGTGAAATAACAATATAGAGAGACTTTCAAAATATTAATGACCTGTGTAACCTTTATTCAAGAATGAACAAATGAATGCTTGGCACACCACTTCTGAGAAACTGCTGACACCTAATGTAAACAACCCAAGAGTCCCTTCAGTAGAAAAGAAAAATCAAGTCCATTACTTGTCTAGACTAACTGGTCAATTCAGTCCAACCTGAAGATCTGGATACGCCTCACATTAAGAAAAAAAAACAACCTGTAACTCTCAGTTGATAAAATAATGTGGATGTGATTCATCATGAGGTTTCTTCCCCAAGAAGCCTTTCCTTTGGTTGATAGAATGGTGGGACCTGAGAGAAGAATATAGACTATTTCTTGTTCTCACTGTATGCTGCTCATTTAAGAGTGTTCCTCATTTATCACCAATTTTATGGTTATACTTGGAAGTATCCACAGTAAGCACTTAAACATAAATGACATCTATAAAAAACTAGAAATAAGAATTCCACTTTTTCTGAGATCAAGGAAAATCTAAAGGAATGTCCAAGTGTCCTAGATTTTGCTTCCTTTTTTATTGTTGATAAGAGACTAGTGCTACTGAAATCCCTATGAAAAAGTAGATGTCTCATGTTTTGAAGCAAAAGTAAAAAAAAAATGATGAAATACGGTAACTTCAGTGCTTTTTATTGCATGTAAAATCCAATCCCCTACTTTTACCAAAGATAGAGCTCAGAGAGCTAACCTTAACAGAATAATTTCTTTATAGGAGGGGTCTAATAAGTGCTTGTTAAATTAATAAGATTGAACTTGTTAGCTATCACCTGGTACTTAGTTTTTGTTTTTGTTGTTTTAATGGTGATAAGTGATATCAATATAAATTTAATTTCAAGTCAGATAAAAATTGGGAATTTTTCTTGAAAGGCATTCTAGAAAAAAAATAGGCTCCTCTAGCTGGAAAAGAAACCAAGGTTAAAAACAATGCTAAAAATACATAAAGAGAAAAATCCAACCTGAATATGCTAGAGGAAAAAAAATAAAATGCCTTTTGAAATCTGAATTTGAACGCAAAGGTTGGCAATCACATAAGAGATTGAAAAATCAAAGCTATCAAGCAAGGAAAAAGCTTTCAGTTTAGAGATAATGCTTCTATCTGTAAAAGACTTTAAAAGAGCACTTTCAAGGTTGTTAGGCCATTTTTGTGTCCCGTCTCAAAAGCTGTGATATTGCAAGACCTTTTTCCTAAAGAAATGCAGGTATGTCTTTCCCAATTTATTCTTGCCGGTGCAAAAGAAGAAAAGTTCAGATTGTCCTGTAATTTCCTCCCAAACAAGTCATTTCTCAGCTTCAAAATAGTAAGTCTTAAAAACTATTTATTCTTTTTTATTTTTAAAAGCACACATCATACTTTAAAGAGATTGCTTACAAGCAAAAGAGGATATGGATTGCTAGAAAAAATTCAAAAAAGCAGTCAGTGTGATATTTATGTTTGGCAAGATGTGGTATCCAAAACATGTCGAGGAGACCAAAAGCACCTTTAGGCTGAAGATACTTAAAATGAAATTGTTATGATAAATGTTTATTAATAAATTACAGTGGAAAAGAACCATGTGTTGCAATCCAAGGAAATTTAAATTTTCTTTACAGGATCAAGAATTGGAAAAGATTTTATTAGTCACTCATCCAATCACTTCATTTTACAGGAGAACTCGGAATTAGAGAACGTAGATGGCCTTCTAATAGTTGCATAGGTAATAAGTAGGAGAGTAGAAACTGAATCCCAGCACCAAGTCTTCTATTAATTAGCAGTAAGACATTGGGTAAGTCATTTAACCTTAATTGTCTGTTACTGTCCTGTGAGACCCAAGGTACTTCCTTACATCACCCCCTACAACCACCTTTACCCGAGGCCCCATTTATACTAATTAAAGGTCAGGATATATTAGACAATCACTAAGACTTTTCCCAAGTCTGATGTGCTAATGATACTATTCCACCACCATGAATTCTTCATAAAACATTTTTTCAAGATGCCAACTACTGTACTTAAAATTTATTATCAGAGAAAACTGTCTCAGAAAGTGAAAAAGGTATGGATAGAACTTAGAAAATCATATTGGAAAGTTACAAATAAGCATTTCAAGGTTGTCTCGGTCATCTTTGGGATGAAATTAAATGTGAGGGGAGGGGCAAAGATAGTTGTTAAAAATTACCATTTGCCTTAGACAACCATTTAAGTGTTATAATATTAGAGTCAATCTAATGGCTTCATCATGTGAGTGGAGTGGGCATAGGATTGGAACGTCCCCTTTTTAGGCTGGGACTTTGTTTTCCTTGATGATGAACTTTGAAAAATTCATTTTACCAACTGTTCTACAATTTGTAGCCTTAGGCCTCTGCCTTGGACACTGAGAGATTCAATGATGAAGTCAGGGCCCTATAAAAATTAATATGTTTCAGGGACAGGACCTCAAACCTGGTTTTTCTTTCTGTGCCTACTATCTCCATGATGCTACTGCCCACCTACTACACCAGTACTCCTGTCAAAAAAATGAAAATATTCATTTGGTTAGAGTTTATTGCTCTATTGGTTCTTTGTTGTCCATTGATAACTCACCTATTAAATTACTTTGAACAGATGCCTTAAAAACCTAAGAAACATAAAGTAAAATATAACATCTATACTTTCTTTTAAATATGCACATATACACATACACACAGGCACACGCATGGAGAATGGGGTGTTCCTAAATCTCTTTCCATGGACATGTTTGGACATATCCAAGTTTCATGAATTTAGGTATCTTTTTACCTTGACAATGTGTTTTGGCAGATGACATCCAATAACTAACACTCACAGAAGGCCATTCTTTGAAAACCAGTGTGAATTTATTAAACACAGAGTATCATAGTATATATTGATTACTTGAAAAAGAGTGAGAGACTGTCAAAGTCTACTGTAAAACAACATGCATGAAGAGAGAAAACAAATCTGGGTCTCTCTCTAGCCGTTTTTCAAGATAGACTTCAAGGGAGCAAGCCCCCTCCAACCTCTGTGTGCAGCCTTCCTTCAGGGGTCAGAGCAAGCACTACAAGTCCTTTCTAAGTAAACCAGTTCCATTTTTGGCCTTCAGTTTAAATTTCCCTCTGGACTGTAACACAAAATTATATTATGAGCACTGTTTTCTTTTTTTCCCATGGCAGGCATGGGTTACATTGTTCTTCATCTTAATTTCTTTTTTCCTGTTCCTGTCCATTCATATGACCCTACAAACAATTCTATACCTCTGTTCATAATTGACTCTCTTATTCAAAATCCCTTCAGAATGGCTGTTTAACAACTTGTAAAGCCTCTACTTGGTTTCTTTTCCTACATCTAGAGAAGAAAATTAGTAACTGCGTAAGGACTTAGCTGTATGTGGAAGGTGGGAAGGAAGCCTCCTGTGCCCTCTGCCAAATCCTACCCTGTAACATATAGATATTCTTATTTAGTTTTGCTGGTTTGTGTCTCTAATATACATAATATGTGTATGTATGTTTCTATATATATACACACATACATATATATACATGCATATGTACATATGTATTTTTATCCTAGGTACATTTTTCTCCCAGATGTGTTAACTCTATAGTAAGTGTTATGGTTTAATCACTTACATTGTTTTCTTTTTCACAGTAACTAAAATGTTTAATGATCAGACCTATGGTCAATCAGGCAGAAGGGCTTCTAAAGGAAGGAAAAACAGTAGGATTTTCAGAGAAATTATCCCACTTATTTGATCAGGTCACTTCTCTAATCCTGCCCAAAGTTATTAGATAAACACCTGAGATAACTTCAAAAGTCAGACACATACCTAGAGCAACTAAAAAAAAATGATTCCAATATATTTTCATAATCACCTCTATCAGCAGCATACTGTCTGTGAAGACATTATTTTTCTGAGTTTAATTCTTATCCAACCTAGAAATAAATGTGGCATTCCATGAAACATAAATTCATTTTAAGAAACTGGGCACCAAAAATGTCCAGGCCACCAGTGATAAGATAGAAAGGCCTTTATGGTGATATTTGGTATTTTAAAGGTATAATTTCAGGGAACCTAAGTGCTTATTAAAGCTTTGAAATATCTGTTAATATAAAATGCAAATACCAGAGGTCAGTCATACAGATCGTACGCTGACTACATGGTGTGTGTGTGGGGGTGGGGGCGATTATGAGAGAGAGATAAAGACAGAGAGAGAGAGACAGAGAGACAGAGAGAGACAGAGACAGAGAGAGAGGGAGACAGAGAGAGACAGAGAGACAGAGACAGAGACAGAGAGAGAGGGAGACAGAGAGAGAGAGAGAAAGAGAGAGAGAGAGAGAGAGAGAGATCTATGATATATAGTATGATTCAGTGGACCACCACAAGCACTTTGGAATTCTGTGCAAAAATATTTGCCTTGTCTTACTCCTTTCACTTAAGATTGGAGAGTATATATGTATATAATCCATGTACCATTCCCTCTTTTACACTTCTTCATAACTACATATGGCTTTGGGTTTAAAGCACCCAATTTCCCCTTCCTGCTCATTTCAATTTAATCACATTATATGATGCTTTCCTCCCTAAAATATTCCACGTCTGAAAACCTTCTACATTCCTTTTAAAATATTTCCTCGTTTTGTTTCCTGAACATCTACATAAACACTTGCCCTAAAATGCTGAAATTTCTCCAAAAATTACTCTACCCAAAAGAATAAGGAATTTTTTTAACCTTTTCAATACTATCTATTTTTATTGTTTCATAGATAACCAGAGAAATGCATGAAGATATTAAGAGCAAGGGCTAACAAATGGAGAGTCCTTGTGGTTCAATGGTACATATGCAACGTCAAGGGAACTAAAGGAAAGCCATTTGGACGTTGGGTAGAATCCCTGTCATGCATTTATAAGAAAATATAGACAAGAATTTCTCAGGTTAGACAAGTAGAGTTAGTTTCAATCTACCTTACTGGAGGGAGCATCCACATCTGTAAGATCACAGATGCATTCAAATATTCTAGACTATTTCTAGCACTTTGCCTTGCACAATAAATATTTTTGCATGAACGATGAATGAATGAAATTCATCTACTATTTCTAAGCTATTTATTACATAGAAGGATAAACAGAAACATTTGCATTTGCTCAGCTTTTACAACCAAATCCTTAAAATTGTATAAGATCTTTCAGACACCTGGGACTTACCCAAAAGGGCTCTTCTATAGACAAATATTTTATTATCCCAACATATTCTTACTCTTCAATGTTTTAAAGACCATGGATTTATTATGGTGAATGCTCTCTCCATAAACATAGATCATAATTCAATTCACTCCAAATTTACAAGCATTTATTAAGTACATACCAAGTGCAAAGCACTGATCTATGAGATATCAGTTTAACACTTGGTACATGGTCATCAGTTTCCTCATCTGTAATGGAGAAGGAAATGGCAAACCACTCAAGTAGCTTCCCCAAGAAAACCCCAAAAGGGGTCACAAAAAATCAGATGCAGCTAAAATGACTCATCCAAACAAGAAAGTTTGTACTGAGAATGAGAAAGAACTGGAGGACAACCCATAAGTACTATAGTATATGCTGCTATTTCTTGTCCTTCATTCTATAAAAGGACCATGATGTCAGGAAGATGATGCTATGACTTGCAAGTGAATTGGATTTACATGAGGGAGAGTTATGCAAGGTCACCAGCCTCCCTTTCTCCTCCAGTGCTATCTAGGTCCAGTGGCAAGATATAGAGCAGGATGACTGGAGATGGCTCCTTCCTATAGTATAAATAATTTACTAAAAGAACGGTATCTCTAAATATATATTGCTTTTTGCTTATGAATCACAGTAGCTTTTAAAAGTTTTAAAAAACTAACCAAGATGATCCTTGAGGGATGCTATAACCAAAAATTTCATTACTTGCCTTGTGAGAAGTCTCTCTGACATGAGGTAACTGGGTCTTGAGAACAGACACATAGTTCATCGTTGAACCTATGCTAAAAGTTCTTTGAGCTTTTAGGATTTGCCAGAAACTTCACTTTTAAGAATCTAGGGTCATTTCTGTCTACCATTATAATGAATGCTGGAGGAGAATTTTTAGTGGATGTTTTCATATCTTACTATACATACATACATATATAATATATATATATATGGAATCCTTAGCAGTCCAAAGATAACTGCATTTTATATCAAGTATTTAAGTACCATTTTCTTTTAGATCAGCAGTGCCTCTTGGCAAGGGCCTTTACTCTAATGAGCAAACAGATTCATAGGGGTTGATTATTCTACAGCATCAGCTGGTTTGTGACTTACCACAGAGGAGTCCAAAGTGCAAACTCTTGAAGATATTCTGTATACTTAACACCACTGTAAGCTACTTCTGTGTTCCTAATTTGTTTGCTGAAGTGGGATGCTACAGATTGGGGCTGCAAGCGAGTGTTGTTTGTTTCGCACAAACATACTAACTTGCTGTGAGCAAGCTGAAGTTCCCATTACAAGAGTCTGCTGAAATGCACTGATTGGCACTCCACTGACTAACGGATCCCAAGCACAGCCAGCAGAAGTTTGATTATAATTATTCGGCTTCCTACTCATTCACTATACATCAGGTGCAGCAGAGCTCCCAGGGCTGTGGTGTTGCGTATCAAGACCCCACAGAGCTAGCGAGCTCTCCTTGCCCATTCAACGTTGAGGCAAAGAATGACATCTGCCATTGTTAAGTTTCTTCTTATCCGTATCCCAGAGAACAGAGACATTTGTAGGCTTCATAATCACACAGAGATGTCAATTATGTCATTAAAAGTTCTCATTTTGAGAAGATATCCTCTCCCTAAAATAAGTGTCACCTTTGCTGAGTGGGAATGCCAGCAAGAAAACATGAAGGTAAGTGAATATTCTGAAAACTTTCTTAATGGAATTTCAGCCTGCTTTATCTTGATAATTGCTTAATCTACCAACTTCCATGTAAGGGGGTTAGGTGATGCCAAAGTGAAGGAGGAGGCTCTTCTATTAGAGTCACTGCAGACCGAGAGGAATTTTTTGAGGGTTGTCAGCCATTCAAATGATGGAAGAGCAAAGGAGTCAAGCACAGAGCCTGCTGTCACCATTGGGGCTTGCAACTTAAAACACTCCTATGCACACCTAAACTAGGTTAAAATATAATTGGGAAATATTTTTAAAAACCATAAATAAAAAATAGTTGGACATAGAAAATGTTAATATGTGCTTTTCTAAGTCAATACACAGCCTGTAGGGATCCTTAGTGGCCCTGTTTCTATTTCAATTTGACATCATTGATGCAGTGTTTCTATGGCATATATCTTCTCCAGTAATCTAAAATTCCACATTATTCAAGTTACTTCGAGATCAGACAAAGTAGGGTAGAGGATAGACTCCATAAAGTTACCTTCGTAACATTTAAATTATGAAATAAATTCATAAATCCCTTGAGTCCTGAGGAACTGATATAGGATGTTGCTGGTTCAATCATTTCAGTCATCTATGACTCTTCATGACCCTATTTGGGATTTTCTTGGCAGAGATACAAGAGTGGTTTGCCATTTCCTCCTCCACTTCATATGACCAAGGAAGTACTGAGGTAAATAGGGTTAAATGGTTTGCCTAGGATCACACAGTAGTAAGTGTTTGAGATCAGATTTGAACTCAGGAAGATAAGTCCCTCTGAGGCCCACTACTCTATTTACTGAGCCACCTAACTGCCCCTAATATGTTAACTGTGTATAATTGGTGGGAGGAGAGTCAAGTGAAATCAGGGTAGAAGTAAAAGGGAAAAAAAAATAGACCTAAGGAGAGGGCAAGTATCAGATAACGAGTTGCTTAGTAGAATACAAAAAATGACACAGAAGGTTGGTGAATATGCTTCACATACTCCATGTTTTTTTTCCTGTGAACTATTATTCTAAGTCCTACTAATATTCCAATACCACTCCCCTGCCTAGAAGATCCTAAGTACTCTTTGCTTTTGACGATTCTGAGCGTAATCCTTATGTCTGTTATCCAATACTCCTTCCTAGGGCGGGGGGAAGTGAGTGATCTCAGTACAAGAGCATATGCATCTGGAGAATGGATCTGGAACATAGCTTTGTCATCACCCAGCTCCCCTTGCTCTGGTCTTCAACAGGTCTTGGTCTGTGAAGCAACCAAAGAATACTCACACAGACCCCTGGGAATAACCCAAGAGAAAAACAAACCAGGAACTCTGACATTACTGTTATGTTGTTACATTACCCCTCCAAGATTCACCTGGCTTCTGGATCCACGTTCTTGCCATAGGTTCTCTCTCTGTTTGCTATCCCATACATTTCATAATGAACAAAAATATTCCAGCTCCATCCTCTATGTCTATATTCTTCAATTAGTCCAAACATACCTCATCACAGCTACTCCCAACTCAAAAAACCAGAAACATTCCAAGAGCTTCAATCACGCTATACACTTGGCCCTATCCAAGTCTTCTTCCACCTCCATTCACCTTTATTCTACACTGACACTCCACTGTACTGATTCAACTCAAGTGCTTTTAAAAATTTGAAATGTAATTGACCACCCGACTTGATGCAAAACCATGAAAAGAGCTGTTTCCTCTAACAACTTCCTCCTCCTACTTTTCAAAGCTAAATTACCATTGACATTACTTCCTATCAATTTGCAGAGAGTTGAAAGATCAATGTCTGACTCATAGTCCTTACTGCACTGATCCAATGATCTATGAATTCCTCTCTCAGATCTAGGTTGTTTTCATGGGGGCAGGACCACTGAAGTTTTCCTACACATCCTCACAGCCAGAAGTTCTGACAAACCTTCCCATAAATCTTTTTAATTGCATAGTTATGTACACCTTTCTATAAATGGGAGAGGTAAATTCTATGCAGTGTAAACAAAAAAGAAACAAACACACAATGAAACCAGAGCAATGTATTAAAAGCAAACTGCCCTTTATAGATAATGGATCTATTCTTTCCTCCATGCATGAGTGCAATTCTCATTAACACTAATGGAAGTTACGCATGAACATCAAGGAAATTTACCTGGTAAAGCAGATTTTCAAAATGGGTAATGGCATCAAATCTATTCCTGGCATTGTTGCATTTTATACTACCCAACAAAAACACTCTTAAAATTCCTGAAAAAAAAATAGGCATTTAAGTACTAACTCTTACAATTGTCTTAGCACTGTTTAATTTCATTTTTGACATATGCAATTCAATATAGTCAGGCCAACTTTTGTCTCATGAGAATAAAGTCATTTAAAAAATTACTGATATATTTTGTTTTTACATTGCCCAAATTTCTCCTAGAATCTGCCCGCTCCAATTCAGCTCTCTTATATAAAAAAGAATGTGTTTTTTAAAAAAGAAAAAAAATCAGCCAAACTGACAAACATATTGAAAAGGTATAAAAACATACACACTATTTTCCACCAACAAGCCTCCTTTCTTTGTGCAAGGAGTGAGGAAAAAGAATCTTCTCATATTTCTTCTTTGGAGTCATGACTCTTGTTGGTAATTTTATAACATTCAGTTCCATTTGTTTGGTAGTATTTCTATTTACATTGCTGTATTTATTTTATATTTTATTTTTCTTGGCTCTACTTCCTTCACTCTGCATCAGTTCTTGTAAGTCTTTCCATGTTTCTCCACATTCACTATATTCATCACTGCTTAAACCACAAAAATTTGCCATTACTTTTGTGCACCACAATTTACACGGGCATTCTCTAATCTGTGAACATCTAATTTGTGGAAACACCATTAGTTTTAATGAATTTAGAACAATGGACCCCCTTAAAATTGAGGAAGACAGTCTAGCATCCAGAAGGAGAGTGTAGGGATGGAGAAGGATGAACAAGAGGAGATGGAAGAGTGATTTCTGTATTTCAAAATAAAGTCTAGTGCAGGGGTGGGGAAACTGTGGCCTAGAAGTAACATGTGGCCCTCTAGTCCAGCATGGCCCTTTGATAATCCCTTAACAAAAAAAATTTCTTCCGTAAAACTTGGACTTGGTCAAAGGGCTACACTTGAGGAACTAGAGGGTCACATGTGGCCTCAAAGCCACAGATTCCCTACCCCTGGTCTAGTCTTACATGTCACTCCTAGTATTTATTAGCTGTGTGATATTGACTAAGATAATTAATCTCCATGGACCTATATTTTGTTGGTAAAATGATGTAGTTGAATCAGATAACCTCTAAGGTCCCTTCCCTCTCTAAATCCTATGTAACTAAGTTATTGGGGCTGACACATTTGGGAATTTATGCAATATTTTCAAAGAGCCTAACCTTCTCACTGTCACAGAAATCTATCTTTAACACCAATATTGCCTCAGTGTGGCTATATTCCTATGATTCAGAGAACACCATGATCTTGGGAAAGATCACAATTTCAGATGACACAAAAGGGCAAGGGAAAGACACTGCAGCAAAGTCACAATAATGTTTGGTGTACAAGACTTGGACAAGATATCATCAAGGACTAAAATGACTAAAAATAGGAGTGGACAAGTGTACCAGTCTTGGTATATTCTTGTACCAAGAATGAGATTCTAAGATTGCTTTCAAAGAAATTAAAAGCTTTGTTGGTAAAATTTTAATTTAAAAACTTGCATGAGTAGTTCTTAATTGAGACCAGAAAATAGTGAGTACTCAGTGGTTTTTTTTTCAAATAAATCAAAGGATCTGTAACTTTTGAATATTTTATCTCAATATATGCTTGGATTCTTATCAATAGTAGAGAGGTAACCTAAACTAAAACTACTCCTCTTGTTCAGAAGCATTCTGTGGTCATAAATTTCTATATGGCAATCTGTCCCTGCTCCCAGTTATCACTGTGGAATATCAATACTTGCCTTGAAGTCGGCTGCCTCAGGAATTACTATCTCCCTTTTCATTTAGCTAATTAATTACCCAGGTTACATAAATGATGGGTTCTCAATCACTTAGAATATTGATGCTATAGTCATCATTTCTGGCTCTTTGTAGCATCCCTTTCCAATCATACTAATAGCTCCCATTTACATAGTGCTCTATGGTTTTCAGATGTACTTTACATATATTATATAAATGCTCATATTGCTGGATACTCACCACAAACTTGTACAGTGAATCGTGGAATGTTATACACCTCCATACCACTTCAACTACACCAAGGGATGAGTATGTCTTTCAGCTTTCCATAACCCACCTGTGCTACTTCCACGTTCAAGCCCTTTGAAATTCCTTGACTTGACTATCCTCTTCTGTGGTTCTTTCCCTTTTCTTTCCTCATCTTAAAAAGATACTTGATCCTTAATCTCCCCTGCATTCCATCTATCCCTTGAGTTTTTTTCCAGGCTATCTCCCCTCTTCTAGCTACATTCTTTTTCCTTCTGAATCTGGACTTTTTAATGAAGTTCAGGTTT
Source organism: Potorous gilbertii (assembly GCA_028658325.1). NCBI lineage: Eukaryota > Metazoa > Chordata > Mammalia > Diprotodontia > Potoroidae > Potorous > Potorous gilbertii. The sequence continues at coordinate 182,607,414 of CM053772.1, read as the reverse complement.
CCAGTTTTCACCTCTCTAATTCTCCCTTGGTTCTATCAGAGTTCATGTCTTGCCAAACACCAACCAGGGATAATGCCAGCATCTGACTCCTCTAACCCTACTCCCATGCTACTGAATGGTGGTGGATTAAGTCACGCAGTTTATTTATCCAATAACTCTATAAAGGAGGAATAATACTATATCATTTTGAAGCTGAGAAAGGTTAGTGACTTGCCCAGGGTCATACATCTAATAAGTGTCCAACATGTGATTTAAATTCATTTCTTCCGAACTTCAAGTCTTCTGTTCTCTACGCTATATTTAGCTAATTGTCCTCACTGAGGGAAGGCGATTCATTTAATACTTCCTAAATGATTTTCTAGATCACTCATGGCCATAGTTCCAGATGTCCTCTTTCTCCTTAAGCCTCTCAAAGCCTGTTCAACCCTCCCTACCTCCCTCTCAGTTAAGGACCTTAGCCTATATTTTGATAAGATAAACTGAAGCTCTACCTGGGGTCCCCTTCTCTCATTTCACAGAACCTTGACCTCAACTTCAATAACAGTTTTCTGTGGCTAGAGTCTTTCCCCTCTGCCTGTGCATTTTTTTGTGTGTGATAATAGCTTATTTTTGAAATCACTAGCCCTGGGGTAAGAGATTCTGTCTTTTGCCCCAGATCTTCAGTTCTCCCCTCTAGCTTGGAACCAAAGCCAAATGTGCAACCTCCTGTAAGTGCCCGCAGCCAGAGGCTTTCCACTCCACTGCCTCTGGACTCACCTGGAGTGTTCTGGATCCTTCTGCTCCTCCCCCCACCTCACCCACCCTCATCCTACCCCAGCCCCATTCACTCTTTGCTCTTGGTAGCATGCCTGGGTCTGGTGTTCCTTAACAGCAAAGGGTTCCTCAGTGTTCCAAGGCTCAGATGCCCAATTCCACTTGCTATCCTGGGGTAAAAGGTGGCTGGGGGTCAAGGCAGCCTCCCAGACCAACTAAACACAGGGCTTGCAGCTTATTGTTTAAGTGGACCCTAGCCTGGAGGTGTGTATTCTTCACTGGAACCAAACCTCATCTTGGAATTTTTCTTCTGATTTTTTCAAATTGTCCCAGGAAGACCCTGGCTGTGCCCCTATCCTTATTTGTTTCTAACCCTCATTTTGTTCACCCTAAGGTGCTATTTTATTTCTTTTGTGGGGGAAAATCTTCAGACATGGACTTGGACTTTTCTGACCTACTCTGCCATCTTCCCAGAATCCTCTGCAAAATCTACTCAATTCATATCTAGGTGAGTAGTTTCTATTTTATGTTTTTTTATTTGTCAGAGCTTGTGTTCTGTTGCCAAGATCTTCAAAAACTCAGCTCACTTTCACATTATAATGAAACATCAATCAGAATAAGACCTTAGTGGCTTCAATTGCAAAGTGAAGGTGTAATGAGATTAGACTTTATATCTTTAAGCACTAGATCAGGTCTTAACCTATGAACTTTTTTAATATTTTTGATAGATGTATTAAAATATAATTGGTGACTCTATAATCTTATATATTTTACTTTATTCTTTTAAAAGTATTCTGACAAGGGCTCCACAAGCTTCATCAAACTTCAAAAGAGTATCCATAACAAAAAAAGTTTAAAACCTCTGCTCTAACTCCTATGATGCTATGCTTTGCTTTAAGACAGGAAAATAGTTCTGTATTCTTGTATCTCCAGAGGCTATCACTGATGTGCTAAGTACATACTGTATACTAAGTCCCAAGTGCTACTAAGTGATTTAAGATGCAGAGTACATACTTAATAAATGCTTTTTTGTATGCTGAATTTCTATCTCAAAAAGGAACTTGGGTCAACTAGTGTTGCTTACCTTAAAAATAAAATAAGCTAATTTATTATTTGAATACATTCATTTCAAAATTAATAAGTATATTATATGAACAGGCAGTACTGATTTTAGAGGAAAAAATGTTAAGTTAAAAAATGTCTCTTTAGAGTTCCTAGCCCACCAGTATGGGAGCCTTTCTCCCTATATCAAAATTTATTTTTAAGAAGGAATCTTTGACTCATTCACTCTAAAGTATAAATGACAGGTGAAAGCTGAAAGCAGTACTTCTGCCAGGGGATTTGCATTTTAACAGGTATTAAAGCCTTAAACTAAAGGAATGAAACTAGTACAGTAGTATTTAGGGCATCAGAAAACAAATGGCTTTTCATTCCCCAAAATATATATGGTTGCTTTCTCAGTGGACCAAACTCTTCCATGAGGATGAAAGAGCCTTAGCCATACTTGATTGTGAGTACAGGAAGAACCAATACCCATCCTCCTACCATGGATGATTTTCTCCAGCATATTCACCCATATGAATGATTTCATGAGAATGGCACATGTAGTACCTAATATAATGCTATCCTCCTGGCTGAAGAAGGTGGTTATACAAATAAAACCACACACAGAAATTTTTCTGCATGACAATTCTGTGAGGTCAGTCACATAAATCATCCCTTGAGAGGCAAGATTCCTGAGTGGACAAAGAAATGGCCACAAAGTCAGGAAGACCTGGATTGAAGTCTTGCCTGTAATACAAACTGACTATGTCACCCTGGGTAGGTCCTTTAATTTCCCAGTGCCCTAAGGGACTTTCTAAGACTATAAGTTACATTGATACACTAGTACAGGGAATTTTCTCACCTGAGAGTTTCCTATATCCAGTGATTTACTCAGACAGACAGACAGAAAGCCAGAGAGAGAGAGAGAGAGAGAGAGAGAGAGAGAGAATTATTAAATTTTTAGAATACAGAATTGCACCTCAGAAATGGGCAAATGCAATAAATCAGGGCATAATTTATTGTTCTGTTGATCGACTAGACATGAGAAAGTAAAGGGAAACATTAATAATAAAAACTAAACTTCTAAAATTTGTCCAACTTTTTTTTCCCTTTCCTGGAGAGCTAGTAATTAAACATTTACCAGCACAGTCACCTATACAAATAAAATTACACATCCAGTTCCTTTATATATTATTCTCACTTTCTTATAGATAAAATAAAACTGAGATTCAAAAACAGAATAATTACCCTGTTACACCTACAACGAGTAGATGTTAGAATTGGAATTTGTATTCAGATATCTTCTACCATCACATATAGCATTGTACTAGTGGTCATGATTGTTTTCTAACCCATTTCTCTCTTAATCTGTATTCGGCTACTTTTCTGGTTGCAGATACCCTGAACTATACTCCTAAAAATGTCAATTCCTATTTATTCAACACTCTGTGTACAGAAAACTGTACAAAGCACTAAGGGTGTTACAAAGATTAGATAAGATACAGTCTTTATCCCCATGAAACTTCTTCTTCAGAGGGATACGAAATAAAAATAAAAAAAATATAAAACATGAATGATAAGTACATAACAGATGGGATAATATTAAAAGGTAGGTAAACCTCCTTTACATGTAAGTTTATGTATGTGTGGGGAAGGTGGAGGAGAATGATCAAGGACATAAGATTTAGTGCTAAAATTAGCAAGAACACATACCAGGAACAAAAGAATAAAAAGAGAGATTAAATCTGAAAAACAACAAGGCATAGAGCACAAAAACAAGAAAACAAATCAGTTATATTAAAATAAGTACAATTTGTAAGTCAAATTTAAATGTCTCCAAGAAATCATATAAAATCAGAGCATTCTGGTCATTAAGACTAGACAGCACTAGTCAACTAAGAACTCTTAAGCTATTTTAATAAAGTAATTTAATGTTTAAAATATTAAAGGAGAAATGCTATAAGAACTAAATATTGTTGCTATGGCAACAAAACCACATTCAACTAGTCCAAAATACTAGGAAAAGTAGAACTGACTTCTTGCTCCATAGGAAAGAATATGAAAGAAGAATATGTTCCAAAACAAAATACTTATATTTCTGATTGGATAAATATTCTCATAGCACATAAAAACATTTTTCTTTTGGATGTTATTTTTTCAGTATCTAGAAAAAAAGCACATGAAACCAAAGAAAATTCAACTTTGGAAATGTGGTAATTGATAGGACATGAGGCTGTTATGGGGAACACTCCCATGGGCCACCATGTGAAGCAAAACAGGCATAGAGAGAGCAAGAGGTTGTTCTGCTCACTATAGAATTGCTGCAGGCAGACAGAACAATTAGGTAGGGAGACAACACGTGGGGTAGCTCTCTATAGTAGCATAGTATGTCTCCAGAGCAGCACCTAAAATTGTTCATCTGTGGCTAGGCAAACAAGTATTATTTTCAGTGATTAGAGTAAGTAGATGAAACACTCCCACTGTCGTTCCACCTAGGCACTAGATGGGGACATAGGGGACAGGAGCTATAAGGTTCTGGACACTTTAGCGGTATCTTTTCCCATAGTCCTGTTGTGCAAGTTTCAGTTTCTTTAAAAAGGTTGGCATATGCTTGCAAATCTCCACACTTGTGCCTATTAATTACGTGTTGGGCATGCAAAGATAATAGTGAATCACTTCCATCAAGGAACTTAAATTTTAACAAGGGAGATGACATGTATATATGTGTGTATAGGTTCTATATTTGTGTGTATGTGTGTACATATATGTATATACATATATGTGTGTGTATATTTATACATATATATACATAATATGGGAATCTATATATCTGTAAAAGGGGGGAGTGGATGGATGGATAGTTATTCATCATATAATGCTATGCTAGGGCCATGATCAAGTGAAGGTTTTTTAAGGATAGATTAGACCTAACTTACCTAACAGGAAGCCACAAATACTGAATGATTTTATTCTTTCATCAAAAGTTTATAACATCCTTTAAAATTCTGAAGGTGATAGAGGATAAATGTTAATGGTTGGTATTTGGTATGCATTACCTTTTTAATTTAAGTAACAACATTGAAAGGCCAATAAGAGCCCAGGAATCTATCCATATCTGTAGGATCCATTTACTACTACAAATTTCCTCATTTTAGCAGGGTATAAAAAGCATTATAAATATTTAATTGTTTATCCAAACTACTCAAGGAAGAGATTGGGTTTTATGAAAACATGTGCATTAGGTAGAAATACAGAGGATTATTCAGTTCAATTAGAAACAGAAAGCAGAAATTTCTTGCAATAGTTAATGATTAACATGCTTCAGTACTTGTCTTTTTATTTTTAATCTGATCCATACCTTTGTCAATTTTCTTAACTTTAAGGGAATAGAAGTTCTTTCATGAGATGTAAGATCAAAAAGAGAAGTAATTGAAATATAATGGTACAAACTATAAACTAGTCTTTTGCTCCACAGTTTTTACTCTCAGTACCAAATAGAAGATGAATAATTTCTCTTTACAATATGAAATCTCTTAATCATCTTGAAAATATACAAATAAAATTATGAAGTATAAATGAAAAATAAACACTGGAATATGTTATTTTATACTCAAGATTACATATACAGGTTGTACCAAAATTGTTAGTGTTGCTTTAAGCTGTTAAAACTTAGTACTTAATACTTTTGAATAACTCTGTGTGTGCAAGCATGTGTATGTGTGTGGATTATCTATATACTTAAAAATAAAGTACTGTAGCAAGTCCCCAGGACATATGTTAAAAAGAGAATCTTTAGCAATTTCTTCATACTCCTATAGCATCCCCTTTTAGGAGTCACCGACACCCACATTCACAGTCTAGATCTAGCAGAACAATGACTACACCCTCAAGTTCTAAAGGTTGTCTCTGGAACTATACATCTCCCAAAGTATTGTTTATGACCCCTTCCCCATGAACTTACCTTTAAAATTGAGCCAGTAGACATATTTATCTCATAACAAAGGAGAGTAAGACAGCATGCCTAGAACAATAGCTAAAATATTCCCCCTTATAGACTTACCTCAAGTACTTAAGTTCATGTCTCTTCTCATTGAATTTTTGAATGTTGCCCACCTAGGTATAATGTCCGTGCTGGGCAGTTGGGTAACCTAAGCCCACTCCTCTCCATAACTTAGTCTCTTCTTTGCTGCCAGTGGTCAAAATCCTTAAAGTTACTTCCTATCTTAACTGATGCCTCTCTGTGTCTATGCCTCCTAGTTATTGTGCTTCCAGACACCATGGCCAATGGAGAGGCAAGGAAGGAAAATTTCTCTGAATTTTTCCCTGGTTAAAATAACAGGGGTCTTAGTTTGTCCACACAGCTATTTTACATCTGGAATACCACAAAATTTTAAGTTGTATCCGAGGTTTAATAGGCTATACTTCCCAATCTTTACCCAACCAATGGCAAGATACCTTTCAATTCAATCAGAAAAGTCCCATACTTTATAAAAGAACAAAATAATATGGACATATCCAGTATGTTTAATTTTCTTCCCCTTTCCTCTGTAATGTGAAGAGGAGAAGGGAACTCTTCCTACCATGCTGTTACTCTAGGGAATTTGTAATCTTGTGTACATGGACATTCCTATCAACTCCTATCAACCTTACTTCCTTTAACACTTGTCGTTGCTTTCCCATAAATTTGCCACAGGGATTATACCTCACTCCTAGGTAGCCTACTTTGAATTCTCTTAAAATTGTGAGGATATCAAAGGCATTTCTTCATAATTCTGAGAAATGAATTTGGGTTTGTTCCCAATATTCTTTTAAAATGTCATTCTTTGCAAGGACCTAAAACAATTCCAAAGGACTCATGATGGAAAATGCCATTCACGTCCAGAAAAAGAACCATGGAGTCTGAATGTAGAGCAAAGCAGACTATTTTCTTGTTTTTTTTTCTTTCTCATGGTTCTTACCATTTGTTCTAATTCTTCTATAAAACATGACTAATGTGAAAATATATTTAATAGGAATATACATATACAATATGTATAGGAACATATATATGTATATGTTTAATAGGAATATACATATACAATATTTAATAGGAACATACATATACAATAGGAATAGAGCTTATAAAAGATTGCAAGCCATCTTGTGGAGGAGGAAGGGAGGAGAAAACTTAAAACTTATGGAAGTGAGTGGTGAAAACGAAAAATAAATAAATTAACTTTGAAAATTAAATTAAATTCTTTAATTGAAGGCAATATAGTATAGTACACAGATGATCTTAGTGTCAGGAAGAATTTTTTTTTAATTTGGCCTCTATGTGTGGGCCACATGATACCTGGTCAAGAACTTAACTCTCTGGATCTTCAGGTAAGACTACAAGTTAACTGTTGATTGGAGAAATGCAAATTGAAACATGTCTGAGGTACTACCTCACACCTATCAGATTGTCTAATATGACAGAAAATGAAAATGCAAAATGATGAGAAGATGTGGGATAATTGAAATCCTAATGCATTGTTGATGGATTTGTGAACTGATCCAACCATTCTGGAGAGCAATTTGGAATTTTTCTTAAAGGGCACTGCTTAAACTCTTTGACCCAGCAATACACTACTAGATCTGTATCCCAAAGAGATTGTTCAAAAAGGGGAAAGGATACATATGAACAAAAATATTTATAGCGACTCTTTTAGTGGTGGCAAAGGTTTGGATGTTAAGAGGATGGCCATCAACTGGGGAATGGCTGAACAACTTGTGGTATATGAATGTAAAGAAATATAAACTGTGCTATAAGAAATGATGAGCAAGTGAATTTCAGAAAAATCTGGAAAAAACTTGCATGAACTGATGCTGAATGAAGTGTACAAAACCAGGAGAACATTACACATAGGAATAGCAATATTATGTGATGATAGCTATGACAGAGTTCTTCTCTGCTATATAAATGATCTTAGACAATTCCAAAAGACTTGTGATGGAAAATGCTATCCACATCCAGAGAAAGAACTATGGAGTCTGAAAGTAGATCAAAGTTTATTATTTTCACTTGTTTTAATTTCTTTTCTTTCTTGTAGCTTGCAGAGAGAGACTATAAGTTGCAGACATTATATCAACTTATCTGAATAAAAAGGGTTCCCTGAAACAGGGAAATCAGAAGTCAGGTCCATTCCATGTCCCTGTCCTAAAATTAGAAACAGAGGAATATATAACTAAACCTTTGTACCGAAAACCAAACAAATAAAAAATAGGTTTTTGAAGTAATTGCTATCCTAGGTAATCACAATCTAGAACCATGTCAAAGTCAACAAGCATTTTTAAAAGAATTATGAGTCAGGCACTTTGCTAAGTACTGAAAATACAATGAAAGGCAAAATAGTCTCTTCCCTCAAGAATCCCACATTCTAAACTGGGAGACAACATTTAATGAAGATATATACAGGGTAAATTGGATGTGACATCAGAGGGAAGGCACTTGCAGAAGCTGGAGGGGCATAAACTGTAGAATCTACACTAGAAAGTGGAATTGCAGCTGAGCTTTTAAGGAAGTCAGAGAAACCAGAAGGTGGCAATGATCAGAGAGAGGAGTCCATGGATGAGCCACCACCATTGTAAAGAGACAGAGTTGGCAGATACAGTATACTATGCAAGAAACAACAAGGAGTTCAAAGTCAATAAATTAGATCATAGGTGGAAGAGAGCTAAGTGTAAGAAATGAGAAAATGCAAGAAAAGGTCAATTTATGAAGGACTTTAAATGCCAAACAGAGGATTTTACATTTGATCCTATATGGAATAGGTGACCAAATAGAGGAATGGCATGGCCATACCTGCCTCTAGAAAGGATCATCCTTAATATGAATTATTACTTCTGTGAAGTAAATTCTCTTAAGTTCACATGGAAGGAACACCAATAGCCTTGAGCTCCACCCTATTGCCTCCAGAGGAAAATGCAGCCTCCTGTGTTCGATTTTTAAAGTTAAAGACTTCAATCTATATTTTAAAACATATCTCATGCTCATTCCCTTCATATCCCCATGTTCCAGTGTTCCAGGTAAAATGGCCTCTTTCCTGTTCTTAATACATAACATTCAATCTAATAGCCTGTTGAAAGACTCAAAAGGATATCTTCCATGAATGGAAGGCACCCTTGTTTTACCTCTGTCTATATAGATAGATAGATAGATAGATAGATAGATAGACATATAGATAAATAGATAGATAGATAGATAGATAGATAGATAGATTAGATAGATAGATCTATATATGTCTTCTACTACATGAGGTCATTCCTAGAATCCCCCTCCAGATACTAGTATTCCTCAATTGGGGTGTACTGGGTGTTCAAGAGGACAAGCACTCCTAGTGTGAGAATTTCTCGAGCCTTTTTCAGGGCTGTTGTTCTACTTTTGGTGTCCACTTTTTTCCTTAGCTTTCACCTTTGGCTCCAATAAGCTGTAGCATATTCAGTGGTCACACTTTGGTAAACCCTCTCAGCAGATAGACTAAACCAGATTGAGGAGAGCCAACTAGCTTCATACCCATCCATGGGTTAGGGAGAGGTCTGTTCCAAGCATATAAAGAATCTTGCCCTTGGTGGATGAGAACAATTTTTTTTTCCAACCACCATGAAGGCCTGTGAAGCAGACACTATGGAAAGCTTAGAGCCTAGTCAAACATTGAAGACACCAAGGTCATCTACTGCATCCCAAGCCATTGCCAGTTCTCCTGATTTTTGTCATGCTACTGAACTCCAATGACACTAGAAGAAAGAATGAAGGTGATGACTTCATGCAGCATTTCCTCGTTTAAATCTAAATCACCCTCAAGTCAATACATTACTCCACATCACTGGTACTTTTTCAAAACTGAAGGACAAACAACAACACCTCACTTGTCTTGTATTTTATATTTACTTTCAAACACACATTTTCCCCTATCCATAGAATGTAATCTCTGTGAAGGAAAGGACAGTTTCATGTTTGTTTTGTCCCCCATACCTAGCAGAGCAACTGGCACACAGGAGACACAAATTACATTATTTGTGGAATCAATAGAAAGGTGAATAGATTTATAAATTAGAACAAAACTAATCCTTAACAACCTGGAGAGATATTGAAAGAGCATTTCAGCAGCAAGGCAAATAGATGAAGATGTTTCAGCATGGAGGTGCATTTTTTGTGTGAGATTTGATTTCTGAGTCATTTTTTTGGCTCTCTCCTATAATCTTGGGAAAGTCTTTTGAAGATGGAAATACCTGTTTTCCCCATTTATAAAATGGGGGAAACTATTCTGAATGATCTTGCACCTCTCTTTGTAGGAAAGGGCTTAGGCAGTTACAAAAAAGAAAAAAAATGAATTCTAAAGTGCTATTTGTTCAAGTAGCAGAATGGTTTACCAAAATGTTCAAAATGACAGTTCTGTTGCAAGTTGTTCGCAAATCCATTTTTCACTTAAAATAGCTAGTCAACAAAAAGGCATCGTTTATACGGCCCATTAAATTGTAGATTTTATTAATGTAAGAGTGTATTTGTAAAACAAAGGAAGATAAGCTTCTTCCCCAAGGACTACTGACTTGATTGATTACTGTATCTTGTTAATTGCTTTTCCTATGTCCAGTTTTAGGACCTAAGTGAAGACTGAAGGAAGACAGGTGTGACAGTAAGATTTTGGTCCATTTTTTCAAAATAAACTGTAGAAGGTGAGTCTAGCAATAGGCAAAAAGGAACAATACTATCTTAAATCCCTTTTCAGTAGGAAAAGCACAATTTTACCTAAATTACGGAGAGGTCTTGGTTATGGTAATGGTAGCAATAGTAATAGAACTTGTCATGGGCCAGGTGCTGTCCTAAGAGCATTTGATCGTCACAAGAACCTTGGGAAGGTTTTTATTCTATAGAAGAGAATACTGAGGCAAACAGAGATTAAGTGATTTACTCAGGGTCACACTGCTAGTAAATATATGAGACTGGATTTGAACTAAAGTCTCTCTGACTCCATACCTCGTGTTCTTCATTGAACCACCTCACTGCCCACATAAGCTGATATTAATAGCTTTCTATTACTCTATTAATAAATATTAATAAATCTATTAATATTTACTAATGATCTATTAATAGATTTCTATAGTTCTTGAGGGTTTACAAAGTCCTTTGCTCACAACAAGTTGATGTAGTAATGGAGCAAATAGTATCTACATTTTACAAATGAGATATTAAAAGGCAGCATTCTAGTATTTCAGGGATGGAATGTGAAATTCACCAGTCATTGAAGAGTTAATAAAAGGAGGTTTACTTTGACTTAACATAGGAAGGACATGCAGCAAGGATACTGGGGCACTTAGCCTTTCTGAAGGTGCTCCTACTGATAAGCAGGGAAGGGTATGGTGAGACAAATGTTCTTCAGACAGTTACCAAGTTAAAGTCACTAAATTCATGTAGTGGAACTCTTTATTCACTTAGGTTGGGTTAGATGCATCAAGGGAAATGGAGACCAGTCAGATCCCAAAGACAACTTTGTTTCCCTTTAGGGATTCTCTGTTGTAGTGAATTGGTCTTATCACATGAAGAAACTGAGGCTTAAAGAATTTAAATAATGTGGAAATTTTTGCACAGCTAGTATTAGAAGACTATACTGAAGTCAATTCTTCTGACTTCAAATCTGATACTCTTACTACTATGTCAATCTGTCCCTCCATTTATTGACCAACTACCTTGCAATCAGTGTTCATCAATACATGTTGGTATATACCAAAGTTGGTATATACCAGATCAGTGTTGTACCAACCACTTGGATTGTCATACATAAAAAATTATGTGATAAATAAGGGAGTTATACTTTTTTGTTGATGAATGCTTTGTCTGAATTTCATTACCTACAACAAAGGGTAGAGGAAAACTTTGCCCATATATTGGCTAATGAAGTTCTCCAAACTATATTCCTAGTGGGACTGAGAAATGACTAAAGATATCCCTTCCAGCAACTATAGTGATCAGGAAAATTTTGTAATGGTGCTCATAGAATATATGTTGTTTCTATTTCTGCCACAGCTAACTGCCTACAATTTACATTAAAATTGTAGGGTGACCTCCTTCCTAGCAAAGAAACTAAATGGTCTTGAAGATACCTTTGCTATTCTCCAGCTTCTTAGGAAGAATGAAATGTTCCTTAAAAGGGAGGGGGAGGGAGATTGATGTGAGAACAAAGAAGAAAACGAGATCTGAAGAGACAAAATGGAAACCATACTGGTGTCAGGAAGTTGGAGGGTGAAAGATTATAACTAAGAGAAGAGGTTAAGTAACATATAAATTGCTTTTCCTGAAGAGGAAAGAGCTGGATTTTTGGAACGGGAAAGAACTGATTCTTCAAGGAATTATGGTATGGATCTATGAGTGCTATCAAGTGAGAGATCATTCAGTAAGGAAAGGGAAGAAGAGACAAGTACTAATGCTTAGTCATTCTTTACTGATGGACATGAAGGCAGCTATTGTGAAAATGAAAACGGAGAGGTCTACTATCTGGTTGGGACATGCATTCAAAAGGGTTTCTCAGGATTTGTCACATAGCATGACTGTTACCCATTTCTAGTAATTATAGAAAGCCTTAATAAATTTTATGAGGTCTTACTCGCTACAATCAACGGAGAATTTTTTTCATCATTGCTGCCAAGGAAAGGACAATGCTTTAAAAAGAAGCAGATTTGGAAAGTTAAAAACTGGTTAAGAAGAAGGTATTTGAGAAAGAGATTTAGATTTCTTGACTATAACCTAAAATATAGTGATAGCAGCCCCATGGAGACAGCTTAATAATGTATCATAAAAATGCATTTGCCTGGAAACTTACACACCTAATCAAAGGGATTTAAGTCAAAAAGGAAGAAAACTACTTATTTATATTCACCAAGCTAGATACCATAGCAAGATCCACCTAACATAGCAGAAAAGATAGCAAAAGTTCATCAATCCAATAAAATAATATACAATAAAGCCTGTGATATTAGAAGTCTACACATAGAGAAAGTATAAATAATAAGCAAGACAAACTACAGATTACAATGCAAGGAGGCAGATTTGGCTTCATGAGCATTCCTAAGACTTGGTGAAAGGAGACACATCTATCCATATATCTGTTATATATGCATGCACATATACATGTATGTATATATGTAATTATATGTTATATATAATTTATGTGGTATGCATTAAGAAGGAACAAGATAAGTAAAGGTTGGTGTCAAAGTTGGGGGTGTAGATTAGTATTATATTAAGATCTACTCATGGAAGTAAATTCAGGAACCAGACAAGGAAAGACTGACTAAAGTCATTCATATAAATATCAACAAAGAAAACAAAGCTATTGTAATGGGAAAATACTAAAGATTAATCTGGACAGAAAGAGGAAATAAATGAGAAATCTGGGAAATCAATCACAAGTCTAACATATGGGCCAGGATGTAGTTATACTAGAGTGCTTGAGTTACTCAGATATCTAGAGTTCACTCTCTTTGCTTCCAACAGGGCAGCTATTTTTTTTCCTGGTTTTCCTTAACAATAATTTCAATCTTTGTAAATAGAAGAAACCTATGAGGGCTAACTTCTCTTATGAAGCTGATTCTCCCCAATAAGAAATAATTGTTTGCTGAGAATAACTGGAGCCTTGGGATAAAGGAATCATTGAATATCACAACTCATAATAGAGAAGGAAATTAAAATAATCTGAAATACTCTCTAAATCTTTAAACACATAATTCACAGACATTGGAGAAAGAATAAGTAGTATATCAAGAACTAATATTCCATAGAACTTACCCTAGGAAGTTCTCAAGACTAAAATTTTAAAGACATGAATGTAAATGATTACAATAAGAAATAAAAGTAGAACTGTTTAAAGAGAATTCAAGAGAACTCACTGATCAATGGAGATTTTTTAAAATACATAGAAAGAAGATGGTACAAGGGCAATAAATGAAGCATTAATACAAAAGTACGGCACTGCCATGTAAAAGTAACGTCAGGAATGTCAAAACTCCCAATGACTTTAGACTGGCAAGGAAAGATGAATTAATGAAAAAGCATATTCTTGTTTAGATTTTATTTTTCGCTAAATTAGAGGAAGATGAGCATCAAAGAAGGAACAGAAACAACACTGTTCAGATGTGAGAGACAAACATAATGAATGATGAAAAGAAAGACCCCTTTACTCTTATTTTGTGCATGATTTCTCTTTTAAGCAGACAATTCTTTGGATAGAACAAGAAAGACTAATGAAAAAATATCAATGTAGTACCTAGATGCTTTTGTAAAGTTTTGGTTGCAGGTCCAAATGAGTGGTGTTTGATGATTTGTTGAAATGAAAGCTAAGCCACAGAATTGATCTTTGAAAAATAAAACTTCCTATTGTACTGTAAGGAACCATGTGTAAGAAGAATACAGAGAAGCATGGAAAAACATCCATGCAAAGTGAATTAAACAGAACCAAGAAACATTATGTACAATGGGTCCAACAATATCTATGGAAAGAACAACCTCAAAAGAAACTGATATATAATTAAATGAAAAGCTTTGTCCCAGGGGAGAGATGATACAATGCACCTTCCCTTCTTCCCATCATTGGAGAAGTGGGGAGTATGGGTTTGGTCAATTGCATATACTATCAGACTCAGTAACAGTGAGGGTCACTTTTTTACTACACTTTTTTCCTTCACTTTTCTTTTTAGTATCCTTCAAAACAAGAGGTAGTTCACTGAGTAGAGGAGGGAAATCAATGCATTTGAAAATTAAAGTAATATAAAACATTAAAGATAAAAATCATGTCTTTATAAAGAAGATTGGGGAGAATAGGAGAGATGTTACCAGACTGAAGAAAAAATTAACATTTTGGGGGAAAAAAAGGAAAGCAATGGCATTTGAAAATTATAGGTCTATGAGACTAATTTGAATTCCAGGTAAAATAGAAAAGCATTGTTTTATAGGCATAATTTAATATAAAGATCACTGAGTCTGAATCTGAATTTAGGACATGAGTTTAAATCTCAGTTCTTCTGCTTTCTAACTGTGGGACTCTGGGCAGATCACATAGCCTCTTTACGACTCAGTTTCCTCATCTGTAAAATGAGAGGGGAACCAGATGACCCATATGAACCTTCCAGTTTTAGTCCCCTGATTCTATGAAGGGTTAACAGTAATCTGGAAAAAGAAAACGGGATCACAAAATAAGAGTAATCTGTACCCACCTCAGTTCCTTTTTTGACACAGATAATAGATTGATAGGCCAGAGAACTACTGATACAGTTTATCTTGATTTTGACAGATCATTTAATAATGCATCCTTGTGAATAACATCGAGAGATATGGGATGACTGATAAAACTCTAGTGGATTAGGAACTGGTAAGAATGGTTCTTCCCAAAGACTCAGGAAAAATTGATATATTTGGTTAATGGCCCAGAATGAATTTAACATTGGTTCTGTATGTACGATGGTGTAGAACCAAAGTGTCTTTTTTTTTTAACATTCGTAGTATAAAAGTGTATTGGCTTGGGAAAGTGTATATACATAATGCTTATCAAATTTACAGATGACTCAGTAGTTGGGAGAGATAGCGAACATTTGAATGAGAGCGTCAGAAGCTAAAAAAAATCCTTTCTTTGACAGTTTAGAACATTGAGCTAAATCTAAAAGACGAGATTTAATAAGTATAAATATAAAGTCTTAACTTTAGAGTCCAAGAACAAATTTCACAAATGTAAGATTAGAAAGGCTTGGCTAAGTATCAATTTGTAAAAAAAAAAAAAAAAAATCCGGGGTTTTTAGTGCATGGAAAACTCACCTTTTTTTAAAAATTGTGAAACAGCACCCCAAAGATAAAGTAAACTATGTAATATTTTTATTGTACTTTATCTTATTGAAACCAGAAGTAGACTAAAATAAGCATTTAGGCAAGTCACATTTTCAAAAACACATTAATAAAATATAGAGTATCTTATGTTGTTATATATTTATTTAAGTTGTGTCTGATTTTTTGTTACCCTGTTTGAGTTTTCTTGGCAAATGTACTGGAATGGTTTATCATTTCCTTCTCCAGCTTATTTTGCAAATGAGGAAACTGAGGCAAAGTTAAGTGAATTGCCCAATGTCTGAGTCCAGACCCAAGGTCAGGTCTTAGTGACTCCAGGGCTGGCCCTCTATCCACTGAGCTATCTAACTGCCCATTTTTTGTTGTTCAGAAGTTTTCAGCCACATCTGACTCTTTGTGACCTCATTTGGGGTTTTAAGACCTAGTACTTTATCCACTGCACCAACCTAGCTTCAGTAGAGTATCTAATGGGTAGCAATGATGACCTAAAAATCATGCCATATGAGGATGAGTTGGAAGAATTTAGGATATTTAAAGATATTTATTTAGATTATTCAGTTTCTTCATGATAATTATGTTCAAATATTTTGCAAACTTCTCTGGTGAGATGTGGGACTAGAAAAACAGAATCAAAGATTATAGAGGGGCTAGACTTGTTCCGCTTGGCTCCTGAATCTATATCTAAAAACTGTGAAGTGGTTCTAGACTTACCACTTCCAATTTACAACAAATTTAAACTTGATAAATAGAAAAAAAATATTCCTAACATTTAGAGCTGTTCAAAAGTGAAATGGAATCTCTTAAGAGCTTACGGATTATTCCCTCAGTAGGGATCTTCTGGAAAACACTAGGTGCTGCCCTGTTGTAGAAGACATCTTCGATCACATTTGGTATGGATTTGAAATTTTTAAATATCTTTCCAACTTTGAGTTTCTGTGCTTCTTTCTTTTATGGAGAAGTAGGAGCCTTATCCATTACAGATGTAGGGGAAAAATGAAGTGTGAAAAATGAAATGAATATTTATTTTAGTGTGTGCTTCCTACTGTCAGATTCTCAAATCTAATATTTAATGAAAGAGATCCATCAAAATCCATCAGCTCAATATTCATTGTAGTTTTTACTTGGGGAATAATGTGAGGACTCATTACACTAGCCTATTAGTCAGCAAAGGATTAACTGGGAAATTTTGTTTTTACCAATAGTTTTTTTAAAGCATTCAGTAGTCTTGCTTTATAATGTTGTCCTATTCATCATGTACAGATTATAAGAGCTATCACATTGATTTACATAAGAAAAAATCAGCCCTAAAATTTATATACTGGAAAGGCATAGTGGATAGAAGACAGGTCTTGGAATCAGAAAGATGTTGGTTTGTGTCCTACATCTGACACAGATGATTTATATGACCTTCAGTAAATCATTAACTTCTTAGTGGCCTAAGAATATAAATGATAGTTCAACTATTTGCTGACTTCAATGGAGAGAATTTCCACATTATCATTTCCTGCACAGACAAAATCATAGATCTGGAACCCCCCCAAAATATATATGACCTGGATGAGATATGTCTATAATGCCTCTTTATTTGGGGGCCAACAGTCATATAACTTATGCATTTATTTATAATGAATGACTCCCCTGTGTCTAGTAAGAGAAAAATATCTAGAAAGTTAATGGTTTTGTGTTGCTTTTGGGATATAACTGTAGTCAAAGACTGTTGGACATTTCCATAAATCTATTTCACACCTGGGAATCAGGTTCAGTAAATATATAAAGTAAGAGGTC
This sequence comes from Potorous gilbertii, assembly GCA_028658325.1. NCBI lineage: Eukaryota > Metazoa > Chordata > Mammalia > Diprotodontia > Potoroidae > Potorous > Potorous gilbertii. The sequence continues at coordinate 182,589,986 of CM053772.1, read as the reverse complement.
AAGTGATCTTCAGCATCTCCTCTCAGTTATTTAACACTGATATGAAACATCCCTCTGTTAGACTAATTAGATAGAAGGGTCTTCCTACCTTCAAAAGGTAAAAAGTAGCAGTCCAATTGGGCATTAGGGTAGGACTCTAGAAATATGGCTAGTCAATTAGCTTGGTTTGATATTCAGAAGGGCAAACAATTGTCACATAATCTTCCTACCCTGAGGGAGGAGATATTTTAAAGGTTGCTTTAACTGTTCTACCTGTGCACCCTTCATGTAACCACTTCATCTGCGTTTCCCTCCTTGAGGGAAGAGACATTTTCATTTTTTGCCTTTGTTTCTCAAAATATTACATAGTGCCATGGCAAAATAAGAGTTTAATAAATACTGAATTGAATTACTTCTTTTAAATTCTTTTCTTAGAAAGAGAGTTGGAATACATTTATGGAAAAGTGTAAATGGTTGATAACCAGCTTAAAAATCATTAATATTTCAAGGAATTATTCGAGTTTTGGCAAGGATAAAAGTTTGGACACTAGAAAGACCAACTCATTGATACATACATACATAGATACATACATACATATACATACACATACATATAATACTTTAAATAAATTTTCATCTCATCCCTATTTTGTTTGCCTTATGGATGAAAGCAAATGCACTACATCAAGTGACAAAGTTTGTTTTTTTTTGAGGTAGTCTTAAATCCCCATTTTTAAGGAGAACTCATTTCATTCAGCATCCAAAATAGATATTAGGTATTTGGTTTGGGAGAGGTAGTAAGGTTTTAGAGTGCCTTTCAAATGACACCAAGTGATGGGTCACCTAATATTTCTACTTAAAAGATCAGTGTTAAAGAGAAGTCCCTAAAAGTGAGAGAAAAAGTTCATAGATGTAGGTGAAAAGAAAACCATCACTACTTCTGATAACTCCAGCAGTGTACCCAGTCCCATTCCTAGCCTGTTCCACAAAATCTTCTCTGGTGAGATGTGGAATTGGAAGCACAAAATCAAAGACTAAAGCATTGAACATCTATTGTGGATTAGAGTAAGGAAAGCTTTCAGACTTCCAAGGACCCATGAAACACCATGCAGATATTCATCAATTACATCTATACAAAATGTCATCTTCCTCTCCTCCAAACCTTTTTTATACTTGATCACAGTGCTGTGGGAGCTTTCTCAGTCTAGGCTCCTTGAGGACTTACCAAGAATGTCACCCACTGGCAAATCTACAAGTTTGCGAGTCAAATAATATGAGTTTCCAAAATGAACAGAAAATAAATTTATTATAATATTGAGGAATATTGTTTGGATGAGTAGCAATCTCTACTTCCTACAGTATAGATTAGGTTTGTAGAATTTGTTCAAGCCTGTCTAGAATACAGAACAAATCAGCAACATTCCGTATGTAGCATTTGAATGGATCAGTGGGATGCAGTCTGCCCCTACAGGAAAGTTGATCTAGAAAGTCTGTAATTGAGTGCTAGGTGCAATATTCATGGTGTCAGATGCTGCAGAGTTTTGGGTATTCTGCTTAAGAAGGAGGGAGACAATTAAAGCACTTAGCGCAGTGCCTAGAACGTAGTAGGTCCTATATAATGGTTCTTGTTCTTATTTTTGATATTATTATATTTTATTTAGTAAGTTTTTGTTCATCAGGGGAATTCAAATATCTAGTCATATAGCAAGATGTTTTTTTTTCCTCCACATCACAAAACCTTCCATCTCTGGTAAGAAGTAGGATTTAGAAAATCAGAACAAAGAACTCTAGAAAGAAGTACCCATTTTAAGGCAACTATTGTTAGAGGTATAAAAAGTGAGGCAAAAAAAAAATGTCAAAAGCACAAATGAATTCCTTAAGTTGGATGGGAAGGTTTCTTGCCCAACATATAACACAGGAGAACAGGATTCTCTTTCCATATAGATGAAAGGGAGGTGGATTACATACATTATATCTTTGATTATTCATCTAAAAACAGTCAAAAATAGATAAAAGAACAACAACAAATCAGGTACAAAGTAGTCACAAAAGTCACTAAGGGGAAAACCGCATGTTTGTAATCAGTGTAATTGCTTATGTGACCATACCCACATGCTCCCTCTTAAGGACATTCTAACTCTAAGTACTGGCCCAGGGACAAGTTTGTCAGCTGAAATCCAGCTGTAGAATTCCCATTTTTCATAATTGCATGAGAGAGAAAGGGAGTACAGCCTCATTTTCAACTGGGAAATAATATTTTAACATCTAAAACTAGGTAGAAATCAGTGAGAAAGAATAAATATGGAGCCAGGTGACAGCATTTTTGCATTCCCTGCTCAGACGCTAGCCACAGCTGGAGGAGGCTGGCAGTGTTGCAGAAGTAATCTTTCCTGCTGACAAACAGATAATACATTTAGCTGAATAAAGTAATCTTCCTGTGGCTGGTATATATTAAACATTTACAAATTCTCATAACATAAATATAGTCTTTAAGGCCAAAACACTTTTTTAGGTCAGGATTTAGAAATAAATGATTTATACCTACAACTTAATATTATACTTTTTTTAAAATGAAAAAAATATCCTATAAAATGGCAGCCACATCCCATTTTCCCACGAGGCTACCACTTGGGAGTTGTAATTTGCTGTTATATGTTTATGGATTTATGTGTGTGTGTTCATCCTTCATTGCTGAAGACGACCATGCCATCAGAGACATAATGACTTGAACTTGACTTTGTTTTGAGTGAGGGAGGGCTGTGCAGGTCACCTGCCTCACTTCTCCTCCACAGTCATTTGAATCCGGAGACCAGATATTCATCAGGATGACTGGAGGTGACCCAGGATGAGACAATTGGGGTTAAATGAATTGCCTAAGGTCACACAGCTAGTGAGCGTCAAGTGTCAGAGGTGAGATTTGAACTCAAGTCCTCCTGACTCCTGCAGTGGTGCTCTATCCACTGCACCCCCTGGCTGCCCCATGTTTATAGGTACAATCCTATACTAAAAGATGAGACATTTTTCAAGGCATATAATAACTTACTAAAACTATTTGTGTGGGGGGCAGGTGTTAATACATAGCTTTTCAATACAAATAATGTAGTTGCTTGACATTTGACAAATAAAAATTAAAAATATTTTTTTCTTTTAACATATGCATACAACAATGATAGCAGTTCTCATTCACAGAATGCATTAAGGGTCACAGAATCCAAATCTAGAGCTGGCAGAGACCTCAGAGACTATTTTGTCCAGAGCTGTAGAGCAAGTATTGTTCTCCTTACTTAACAGCTGAGGTAACTGAGCCTGGGAGCTCAGTGAGGACATCATGGCCACCCAGCAAAGCAAATGGCTGAGATAAGATTTTAACTCACCTGGAATTTTGCTCTTTGTCCCAATATTCTTTCTACCTCTATACCGTGCTGCTTTTTAATACCCTTGTCCTCTTTGTATTAGGTTTGGAGCAAGAAAAGCAATCAAAATATGCGAGCAAAACTTATAAAGGTGCTTCACGTTCAGATGCAAAATGGGAAAAGATGTTTATAATTTGTGCCATTGCATAACAGCTCAGTATATAAAAGTCTTCCTCAATATATAGGGCAATATTTATGACAAAGTTTTACCCTGTTTGCCCTTTATATTAATGTAAACTCTTGAACAGTGACCAAAAGTCATTACCGTTTGATGGCTATTAGGGGGCCAGAGTGAAATGAATTGGTTTCCATCCAATGCCTCATGGACAAGTGTCTAAATCACAAAAACACTCCCAGAATTAGCATTACTTTAGTTAATAGTTTTAAGCACTTGAGGTCAAGGATAGAATGAATAATAAAAACTGAACTAACCTTACATCCAAAGTTGGACTTCCTTCCCAAAGGAGGTTGAATAAGTTATGGAAATCTTTTGCTAACTAATGAATTCACAAAGGAGCAGAGGATGTCAATGAGGCTGACTGGTCAAACGTATATGTTGTGTACACACATATACTTATGCATATATATGTATGCATATGTATATGTGAGTACATATATGTATATGCATGCATATATATGTATGTACATATTTAGGTATAGTATGTACTGTATATATAAATGAAGTATAAAATAAAGGAATTTGCACACTTATTTGAAAGTCTTAGGTACTTTGTTTTAATCAGTCATACTTTTTATCACAAGTCTAAAAATTATTCATGAACACATAAATCTCTGCCAAACATTTACTAAGTACAGAATTGAAACTTGAAATGCTTGAGAATTATTTTCATTGTCAAGTCACCTTATAGGCCCTTTCTGAAGAAGCAATGGGAAAACTAAATGCTCCATGGAGCATTCCAGAGAACCAATGGAGATACCATATCTATCCAATAAACCTCATCAGAGAACATAAAAAAAATATCAAAATGGAGCAAATAAAGACAACTGCCATTTTAAGTCACTTGCAAGGATTTCAAAGCATCTTCAAAGTCCTTAGCACCATGAGGACTGGAATAAAAGTTTCTCTCTCTCTCTCTCTCTCTCTCTCTCTCTCTTTGTAAATATATATAGATATATAGAGAGATATATAGATGTCCATGTACACACATATGTCTATATTATAATTATATTGTATGATATTATTATATATTATATAATTATATAATATAATTATATATAAATTATATACTATGTAATACAATATATACAACATATATAATTTAATTTATATAAGTTACATAAGTTATTCTATGTACACAAATTATATATGTTATATTATGGCATATAATGTTATATG
>CM053772.1:182558784-182584737 GCA_028658325.1 Potorous gilbertii | reverse complement strand
GTTTTATATAGTATATAATTTATATATAATTATATAATATATAATATCATACAATATAATTATAATATATACATGTCTGTGTGTATATAAATATATATGTATATCATATGCAATATAAGGGAGATAATGTCACAAAATGAAAAGAACAGTTGTTATAGAGTCAGATGATTCGAGTTCAAATTCTGCCTCAGTGCTTACTATCAGTGTGACTTGGGAAAGTCATTTAACTTTTTTCTCTCCGTTTTCTCGTCTGTAATATGTTGGGGTTGGAATAGAAAACCACTCTCCTAAGTTCATGATACTAAAGGAAATTATATATTATTGATCCTTCTATATCTGTCATTCAGAAAGTGGCCAGTCTAGATTGAATACCATTGTGACAGGGATGAACAAAAGGTTGTAAAGTCCTCTTAGTTGTAGCAATTCAATAAGGCCACTGAATAGATAGAAAGTTTATAAAGCTCATTCCACCAAGTCAAATGGTTCGCTATCAGAAAAAAGATACAGTTTGATTAATGGAAGTTATATTCAAGGTGATGGATTACCCTTTAGAATGTAAGCTCGTTGTTAGTAGGGATAATTTCATTCCTTTTTGCTCTTGTCCCCATCATAGCACAGCAGCTGAAACACAGTAGAAACTTGATGGATGCATCTACTTTGCTACTTCTTACTAAGGACCATAGAACCTTCCAGCTAAAGCTTCCTATATGTGTTTATCAGAAAGTGAGCTCCTTGAAAACAACCTACAATGCTTTTGCATTTGTATATCCCCAGTGTTTTAAAGAATGATTTTTCAATCATTCTGAATTCTTTTCAATAAATATTTATTATGCATTTTCTATGTGTCTGTATTACCTGCAAGGGTTATCCCAGTAATTTATTCACTGAATGGGCATTGCCTCACTCAAACTGAGAATTGGAAAGACATTAGCTTAAAAGATCCAAGGTCTCCCACTTCATCTTGGGTGGTCTCCAGTCATCCTGATTCATTTCTGGTCACTGAACCCAGATGACTGGAGGAGAAAGTGAGGTTGGTGACCTTGCACAGCCCTCCCTCACCCAAATCAAAGTCATCTCCCTGATGTCATGGTCCTCTGCAAGAATGAAGGGTGAACCACAACACACAACAATGAGGGATCTCATTGATGTGGGTACTCCCTCCAACGATGCATATAGAAAACCATCCACCCTTCCACATTTTCTGTGACTTTTGTCAATGTTCTTTCATGTATCTGCCACAACAGTCCTCTCAGTGTCCTTCTACTGGGGCACAGAGGATAGAGGACTAGATCTAGAGTCAGAAAGAACTACCTTCACACAAGCTATGTGACCCTGGGCAAGTCACTAAGTTTCAGTTTGCCTCAGTTTCCTCAACTATAACATCACAGGGTTGTTGTATCAAATTAAATAATATTTGTAAAGTGCATTGCACAGTGCTTGATCCACTGTGTTATATGAGTGCTTATTCCCTTCCTCTGATGGTGATTTCCACTAGAATTTTTCACTAATTTTTAAGCACTAATGGAGATCACAGCCCATCCATGAATTCTCCTTCACTCTAGCTATATAATACTGTCATTTTTAATCACAATTTCTCTAGTGACATCTTTATACTGCTTCTATTCTAGAATATCTCATGTGTAATATCACAGTCCACTCATTCTACCATGTTTCTATCCAGGGTCTTTTGGGTGATGATCAATTTCAGTTGTTCAAGACTGTTATATCCCATGCCTCCTAATCAAACAATACGGAAAAGTATTGGTCTTAAAAAGATGCACCCCTCATCAATTGAATGGTGGTATGTGATGTGATAGACTATTACTGGGCCATGAGCAAGAATGATTATAAAGAATTCAGACAAGCATGGGAAAGACTGATGCATCTGTTCTGTTGTGTTAAGTTACTGTTCTGAGGTAATCAGAAACAAGAAAAAATATGCCATGACTTCAGTAACATAAATGGAAAAAGAAACAGCAACAAATAAGACACTAAACACCATATCATTTTAATAACCAAGCTTATCCTCAGAGGAAAAATTAAGCAAATGAGCCTCTCTCCTTTCTTTAAAGAAGTAAAGAAAAAGCAATGCTGTACTCTGTATATGCAATCAGACTCAGTCGACATATTGTTGGGTTTTTAATCGCTTTTTTAGCTCTATTTTTTGTTTAAAACAAGAGATCACTCTGGGTAGAAGAGGAGGAAGGGTTGTATTCAGAAATGAAGATTATATGAAAATAGGCCAAAAAGAGCAAACAAAAGAAAATTAAATCCTGGACTTTAAATCATTAAAAGAAAAGGTCTGCAATTTCAAAGCAGTAATCCCACTAATTCTTTTCAGTTACGTATTTAGTAAATAATCAACAAGAATTTATTCAATGCTTAATATGTGCCTGACATTGTGCTGATCTCTGGTTGTACAAACAAAGGTAAAAGACACCCTGCCTTCAAGAAGCTCACATTATAGTGGGGAGACAACCTGTAAATAACTAGGTATCTTAAAATATATACAGAGTATATGGATAATCTCATGGGAGATGACAGTAACAGGTGGTAGGAAGAGTATCAGAGAAAACCTAGAGAAGATGGGATTTAAGCTTTTTTGCAGGAAAAAAAAGGAAGTTAAGAGTTGAAGATAAGGTAAAAGAATTTCCAGGAATGAGGGATAATTAATGTAAAGTCAAGGGGACAGGAGATGACAAGGCATGTGTAAGTCAGCCAGTGTAATTGGATTACAGACAGCATGGATTCTAGAGAGTAGAGGTAAGTAAAGTTAAGATCGAAAAGGCAGAAAGAGGCAATGTAGCAAATAATTTTTGAGGACCAAAGGAGAGGACTTTGTGTTTGATTCTGGAGGTAATACAAATAACTAAATTTAATTGAGTTATGAGAAGAGGAAATCATGTTTAGTAGACTTAATTCTTTTAAAGTTATTTTTCTTTACATTATTTTAGTTACTGTTAAAATTATTCTGGTTCTGCTCAGTTTATACTGTATCTGTTCATATGAATCATCCTAGATTTCTCTGAATCTGCCTCATTATTTCTAATAATGCAATATTATTTTCATTAAAATTTGTTTATACCATTACCACTATATAATTTTAACCATTACCACTAATGGACATCTACTTGGTTTCCACTTTTTGGAGGATTAATAAAATATCTTTGTACAGATGAGTCTTTTCCCTCTCTTTTTGATCTCTTTGGATTTATGCCTTTTGCAATGTTATTAGATCAAAGGATGTATGAAGTTTACTTAATTTTTTGTAGTTCGTTTTTTTTACAGTTAAGAAAAATTAGACACAAGAAAGTTAAAAGAATTTACACATAAATTGTAGAGGCAAAGTTGCTATTTTAACCCAAATCCTGATTCCAAATACAATAGTTTTTATTTGTATTTTCCTTATGTATCTCCCTACTGCCCTGCTGGTCTCCCCAAGACACAACGTTTCTGATACATGCTGCTCCACTGGATGACAATCTACTGGACATATAGTTGCCACCATGTGTTGCCAGGCATGGCTCCATTGGGCATATGACCATAGAATTCCTCTCTGATTCTGGCTTCTGTCTGTCAATTCTCACCCTCGCCTATAGTGCTACCTTTTCTTCATGAACTGTGCTATGCTATTTTAGTTCAAAGTCAGAGGCTTGTCTATTTATCATTTAGAAAAGAACTACTATAGCATTATATTGTACTTTGTATTATAATTAACATCTCAGAGTTGGAAGGGATATATAACAGAGGTCATCTAGTCCAACCCATACCTAAACAAGACTCCCCTCTTAAATATCCCAAATGAACATCCTGTCTTCACTCAAAGACCTCTAGTGATGGGAATCCTACTTCCTCCTGAACTGAATCATCCATTCCACTTTTGGAAAGCACTAACTGTCAGGAAATTTTTTCCTTACATTAATGTGACATATACTTTTTTTCACTCATTGTTCTTAATTCTAACTTTTGGGGCCAAAGAGGATAAACCCAATCTTGCTACCATATAATTTTTCAAATATTTGAAGCTGTTATAGCACCTGGTACTATCCCCACTAAATTTTCTGAATATATAACACCCAGAGATATCCCCTACTCGTAGGACATGAACCCCAAGATGAGGTGACCCTAGTTTCAAGTCACTCTATGGTTCTTGGTCCATTAAAATCATAGTTCATAAGCCCCCACTGATATGTTTATAATAAACAGTTCACCATACATAAGTTACAATTAGTACAAAGCAAAGGCATTTGAAAAAATAACAGATTGTTTTAAGTATCAATAAGAGTGAAACTTGCCCCTACCTCTCCTTCCAAAACCCTAAGGTATACTATTCAGGAAAATAAGGGCACTAGGAGACATAAAGGAAACATACGTTGCCAAGGTACAAGTTCACAGGATTGAAAATGTAGGAAATATATATAATAAGACACGTAACTCACATGACTGATGCTACAGGCTCATTGATATCTTCTAGTGACAATATTATTGCCTCCTGCCTGTCCTGATGCTTACCGGTCTGCTTGGGACATGGAGTTTCTGATAGATGCTGCTCTACTGGATGACAATCTGCTGGACATATAGTTGCCATAATGTGTTGCTAGCCATGGCTCCATTGGGCATATGGCCATAGAGCTTCGTTCTGATTCTGGCTTCTGATTTCAGTTGTAGTCCTTGTCTATAGTGCTATCATTTCTTCATGTTAAAAGTAGATTTTTCTATGCTATTTTAATTCAAAGTCAGAAGCTTTTCCATTTATCCTTTAGAAAAGTAGCTACCACTGCATTAGCCATGGAACCAACCAAAGCACCCTCTGTTGTTGTTCAGTTATTTTTGACTTTTTGGCAAAGTATTGGAGTGGTTTGCCATTTTCTTATCCAGATCATTTTATAGTTGAGGAAACTGAGGCAAACAGGGTTAAGTGATTTGTCCAGGGTCACACAGCTAATAAATGTCTGAGTTCACATTTGAACTCAGCTCCTTCTGAATTCAGAATTGGCTCTGTGCCATATAACTATCCACAATAAGCACTCTTTAGGGGGGAAAATCCATAACCATTTGTGTGTTTGTGTGTGTGTGTGTTTGTTTGTTTTCCTGTTAGGGAATGAGTTATCTGTCCTTATCTAGAGTCTTGGAAATCCTATCTCCAGCAAGAGATTCTTTACCTCAGACAGCAAGCTAATTAGATCACAGAGTGGGTTCTCTCAATGTAGCTAATGCCCTCAGGTTTAACCTTTCTTTTGATTCAACTTCCTTATTGCTGGGTTTGGGGAGATAACCTTCTAGACCAGAATTTCTTAAGTTAGAGTTCATGAACTTTTACATGCATACATACATAAAACATATATATTTCTTTATGATTGGTGCAGTGTATAATCTTATTATTTTATGCATTTAAGAGAAGTGATCCATAGGCTTCACCAGACTGCCAACAAGGTCCAGAACACAAAACATGTCATAACTTTGTAGTAATTTAACGTCCTGATTTTTAATATCTGAAAGGCAAAATACTCACTCTCCATGGAAAGGTTACCCACTGAACAATTGTTGAATTCATGGATCTACCAGTTTCATGGACCCTAAGTTAAAGAATTCTGGTCTAGACTGAGGTCTCCTCTGACACCCAATCCAGTGACTAGGAAGTTCAGTTTAAAGAAAATATTAAACCTGAGGACATTAGCTAGTTGGGAGGACCCTACTCTAAACTAGGTTCAAAGCATTTTTGCACTCCTACTCCAGACCTGACTTTCTACTGAAGCTACCATGCTGCCCTTTCTCCTGACTAAATATCCCCATTTCCTTCAACCAAATATTGAACAAAATTATCTTTAGAGAATTCACTATCCTGATGACCTTCCTCTGGGCTCCTCACATACTATATCTTGCATGCCCTCTACTAGATCATAAACCACAAGAAGCAGGGACTGAATCTTATCTTTGGATCTCCCCCAGCATATAAAAGTTACATTTAAATCTATATTCGAATTAAAACTTTTAGCACTTATTTAGTCAATTGTCTCTCTCTGTAAGATTTCATAGAATCTTGATGTGCAAAATGTGCTGAATTTCATTGTAGCAAAATTATTCAAAATATAAGTCCTAAAGAATACTACTAATTTTTTTATCTCTAAATTATAGCTCTGCTCTGAAAACATATTTCACAATAAAAAGAACCCATAAATGTTGACAAAATATAAGGATTATTCTTCAGAACTGACTCTACAGTTTAACTCCAAAGGTTGGTCAGCTTTCTTGATACTCTTTAATGTAGCTAACTTACTACAAACATTGAATAGGTTTCCTTGCCATTTATCAATGTATTTAAGCAAATAGACTATTATAGGAACAAAGACCTTCCTGGTATTTCTAATATAACAGAGAGATAAAAGAAACCTTTTTTAAAGCTTTGTTTTATTTCTAATCTCATTTATCACAAGCACATATCCACTTCTACTTTGTGGGACCTGTGAATATGTTAACAGGCTCATTACAGGCTCCCACTTACAATGAGCAGTTAGGCCTAGATTTTGTACCTCCTAAAAATGATCACCAGCTTGTTTTACAACATTATTTTGATTCATAATCATGTTCTCTTTCAACAATTTTTCTTGGTTCCCTTCTGAGCATGTTTTCTATTGTGGTACGTCTGTCTTGCTTTTGAGCAACTCATCATTTTTTGGGGTGAGAAAAATTTAAGGGGGAGGAGGTTAATGTTTGCCAAAATCACTGTGCTAAAGGGAAAGGAGGTGGCTGCGGGTGGAAGGAAAGGAAACTGAGAGAAATGAAGGGATATCCTAATTTAAGATCCAAGTGGGTAAACAGAAAGCCAGGCAGAGGGCAAAGCCAAGACTTCACAAAAGCAACAAATCCAGAGGGCTGGATAGAATTCATGAAGTGATCTTAGGGTAAATATGTTTGAAACTGGGAGGAGATAAATATAAGGCAAGGTCAGGAAAACAACATGTGTGAGGGAGGGGTGTCAACACCTCACACTTTATCTAACACAAAGAATCATTCCAAGACAGTGTACGTTTGTGTCTGCAGCATGCCAACCCTATCCTCCTCCTTATTCAACTGTGACCACACAGCCATGAGTACAGACAGTTATTTATAGAGCCTGTATTATTTACCTGAACTGCTAAGCCATCTTCTGACCTCCAGGCACCTCCTTTCTTTCCTTATGCTACTTTCTTGGAAGATAAATAAATATATTTCTACTTTCTAACAGGCAGACAAAAAGCCTAGACTTTCTTGTATTCCCATCTTTTCTCTCCTTCCCCAATAGTATAGCATTGAATGATCTTGGGAAATTATCTCATCTGGATGAACTATCAGTAAGTGAGGCTTTCGCCTTGGCATCACAGAGACCTGAAGAGGTATCATTCTATTTGTGCCATTGCTTTTGACAGCTCTGGAATGCCCTATCATCATGACAATAAGAAAGGCTGGCAGCCCTACACTCTGCACAAACCAGTCTATAGTGGTCTATCTTTTATCTATCTCCTCCTACTCCCGTTTGCTTCTCCTTTACTACTCAGTGGATCCATTCTATGTATTGTCTGATTCCATTGACGTGTTATTGTGTTTCATTGACCTGCTCTTCTCTTTCTTTACTTGATTCTCTTTTTACAAGGAATGCCTAAATGTATAAGGGAAAGAAGAAAGAAAACTTCTGGAAAAGATGATAATGACACTAATGACATCAGTTTTAAAGATAAGAACTTTTCTATTTTTCCTCCAATCAACACTGTCCTTGGGAAAGGCTAAAATTATAATATAGAGATGAAAGGTGGCAATATGATGGGCTTAGATTCTGGGCTTCCATAATTTCCATGCCTTCATCATAGTTATAAGTAAGGTGGTCCAGTTAAACTTCCCAGCATTCTGTACACCAGGATGTGTGGGGTATGATGAATGCTTCCCTGTAGCAATTCCTCCTTGCTCAGGTCCTCTGTTGGCCCCAGCCAGAGAAAACTCAATCATTCCAACTTATCTGGGAGGATAAGAGATACTTCTTGTATGGCACAGACTTGGCCTCAGTTCCAGACTGCTCTTGTTTCTCCCTTATGGTGAATACTCCTATTTTCTGCACTGCTTAGCTATACTTGACCCATTCATTAACTCCAAGCCCATGACTTTTTCAGGATCCGATGTTTGAGACCTTTTCTTTAGGTTTCCCTGAGTCTCCGTCTCCTGACCATTTTCTTGGCTCTGAATTTCCATACCCACCTCCCTGACCCCTGGTTTTCAGCTTGCTCCTCAGTTCCTTAATGTTTACTCAGCTTTGATTTTCTCCTCACCTCTAATGTGAGGCTTCTTTCCTGAAGTTCCTTTCTCTAAGCTTACTTGATTTTGTTTTTAATTTTCAGTAAAACATGTTGGCTTTCCAGGTTCTGTCATCCAATACTGTGGAGGGCCATGTGTTGTAGACATAGGGCATAGCATCCTCAATATGGTGTCATGGAGACCCAAGCTCAAATATTTCTTATCCTTAACAGTCTGTTTGACCCTGGTATCTCCCTTAATCTCTCTGTGATTATTTTCTCAAATGTAAAATGGAGATAATATCTGCAGGGTGTAATATCTCATCAATCAGTTATAAAAGTAAATACAAAAACAAATAACAACAAAGACTCAAATGTATGTAAAACACTGCTCAGATTTTAAAGTTGTTATTACTTATTAACCTCAACTCGCTGCTGCTTCACATAAAGGCAAAGAGCGATGTGTTAAAATTTTCTTGAACTTCAGTTATTAAAGCTTAAACATTTTTCCACAATCCTTATTTAATTCATAGCTTTGATTTGTGCGTGCTTTGTCCCGCTTGTTTTGACATTTTATAGCTTCTGATCATCATCTGATTAAATTTAATAGAATTATAATGCCCTTAATGATGACAAACTGATGTAAAAATATAGGCTTGCCTTACTTATAAATATATTTTCTATTGCCTTCAGCACCATCATCATTATCATTGCCACCACCGCCAGGATCATCAGGAGCATCGTCATCTAGCTAACATTATATAGTACTTTATAAATAATATATTTGATTTTTACAATAACCCTGTGAAGTAAGTGCTATCCTCATCCCATTTTTGCAAATGAGGAAACTGAGGCAAACAGAAGTGCATGGTCACGTAGTAAGTGTCTAAGGCCAGATTTGAACTTAGAAGGATGAGTTTTCTTGACTACAGGCCTAACACTCTATCTGCTGGTCATCTGTGACTAACAATAGCTAGATTTATATAGCACTTTAGGGTTCGCAAAGTACTCCATATGTTAACTCATTTGATCCGCACAACAACCCTACGAAATTGGTCCTATTTTTGTCCCTATTTCATCGATGATGAAACTGAGACAGTGGTGAAATGATTTGCCCAGGGTCACACAGCTATCTGAGGAAGGATTTGAACTCAGGTCTTCCTGACTCCAAGTCTGATACTCTACCCGCTGGGCCATGATTTGTTTGCATAAAGGAACTGTGGATGCTGAAAATAAAACTAATTACTTGTATTTCTTTTTATTCTTTTCACGTAATGTCCTGAGGTCACTATGAAGAGAGAGAATACTCCCTGCAGGCAGTCACTGTAGCAAGTCAGGGTGGTGAACCTGGGTAACTTGAAGGACGTCATTGCTCTACTTAGTAATGGGGAAATTTTGAAGGATGTTTGGGTAAAAATAACGTAACTAGATCTGTGATGCAGATTACAACCAAACCATACATGTTCGTTCTGTCCAACTCAAAACAAAAATAAGGAAGGGGGGCTACTTATTTGCTGGCTACTACAGCGGAGTGCGGAACTCACAACAAATTGCTCCTTATAGCCATGAAACAATGGGAGTTGGGAAGTTTCCCAAAGGTGCCTAAGTAGCTCCTGCTATGGGTTCTCATCAGTACTTAGTCTGTAACTGCCCTGTGAAGTCAAATGCTGGCTCTGAGAGGGGAGGTCCACAGCATGAAAGAGAATGAAGGAGTGTAGTGAAATAAGGGTGGGTAGAGTGGGTCTACCAAACCTGCCGAGGACCTTCCCCTGGACCTCCTGACATTTGGGGCATACCAGTGAAGCAGGTGCCCTATGTATCAGTGATCCTTGCTGCTGAAAGAGGGACTACCTACCTCCTTTTCCAACAAATGTGCTCAGTGGATAGAACACTGAGATTGGAATTGGGGAAACCTGAGGTCAAATCTCAAGCCTCAGATACTCACCAGATATTTGTCCTGGGATAAGTCACTTAATCTCTATTTGCCTCCGTTTCCTTAACTGCAAAATGAAAATATTAACAGCACCTACCTCCCGATGTTGTTGTGAAGATACAAATGAGATATTTTTAAAGCACTTCGTACAGTACCTAGAACATAATAGAAGCTATAAATATGTTTGCTATTTGTCGTTATTTTTATTTCCACTATTACTTAGCAGATAATTTATATCTTTCTTTTTCCCAAACTGAAAAATACAATTTTTTTATATAATTGGTTACAATAGTCATTTAGATAGAGAATTCAAAATGGGCATGCTTTTTGAGTGCTATGGCTAAATGTGTTTTCTAATTCGGGCAAATGAAAGGACACATATTTTCTACTATTCAAAGAATCAGCAAAATTTAGGTGGCATTTTGATATGATGATGCACCAGCCAGGCAATAATTGCCTCCAATTAGACCTCCCAGAAGTGGTAACATTAGTGAATAGCTGAAATATGCTCAAAGATGTGGAAAAAATCTTTTCAAATTGGAAAACATTGTAAAGCTGACTTTTAGTGTGATCCTGTCTATTGAATATTAAGGGTCAGTGTAAGAGGGAAGCAGCTAAATCAGTACCCAGGAAAAGTGGCTTTTAGGAAGCAGGAACTACAGAGCATAACAATCATTGCTAACTGTTAGAAAACACAGTGTCCATGTATTCGTTTGTATATTTATCTAAAAATACATACATGCACATATACAGTGTAGAGTAGGCACTATTGCCTACTTCATCTACCCACCATAGAAGGCATATATCTAGATATTAAAAATCAACATGGTCTAAAATTTAAAGCAAGGATGACAGCAGACAGACTGGGAGGGGGACAAAGTTTGTCTTTAATGTTCCCTTTCACATAGAGTTAGAATTTTGGAGCTCAAAGACACATTGAGTCTATCTTATTTCATAGATGGCAAAACTGAGGGTCAGAGAGGTTAAATTACACTGAAAAAATCAGATTAGATCACAGACCTCCTGGCCTCTCCTCCATCTATCACACATTGTTATCAGCTTTCCTTACCTTCAGGCATTTGCTGCCATTGTGCTCAAAGTCTCCCAATGGGGTAATGCCACACTCTAGAGAGTGCTCTACTCTCCAGATTATTTGCTTCAAGTAACAGTAAATAGGGAAAGGAAGAGAGAGACTAATAAAATTACTCTGGCCAAACACCACACTGGAAATCAGTGTAGTTTATAAGGGTAGAGAGGAAGAAGGTTATATTATTTATTTGTTTTTTCCAACGTTCATGAGGTCTTTACTATTCATCAAAGTTGCCACTCCTCCTCCACTCAAATCTTTGCCCAAGTTGCCTTGTATATATTTTTTTATTTTTGTTTTTTATTTTTTACATAGGTGCCTATATACTTATAGATGCACATATTGTCAGTCTTTTTTGAATGTTAGCTCTTCCACGGCAGGGACTTGTAATTTTTTCTTTACATTTCCAGTGCCTAACAGAAGACTCAGTATATCAGTGTATGGGTGTTCAGGAGGACTGTCACCTCTGGTGTGAGGGCTTGGAGCATCCTTTTCTAGACCGCTCATTCACCTTGGTTTTCCACCTGATTCACCCAACTCTCATCTTGGTTCCAAGAATCTGTAACATGCATAGAAGCCACATCCATAAACCATCTCAGCAGACTGCTAAACCAGATTGAGGGTAACTGACAGGCCTCCAACCTGTTGGTGAATTAGGGAGATATCTAACCCAAGCATGGAAAGACTTCCCATTACAGAAAAGGAGGATAAAAACAATGTGTTCCAATGGTCATGAAGACAGCTGAAGCAGGTGCTATGGATCACTTAGAGACTGGTCAGACATCAAAGACACCAAGGTCATCCCATGTGTCATCAGTCATCCTGACCTTTGTCTTATCGCTGGACTTAGATGACTCTGGAAGAGAGAGTAAGGTTCACAACTTTGGGAGGTTCTTCCTCACTTAAATTCAATTCACTAGCAAGCAAAGACATCACCCCATCATGTCATTGGTCGTCTTTAAAAACAAAGGACAAACAAACTCAGTGTGTATTTACCTTCAAACAAATATTGTGATTTATGCATTTCTCAGTAGATAAATAGACTAAGTGAGTAGGTGTGATCAAAATAGTTGGTAAATATCTTGTTGGTAAATAAGGTAGTGAACCTTTCCAAACTTAGTTACGTTGGCCCTCAGTTAACAAATATATCATCATCAGGTCTATGATTAGGGTTTTCTATTTTGGTAAGACCTACCAGACAGTGAATGTTATGAGGGTAAGACATTAGAACCATAAATCACCTCCAGCCTTCTTTGATGAATAAAACTAGAACTTTACTGTGCTTATCTATGACTTTGGTTAAAAAATACTAGAATACCTAGCTATGGTTTGATTTGCATAGTTTGATATTATTTTTAAAAAGCTCTAGATGTACCTTCCTATAACCTGTGCAAACCAAATCCAACTTTTCTCATAAACCCATGACTGCCTTCATTAAAGCCCTCATTCCATTTCTCTGATGCCAATTGTATCACAGCACCCAATACTCCCAAATTTCCTGTTCTTCTATCCATATGTCTGTATTTATATATTTAGTTAAGCAGAACATAAAAGCTGACACACTCTTCTCTGATTAGCTGCAGGGTTTGTACACTTTAAACTATTCTTTAAAACTATTCAGGACTTTAGAAGCCTTATTTCCCTTTAAAGAATGTAGATAAGAGAAAAATCTAATGACTAACAAATATGCATCTACAATTCAGGCTTTTTTTTTCTTTACCAACAAATATTGATAAATTCTACCTTCTTTAGTTACCTCCTCTTTCCATAGCCATCACTATCACTATTCATTGAGTCAAGAAAAGCCTGTATCTTCAACTCTTATCATACGACTAGTATCAAATGATATAGAGTCAAGCAAGTAGAACCAGGAAAACAAATAACACAATGACTGAAATAATTTAAATGAAAGAGCAAAGCAAAATGAAACCAAACACTGAGTAATTATAATAACAAAGCCTGGATCTAGAAAAGAGTTGAGAAAATGTACTTCCATCCCCTCCTTGTAAAATTATATTTATGGAATATTATTGCATATACTGTAAGATATGACTGATACATTGCTTGCTTTTTCTGACTTTTTTCTTTTTCATATTTTTTAAGGAAAGGCTCAAGGGATGAAGGAGAGGGAAAGCATATATTTGGAAATGAATATTATGTTAAAATATAAGTAATCAGGAACGAAAAAGAAATATAAAAAGGTCAAATACCATTATTTAAAAATGGCATGATAGTTTATCAAAAAATTAAATCTCTTCAACCGAAAATTAATAGAATTCATAAAAGTTCCAGGAAACAAGACTGACCCTCAAAAATTTCTGTCATTCTTATTTTCTAATAGTTAAAAACAAAAGAAACATAATAAAATGTAACTTTCATGTAAAAATAGAAATAATAAAATATTTTGGAAATAATCTAACCTAAAATGTACATATAAATATATGTGGCAATTATAAAACAATGATGGTCAAAATACATACTTCTCTGACTAGAGGGATGTTCAATGTTCATGGAGGGATGAGTCATGGAATAAAAATAATAAAAGTCTCCAAATTAATTTGTATATTTACTATAATACCAATGAAAATACTAAGGGGCTTCTTTGTAGAACAAGACAAAAATATTTTTACATATGTATAGAAATACAAATAGAAAAAGAATATCAAGGCTAGGGAAAATTGCCATTGAAAATGGTCTTGTATTCCCAAATTTTAAAACATATTATAAGTCATTGTCATCAAAATTATATAGTAATGGAGGGGACTGATATTTGGGAGAGCTTTAGGGAAAGAAATAGATTAAGCAAAACAGATTTCCCAGACATTCAATCATATGTATGCAAAAAGATTAATATTTGATAAACTTATACAAAATAATTCAGATGCCTATTTCATAGCTTTGCCTTCAAATTCCATGATAATTATTGCCTCTTGTGCTCCTCAGTTAAGCTATGTCTTTCACCTGCTTGCTTTAAGGCTGTATTCCCTTGGTTTTGGTAACTTACTATTTGTAATATTCTCTTACACCTCTTGAAACTATTTTTCCTTTCCTACTTTCAACCATCTCTCTCTCTCTCTCAAATATCTGTGATTATCTTTTGACCCATCCTCAAAGACTACCAAACTAACCAGCCTGCTGCATATCTTTTTCTCTCATTACTGAACTTACATAAGCTAACGTTTTTATCAAATGGGTCTTCAAATTCCCTTACACTACTTCTTGAGCACATAATCTCCTTTCCCAGAGGACAAAGATCTACTCCAAATATTAAGTACTTCAAAGTAGATTATCATTCTTCTTTTCTCCCGACATGGAACTTTGATCTCTACCATGTGATCATTGCTGACTTTTAAACATATTTAGAAGAGATATTTTATTTTTAGCAACTAATTCTTCCCCTAAACAATACACAACCAACTCCTAAAAAATGGGCAACTGGCCAAGTCCCATCCTGCATACTGCTTAAAGATGTTACATATTGATCCTTTCTTCCATCTTGACCAGCTGGGTACACAGAGTAAAGTAGAGATATCTAGAATCATCTTAGTCCTTTATTGTCCTACAAAGCTATAGTTAAAGCAATGGGAGACAAGCTTACTGACTTGGATAACTGAAGTTCCCCTGTACCCTCTAGATACAACACCATATGTTTAAAACTAGCTGATCCCAAACTCTCTCTCAAACACAAAAAGCTGTGTTCATTAATTATCTTCTTTGATGCATATAGACATTATTCCATCTCATCCTTCCTTTATAATTTTGTCCTTCAGTATAGATTTGACTCCTTTCCACATGGTCAGACATAATGTTAGAATTGACATCTTCTTCTCTATTTGTCTACAGGACCTTGTTATTGTCCTTTGACATGATCATCAATAATGGGCAGAAAGACAATTATATTTACACATAGTGAGATTTAGAAAAATAAAGCTAATCATTTATTCCAGGTCACACAGCTAGTAATGTTAGAACCAAAACTGAAACTCAGGTCTTCTGACTCTAATTCTAGGGTGTTTGGTTTTCACCTGCTTCTTATTAATGTTTTTGTTATTGTCTAATAATCCTTGAAAGAATGCTTCCAAAATTGTTTAAACTTGGATAATGCACATCAACCCATCAGATATGGAGAGAGAGAGAAAGCAATATATCACTATATTTGTGCCTTCACTCATATGGTTATTCATACCATGTCTGATTGCAAAATTTACACCAACTTCATAGACCTCCCTTGCACTTCAGCCACTCCACAAAAACATGTATCCGTCTCTGACTTCAGGAAGGTGGCCACCATTTGCCAACCTTGTTTCACTCAGGACTCCTATTTGGAAGTGATACCTGCTGAGTTCCATCGCAACAAGAACTATTTGTCATTTAGGTCTACTTGATTTTGCATTGTCTATAAGTATACACATATTCCACATACTGTTGGTTAGTTCTCTTTGCAGAAGCTTTTGTACATTTTTTGTGTGTTTTGACCATGGGATGGCATCCCCTCCTGCTTCAATAATCAGGTCAGGGTTGGGTAATCAGACAATTTTTAGGGCAATCTCTTGACACTGGATAGACACTGCATTCTCTTGACACCAATGAACATGAAGTCTATCAGTTGGCTATCCCTTTGACTATGTGAATGTAGCACCAATGCAATGTTTATAGTACCTAGGGCATCTATGAATATGCCAGCACCGTTATGAATCTCAAAATATGACAGACTATCCCCATGGAAGACAGAATCAAAACACTGTTATTCAAACACTGGAAAGCCAAATCCCAACACCAGAAAACCACATCCTTCGTAGCCACAAAAAAATCCATCATAGTAACCAAGAAGTCTAGACACACTATCAGGTCTTCCCACAAGCAGACTCTCCCATGCAAAATGCCCTTCTCTCACGGACAGCCAGCTGCCTGCTTTCTGTCTCCTTCTCAGCTCTAACTTGTCTGACCAACTTCCTCTCAGCTCTGCTCAATCTCCCCCTCTTCCTGTTCCAACCTTGCCACTCCACACCTTCCCATTCCAGCCGTTCAGCAAGCTGCTCCCTCCACAGACTTCATGTGATTCAAAATTCCATGAGATTCAGGTAGGTCACATGGGCCTACTAATGAAGGGAAAAGATCTCCACATTTAAATTACTATAACGTGAACAACTTTTTTTTAAATTTAATCATACTTCTCTCTAATGACATTTTTTTATACCACTACCATATATTTCATCATTTATAAAGTTTTGCCATCTGTTCATCCCATGTCCTTTGAATGTTCTTCAAAATGGACACCAATTATTGATCAATGATTCTTTATCACTTTCCATGGAAAATTACCCACCTTAAGTTGTTATACCAAGTATTCCACATGTGCTACTCTGTTATACTCTTTTCAGCATCATTAAACTACCTCTCTACTGCTTTGGGGTGATCTTCAACTTAAATTCCTTAAAGATTTTATTATTGTATGATTTATGTAGACTACGTTATTATTGTATGATTGTGAGGATCGCAGTAGGGTCTCTCTCTTAGTCATTGCTGGTAAGATTCTTTCTAGAGTCCTCCTTAACAGACTGATCCTTCACCTGCAACATGGTCATCTACTTGAGAGCCAGCATGGCTTCAGAAAAGGCTGATGAATAGTCGATATGGTGTTTGCTGCCTGACAACTCCAGAAGTTCCAGGAACAGAACAGAGATCTGCACACAAAGTTTGTAGATCTGACCAAGGCCTTTGACACTATTAGTAGTGAGAGAAATTATGTCAAAATTTGTTTTTGACAGAGAAGTTCATCAGCATTGTACATTAATTTCATGATGACATGTTTACCTGGGTTCTAGATAGTGGACAATGCTCTCCTGCCTTCCCAGACACCTATAGAGTGAAACAGGGCTGTGTGGTTGTTCCCATGCTTTTTAGCATAATGTTTTCAACCATGTTGTCAAATGCTTTCAGTGTAAATGAACAAGGCATTAAGGTCAACTACCATACTTCAATCTGAAAAGGCTACAAGCCAAGACCAAAGTGGAGGGAGTGTTGGTGCATGATTTTCTGTTTGCAGATGATTGTGCATTCAATGCAGCCTCTGAAACTGAGATGCAACAAATTATGGATCAATTCTCTCCTGCCTGTGCTAATTTTGGCCTAATAATCAACGCCAAGTAAACACAGGTGTTCAATCAGCCATCACCACATCATCCATATGCGGAACCATTGGTTACAACAAATGGAGAAGTTTTGAATGTTGTGGATAAGTTCACTTACCTTGGTGATATACTTTCCAGGGATGTACACATTGACAATAAGGTTGATGCACACATTGCCAGAGCTATCTTGGTGTTTGGGAGGCTCGGAAGAAAAGAGGTATTAGACTGACCACCAAATTGCAGGTCTACAGAGCCATAGTGCTGACCTCATTGTATGCCTGTGAAATGTGGACAGTCTACCAGCACCATGCCAGGAAACTGAATCACTTCCATTTGAACTATCTTAGCAAGATTCTGAAGATCATATGGCAGAATAAGGTACCAGACACTGAGATCCTTGCTCAAACCAAACTGTTAAGTATACAAACTTTGTTTCAGACAGTGAAACTCCAATGGGCTGGCCTCGTTGTTTGAATGCAAAATGTATGCTTACTAAAAAGATTATTTTATGGAGAACTTGCATGGGACAGGTGATCATGTGGTGGTCAGAAGAAGCGATACAAGGACACTCTCAAGGTCTTTCTCAAGAACTTTGGATTTGATTGTAGACATGGGAGATACTGGCACAGGATAACTCAGCATGACTTGCCCACATCAGAAAGGGTACTGTGCTCTATGAGCAAAGCAGAATTGAAATAGCACAAAGAAAACCTAAGATGCACAAATTTGGGGTAACCATCCCAAATATTCACACTGACTATCTGTGCCCAACCTGTGGTAGAGTGTTTGGAGCTTGCATTGGTCTGATCAGCCATAGTTGGACATAATGAAACTTTATTTTATCATGGTGATGTCATTTTTGGTCCTCTTTGAGAACAAAGCAGTATAACAATTGTATGATTTGCATCTATTCAAGATTAACAGAAGAATATTGTTATTTAATAGGTGAGTCTTTATTTCAGGGAAGATCTTGAGTATACTAGAAAGAACCTTACCATTTCCCAAAATAATCTAGCTTGCTCTCCCCCCTCACAATCAATTCTAGACTTAGTGCACTATTTATTAGAAATATCTTCCCTCAAATGCACGTACATACATACAAACAAATATGCAATGTATAATATATATGTATATGTGTGTATTCACACATGCACATACATATATGATGGTCAAGCTTTAAAAGTTGTCCTTTCTGCTGTGTATGTTAGTATGGATATATTATCTTCATCACCTAAAATGCAGATGGATTACAGGAAATGACGAAATGTGGGAATTTCTGTGTTACAAACAACTGGTATGGACCTGTGATTATTGTGGCAAGGACTGAGATGGAACTAGGAAAGAACACTCTTTTGACAAGAAGTGAACTACTAACAAGAAGTTCTTCCCTTTGAACACCTCTTCAAATTGACACCAGTTAGTCATTGACCAATAGTTTTCTTGGTCATTTTCTATGGAAAATGATCTGGCTTTGGTTATTATATCAAGTAGCCTGTGTGTGCTTTTATACTCTTTTCAACATCAGAATCAATTCCTGGGCACCAGACATAATTTTAGTCAATGCTTTCATGTGAACAGTTCCCAGATGTGATACATATAGTGGGGCCAAGATAACATGATGAATACCTTATGGAACAGCAACCTGATTTCTCCATAAAAAACACATCCTTTAGGATAGATAACTCAAGTTGACAGTTCCTGAATAGCTTCAATTCATCTCCATTTCAATGCCAAAAACAGGTGGAGAAGATCCAGTGAACAGGTGGATCATCTTGTTTCACCACTTTTGTTTTCCTCAAAGACTATATAATGCTAGTCATGCAAACCGGCAGTGCTGGCCATAACTTCACTATTTCACTCTCCTTTCTGTTCTTATTCTCTAGGTATCACCTACAATCACATCCAGTCCTCCACTTCCCTCCAGATAAATTATTGTGTCATAGGACTAAACATTCAGAATAATAAGAGACCTCAGAGTTCATAGATTAACCCCATCATTTTGCAAATGAGGAAACTAAAGCACATGTTCAAGGATACACATAAAGCAAATGTCTGAGGTAAGACTTGAATCCAACTCTTCCTGACTCGAGATCCACTCCTCAGTGTTACCTTCTCTCTTCATCTAGACAATAAAAATACAAGATCTTCGACTTATTTTAAAGAGTTTTACAACTAAAATTATCCAAAAATGGAATGGACTTAAAGGAAGAAGCCCTCCCTCCCCCTGGAGGTTTTTAATGATAAAATGCAGGGTCACTTGCAGGAATGACTGTAAAAGAGACTGTAAAATGATTGTAAAAGAGATTTTTTGTTCATTCAAGGGCTGAACTAACTGAACTCTAATATCCAATATCATTTCCAACTCTGAAGTTATGTATATATGATCAACAGATTCTTTCTGAAACCATGCCAAAGTAGAATTATTATAACTGTTTGCACTGGATCACAACACATTGAATGCCCTCAAAAGACATACAGATCTCATTTTGTCATCTTAACAGCCCTGAGATGTGAATGACATTATCATCTCTATATTTCATAAGGAAACTGAGGGAGAGATAGACTAAGCCCAGGTTCACATAACTAGGAAGTGTCCAAGGCAGAATTTGAACTCAGGTCTTAATGTATTTTAATTCTTGTTCTCTGTCCATCATACAACCTACCTACCTAGACAGAAATAGCTAACCTGTGTTGGGAACATATCCAAAATATATCTGAGGTCATTCTCTTTCTTCCTGGATATTAAGCTGAGATCTGAGACTCAAGGTTTATGTTGGACGAATATATAGCTGAGACTGGAACTAGACATTTTCTAGCTGCCATGTCCTAAGAAGGACTCCCTGCACTCTCCTTTGGCTATTGTCCTTCCAGGGAGATTATATCCAGACCATGATTACCAGCAGAAATCCTGGAATTTAAATAGGAGCAGGAAGCATTGACAAACTTTTCCAACTATTTTTCAGACAGTGAACACTTCCCCCAGAATGAAATAACCCCTAAGGGAAGTAAAGTGTAGTAGCTAGGGGTCTTTGAATCAGGAAGACCAGGATTCCACTCCTTCCTCTAACAAATATTGTATTTGTCTTTAGTTAGCACTTAATTAGTGCTTGATTGTAATCCTTAGCAATTTTCTTAACTTCTTAATATCCCAGGAAAATCCCTAAGACTATGAAAGGATTAGACATAGGTCACAATAGAAAGAGTTCTGCATTTGTAATCAGCAGTACTGGTTGAAATTGGCCTCTGTCCCTTATTATTACATTACCTGGTGTTCATTTAACATCTCTAGTACTTAGTTCTACATCTGTAAAATGAGGGTATTGGACTAGGCTAGAAAAACTTTAAGATCCCTTTTAGGTCTGAATCTATAATAGTAAATTGCAGTCAGTCAGATTAATTTTCCTCATGCACACGTTCTATTCTATCACTATTCTACTCCAGATTTGTTTCTTTGCAACTTCCATCCTTTGTTCCTGCTATTTTCCTCAAGGTCAAGGAGAAAAAGTTTAATCCCTCTTCCACATGACATCCTTCAAAGAAGGTTGAAGAAACCTCTCATCTTCCCTTTAAGTCTTATCTTATGGCTAAAGACCCCAAGTTCCTTTAACTTGTCCCATTGTTGTATGATCTCCATTTCCCTCTACATTCCATTTGCCCTCCTTTGGACAAGATCTAGTTTGTCAATGTCCTTAGTAAAAAGTGACTCAGAATTTAACACACCATTCTAGATGGGATCTAACCAAAGTATGATATTTCTCTCATTCTGGACATCTCTCCTAATGCTGCAGAGTAGGTTGACTTTTTTATGGTTCTTAGGTCTCTTGTCAATTTAAATTAATTTACAATCCACTGAAACCTTTCATTTTTTAAATCCTGAATTGTAACATAGCTATTCATCCTCTATTACGTATTTAGGCATTTGAGCTTAAGTATAGAACTTTATGTTTATCACTATGAAAATTAATCTTAGATTCAACCCATCACTGTATTCTGTTAATGTTTTTGTATGCTACCATATCTGTGCCATCCACATATTGATTAAGCAAGCTATTGCTATTTTCAGTTCAGATACTGATAAAAATTAAATAGAACAAGGTCAAGGAAAGTTAATCCCAAAGGCTCCCAACTAGACATTCCTCTAGGTAGATATCAATCTATCAGTTATTATGCTTTGAGACTCATTATTCAAGGAATCCCAAATTCATCTAATTATGCTATTATCTGGTGCATATCTCTCCATATTGTCCCCAAGGATATCACAAAATCTGTCAATATTCCTGCTGAAACACAAGTTTGCTAAGTTTATGTCAATACCTTGATCTACTAGTTTAAGTAACCTTTTCTAAAGAAGAATTTAGATTCATCTATATAATCTGTTTTCCCTAAATGTTTCCTCACCAACCACATTTACACCATCATGAAATTTTTACTGTAGCACCCTGCCATTCTGATTGAAGATTTCCCCTTCCCAGGTACCTATTCAGGAAAATCTTTGCCATGCTTCAATTAACACCCTACTCTTTGACAATCTCCTCACCAACCTTCTTATACCCATTTCTCTTCCCCTTCCCCAAGTTCTGGAACAAGAACCATGATCAAATCCACAGTGCCTTTGCTCTAGAATGCTCTCTATTCTCTGAAGGTCTGCCCTCTCCATCCTTGTAAATTTCTGGTTCAAAGTTTTCCTCTCTGGCCACCACTATGTTTTTTATGTTATTTCCCCTCTTAGAATATATGCTCCTTGAGAGAAGAGACTCTCTGCTTTTGGTTTTGTATCTTCAACCATTAGCATGGAGAGTCACATACTTAAATGCTTTTTTCATTCACTAATGCTTAAAGCCATGCTCATTCTTAGAGATTGCCATTTCCTTTCTTAAATACTCATGTCTTTAAAAATAATTTATAAAATCTATTATTTATGAAACAAGAGTCTAAAGAATCTATCATTTCCTATTTTTTTAATTGGGATTATATTTACCAGACTCTAATCCCATGATACCTTTCTCATTCTCCACAGTTTTCTATAACTAATCACATTAACTAGTTTGAGTTTTCTTTTTCTTTTCTTTTCTCTTTTTCCCCCATTATTCTGATATGTCATTAATCTTGACTTGATAATTTGAAATCACTGAGAACAACTAGAAGGTCCCTTAACATAGGACTCGTTATCTTGAGATCAGAAAGTTGTACCTCACAATAGGGAAGGCATAGTATGCTGCTGGCTCCTTTCCTAACACCCTTAGATCCATGAAGTCTTCTAGTAGTTACCAGTTACAATCAGTAAAGTCTCTGGTCTCCTTCCTTCTTCCTTGCACAGTGACTAATAGTCACAAGTATTTTGCAACTAAGGATATACTATATTTGCTTATGGACAGAAAGAAATTCTAATTCTTTATAAATTAAAATGCTATAGAACAGCAAAATTCTCCCCTATTAATTAATTAATTTCCATATAAAGAGTATACAGGGTACATAGGGTGTCCCAAAGGTCTTATTAAAGTTTTAATTTTTACGAATTAAAACTTCACTAAGACATTTGGGATGCTTCATATTTCTTGAAATTCAATATTGTGTTTGTGATTGGATTCAGTTTTAAACAAAAATGTATACATAAAAACAATGAGAGTGAAAGCAAAAGAGTATCAGAAATATAACTGAGCTCCCCAACTCAAAAAAAAATTAAAAAAAAACCAAAAGCAAAAAACAAATCAACAAAACAAACAAAAAAAACTCAACATTTCTCCAAATAGATCTAGAAAATGTAACAGATTAATTCTGTTGGAGATCACAGTGTCCTGATATGAGTTTGGGAATTCTTCCTGAGCTGAATCATAGCCTCTCCCTGTAGGAGAGTGCTCCCCAAGATGTTCTGTTGTCAGATGCAATCCCCAGTGTCTATACACCCCTCTGTCACTCTAGTAACTCCGGCTAGAAAATGACCTACTGTGACTTTAGCTTGGGTTTCCCATTAGGGATTCACTCTGGTTCATTTTCTTGATCTTATTGTAATGCTTCCTGGATAATAAGCTATCTATCTATCTATCTATCTGTCATCTATCTATCTATTTATGATATCCATCAGTTATCCCTAGCAATTATAGCTCCCACTATATGACTGCCTTTTTTTTTCAGGCATACGTGTTCTATAAAGGTATTCTACTTTTTGCACAAAAGTCACCATTGGTCATATTCTGCAATCTATTTACACCCACAGTATGCCTCTTCTTTGATTCCTATGTATCTTTAATTCTTTGCAAATTGTAGCCTTAATACAACACAAGAATTGTGTTGAATTCTGAAAAGAAAAAGTGGACTTTTGTGTCCTGGTGCAGAGAAAATGTCATATGACTTTTCAGATGAAATGCATTCCTTCTGAATTATGGATCTGGTTCATTATCCATCTTCAGTGCCTGCCAAATATAGTATTTTGTTGATACTCGAGCTGAATCAGTTTGCCTATTGAACTACATGCAATAATCTGAATATATGTTTTTATCTGCCTGGCTTTTATCGATCTGAACTCTCTTGTGTGGCAGTGGATCTCATCACGAAAGCTCTGTAGTATTCCAGGTTTGATGTCACCAAAACAATATCCTAAGTGATCAGGAGAACCTGGAGAAATCTCTATAGGGAATCACTCCTGCATTTGAACTCTGCACAGTAGATCCTCCTTGACACCTTTGTGAATCGCACACCTGCCTATTTCACGCTTCACTTGATATTGCTGCTCAGAGAATTGTTAAGCAAAATTTTCTCAGTGATTTTATCTATGAAAACATAATATGTGAACTTATAATAAGAAGAAGCTTTAAGGTTCCACTTTGCTTTAACAAAAAAACTTTGCCCCCTTCTGCCCCTTTCTGGTATTGGATAACCAGAATAGAAAGGGATCTCACCCACTTCAACTATTAGTGGGTCAGGTAAATTTGAAGACATAGTATTCTTTGAAAAATCATCTCCTAAGCTTGCTTCTAAATCTTCCTTCCACCATGGGCAGGGCTAAAGATAGTATAGAGCTGGCCAGCCTACATTTGTCTAAATGGTTTCTTGACCAACATAGCTCTAGTTACCAATGTTGCTCTGTGAGCTCAGAGCTCAGCACATAGCTAAATTCCCACAGACCTTCACATTCACCAATGTATATTCCTATCTCATGATTTACTTATATATCATTCATCCCTCATCTGTCCCAAGTTTCTGTCAAATAACAGTTACTCTGACCTATCTTATCACTATTTTTCCTTATAATTACAGTCATTACAATATGGAGAAATCTCTGCATACTCAGTTCTACCTTTGGGGAACAGGTTCATTTCTTCCAGACTTGCTCTGCTTGACTCTAGATTGTCTTGACCAGTCCCCATGAGTTTGGCATTTCTGAGGACTTTGGAAGGAGAGGCTTCTTGTAGCCACTGGCTTCTACTATCTCTTCTACAGGTCAGCCTTCTATGGCCTGCGACTTCTTCTGCCATTCTTACAATTTCATGATATATTGCTTCAGGATTCTTTCAGACTCCTCTCTTGATGGTTTTCTATAAATGAGAAAGTAGGCAAACGGGTCAGCATTTGTTGATGTCTTCTCAGGTGTCTTCTTCTTTTGTTGGTTTATTACAAAAAAGTCCAAGATCTTGAGTTCTTAGGTATCTTCCCTTCCTGAACAGATCTTAAAAGTTCGCTGTGTCATGATTCTTAATCTTCATATATGTTCCTTCATAATGTTCTATTTTCGTGTATTAACTTGTCTAAATTATTGTCCTTGGTTCATATGTTTTTTCCACTTGACAATGAAATCAAGTATATGTTGACTGAGGGAGCTTTGGGGCACAGTGACTCTTTCATTTTTATGAGTTAAGTCTCTTTCATAAATGTCAATGTGTTTCTTGACTTAAATCCATTTTCCATTTTTAAAAGTCAACATCTCATACAAATAGGTAAAGTTAGAGCTGTTGTAATTGCATAAAGTTACTTTTCATCTTAAACCTTTCTTCACCTTTTATTTTTGTTCCAATTGGTTACATCCTCTGGTAATAAATCACCTCAGTTTTCATTGAACAAAGATTTCATATTTAGATTAGGTAAACTTTAAATTGCTATTTGTTGGTGGACTTAAACCTATATGATTCTTTTTTTCTATTCTGTCTCACTTTTTAAAAAATTTTTTTAATATAAATTTATATATTTAACTTTTTATATTCATTTTCACGAAATTTTGGGTTCCAAATTTTCTCCCCATTTGACCCCTGCCCCCACCCCAATAAACTGAGCGTTCTAATTTCCCCTATCACCAATCTGCCCTCTCTTCTATCATCCCGCCCTTCCCTTACCCCATCTTCTCTTTTGTCCTGTAGAGCCAGATAACTTTCTATTCCCCATTACCTGTATTTCTTATTTCCGAGTAGCAAGGACAACACTTGACAGTTTTTCCTAAAACTTTGAGTTCCAACTTCTCCCCATCCCTCCCTCCCCACCCATTCCCTTTGGGAAGGCAGGCAATTCAATATAGGCCATATCTGTGTAGTTTTGCAAATGACTTTCATAATA
>CM053772.1:182530873-182558284 GCA_028658325.1 Potorous gilbertii | reverse complement strand
TTTTTCCACTTGGCTCATTCTGCTTTTGAAAGCTTTCTTCTCCTCATTGGCTTTTTGAACCTCTTTTGCCAATTGAGTTAGCCTATTTTTCAAGGTGTTATTTTCTTCAGCATTTTTTGGGGTCTCCTTTATTAAGGTATTGACCCATTTTTCATGCTTTTCTTGCATCTCTTTCATTTCTCTTCCCAGTTTTTCCTCCACCTGTCTAACTTGATTTTCAAAATCTTTTTTGAGCTCTTCCATGGCCTGAGCCCATGGGATACCTATTTCAGATGTTTGGGATACAGAGGCCTTGACTCTTATGTCTTTACCTGATTGTAAGCATTGTTCTTCCTCATCAGAAAGGAAGGGTGGAAACATCTGGTCACAAAGAAAGTAACCTTCTATGGTCTTATTTTTTTCCCTTTTCTAGGCATTTTCCCGGCCAGTTACTTGACTTCTGAGATTCCTCTCCACCCCTACCTAGATCCGCCCAGCTAGTGCTTGGGGTCTGAGATTCAAATGCTGCTCCCTAGCCTCAGGGCTCTCAGTGGCAGGCCTGGCTGCTATTCAATGGGAGCTTAAGTTCTGATGCTCAGGTTGGGGCAGGGCTACCTCCCAGCCTCAGTTCCCTCAGGAGGTTTATGCAGAGACCTTTTGTAATGGATCCGAGTTCCTGCAGAGCTCCTGCCTGCTCTGGGTGCCTCTAGCTGCCTGCTGTCTCTGCTACTGCCTCCCGAGGGGGCCTGAGTTATGGAGACACCCCACTCCCCTCTCAGCCCTTCCAGACGTCACTCTCACTGACCTGTGTGTCTGTGGGTGGAGGGACCTTCACGGCAGCAGGAGATTCTGTCCCTGAAACCTGCTTGGATCTGCTCCTCTCTGTGCCGTGCTGCCAGGGCAGGCCTGGGCTCTACTCCCATCCAGTGCATGATGGACCTTTGGGATAGGTTTTTCAGGGCTCTCTGGAATGGAAATCTCCTTCACTCCATTGCTGTGCAGCTTCCACTGATCCAGAATTTGTTGGGAGTTCTTTTTACAGGAAATTATGTGCTGTGGGTTCGGAGCTAGCATATGTGTGTCTTTCTACTCCACCATCTTGGCTCCTCCCTCAACCTATATGATTCTTAGCATTTTCATTCCCTACCCCGTCTTTTTTGGCACTGCACCATCCTCACTATAGAAGGAAGAAAGGGTTGCATTCTGGGACTTAGATCCATTCTGAATTTTTATTTGTTTCATGGGTTTCCATGGCACAAAATTTCATCACTAGCAGTTAGTTGTTCATGACATATCCTACTGCTTTAACTAGGTTGGTCTTCAGATAAGAAACTGTCAGTGGGCCCACACTCTAAACTTTTCCAGCTAGGAAGCTGCTGCCAGAGTTTGTATTCTGTGAATATAACCTTTGAGATACCAGGGTTACTCCCTTTGCCACACTGAGGCATCAGAGACAGACTTTTATGGAGGTAACATAACATAATTTGGAACTTACAGTGACACATGGCTCAAATCATCAGATTCAGCATAACTCTTCCAGGCTTATAAATCAGTGTGGAGTCCTAAACACTTGGCAAAAAGACTAGAGAAGCACAAGATATATGGTTATATACTTAAAGGTATAGGCTTATCTTAAGAAAAGTACCCCATAAGAGACTCTTCATGAAGGAAAAGTCACAGAAAGATAGGGGTGAAGCATCTTGACTACTATAACAGCAACTAGGGTTTCTTTGTCCATTTGTGCATGACAGTTCTGTGCTGTGGAGTACATTGTTCTCAAGCAGTAAGCAATAAGTACCACAGTGCCATCTGGCAATCAGTGACTAAGTGCAGATCCAGAACCATAAGGCACAGCATCAGTGGTGAGAACCAGTGGTTTATGTGCATTGAAATGCACAAACACAAACTCAGATGTCAATAACCATTTGGCATTACGGAAAGCCCCACTCCTGTTACAAGCTGAACACCACTGAATTCTTTGTTTTTCCCCAGGAGAGAATAGAGTGGCTTACTTTTGTGGAAGAGAAATGCCGTAGAAAATCAAAAGCCACAGGATGGCTTGAGGCTTACTCTTTGTTCTTGGACAACCTACCTCATGAATTGCATAAGGTGATGGACCTGCTATGCTGATGTTTTAATTTTGCCTTTCTTTTTATAATTGGTAAGTCAAAATCATGTAGTATTTATTTCCATAAGTTTATCCTCTGTTGATCCCATGAGCAGGACACTGTTAAAATAAGGTAACACAATAGAAATCCTAGAAGGGATAGTCTCTGTGCTAACTTAGAGAATTCCAGAAGTAAATAAAATGGTGAACTGAAGGTGCTTAAATTGAATGGTTCCTGGTGAACTGATGAATTTTTGGGTGGATGCAGTAGTGTTGTTGATGATCAACTTCTAATCAGTTTGGGCAAAACTCAGTTTTATAAACTCTTTCCCTTGGACTCCTAGATGGGCTGCACACAACTTGTGGATTAGGAAGGCAATAAATGAGTCAAAGGGACGTTCATAAAAGACTACAAAAAAAATCTCTAACACCACATTGTTAGATTTGCCTCACAGTCCAAGTGAGAAAGGAATTATTTGCATCTATTGGTTATGGGAACTGCTTAAGTCCCTTATTAACTTCCTAGCCCAGTCCTACATAAAGTTTCAGCTTCAAATTAGTTTTTAATAGCAACACAATTTATGTGCATATGTGTGCATGTATACATTTACAGAAATGTTAATTGATTTTGATTCTCAAGAGTACTTCAATGCTTTTTTGTT
Source organism: Potorous gilbertii (assembly GCA_028658325.1). NCBI lineage: Eukaryota > Metazoa > Chordata > Mammalia > Diprotodontia > Potoroidae > Potorous > Potorous gilbertii. Next base: position 182,555,536 of record CM053772.1, on the reverse strand, counting down.
TACTTTCCCTTACCTATGTTTCCAATTAGCTTTTCCTTTTACATTTCCAGTATATCAGAAAGGATCTTGGGAAACTGGTTGACAACTTCCTCTAGTTGAACTATTCAGGGTTGTAGGGATACTTTAAGCCTTGAATCACAATGATATAAATTGATTCCTTTCCTTCCTGAAGAGGCTTTTTATATATGTCTCCCCTTAATGATGAGTGGAGCCTTCTTCATATGTAGGGGAGCTTTTATTCTACTAAAGTATAACTCTTTCCTTGGAGAAGAGACCAGGGAAATATTAGTAAATAATAAACTACTGGATGGAGGAGGGGGAAAATGTATTGCACTGCACATTTTTAAATTTAATCTTCATTTTAAACATTTTCTCTGTCACTTCACAATAAATTAAGCTGATTTATACTTTTTTATTGATTTCTGAAATGTAAATGTTCACACTGAAAATTTAACTCTGGCATTTTCAAGAGCCCATGCCTACAGTCTCCAATATACCTCTGGGTGGGGCTGTGACTTTTAAAAATTTTTTTTATCCCTAATCCTTAGTAAAGTATATAGCTTACAACAGACACACTTTTATTCAACTGAATTAAATGAATCAGACTACCCATTCATCATAATTTTCAACAATAGCAATTGCCTGATCAGTTCAATCTTGGAATATATATATAGGCAGCCAAACTTTGCCAATGTTATTTGCCTAGGGTATTGAGGAAGTTATCTTTTTCAATTATTTCTATGTCAAAGCTGGAATGAATTCCAACTTTCATTCATGAATAGTGGTGAACAGTACTTTAGTATCCTCAAGCATCTTGACATTGATCCTATCAATAAAAGAAAACCCTAGAAGTTTGCTATTCTGTGGATGATCCAAACCATTGGATGCCCAGTAGCCTGAACTACTTTGATGACAGGTCATATGAACGCTAAATCTTTGTATCTGTAAGTAGAATTGCAACACAGTATTACCACCACCGCTGATCTGTGGGTTTTCTGAAGTTTTCACTTGCTATATTCTGGTAGCAAAAGCCTGCCTATAATAGAGATTTTAGAAGCTGTTCCTGTATTTATTGTGTCCCACTATTAGAGTGCGTGTTCCTTCAGAGGAGGGATTGTTTTCCTTTTCTGTTTTAATCTATAGTAAATACAAATGCACACAGTTGCATTGATAAGTACTTAATAAATGTTTTTCATTCATTCATTTATTTCCTAGCATCGGATTGCTGTACATTGAGTACTATAATTTGAGTCGGGAAATAATCACTAGCTGTGAGACCCTAGTCAAGTCATGTAATATTTCTGGACTTTGGTTAACTGATCTGTAAAATGAGGATTAGATGCAATGATTTCTAAAGTCCCTTCCAGCTCCAAACCTATAATCCAGTGATCATATATTGTAATTTGATCTCTTGGAGCATTACATGTGTCATATATAGTCATGTCAAAAAGGTGCTGTTTATCAAGAGTTTCCTTATGAAGTCCACCAACTAGATGATCTCACATTTCATCTCGGATAATTTAAAATGTGTAGAAATAGATGGCAGCTCTGCAGTATAAACAGGTACTTTCTCATTGATGTACATTTCTGAATAATGAATGGTACTGTGAGTGATAAATGGTCTTTCAATTATACCATCTTAATGAAAAAGATTGGTATTAGTTAAAGCAGAGAAAATGGAAAACTTTTTATGAGATATTTTGGACTCCACAAACCTAAGGACAACAATTTGTTTACTTCAATGAAGAAAGTCTCCTCACATAAGAATTACAGGGAACCAAGTAATATCAGTTTCTTCCATAATCCCCAAAGGTACTGTTTTAAGGTCAGTGTCTGTTCAGTTTTCAAGGTGTTAGCTGTACAATAAAGAATGAAAGGCACCTGACCTGTGGGGGTCTACATGACCTTAGAAGATCTGATGTAGGTGATAAAAAGGTAGGTTGAATAGCTGTGAAAACCACAGGGGGCTATTATGCATTTGTTGTACCACAGGGGAATCCTAGATGTGTTACCATGGTAATGCCATCAGGACCTCTGGCTAGTGATGTTTTGCTACTACACAGGTCCACCACTGTGTCCCAATCTACATACAAGGGCAGTGTGAATATAGAGTTAGTATTTGGGACTCAGAAACTAACTTTGTCATAGACTTGGTTCTTAACTCTTAGAGTAGTAACTCTGAAGAGTTCTATCTAGACCATGTTATTCCTTTCCTAAATGAATCCAGATTTCTTGTGGTGAAGTGTTTACTTTTCAAGGTAGGTAAAAAGCAACAGCAAGTAAACAAATAAAAAGATATGATAAGACAGAGGAAAGGAGGGAGTGAATTCCAGGCATGAAAAACAACTAGTACAAAGGAATAAAGATGAGAGATAGCATGATAGAGTGAGAAACTAAAAGAAGTTTAGAAATTAGAATATAGCTAGAGCTTCCCATGGGAAATGGAGTAATAATTAAATTAGAAGGGCTAGAGCAAGGTGCCAACGTTTTAAAAACTCAACAGAGCAGTTTATTATTTTCAGTCATTTCTGACTTTTTATGACTCTCTTTTGGGGTTTTCTTGGCAAAGATTCTTAAATGGTTTGCCATTTCCTTCCCTGGATCATTTTACAAATGAGGAAACCGAGGTAAACAAGATTAGGTGACTTGCCCAGGGTCACACAGCTAATAAGAGTCTGGAGTTGAATTTGGACTCAGAAAGATGAGTCCTCCTGATTCCAAGCCCAGTGCTCGAGCCAATATGCCACCTAGATGCCCAGAGTAATTTACAGATGGTTTTAAAGGTGAGGGAACCACTGGATTTAGCCTATTGAGCAGAAGCATGACATGGTCAGGTCTGCAATTAAGGAAAATCATTTTGGAAGCAGTGCAGAAGATGGAGTGAAATTAGACAGACTTGAGACATTGAGTCCAAATAGAAAGCCACCACAATAACGCAGGCAATGGTTAATAAGGACCTGAAGTTAGACAGAAGCCACATGAGGTCATGGGAAGGAAAAAAACAGTAAAATGTGACAAGTGATCAGCTATGTAGCTTGAGAAGTCAAGAATAACAGTAAGATTATGAACATGAGACACTAGAAGAATAGTGATACCTTCCACAGACATAGAGAATTTTCAAAGATTGGGTTTGAGGAAAAGATAGTTTTGTTTTGAACATGTTGAATTTGAAATGCCTCTAGGACATCTAATTTGAAATGCCTAATAAGCAGCTGGTTCTATGGACTCTAGGAAGAAACTGAAGCTGGATATATATATATGAGAATCATAGGCATAAAGATAATTAAACCCATGGGTGCTCATAAGGTCACCCATAAGAAAGAACGCAGAGAAGAACAAGAGACCTCAACACTCTTAGGTGAACCATGAACAACACACACAATTAGGAGGGCATGATCTGGACGATGAAACAACAAAAGGTATTGAAAAGGAGTCGTTGGATAAGAGAAGAAAGGGAGAACAGAGTAGTCAGGAGTAAAGGGTGGTGAGCAGTATCCAATGTAGCAGATGGGACAAGAAAGATGACAATTGAATAAAAGACCAACAGATCTGGCAGTGGAAAAGCTGTTGATAATCTCAAAGCAAAGAGTTTAATTGAAGTAATGAGGTCAGAAGCAAGATTGCAAAGCATTAAGGAGTGAGTTAGACAAGCAATGAGTAGAGATAGTTTTTCTAGGAGTTCTGTTTAAACTGGAGAGATAGAGGACAATAGCTTGAAGAAATTTTAGGGTCTTATGCTTTATTTTTTTTTAATGGATGGGAGATACTTGGGAATGCCTGACAAAACTAGTACATCAGCAAGAGGTTGAGAGAGAGACCTAGAGGTAGGGAGAAAAAGAGAGATAAGAGAAAGGGGAAAAAGATGAAAGAAGTCCCTGGTGGAGAAGTAGAGGGAGAAGAAGGACAGAATGTTTGAAGCTCTTAATTGCCTTTAAAATTTTATTTGAGTTATAAGAGAGGACCATGTGGGGAAGGGCAGTTTGACTGTTGATGATAATTAAACATAGATAGATGGATAGATAATATAAAAATACGTGTGTGTGTGTGTGCATAAACACTTTCTTGGTGAGGTAATTAAAATATATACTACATACATATGTTAAAATATACACTATTTACATATAAATACACTCATACTCTATGTAGCATTAAAATACATACTGTATACATATAAATATACCACATAATATATATTAAGATGTATACCATGTACCTATAAAATAGACATTATATACATGTCTGTATGGTACATATTTAAATTACCTCCTCAAGAAGCTTTTTATATGTGGTCATGGCAAAACAGAAAGGCACCTGTTCTGATTCCAAAAGTTGGAAGATTTTATTGACCCAAATTTGGTAATTGAGTGAGAAAAGTGCTGGAGAAAACACATGCAAAACTAAGATGGTCTCTATTTTTTTTAAATAAGTATACACAAAGACAATTTTTAGCATTCTTTTTTACAACAGTTTGAGTTCCAAATTTTTATCCCTCTCTTCCCCTCCCTTCTTTCTAAAATGGTAAGCAATTTGAAATAGGTTATAAATGTGCAATCATGTAAGACATATTTCCATATTAGTCATAGTTGTGAAAGAAGAAACAGATGAAAAGGAAAAAAAATGGGAAAAATGAAGTGAAAATAGTATGCTTTAATCTGTATTCAGAGTGCATCAGTTCTTTATCTGGATGTAGGTAGCATTTTTCATGAGTCTTCTGGAGTTGTCTTGAATCATTGTATTGCTGAGAAGACCTAAGTCATTCATTGCATTGTGTTTGTCCTTCATTCTCGAGGAGGACTATGACATCAAGATGATGATATGACTTGCAATTGACTTTGATTTGAGTGAGGGCAGGCTGTGTAAGGTCACCAATCTCACTTTCTGCTCCTGAGCCATCTGGGTCCAGTGACCGGATATTCATCAGGACAACAGGAGATGGCCCAGGATGCAATGGGAGACCCCAGCCCTTTCAGGCTAAGGTCTTATCACATTCTCACTTTGAGTGAGATATACCCATTCAATGAATAGACTTCTTTAAGTTACTCAAGGGATGGCCGCTTTAATCCAAAAAAAAAATCATTCATAATTGATCATCAAAAAATGTTGTTGTCAGTGTGTACAATGTTTTCTTGGTTCTGCTCAGATAGTCCTCACTTTCAAGGAGTTTATATTCTAGTAAGAAAATACCAAAGATGTTGGAGAATGATGACCAAAAAAAAGAATTTTGATATTTGCTGTGAGAAGGTTCATAAATGGATCCATAGGGCAGGACATTATTATATCCTTTCCAGTGCAATAGTGCTATTGATCTAACTATTGTTCACAGAAAAAAAAGTAAAAAGAGGGATGAGACAGAGTTGCCCACGCATGGGGTCAATGGCAAAGGCCTGTTCTGAGTAGACCCTGATGTACCAGTGTGACTGGATGGGAGATGTAGTGTAAAAATAATCAAGGCTGATCAGGAAGTATTTGGTTTCAACTCCTATTTCTAGCCCTCACTATCTGCGTGATACCTTAATATGTTCAAGATATTTAACTCCTCTCAGTCTTAGTTTCCTCATCAGAGAGTTAAATAGCAACAATGGTGACTATAATGCCTACATCACAAGGCTATTGATCCAGTGAGGTAATGCATATAAAGTCCTTTGCAAACCGTAAATTTCAGTTATTACGTTTTGCTAATTTAAGACAGTTTAGTAAGTTTGGAAACTGTGTGTTTGACATTGGGTATATTTTTCTCATTCATTATTGATTATCTCTAACCACACTGTAACATTTATGAATTTATTTATATTCTTTCCCTTGAAAATCATGTGGAAGAAAAATTAGTCTCCTGATGACAACCTACCTTTCCCAGACTTCATTGGACCCTACTCTTCAGCCAAATTGTACTATTCACCATTTCTCATCCATTTCTTTCACCTCTTTGCCCTCGTTATCCTCTCTGTTAAAATGGAAGAGTAGTACTGCTCATGCATTTCTTATCACATATTACAAGGTACTGCAGCTATATTGTACATTGTTTACCACCTCCTTTACTCCCTATCCATTCATTACACATATATAGAAGCATATTTGGAGTAAAGCTCCTTTGAAGGTGGGGATTTTTTTCCCTTTTAATATCCTATAGATACTCAATACATTGTTTTGCTAAAGAATCCTTCTTTTCTTGTCAATAGAATATGCCATTATTGTAGAACTATAGTATACTGATTTTTATAATTACATCATTTAAGATATTATCTTTCTTTTCTTTTCTTTTTCTTTTTTTTTGTTTAAATTCTGGTGTGTTTTCAGTGGGCACTTTCCCAAGAACCAAGGCTGAGATACTAATGCTTTTTGATCCTTGAAGGCTTTAATCTCAGATTTCACATGATGCACAGCTTTATCTCAAATTCTAGCACTTGTTGAGATGTCATATTCAACTGAAAAGAGGGGTGAAATCATCCAAATGACTTCATTTTAAAGTTAGGTTGAAAAGCATGCAAAAAGCTAGTACTAGAAATATTTGCTGGATCAGAAGAAACCTTTTCCAGACCTACACATTTTCCCAATTTGTCAGGATAAACCTCTGGAAATGCAGCAATGGTGATACATGGGACAGACTGAACAGCTGTTCTTATAGCAGCCAGTAACACTATACAACAGTTTAGGAAATAAAAGGAGAAGGCAGCTTTAACTAAAATAATCACATACAAATAAGTATGAATGATACAGCTGAAAGGCAATATACTGCAGAACAAATGTAAGTGAACTTACAACAGGTATGGATTCTAGTCATGTATTTGCTGTTAGTTCTTTGACGTTATATATATTACAGAGCCTCAGATTCATTATCTGTAAAATGGGTGTAATACGTGTACTATCTAAATGACAAAATAGGTTTATGGAATAACATCATGTACACTTTATAACGTTAAGACTCTATACAACTGATAGCTTCTTAGTCCCTTACAATATGAGCTATTTGTGAATAGGAATATATTTGTATCCTGGCACCTAAGCACCACATCTGGAACATAGTACTTCCTTAATAAATTTTTGTTGGGTTTCCACGACACTGATAAGAAAGTCAAAAGAAATCTTTAATAAGCACAAGAGGAACAACTTGTTTTTTCATCTTATGTAAACAGGATAACTTTCAAAATCAATCTTTAAAAAAGCACCAGCAATTAATAAACTTGGGTCTAAAATAAAGAAAACTAATAGAAAGAAAATAGGGAAGGGCTGCAGTTTCCTCATCTGAAAAATGACCAGCGAGATTAAAAGACCTAGCTCTTTATCTGAGACCCTACTGTAATTCCCTTGTAATCATACATTCCCAATATTAATGAAGGTATAAGTTTTATTCAAACACAATTTTTTCTTTGTGATGTGTGATTTCGCTGGTGTAAGAAACCACTTGTTTTTTCAAATAATGATGCTTCATTTATTTACTTTAACATTCATTTTTTCAAAATTTTGAATTCAAAATTCTCTCCTTTCCTGCAAAAACTCAACACCCATTCAGAAGGCAAGCACTATGGTATCAATTACACATGTTAAGTCATGTAAAACATTTTCACATATTAGCCATGTTTAAAAAAAAGGAAAACAAGAAAAAAATAAGTGAAAAAATATACTTCAGTATGCACTCAGAGTTCCTCAGTTCCCTCTCTGCAGGTGGAAAGCATTTCTCATTATGAGCCCTTCGAAAATTGATTTGGACATGGTATTGATTAGAGTAGTAGTGAGGTGTTTCACAGCCGATGATCCTTGCAATATTGCTGTTACTATGTACATTGTTCTCCTGGTTCTGCTCATTTCACTTTGCTTTGGTTCATATAGTTCTTTTCAGATTTTTCTGAAACCATTCAATTCATTATTTCTTATAGCACTATAGTATTCCATCATAATCATATACCACAACTTGTCTCACCATACTCTAACTGATGGGCACCTCCTTGAATTCCAGTTCTTTGCCACCAAAAAAAGAGCTGCAATACATATTTTTGTACAAATAGGTCTTTTTATAAGCTCTTGGGATACAGATGTAGTAGAGGCATTGCGGAGTTAAAAGGTATACGCAGTTTTATAGCCCTTTGGCCATAGTTCCAAATTGTTTAAGAAATTATTTATGAGGAAACTAAGCAGAGTAACATCTGTTTTACAATTTATGGTTTCAGGGAGTTGCCTGAGGGCATTTTGTGGTTAAATGACTTATCCAAGGAGAAAGAATCAGTTTGGGTGGGAACAAGACTTGAACCAAGGTCTTCCTGACTTTTATACTGGTTTTCCATCTACTAAATCATAATGCAGTTAATAAGAGGAGGAAAATTAAATAGAACAATGCCCTCAGAAACCAAATCAAATGCCTCCTATGAGAAACAAAAACAGGAAACCTCCCATAAGCAATCCTCTCCCAAAAGCATACAAAAATTCCAGGCATTCACAGTATAGACTGTAGAGTGGCATAGTTCCTTGTAGTGCCAACTGGTATCAATCGGGTCCCTTAGCCACCACCACAAGCCCACTCTCCATCCTTCTCTGTTACCATTCCATCTTGTAACCCCAACGAGGTCCGTGTGCAGCACTCTCTCAGGCACCTGTCTTCTAGTCCCTGGAGGTCAAAAACTTCTTTGTAAGGTAAGTTTGTCTTTGGAAGTGGTGTTAACCTCCTAGACATATAATTCTCCCTACAGAAAGTACCTCACAGCTCTAGGGATGAAATGTTAGACAAAGGACTTTTTCTTCCCTTGACTAGTCTCTTTTGTCATTTCTCTGGCCAACCTCTGGTCACACAACAAATTATCCAGGGCTAAATTCCTTGATTTTCTTCAGCAGAGGTATCAAACTCATGGTCCTGAAAATCTCTTGTGAAGCAAAAAGTTGGTCTTTGGAAGCCGTCTTCTCAGGATCTCCGTGAGATTGATTTTGAGAGACAATGTTGATTGCAAGGGACTATCTCCAAAAAATTATGTACAAACAAAATATATACAGAACAAATTAGACTTAATCTCAGATGGAAGTTAAGACTTGAAAAAAAAGACAGGGAAGTTAAAAGGTGGAGGTGATGAGAGAAAAGTCAGGCATAGGGAAGCAACCAGTAATTGGAGATGAAGTAGCTAGAGATGATATGCCACATGCAAGGAATAGAAAAGAGGCAAATGTCACTGGAGCAAGGTCTAAAAAGACAAGAAAGGTAGGAAGATGACAACACAATTTTAGAATGTATTCTTGATAATGACATCATTTTGTAGGGGTTACTATTGACTGTTTTGTTCCAGATTTTAATCTACCCAAGTGAAGAACCAATAGTAATATGAGGGTCCCAGAGAATCTGAGATATTTAGTGCTAGAAGGGATCTTAGAGATACAGCCACTTTATGTTATATGTGAGAAAAATAAGACCAACAGTGACTGGGCAAGGAAGTGGCCTAAATCACATGGCTACTGACTATTCTAGAACTTTGGTCTCTTGGTTCTCTGTCCAGTTTTTATTTCCCCATACTTTCTAATTGTTTGGATTGTTAAATTTCTTCTCATAATCCATCACATCAGAAGATTGGTTGGGTTATTGTTTGTCTTTCATTCTTGAAGATGAGCCATATGATCAACGACATCCTTCATGGTCATTGGAATAAATCGTTCTAATCTGCCCATTCCTTAGTGGGAAGTCTTCACATGCTTGGGGTAGACACCCTCCTAACTCATAGATGGGTTTGTGGCCCATAGATTACTCTCAACCTGGTTTTGTGCTTCTACTGAGAAGGTTTACCAGGGTGTGGCTGATGCATATGCTCTTGCTTCATGGAGACACAGGTTAGAGTCAAGTGCAAGGAGGACATCCAAGGTAGAGGAGCACCTCTGAAAAGGACTCAGCAAGCCCTCAAGCAGAGATGCCAGACTGAATTGAATATCTATATTGGGTTATATACTGGTTGTGAACTGATATTGAATTATTTTCTTTTTAAATAGGTTTGGGAAAATTTCCAAAATGAATGGATACCAATAAACAGAGGTCAAGAAGAAAAGGAAAAAGCCTCCCATAATAGATTTGTTTTTAAAAATGATGCTATAAGGCCTCAATATATTTTTTATTACAAATCTTCAAAAAATAGAAGCTTCTAATAGACATTGTAAGTGTCATGGTTAAATTCAGAAAGTTACTTTTCCAAAAAAAGAAGAGGAACTGTGTGTGTATGTGTGTGTGTGTGTATTTATACATACATACATACACACACATATAGAATCAGAAAATGTGTTGGAATAATATAAATTAGCCTAAAAAACTGCCAAGGTGATAATTAATGTAGACCTTCAGAAAAAATATTCAAAACACTGCCAAATACAAAATTCTTTCTTGCTTTATTCAAAATTGGATTATTCATCACCTCTGTACTAGGATATTACTGGATTCATAGATGAAGGGAAAATATTAGAAATCTGAATTTTAGCAAGGTATTTAATTCAAATTTTCATTTTTAATGTTCCATGTATAAGATGCACAAATATAAGTAAAACATAGTAATGTGCTAATATGAATTTGGAACTACCGTATTTCACCATGTAAACGTTGCACCCTGGGGTAGGAGGGATTCAGTACAAAAATTGATTTATAAGTCTTCATTGCATAATTGTTACATGATATAATTCTCTTCATCATAGCACTTAAAGGTAAACAGAACAGCAACCAGTGGCATATGAATATTCTCTTTTTTCTCTCACGTATGTGAGCTTAGAATTCTCAGTACATGCCTACTGTCCACCTTATTTCCAAAAGCCAACTTGTGTGGCTTGTTTAGAGTGTACTAATAGTACTAATTATAGTACTAATAGTGTTGTCACTCAACCCAGTAAAGAGCCGTAGGTGTAAGAGGAGTCAGCTGGCAGGGGTAGCTGTCATAAGTAAGCCACATGATATGGTAAGATTTGCATCTTCTCACTCTAGTTAAACTATATAGTTCGTCTTCCAGCAATACATTAAAGTGCAAAGCATTTCTTTTTGATCATGGGTAAATGTAAAAACTATTCTAGGGGCTTCAAGCTGAAAGTGATTGTGTTCACTGGACAGCACGGAAACAGAACTGCAAAAAGACATTTCTTAGTGAGTAAAAAATTAGTGCAAGACTGGCAGAAACTAAAAGACAAGTAATACTGCACAATTTTTTAGTTTCACGTAATGCTTGCACTCACTTTTTTGCATGCAGTGAAATAAGGTATTTGAAAAACCAGGTGGAAAGACTATGAACTTCACATGGGGTGTCTACTGGTACATAGGCTCTGACAGAGTCTTGCACTCAGATCTGTTCTCTTAAACTTTTTCATCAATAAATTAAAGACCCACAACAATAAGAGACAGCCAATAAAATCTATGTATCAGGATACAAAAAGATGCCAAGAGGCTGAAACAATTGGCTAAATCTAAGAAGAAAAAAAAGTTGAAATATTGTAGGGATAAATAGAAAATCATGCTTTAAGGTAAAAAAGAATCAGCTGAGGTGGAGGTGGGTCGGTGGGGGAGGTTTAAAAGTTCAAAATGATTCAAAAGTGTCAAAAAAAAACAAACAAAAGTTAAAGTGATCTTAAATTACTATGATAGAAATTTGCCCTTCAAAGCAAAGGACAATAGTTCCATTGTAATCTGTGATGATCTGACCCCACCTGCAGATCTGGGTCCATTTGTGATTTCCTGATTTTAAAGGGGACAGCTTTGGAGAGGTTAGAGGGCTTGCAGAAAAGGGAAACTACCATCTGAGTGTCCTAGGAACAGTGTCCTTTGTCCCTTTCCACTTCTACTTCCCAAAGGCTAAATACTGCTTAAAGTAACAAGAAACATTTATGTAGCAATTACTACTATGTGCCAGGCACTGTGCTAAGTGCTTTACAGTTATTATCTCATTTGATCCTCATATGTGGGAGATAGATTCTATTATTAGATTGATCTTACAGTGGAGGAAACTGAAACAAACTAGATTAAGTGACTTGCCCAAAGTCACGCAGCTACTAAGTATCTGAAGCCAGATTTCAACTCAGATCTTCCTGACTCCAGGTTAAGTGCTCTATTCACATTAACACCTAGGTGAAACCTTATGGATTATGGCCACTATATATCCATGATATCTAAACTCAACTGTGTCTTCACTGTTTCACAGGAGTCCTTTTATTCATTTAATTCAAGTAATCTGACGTTCATTAAGCCCTTCCCATATAAACCCTAAACTAAGTGCTGGTGATATAAGCATAAATAAAAAACAAGCCCAGAGTGGGTGTGGCATGTAGTGACACAAGTAACTATGACACAAGGGAGGTTGAGATAAACTGAAAGGAGAGATCCAGGCAATGGCTATGAGAAGCTGGAGAAAGGATAGCTCTCTTTCACCTTAGAAAGGAAAAGAAACTTAAGAAAAGGCTTCATCGACAAAGATGAGGCATTTGAATTGGGCCTTGAGAGAAAGGAGATACTTCAACAGATGACAGGGAGGAAAGAAACATCCCATCCAACGATGAGATATAGTTAAGATGCCCTGTCTCATACTGGAAAGACTACAGAATTTATGTCAATTACCTTGAATTTACATTCTATCTGACATTTTTTACCTATAGGTCACTTAATCTCTAAGAATTTCAATCTCCTCAATAAAATAGGGATACACTACCTTCTTCATAGCATTTTAGTGCTTTGCAAATCTTGCAACTCTGGGCAAATATGAATTATTATTAATATATAAGCAATGGCACAAGCATGGGAGAAGGAAAGAGAGCTCTAGTTTACCTTAGGATCATAGATTTAGGGCTAGTTTAAGATTACAGATTTAAAGGCCATTTTGTACCATTTCCTAGATTTTAATTCTTCTTGCTCATGCTGTTTGCCTTTTTTTCTGGGTATTTAACTTGATCTCCACCTCTGGAGTTTAAGGGATGCTATCCCAGACTTCTTGTGTTAGGGGCTAGGGGCCTGGCTACTGGTTCTCTGTGCTGGGGCCTCAGGTTCTGGTAGCTGGCACCTGGTGCTGAGCAATGGTGGTAGCTGGTGTATGCCTGCGGTTGGCACTTGCCTGCTCCACCACCCTGGGGCTCAGAACCTCTTGCTGGTCTGCTGAGGTGGGACCTACTGCTGGCTTGCTGGGACAGATGCCTCCCATCCCCTATTGGTGTCCTTCAACCACAGAAAGAGGGACCTTTCCTGTTAATCCCCCAAGCCTCCCAAGCCACCTTTCTGTTGACTCCACTATTCCAGGATTTTTCCTGGGGCATGATTCTTTGGGTATTTTGAGGTCAGCAAGGGAGGGTGAGAGTGACTTAGTGTTTACTCTGCCATCTTGGCTCCTGTGAGTTTAAATAGGTGACTTTCAAACATTTAGTCTGTGGGTTGATAGCCCAGGAGAAGCTGTTGCCTCTGCCTCAGGCCCTGTGCAGGACTGTGCCTCTTTTCATTCAGTCCAGACAGATCACCCACCCCCTGCACTGAGAGGTCTGGGAATTGCCACTGCTGCCAGTATTTCAGTCTGCTGGAGTCTGCTCTAGCTTTGCTCTGGTCAAGTCTGCACTGGTGCCACCAGCTTTCCAGACTTTGCTCCTCCCAGCCCAGTGCAACAGATCCTTCCTATTGACCTTCCAGGTTGTCTTGGGCTGGAAATCTGCACACTCTGTCTCTTTGTGGATTCTGCCAATCTAGAATTTGCTCAGATTCACTTTTCAGAGGTATTTAAAGAAGTTTGTGGGAGAGCTAAGGGGAGTCTCTGCTTTCACTCTGCCATCTTGGCTCTGTCCCTTGCTGTTTAGTTTTGTAATGGCTTCCTTCATTTTACACAAGGAACTGAGGCCCCCAGAAGATAGTAAGTGTCAGAGGACAGATCTGAACCCAGACTTACCTGACATTGAGTCCAGCATGCCATATAATAATGTAATATCTTGGCCAGCATTACTACAAATTACATTTGTTCCTGCACTTTTATGGTCCAGATAACATTGTCTCCTATCTCTATAACTTGCTACAATGTGTCCATATCCACTATACTTGAAATGTACACCCTCTTCAGCTCCACGTCTAAATAATATCTAACTTCCTTTAAAACTCAGCTCAGGTCCTACCTTCCATATGGGTCCTTAACTTATTCCTTGAGTTACAAGTGCATACTCCAAAAATACCACCTCCCATTTAACATGTACAATATAGATATATGTGTGTATATATATATATATATATACACACATATATCTTATTTGTACTTGTGTTTATCTACGGTCTCAACTCATAGAATCTAAATTCTTGTATGTAAAAATTAGATTCCAGATCTTATGACTCCAGATGATGATGACGATGATTGCTAACCTTTATTTAGTATGGCACTCTGCTAAGATTTTAATAATTTTATCTCATTTGACGCTCACAATAGTTGTAGGGGGAGTTGCCATTAAACACTATTGCTATCCCCATTTTAGATTTAAGGAAATTGAGGTAAAGAGAGATAAAGTTGTTGGGGTGTAAGCTCAGTTTTCACAAGAACAGTCTCAGGTTAGGTAAAGGTGAGGGATTCTAAAACGCAGAGCTCTCACGAGGACCGCCAGGGAACAGCTGGGAATTGAGTGAATCATGAGCTATCTTGTTTTTCCACCTCTTCTCAGTGGAACTTGCTGGGGAGAGCATCCCACCCTTGAGATTGGTCTATGGTCTGAACATACCTGTTGTTGATTGGCTAAGGGGCTGAGAGCATGTTGTCCATATGTGAACTATGCAGGTGGGAGAGCTTAAATGGGGACAGGAAAGCCTAAGTGTTGGGTTCCTCTCTCCTCCAGGAGGAGGAGGGGATTCCACGGGGGAGATCTTGTCCTGCATGCTGACATGTAGCTAGGTTTCCTCTCTCCTCTGGAAGGAGGTGGGGCTCCACAGGGAGAACTCATCCTGCATGCTGACATGTAGCTTGTATCCAGAATAAAGGCTAAACTTTTGTTTGACTCTGGAGGTCTCTTCTCTCAATACGTTTATCTGGTTGGCCACCGAAGATCTGGAGTAGGTAAGACAACCCGGCAACCCATAGCAGTTAGGCTGGATATAAAGTGACTTGCCCAAGGATATACATAGCATAGGATGGATACACACACACACACACACACACACACACACACACACACACACACATATATATGTGTATATATATATATATATATATATATATATATATATATATATATATATATATAGTAAATATCTGAAATTGAATTTGAACTCAGATCTTCTTTACTTCAGGCCCAGTGCTCTCTATCTTTTGTAACACCTCAATCTAGTGCTCTTTCCATTACATCAAAAATGAAGAGTAGTCTAGTTGTGGTTAGAACATAGACCATCTGAAAGGACATACATATGAGCCATTACTGGACAGATAGGTTAGGAGGGTTTGGAATGCTAGCTGAAGGAATTTTGTGCTTTATGAAATAGGCAAAGGGGAAACCATTCAAGGTTCTGTAGATGAAAAATGATATCATCATAGTAAGAAGATGATGTACTTGGTCAGCAGTGTGGAAAATGGGTTGCAGAGAGGATAGATTAAACGGAACAAGACCACTTAGGGAGTTCTCTTGATAGTCTCAGTAAAAGGAAAGGAAATAGCAATATAGAGCAGTTACAGAGGGAGGGGATAAGATATTATGAAGATTAAAATAACAGGATATGGCAATTGATTGGTTCTGAAGGTTGAGGAAAAGAAAATAATCCTTTTCACAAGTTTGTGAGACTTCAGTGGTGCCATTATCAGAGACATAGAAGGTAAGAGGAGGGGCACTTTTGGAGGGGAAGATGATAATTTCGTTGTTAGATATGTTAAATATGAGATGCCATTGGTACATCAAGGCAGTTACCCAGAAGGCAATTGGAAACCTGAATAGAACTTTGAAGAGAAGTTGAGGGTTGAGGATTCATCTGAACAGCAGTGATAATTGAAGTCACTGAAATGGATGAAATGGTCAAGTGAAAAATAGAGAGATCAACTCTGGAGGCTGCATGCTGTACTAAGAGCTTTCAAGTCAGAGGACCTGGGTGCAAATCCTGCCTCTCACACTTATTGTCTATAAGACATTAAGAAAGTCACTTAACCTTTATAGACCTTATCTGTTAAATAAGAGAGTTGAATAAAAGTCTTCTGAAGTCTTTTCAAGCTCTAGATCTATGATTCCATGACTCCCATTGAGATTCCTACAGTGGCTGTCATGTAACAACTACTCTCTTCTCAAACCCTCAACTCTACTGCCAACTCACTTCACTTAATTCTTAACAAAAAATGTTGATCTCCATGTTACTGAAAAGCTTAAGATTATCCATCAGAAGTTCTCTCATCTCTTGCTTGTTACATCTCAAACCTTTCACCTACCATATTTTTCCCTTTTTTTCCCATAAAAAGAAATGTCTATTCTTCCTGCCAAAACTCACCCTCCACACACACACATACACACACTTTTATCCCTTATCTCATACTCTCCCATTTTCTCCAGGTTCCTACTTCACTTATAACTCCCTCTAATTTCCAATAGCACCCTCTCTCCCATCTTCTTTCCTTTTCATACAAAAATACTACAGTCCCTCTAATAAGAAATTCCTCTCTTTTTACTGCTGAATCTATCATCTCTATGTCTTTGATTCCAAAATTTACCCCTAATATTTTCACAGAATTCTAATACAATATTTCCAATTATTTTGGGACATATCCACTTGGATGATCCATTAATACCCCAAAATCAACATGGCCAAACCTGAATTTAACAGCTTTTATAGATAGATCGATAGATGATATCTAGATAAAGGAAAATTTGCCTCCCTTTTTAAAACTTTCATTTATGATAAACTCTTGCTTATGGTACTCATATACTCCCAATCTCCCAAATTCAAAACTTTATATATCTTTCTTGATTCCACTTTTCTCACCTCCCCCATCCAATCAGTTTCAAAGGTCTATTCATTCTCTCTCTATAATATCTCTTACCAACCTACTTCATTCTCTCCCTTTGACCTGTTATAACAACACTCTAAGTGCCTTTAGTTTCTTCCCTTTCCAATCCATCCTTCAGAGGCCTGACAAAACAATAATCCCAATGCAGTTTATGCCATGTTATGCCTCTGCTTAAAAACATTCAGTGGCTTTCCATTCCTTATAGTATAAAGTAAAAAGTCCTCAATCTTGTCATTTAAGACCCACTGCAATTTGCCTCCAACCTACCATTTCAGCATTATTTCACACTACATCCTTTCACAAATTCTATGTGGCAGCCAAATTGGACTACTTGCTATTTGAAGAATCACTAAAGAGTCACATCACAGAATCTTAATACCATTCAGTCCAACCCTTTGCCAGAATAAGAATCCCTACTTTAATATTTCTGACAAGTGGTCATCCAGCCTCCACTTGAAGACTTGTACTGACAGAGAGGCAGTATGATACTGTAAAAAGAACATTGATGGTAAGTCAGAAAACAGGGTTGAAATCCTGCGTATGATACCTACTATGAATGTGACCTTGGAGAAATTATTCAACCTTCCTGGGCCTCATTTTCCTCTTCTATCACTAATCTAGATGTCCTCAGACCTTTCTAGCTTATGTGACCTCAAAAAAATAGTCAATTCTGCTTTTGCATAGCATTCATTAATAACTAGGAAGTGTTTTCTTACTAAAATTTCAAATCTGCCTATGAAATGTTCACCTACTTTTCCTTATGTTTTCTTTCAAAGGTCACTGGCCTTCCACAACTACAAAAAATATTTATAGCAGCTCTTTTTTTGTGGTGGCAAGGAATTGAAAATTGAGGGGATGCCCATCAAATGGCTGAATAAGTTGTGGTATATAATGTAAAAGAATGTTATTATGCTACAAGAAATAATGAGCAGGTGGATTTCAGAAAAACATGGAAAGACTCACATGAACTGATGCAGAATGAAATGAGAAGAACCAAGAAAATATTGCACACTCTAATTGCAACACTGTGCAATGATTGACTTTGATAGACTTAATTCTTCTCAGCAATACAATGATTAGACAATTCCAAAGACTCATATTGGAAATGATATCCATAGCAGAGAAAGAACTATGGATACAGATAGAGATAGAAGCATCTTATTTTCATTCTTTTTAGTTTTTATTCTTTCTGGTGTATTTTCTTTTATTGTGATTCTTCTTTCACAACATGAGTAACATGGAAATATGTTTAATATGATTGTATATGTATAAACTGTATCAGATCGCATCTAGTCTTGGAAGGGGAAAGGTAATGAGAAAAAAGTTTGGAACTCACAATCTTACAAAAGTAAATGTTGAAAATATCTTTACATGTAATTGGAAAAAAATAAAACACTATTAAGTGGGGACAGAGAGAAACAACAAACATAAAACTCCAAAGATCACTTGCATTGACTCAGTAATCACAGCTGCCAATCCATTCAATACTTAAGGGTATAGGTCCTTTGGGCCTAGGGATTTGAACTGACCAAATGTAGCTAAAAACAAACAAAATGCCCCCCTCGCCCCCACCTTAGCTTTCCTTGTTAGTGTCATTTCATTCTGAAATTTGGAACTCCTGAAACCATTTTTTTTACAAGACTGCACCATCGTTTTATACTTACTTCTGTTTTCTTTCTTTCCTTCCTTCCTCTTTACCTCTTTTAAAAATCTAATTTGGTTCATGATTTCCCTAAGTATTCACCTTGGTCTTCTTAGATACCTCTCACTCATCTTCATTGGAAGATTTCAATTTCATCTTTGTAGTTATCTGTCTTTACTAGACTGACTTTCTCCTAGAGAATTTTGGTATATAGGATGAAAAAAGTCATTCTATAAGTTCATAAGACCTGAGTTCAAGTTTTCCCTTTGAAGCCCTTGTGTGATTCTGGGCAAATTATTTAATGCCTGAGTGATCCAAGGCAAATCTAGAACTCTCTAAATTGCAAGCAAGGTACACATCTGAAATCACAGGTTGGGTGCCCTCTTCCCTCCACAAAGAAAGATAAAACAGGAAAGGTATTGTGGGGCAAAGGAGAGAAGACTGATCCTGGAGGTAGAAGAATATCTTTCCTCTGCCTGTGAAACACAGAGTCCATTTGTGAAAATGGAGCAGTTACCCAGCTAACTCTTTAAAGACCTGTTATTCCCCACATCAGTTTCACAGGTCAGATACTCCTCTTTCTGTTTCCTCCATGCTCATTGCACCCCTCTCCACCCCATAAAATGAAAATGTATACTACAAAAATTAAAAAAAATAGATGAAGTAGCAAGAATGCTGGATTTGGAGTCAGGGGTCTTGGGTTTCAGTTCTACAATAGTCACTTTCAACCTGTGTGATGTTGGGCAAATAACTTTATATTTATTTTTGTTACTTAATTTGTTTCATTTATAAAATGAGAGGGTTGGGATCTGCAAGGGTAAGATATTAAACAATGTTGCCTGAAAATGAAATTGCATGGTAGACTGACAGATAGATGGATGGATACATACATACATTTATACATACATATATACACAGTATCAATTGGACTGAAAGCAGCCTCTAACCTATGGGTGGCAGGAGCTGCACAAAGCAAGCCAGAGTCTGAAGAATCTGGACACAAACAAAAGTTTAATTTCAGAGTGAGGAAAACGGTACTTGCAAATGGAATCCCCTCAAAAACGAGGGCTTATCTTGCTCAGGGAATGGCAGTTTATATACATACTGGGCTGGACAATGACATAATCATTGTTAGATCTTGAATTACTGCTCCCATGGCAGACTCCTGCGTGGCATTCCTGGTTCCTGCATTCTTAGGTTGATTGTATCAATTCTTGGGGGTCATGATTACTTTGTGGGGTACAGAACCAGAGTTCTATGAGGGAAACAGAAGTACAAAGAATGGGGATTGTTACCATGTCAGAGACATGAGAGATGTTGGGAAATTGGGGGAGTTAAAATCATAAATCTCTCAATGAACACCTGGTGTTGGTCAAAGCAATACACTTTGCCAGAGGGTGAGATCATCCATAGTGGAACGGATTATTGTCATGCCAAGTACAGGGCACAGCCTGTTTGCTAGACCTTAGTTCTGGGAAACAGGGTGTCTCCAAAATATTTTGATAATAGATAGATAGATAAACATTTACATAGCACATAAAATGTGCCAGGAACTTTATTAAGCACTGAAGATTCAAATATTAATGAAGAAGAAAGTCCCTGCCCCGAGAAATTTATATTCAAATGGGAGAAATTAGCACTTTTGAGGTGTGTGGAGTAGCTAGGTGGCAAGTTCAAATCTGGCTTTAGATAATAGCTGTGTGACCTTGAGCAAGTCCCTTAACCCTGTTCCCCTCAGTTTCCTCATCTGTAACATGAAATCGAGAAGGAAATGGCAAACCACTTCAGTGTCTTTGCCAAAAAACAGCAACAGAAACACAATCCACAAATGAGTTGTTCCAAAAAACGGCAACACTTTTTAAGAAACTGGAAGTGGAGAGTGTAGCATCCTTCCCTTTAAGGCATGAATTTAACCGGGATGTTGTGAGGTAGTTCTTAGTTACTAAAGATTTTCAAAGCACAACTTGGATGGCCATTTCTTTAGGGTATAGTAGAAAAGAACAAAGAAAAACGTATGGGGATTGACTCCATGGCTTCCAAAGACCTTTCATACTGTAAGATTCTTGTGCAAAAGAATGTGACTTAAAGTTCAAATTCTGGTCAGGCCAATTATGACCTATGTGACTTTGTTCAAAGCACTCTCTGGGCCTCAACTTTCTTCATCTTTGAAATGAGAGAGTTGAAATGAATACCCTCTAAGTCCCTTTCCAACTTACACATATGATCCTACATGAATTTTTTGTCTATCTTTGTGTTTGAAATAATTGCTTTTCAGGAACAAGATTTTTGTGAAAAAAAAATCCCCTCTACTAAAAATAATTGCTAAGAATATTATTTTTTGTGCCTATATTTTCTAGGTCCTAGCGAAACAGCCTTGATCATTCAGATTTAATTTATTGAATACAAAGATTAATTTATAGTTAGCAATTCCATTTTCCTGAAGTCATACTTCAATCAATTCTGGTTACTTTCTCTATCAAAGAGAAAAATTATAGGAGCAAACCAGAAAACAGACTTCTCACATAGGTAAGGTTTCTGGTCATATGGTGGGGTCATCATATTCAGTGGAAAAACTGAGGGTGTCTTAACCATCACAGAATTCCTGATGACATTTTCCCCAACTTTTAAAACATATCTTAATGTTGCCTATATATGTGTTTTAGGGAAGAGGTGGTTGAATTGATGTCTTTTTGTGGGGGAGGGGAATATGTATTTTTTCATAATACTTTGTTTTTCCTCAATTACACATTAAAAACAATTTCTCTCCTTGATTTTTTACAAGTTTTGAGTCTCAAATTCCATCCCTTCTTTCCTTCCTCCTTTATTCCCCCCTGAGATGGTAAGCAAGCAATTACAGTTACTCAGGTACAATCATGTAAAACACTTCCATATTAGTCATTTTGTATAAGAAGACTTGAATTTTAAAAAAAAGCATAAAAGTGAAAAATAGCAGGTTTCAGTCTGTATTCAGACAATATCAGTTCTTTCTCTGGAAGTGGATAGTGTGCTCTGTCATTGGTCCTTTAGGATTGTCTTGGATCATTGCATTGACCAGAATAGTGAAACCATTCACAAGTCTTCATTACATAATACTGCTGTTACTGTATAGAACATTTTCCCGGTTCCACTCACTTCACTTTGACTCTATGTAAATCTTTCTAGGTTTTTTCTGAAATTATCCTGTTTGTTATTTCTTACAGAGTAATAATATTCCATCAAAAACATATACCACAATTTATTTAACTGTTCCCCAGTTGTTGGGCATCCCTTTTTCTTTCCAATTCTTGCCAAAAGAACTGCTATATTCCTTTTTTGTACAAATAGGTCCTTTACCCTTTTTTCCCTTTTGATGTCTTTGGGATACAGACCTAGCAGTAATGTTGCTGGATCAAAGACTATGCACAATTTTATAGCCCTTTGGCCATAATTCCAAATTGCTCTACAGAATGGTTCAGTCAGTTCACATGAGTTGATATTTTTTTTGTGTTGGAAGATATTTAAGAACATTTTAAAGTTTACTTAAGATTTGATGTATCTCAGCTTATATACAATCTCCAAAAGTCAGGAGTGCCTTCACAATATAAACAAAAATAAGAACTGGTGAAATTTACTTCACCAGAGACTGACAACTTTTTGCATAATTTAGGGTAATGAGCTTCAGCACTCTCAACTAAGATAGTCATGTTTGATTGATAATGTGTAGTCAAAGGACATGTTTGAAAAAAATAAATGCTTTGTTCAGAGTACTGTTAATATGCCATTAATGTGTTTACATGAGAGTGTTGAGGGTTGACAGTGTGCTTCATGTAATATTGTGCTCCAAGGACCATAGAATCCCTTCTTTTACTAGATTATGCTATAAATAAGAAAGACAACATAACACAGGCTTCGACATTCTGGATGAAAAGGTTTCTGGTCTCCATTGCTATTGAGAGAAGATTTTTATTTTAAACTATATCAGTAATTTTCTTTTTCTGGATTACCATTTACTATCTTTTTTTTCTTCCTCAGAGAATCTTAATAAGTAATGGGTTCTTTTTAATGGAAATTCTTAATGTAAGACTTTATTTCTGAAGAGGAATTTTAAAAGTGGAGCTCATTATAGCTCCTATCCTAGGAAAAACTTTTCCAAGTATCGGGCCACCATAAATAGGGAAACAGTTAACAGAGAATAAGATCAGAAGTGTGAAAACTGAAAAATGCATACTACAGCTGACTGTGACTTCCCTTATGCCAAAGATACATTCATAGAAATGACAAATAGAATTTTGATAAACAGATTCGTACTTTAAATCAACTAGGAGGACTTTTTAAAGAATTTGACAAAGAACGCTTTATTTATGTATTCATTTATTCATTCATTTACTTATTTATGCATTCATTCATTCATTTATTTATTTTATTTTGAAGTTAATAAGCACCAAATAAAATGAGCATTTTCATATACAAAGTATAACATAAGAAAAGCATTGTACATGACACTGTGATTACTATGCACAGTTGATCTTTCCTTTTAAATATACGGTAACTTCAGGTTTCAAAGTCTTCCTATATACCTGGGTTTCCTTCTGACTTTCCTTCTGTTTTCTTCTATGCAATAAATAAATCCTTCAATGAACCTTTTAAAATTTCTTTTCTTATTCTTTTAAGCAGCTATCACTGTCCCCCAATTCTCTCCTCTCCTCTTCCTGCTAGTAAAGATAAAAGAAAAAGAAAACCCTAGTGACAAATCTGAATATATAAACAAGAGAAATCCATACATTGGTCATGTCTAAAACATACATATGTATATACAGATAGGTGTATGTGTGCATGTGATATATATGTTTCTGTATGTATGTCTCATTCTGTATTATTCTCTCCTCTTCCTTCTAGTAAAGATAAAATAAAACAAAATTCTAGTCACAAATATGAAAGGATAAGTAAAAGAAATCCATACATTGGACATGTAAAAAATTCACAAATATATGTATATGTGAAATATGTATGTGTGTGTGCATGTATATATGTATGTCTCATTCTATACCTTTAGTTCATTAAGTCTCTGTCAAGACCAGAGTAAATAAGCTGGCTTCATTACTAGCCCTCCAGAATTATGAAGGGTCAGTGTTTTTTGGACTTTCAAAGTTGTTTCTCTTTACTGTGATGTTGTTATTGTAGAGTTTATTCTCCTCATTCAGTTCACTTTACCCTGCATCAGTTATATAAGCCTTCCTTAGCCTTCTCTGAAATTATCCCCTTCATTATTTCTTATAGGACAACAATATTCCATTAATTTAAACACCATAATTTGTTTACCATTCCCAACTAAGGAGTATTCCCTTATTTCCATTTCTTCGCCACCACAAAGGAACTACTATAAATGGTTTTGTATAGAGGGCTATTTTTTCCTTCTTTGATCTTTGGAGGGTATAGATCTAATAGTGGAATGACTGAGTCAAAATGTATATGAATAGTTTACTGGATTTCTTGGTATAATTCAAAATTGCTTTTCAGAATGACTGGATCTAATTCAGAACCCCATCAATCAGAGGGTTCATTCTTGGGCCTAATTTCCTGTGATCTCTCCAAAAAGTATTAGTTTTATTTTTAAAATCATATTTGATAATCTGATGAATATGAGGTAGAATGTCAAAGTATATATTAATTTGCATTTTTAAAGTGCCAAATCTAATGATTTGGAACATTTTTCATACAATTGTTGATAGCTTATAATTCTTCCTTTAAGGACTGCCCCCTTCATATTCACTGACCATTTATATGTTGGAGAATGAATCCTATTGAAAAAGGAAAACTAGATTATTAAAAGCATCATCCAGGACCCCAGATTATAAGTCCTAAATGAACAGGATTAGATTGAAGTTAAAATTAGAAGACAAAAAAGAATCCCAAATAGCTCAAAGGAGTCCATATACTGTTTAGAATGTTATTTAGATGGATTTTTGCTTTTTGTTTTCCTTCGTATTTTCTCTATGGTTTAGTACAGTGCCTGGAACATAGTAACAATACTTAACAAATGCTTGTTGATTGATTGGTTGAGGTTAAAGATAAAATAATACCAAGTAATTCAGGGAAGTGATAACTATAGATGTAGGCATAGAC
>CM053772.1:182462330-182530373 GCA_028658325.1 Potorous gilbertii | reverse complement strand
TTAATTTTGAGAGAACTATTTTCTTCAGTGAGTTTTTGAACCTCTTTTTCCATTTGGCTAATTCTGCTTTTGAAAGCGTTCTTCTCCTCATTGGCTTTTTGAACCTCTTTTGCCAATTGAGTTAGCCTATTTTTCAAGGTGTTATTTTCTTCAGCATTTTTTGGGGTCTCCTTTATTAAGGTATTGACCCGTTTTTCATGCTTTTCTTGCGTCTCTCTCATTTCTCTTCCCAGTTTTTCCTCCACCTGTCTAACTTGATTTTCAAAATCCTTTTTGAGCTCTTCCATGGCCTGAGCCCATAGGATACCTATTTCAGATGTTTGGGATACAGAGGCCTTGACTCCTATTTCTTTCCCTGATGGTAAGCATTGCTCTTCTTCATCAGAAAGGAAGGGGGGAATCATCTAGTCACCAAGAAAGTAACCTTCTATGTTCTTATTTTTTTTCCCATTTCTGGGCATTTTCCCAACCAGTTACTTGACTTCTGAGATTCCTCTCCACCCCCTCCTAGATCCGCTCAGCTAGTGCTTGGGGTCTGAGATTCAAACGCTGCTCCCCAGCCTCAGGGTTTTCAGCAGCTGGCCCAGCTGCTATTCAGGATAAGATTAAATTCAGGTTCCCAGGTAGGGGCAGGGCCACCTCCCAGGCTCAGTTCCCTCAGGGAGTTTATGTGGAACCCTTCAGTAGTGGACCCGAGCTCCTGCCTGCTCTGGGAGCCTCTGGCTGCCTGCTGCCTCTGCTGCTGCCTTCCAAGGGGGCCTGAGTTATGGAGAAACCCTGCTCCCCTCTCGGCCTAACAAACAATCTCTCTCACTAACCTGTGCACCTGTGGGTGGAGGAAATTGCGTGGCTGCCAGAGATTCCATCCCTGAAGCCTACTCGGATCTGCTCCTCTTGGTGCCACGCTGCCCAGGCAGGGCTGAGCTCTGCTCTGGTCCCATGCACGACGGACCTTTGATGATGGTTTTTCAGCTTTCTCTGGAACAGAAATCTCCTCCACTCCATTGTTCTGTGGCTTCTACTGCTCCAGAATTTGTTAGGCATTCTTCTTTACAGATATTTTATAGGCTATGGGTTCAGAGCTGGTGTATGTGTGTCTTCCTACTTTGCCATCTTGGCTCCCCCCCCTCAATTTCTCTTGTTATAAAGCAGATCTTTGGAGGTTGAATTGTATCACCAATTAGTTGGCTGGCACATTTAATAAAATCTACCAACAAAATAATTATCCTTGATTTATTTAAGAGATTGCAGATTTGTTGTGATAATTTATCGTAAGGTACAGAAATTCCTCAGAGATAAACAATGAATGTTCAATGTTGAAATGGATTCAAAAGGGTTCAATCCCTTATAATTGACCAACAAGCATATGGGTAGTGGGGTTGGAACTTGGACTGCATTTTTTCATGCTACCTTTGGTGATTAGATTCCTAGGCCAGTTCCACAAAACTTTTTTAGCTTTTCTGTGCCAGAGAACCAGCCTTGTTCTATAGAGTCTCAAAGAACTCTCTCTCTTTTCTTCCTCTACTCTCTGTATAAACATGTCTGCCTCAGGGGGTCCAAAAGATCTTCCTTTTTCTCTTGTCATTATTCTTCCTCTCTTTTTCTTTCCCAATAACATTTATACATATCTAATACTTTATGATTTTTATGTCTATTACAGGAAAATGTGTTAAATCAAAATCTAATTCAAAATTTGCTATAATTGAAACATACATTGAGATTTATTTGGTCTTTTGGGGAAAATAGTTAAATAAAGTTATATTTCAGACAAGGGGAATATTGTCTCTACGATTTACTGTTTGTGACCTCTTATCTCAGTCACTTTCTCTTTCTGGGCTTCAGATGCCTCATGTTGAAAATGAGGGGCTAGGGAAATCACTTCTAAGATCATTTCTAGGTACAAATCTATAATCTTCTGATTATTTATTGGTAAAAGCTAAAAAAAATTGTATTTAAATATTTATATAGTCCTATTAGTCAAATAATTTGTGGATATATAAGATATTAAATACAAACTAACATTTTTATTAGACCATTTTCAAGATCTTTTAAATACAATGCTAACAGTAACTATGGATCCCAATTAGAGAAACTTTAGAGTTTCCTAAGTACTTTTCCTCAATTGTGCCATTAATGTAGCAAAGAAATCATTTTACACCTCCCTCATCAATCACTATCCCACTCACCACAGTGTTTTTTCCAACCTTTTATTTCTCATACCTTGTATGTTCCTCCTATCCCCACCCTCACAGCTAAGAACTTTGTCTCATATTTCACTAAAAAAAATGAGACCATTCACTGAGAACTCCCTCTTCTCCCCTTCTCTTCATCTCATTTCACTTGGATACCTTCAACACTATCTCTTCTTTCATTCCTGTCTCACATGATGAGGTGGCCCTTCTCTTTGCCAAGTTGAACCCGTCTACATTTACAAGTGATTCTATCCCATCGCATCTTCTCCAGCAGATTGTTCCAATTGCCACTTCCACTTTTTCACTTATCTTCAATCTGTCCCTCCCTTCTGGCTTCTTTCCTATAGCCTACAAACGTGACTGTATTTCTCCCATCCTCAAGAAACCTTCACTTGATCTGTCCAGTTTTGCCAGCTATCATCTCACATTTCTCCTCCCTTTTGTGGCTAAACTCCTAGAGAAGGTCAAGAAATTGGTCCTTTTGCTTCCCTTCCTCTTCCTCTCTCATCCCTCTATGGCTGATTTTTCCTTATATAGAGACTAAATCTGGCTCTCTCTAATATCTACTAGTTGTTCCTAGTTTTGTCTTCTCAAGTAGAATAAAACAAATTTAATCCCCTCCTTCCTCTCATTTACCCTTGAATACTTAAAGTCTATTTCCCTTTTCCTGCCTAAACTCTTCCTGTTCCTTCAAATGATCATGGTAGAGACTGATCTCCATATTTTCCAATCTAGCTTATCTATAGGTAGACGTGCTCCGACTTGTTGATAACCTTCCTAAAACTGAACACTGAGTACCGATTACAGTATTTCAAATGTGGTCTGACTATGGCAAAGCATGGCACCATTATTCCATCCTCAACTCTATACAATCTTGGTTCACATTAATTGAATGAGGGATTTTTTAGCCTAAATGTCACACTTTTGACTCATTTAAAACTTTCATTCTCCTGAAAACCCAATATCTTATCATATAATTTCTCTCTATGGATTTTACTTTACGATTTTCCCTATGATATTCCATTTTATTAAATTCAGAGAATCACTCTAGCTTGTCAAGATCCTTTTTGACCATGACCACCATATATCTTTTATTTTTACTATTGTTGGTTTTGATTCTGATTTTTTTTTTCAGGAATAGGTCAGTAAATATCTGGATAATTGAATTCTTCCATGAATAGGATTGTAACCTTTAATGTCAGATTTAGATTTTGTTTTCCATAGTACATAACTAAGTTCTCCTTCTGTCCAAGTGGTCTGTAGTATATGCTTATAATTTATTTCCTCCTTGACCAAAATGCAATTCACAATGCATTCTCTATTCCAGTTCCCAAATATATTCACATCTCCTTAACATACAATGCTATTACAATGTCTTTAACAATTTTGTTTCTTTTGAGCAAAATATTGCCTTGTCAAAGTATCATCATGAGTTTCATTCCACAAAACTTCAGTAATATCAAGACCAAATTAATCTCTTTACATTAAAATTCCATGCTTCCATATATAAACATCTAAGGCTAAGTTGTCTCTTCCCTTGCATAATGAATTATATGAATTATTAGTCTTCTGAACTGATACTCTTTTCCTGAATTGTAGCTATTATTGTCTACATTGTCTGGCATAGTGTACGTAAGAGATATTTTTCTTCATCCCATCCATTTTTAATTTAAAATCCTGTTGATCAGATTTGCAAGTCTCTAAGTAAATGTATTTTTATTTTCTGTCTTTGAATGAATTACATTTTGATTAATCATTCCAATGACTGGGTGGTAGTTAGGTGACACAGTGGCTGAAATGCTAGAGTTGGAGTCAGGAAGGTCTGAGTCCAAATGCTGCTTTTACCCTTAGTAGATATATAATCCTAAGTCAATCTCTTAAACTCTTAGGCTCAGTCTTATCATCTGCAAAATGGATATATAATCAAAACAACTACCACATGGGTTTGTAGTGAGAATCATGTTTTATAATATATGTGAAGTACTTTGCAAAACTTAAAAAATATGTGAATACTAGATAATGATGATGATAAATCCGTTATTCATATATTTAAGCTATGGTACAAAAATCCAAATCTTATTTTCAGAAAGCATTCTCTTAGAAAATTATTAACTTCCAAAAATTTGCTTTTTTCTACTTCAACCGGCAGAAGGAAAGAAGACACCATTTTTGCCCCTCAGTCTCCTTCCTGGGACTTCATCATCTTTAGTAATGATATCTGGGGTCCTTCTGGCAGTATCAATTATCCCTACATGAATTATCCAAAGTGAGGTTTTCACAGGTGAAAGTCTCAGAGGATTTCCATCCTGTTAAGAATACAGATCTTTAGAAGAAGGCAGACATCTTTATTATTCATGTCAGTTTGACAAACAGCTACAGGGCAACGAAGTTGAGCTGGGGGAGCCTGGAAGGCAGCAGCTACTACTAATGGCCATAAAGAAAGCTTCAGTGTTTCTCTGCACTGGGGCTATAGTCAATACATAAAATCTAGAACAAAGGCTTCTTTGCTGGTGTTTATAAGCTGACTTTTTAGATTGCTGTTTACAGCAATTAGTCTTTGAAAGGGGAAGAGAGAAAAAAGAGGTAAAGAAAGAAAGCCTACTAGTCATGGTAGTGCCATACATTTTCTTGGTTGGTTTTCCATGTGCATGTGCATTGGTGGTTCCTCATGTTGCATGTTTGCCCCTAAAGATATCTTTAAGGATAGAGTGATGTTGAATTATGCAAGGTCTTCTGCACTGAGGATTTTAGTAGTAACTAGTTCATATTCAACTTCCTTTGAGTTTTTTCTTCTCATGGGGATAGTTGTATCTAAAACCATGGGATTCTGTCAGTGAGAGCTTAAGGGACTCTAAATCAATAATATCTGAGCCCTTTCAAAATCCTGATGTCTAATTTGTATAGTCTGAGTAAGTTAAACTCACTTGGAAATATTAATCTCTCTGTTTTTTCACTTGTCCTTGTTATCAGTTATATCTTTTAATCATGTTTTGTTTTTTTTTTCCCTACACTTAACTATCAGAAGTCCCTGACACGAAGCTATGTTCACATTTTTCTTGGTCATGTGTTAATATTTCATCTGATTCAAGGACTGAGTCAACTTTGTCCTTTTTATTTTTCCTAATTCATAACAATTAATAATTCAATTACTTAAAATATAACTTTACAACTATTGCATCAATGCTGCCATAACTGAACATATTTGAGGGAATTCCTCATCATAACTATCTTCAGAAACAATTGTGAGTCTTAGCAGAAAACCAGTAACATAACTATACAGTCATGCTTACTTTTGAACTCTAAACAGTGTTACTCAACTTGATTTCTTATCTTATTTATGACAGTCATCATAAAATGACCTTTGGTTATTTGTCACAAGAAAGGATATTCCAAAGAATGTTTTGGCAGACTTTGATTGAAATTCCAATAGATTTCTGAAAATGCTTGAAATATATAGTTTTGAAAGGTGACTATTCATTTCAAAGATAGTATTCATTTAAATGTATAATTTCTGGGGAGATTATTAAATGATCAATATTATTATAACTGAAAGAAATATTGTACTGTAATTTTTGTAAAGCACTTCACATAGCTTTTTTCATTTAAGCATAACAATAACCCTGTGATATAGATACAAATATTATCCATTACAGATGAAGAAGTAAAGACACAGAGAAATAGAATGAATTACACACAGCTAGTAAGTGCCAAATGAACCCAGTTCTTCCTTATACCAATTCACTCTATCTATTATGCTATAGTGAAATGTTCATGATTGTTTTGTAATGGAATTATTATATTCTATGATAACTACCATGGTTATTCAAAATCTTTTCTTCCCTCTTCAAATCTGCCATATCACCCCTTTCCCAAACCTCTTGGATAATGATCTCACATTTCACTTAAAAAATTGACATTCCTGACAGCTTACTGTTCTTCGTCAATTCCTATATCACTTCCTCTTCGTTCCTGTCTCATTTCAAGAGGTAGACTTTCTTCTTGACAAAAATCATAATACACACTGGTCCCATCTCCTGCCATGTCCTCACTTTCTATTTTCCTGTATGCATACACATATGTGTGCATGTGTATGTACATGCATGTACATATGTGTATATACATGTTTATATGTGTGCATACTATATATAATGTTACTTCTCTGTGACAAACAAACATGCCTATGTCTCTCCTCTTCTTAAGAAAAAATCACTTGGTTTAACCCACTTGATATCACTCTATCTCTTTGAGCCTTCTTTGTTATACCATTTAAGAAAGATTTTTTAAAATAGCATTTTATTTTTCCAATTACATGTGAAGACATTTTTAACATTCTTCTTTTTAAATTTTGAGTTTCAAATTTTCTTCCCTTTATTTCATTTCCCCTCTCCCTAAGATGGTAAGCAATTTCATATAGATTGTATAGGTGCATTCATGTAAAACATTTCCTTATTAGCCATGTTGTGAAAGAAAGAGATCAAAAGAAAAACAAAAGAAAAAAATAAAAGAAATTGAAAAAAAATATGCTTCAATTTGCATTGAGAATCCATCAGTTCTTTCTCTGAAAATGGATAACATTTTTCATCACCAGTCCTTTGGAATTGTTTTGAATCACTGAATTGTTGAAAATAGCTGTCGTTCATAGTTGATCATCATGTAATATTTTTGTTACTGTGTACAGTGTTCTCCTGGTTCTGGTCACTTCATTTTGCATCAATTCATGGAAACATTTCCAGGTATTTTGAGAAGGATTTCTAATTCAAGTACTTCTACTTTTTCAGCTTTCACTCAATTTTTAACTTTCTGAAATATAGTATCTCATCATTCAATTGACACTGCTCTCTCCAAAGTCACCAATGATGTCTTTACCAAACCTAATGGTCTTTCATCAGTCTTTATGTCTCTGTAACCTTTCAGCTCTGTTCATCACCTCACTTTGTGGATGCTCTTTCCTCTATAAATTTTCATGTCAGTAGTCTCTCCTGGTTTTCCTCCTGGGTTTTTGACAGTTCATCTATTTCCTTTGCTAGATGTTAATCCAAATCAGAGCTACTAATTATGGGGGTGCCCCAAGGTTACATCTTTGGCCCTCTTCTCCTTCTATACTGTTCTGCCTGATGATCTCATCAGCCCTCATGAGTTCTCTTAACTATATGCAAATAGTACTCAATTTTGGTGGGGTTTTTTTTGTTTCTTTTAATATACAGCCCTAATCTCTCTCATCTTAGGGCAGCTGGATGGCAAAATGGAGAAACTGCCAGGTCTGAAGTCAGAAAGACTCCTCTTCTTGAGTTCCAATCCAGCCTCAGACATTTACTAGCTGTGTGACTCTGGGAAAGTCACTTAACACTATTTGCTTCAGTGTCTTAATTGTAAAATGAATTGGAGAAGGAAATGACAAACCACTACAGTATCATTGCCAAGAAATCTCCAGATGGGGTCATGAAGAGTCAGACACAACTGAAATAACTGAACAAGGATAACAACAACTTATCTCATCTCACCTCAAGTCTCAAATGTCTTTTGGATATACATCCAAATGTCTTTTGGATATAAATACAAGTGTCTTTTGGATATTTCAAACTGGCCGTATCTCAAATAGCACATCAAAAATAATACTTACTTTTTCCTCCAAACATCACCTCTCTTCCCGTTATCTATTACCACTTAGGGGGCCACAATCAAACGATGTAATCCTCAACTCCTCACATTAACTCACCCCATATGTCCAAAGACTTGCCAAATCAGTATCTACTTTCACAATTCCTATTGAATATCTCTCCTCTCCATTTACAAACTACCACCCTGGTTCAAATAATCAAGATGTTTCATTTAAACTATCACAATGGAATTCTAATTGATCTCCCTGCCTAAAATCTTTCTCTACTCTATTCCATCTTCCACTCAGCTGCCAGAGGTTTTCCTAAAGCTTAGGTTTAAGCATGTCACTGCACTACTTAAAATGCTCCAACAACTCCAGATTACCTCCAAGTTCCAATATTAACTCCTCTGTTTGGCACCTAAAGTCTTTGATAAATTTGTTCCTTCTTACCTTTCCAGTCTTACACTTTACTCCCTCTCATAGATTCTTTGATTTAGCTACACTAGACTTTCTGTTCTTCCACGCAACATGCTAGCTTCCTACTCCATGCCTGTCCCTCATGCCTGAAATACTCTTTCTCCCCACCTCCAAATTTTAGTTTGCCTGATTTCCTTCAAGATTCAGTTCAAATCTCACATTCTGAAGAAGACTTGTGTCCTGTCCTTGTGTCTCCTCACCAATATAACTTTCCACTTACAACTGGTTTATATGTAATTTGCATGCCATAACTCCCATTTGAATGTCAATGAGCTCCTTGAGGATGGGGACCATGTTGTTGCCTTTTTTTAAATTCCTAGTTCTTAGCAAAATGCCTGGCACAAAATAATGGCTTAATAAATGCTTGTTGAATGACTTACCAGCTTAAAATGCTGACTTACCTTCACTCTAATTTTTACTTTCTTTTTATCATTGTATTTTTGTAAGAATTGTAAGAATATTGGTGTGATGTATTGTAAGAATATAGGTGTGATGTATTATTGAAGCAAATATCAGGAATCTGAAAATTGGCTAGGTGAGAATAGTCTGGTTGAGATTCTCTAAAGAGTAATATAATACATGCGTGCAGCCTTTACTGCACCCTAGCATGTAATCTAAAGGGGAACCTAATTCTCCCAGATGTCAGCAAAACAAATAGTGTGTGTTAACCCTGTAATGTTATATCCACAGAGATCCTTCGCCATTTTTGTCTGCCTTGGTAGTTAGGACATAGGACAAATAGTTTGTCCTCACCACTGGTATATTTCATTCTATTGGTTACCTCCAATGTTCCTTCAAGGGCTAGCTAACTGCAATTCAATCTACATTATATACAAATGTAAGAGTCTCAAGGTAGTTTCATGGATTTCTTACTCTTCAGGAAGTGGATTAGTTTCATCTGTAAAGCACTTGATTCTTCCAAAGTGATGTGCGTTAGAATACTACAGTAGAGAAAAATGGTGAACCGGTCATAGGACTGGAGGGGAGCCCCTTTCTTCCCGAGCTAATTGTCTTTGCAAAGGGGATACAGGATGGAGGGGAAATGTGCAACATTGCTATGGGGGCACAAGGTTCAAATGACTAACGTAAAAAAGTTACTAAAATCATAGTCATAATTTGCAGGTTTCATAAGACATCATTCTCTTTCGTACTTTGAAAAATTGTAAGAAATTAGGATTATCCTTCAAATTACCAATAAAATGTATAGCTCTCCCTCAGGGTAGTTCAGTCCTAATGTGATTTTTTTTTTATTCCTTATCAGAGCTTTTGGGGAAATCCTCACTACTTACTTATATCCTCCTCTATCCTCCCTGTGAAACTTGGAAGAATAGGGAAACGCAATAGTAGGATATTTTAAAATATTCATTCTATTGGCAGGCTTGAATGGAGAGAAGGAATTTTCCCACGATTTATGAAGTAGCATCATAGAGTTCCTTGTGAGGTGAGAAGTGAGGAAAGGTGTGAGCATTGTATTATTAGACAGAAACAGAAAACTCATTTTTAACCCCTCCCTTCTATAGACAACTGGATTCCTTCTTTCCTTCTCCCTGATTTTCTAAGACAAGTGTGAATAATTATAAGCACAGCATCTGATTATCAACACACTTCCATAGTCAGCATTCAAGCATGTTAAACTTTATATGAAAGGACAAGTAAGTTAGGATAGAAGAGATTTTGAAACCCATGTAGATTTCTGGAAATGTTAGATTGCCTGTAAAGATTGGATACTTTTAAAGTAGCTAATATATAAGTATCAGCATACAGAGTAAATGGCTATAAATTTTCAGTGTTGAATATATGATTTCAAATTTAGATATATGATTCAATTTTGTTATTGAAGACAGAATAGCAAAGAAATTTGCAGAAAAATGCTGGTCATTGTTCCATAGATTCATTGAAGTATTACATGCATATATACCAATATTTGAAAATTATTATAAGGAGTTTTAAGTGAGAAGGAAATAGGCTTGGTTAAAATTGGTGGACATCCCACCAAGAATTATGGCTAACTATAAATGGGGGGAACCCTGACACTGAAATAAAATGTTTTAAACAATGCTTTCTAACTATTAAGAAGGCAGAATATATGAAATACTTTTCTTATCACTAAAGAATTGAACAGAATGATTTCAAGTAAAAGGATAAAACTTTGTACTATGTCAGTAGGACCAAACAATCAAGATATGAGTTAGTCTTACTAATCAAAACTATGGGCCAAGCTCCTGGCAACTGAGTCGCTAGTTACTTTCAGTATTGGAATGCCTGCTAAACCAATGGTACACTTCCTGGTTGTCAATGTAGCCATTTACATCAGGTATTATTTTAGTGGAATGGTAAAATGGCAAAATGGTAAAAAGTAGCAAAGGTCTAATACCCTCAAAGACCATTGAACTTTAAGTCCATAGATCATAGAAAAAGTTTTGACTCTTCCACTGATAACTTTGTGAGTTTGGGCAACCTAAACTTACCTGACTTTCCTCATCTCTGAAATGAGGAAATAATATGGAATTAATGTTGAACAATTCTCGTATTACCTATTACACCTAAAGGTTCTTGTGAGGAACAAGTGAGAAAGTATACGTAAAAGCATCTTGGAGTTACCAAGTATTGTACCAGTAGAAGTTGCTAATATCATCCTCATGACTATTAGTATTGTAATTTCTATTACTTCAGGGCCAAGAATATTAGGAATTTGATTGACATATACTGAACAATAATTGGATCCAATTTGCTGGCATACTTGGTCAGAGAAAAAAATGTGTTGGCAACTCAAGAATTCACCTAGGTTTTAGAGTTGCAAGAGACCTTAAAAATCTATACCAAACCCCCTCACTTAACAGATAGGGAAACTGAGGCCTCAAAAGTAAAGTAACTAAAGTTATAAAAAGAAGCTGCCTAAGGAACCAAGTTGTTTCATTCCAAAGTCAGCTTTCTTTCCACTACTTTCATTTATGTGGCCATATGGTGGGGGCTGTCCCTAAAGGCTTATTTCAGTATTTTGGATTCATGAGGGTTTACATCTAGTTTTAAAAGGATGGAGAAGGTCATCTTGTGAAGAGCTGGCATTGTCTAGCTTACTCATTACTTAGATGTTAAGCAATAGATGACTTAGCTATTTTTTTTTAGCTCATGCCCTTATGGATTGTGATTATGTAGGATTACCAGCAGCATCTTTGTACATGAAGTATATGGTATATAACTGCATAGAGTTACTGTTTTTGACATGTGTGGTTCAGTCCACTTAGATAAATGTACTCCATACGGTTTTTTTCATTTTTTTCTTATATCCTCAACATATAACACAGTATATTGCCCATAACAGGGGCTTAATAAATGTGTCTTGAATCAAAACTACAACAAATAGCAAGGGGAAAATTAAGAATGTAATTTTCTTTATAAGTTGTTATACATATTCTAGAGATAACCTTATACACATAGTTTCTTAAATCTGTAATTTCTTTTCGTATTGGCAAAAACACGTATGTTAATTACAAACAGAAAAAACAGAAACATGGATTTGGGAGAATATGGTGCTTTCTAGACTGGTGCAATTGATTAACTATGGAAACTAGGGGAATAGAAAATGTCTGGATCTTTGAAAATAAATCCCAATTTTGATAGACATTCTTTTTATTTCCTGCAGTTTTCATTTTTCCTGTGTAAAAGAATTATTTAGACATACATAAAACCCTTTACATGGCCTACTTCATGACCTATGTTAGTAATTAATTGTTCATTCATTTAAAAAGAATCAATCAACATGTATGCATTGAATGCCTTCTACGTCTTCAACAAGATGCTAGGTATTGTGAAGGTAGGAAGATACATTGATGTTTAAACATGATCATAAATATAGTGATATATTTAAAAGAAATTTTAGTGGGGAAAGGACTTGAGTGATGAATACTTTTTAAGAGAAGTTCCTGACCAGAGTAATTTTTAAAGTTAGTTCACTTTTCTTATCATGAGAAATCATTCTAAGAGATTTGGTTTGTCATTTCAGGTAGTTTATTTTTCATATAACATTTTATTTTTTTCTATTATATTATCTTGAAAATGCAAACTTTTTCCTTGGTTCTGTTTTGTCCTTTTCCATTAGGTAAAATATTGATCTTTTCTTCTTCATCCATTTCAATGGAGTTGAAACTAACAAGGCCATCTTTTTTTCAAAACCACTTCAGCTGGTACAGAGCTGTCTTTTACATTGGCATCTGTGCTTAAACATCATCAGATGCAATCTGGTCTCTGAGAAGAATGTGTTAAATATAGCTTGTGGAGCAAAGAGGCCATGGGACTTTATTTTATTTTTTGGAAGGTTCACCTTAGAAAAAATATTGGCAGCAGTTGTAGATTTCCTGGCAATAGTAGGAAGCTTTATATCTTAAATCAAATCTTGAGGACTATGCCCATCAGATTAAAACTATTTTGGAAGCAGGATGTATTTGTTTTTAGTTTACCTAAAACATGGATAGCTGTCATTTTTTAAAAATTTACTACCATGCCATTTGATGATTCTAAATAGAAAATTAACTTCCTTCTTTTCCATCAACCTCTATTTTTTCTTCTTTCCTTTTCTCTTTTAATTGTATTTCTTTCCACAATGCTTCATAATTTTGCTTCTTTGTTTCTAATTTAACTTAGATAAGACCTTTTTATTTCTTTTTAAAAGAAAGTTCTTTGGTTATCTTCCAGATAAGAAAATCTTATTACCGAGGTTTTGAAAAATGTCATTTTAAGTATCTCTCCTGACCTATGATGTCATGATGTGTTAGGGTTGATTCTGACTATTACCAATCAACATTGTCTTGTGCTAGCTAGGCTTTTGGGTACAACTACACTGAATGAAACAATCCTTATTTAAAACTGAGTCTCCCTGCCTTGCCCAGGTTGGAAGTACAGAAGTTATTCTTGAGTCTGATATGCTAGGGGGTGGGCTGTGACCTCCTTAGTGGTTCCTGGCAAACTCCTCCTTAAGTAATCTGCTTTCTATCCTCTTCTTGGGCGTGGGAGGGGCTCACTATATTAATTTGTAACTCAGTGTGGACATAAGCATAGTGACTGTGGACATAAGCATAGTGGGTCAAAGTCATGACCAGAAGTACACTGACCTTAGCCTCTCCAGAACCTGGGAATACAGGCATGCATGGGTCACCTACCACATTGTGCTAAAGAACTTAAATATATTTATATGTGTGTACATCTATGCATATGTATGCATATATACATATATATGTTTGTGTGTATAAATACATATATCAACATAAATAAATACAAATGTAAATACATAAATACATAAATATATATTATATATTTTATGATTTTAAAAAAACTTTGCTTCAGCTACTTTCACAAATAATACTTGGTATCTACTTAGCATTTTTAAAAACTTCTTTTAAAATACTGCTTAATATTTGAAAGAAATCTATTGGCTATTTGATAAACTGATGGCATAATAACAGCTAGCTTTTTTATAACACTTTTAGGTTTACAAAGGCATATATACGTATGTATACATATATGCATATATATCAATATCACAATAACACAGAGCTAAGTGTTGTTATCTCCATTTTATGGATGAGAAATCTGAGGCTGAAAGAAGTTAGTGATTTAATTATAGTTACACAGCTAGGAAACAATTAAGACGGGATCTGAAGTCAGATGTGTCTAAATCTAAGGTTAGTACTCTATCTACCACACTATCTAAGTACCTTATTTTACGATTTTTAAAGATAAGACCCAGAAAAATTTAAAGAGAAGTATGATTCCAAGAGGCAGTGTGAACTGGTCGGCAAAGATCAAGTCTAGCCCTCTAGAAAGCCTGGACTCAAGTCCCACATTTGACTTCATGGTCCGTAGACAAGTGTCAATGTTTCCCCTACACCTCTAGAAATTCTGTGGCTCTAATTTGCTTTGGTAAAGGGATTATTAGCCCCTTTGAGAATCCTCTGCACCAGTAAAATCACAGTTTCCATTTAAAAAAAAAGGGAAATTAGGATCTGTAATTTTAAACTACATTCTCAGTATAAGCTATTTTGCATACACTGACTAATAAAATGTCCACACAAATCAGTTTGTCTACAAAAACAGGCATAATAAATTTTGTGGATATTCTCTGAAAGTATAAACTTCTACCAACAGTTAGTTGCATATTGAATACTAGATCTACAAAAATCTCCATTGGACCTAGTGAGACTTTTTAGAGATATTAAAACTCCTGGATTTTTAGCTGGAAATGATCTTAGAGATGGCCCAATCCAAACTCCTCTGGGTACAGATGAGAACAGTTAGGTCCAGAGGGGTGGAGCCACTTGACCAAGGTCACACAAATATGAAGCAGGAGAAACTGGTCCAGAAGCTGTCTTCTCAGGACAAGTTCGATCTTTTTCCCACTAAGTTTGTGT
This sequence comes from Potorous gilbertii, assembly GCA_028658325.1. Taxonomy (NCBI): domain Eukaryota; kingdom Metazoa; phylum Chordata; class Mammalia; order Diprotodontia; family Potoroidae; genus Potorous; species Potorous gilbertii. The sequence goes on along the minus strand of CM053772.1, from coordinate 182,515,701 downwards.
TAACCTGTAAACAATTACTACATTTTTCTCGAAGAACATGTGAAAGTCATTCAAGTTGAAGAACTTAAGGAGGGATGAAGTGACCAGGGTCAAAAACCAAGTAACTCAGAGCTTCCCTTTAGATCAGTAGAGAAATCAGCCCTTGCATAGCCCTTCACTTCCAGACTGGGTGAGATTAGAAGGCCTAGTCATTTTAAAAAATGGCATGGCATGAATTTGGGGGATCTGACTAACCTATCAGTTGAATACAAAGCAGCTATATTAATTTCATAAAGAAATACATCTACATCCTATAGAAGGCAACTTTTGGACAACTTAGAATGAACTAGAATTTTAGAATAAGAAAGGACCTTGAGGATTATTTTTACAAATGAGGAAGGTAAGGTACCAAGAAGTTAAACACAAGGCTACTTTGAAAGACTTTCTATTGCAACAACCAGAAAACTTAAAAAAAACCAAGCCCTCAAATATTACCCTCTAAGAATCTGGCCCCTGAAATTAAATGATCACCACCCCTTCTCTAATTCACTAAAAATTATATTTAACATTTTCCTGCCCACCCAAACTCTTGGAAAAGGTGCAAACAACTTATCCTTAAATAAAGTTTCTTGTAAAAAAGAGGAAATGATTCAAATTCAGGCAGCAGGCAGAATGAGACACCAAGATAAAGCAAAACCGTAGAGATGCACACCTGACTACTGGGTAAGCTAGATCCTCTCTCAGTTTTCACGGTCTCCTACTCCAGGCTCCTCTCCATCATCCGTCCTCTAGGGTTAGGGCGGGGAAATGAGGAGATGGAGGGGGAAAGCAAGGAAGCGTCCAGCTACCAGGGATTGTACCCTTTCTATGGAGTGAGAAAAGCAGGGGAGCTGCTGGAGTTACTGCTCCTTTTCTGAGTTCCCCTATGGTTCCCCACCTCAATGCGTTGGCAGAGCTGCTAGGTGGAGCCCGCGTCCGTAGAGCCAGCTGATGGTCCAGATCCGGGTTTTCTCTGCTTCCTCCGATTCTCTCTCCCTCCCCTTCCCCCTGAACCGACCCCCCTCCCCTGATTTCTCTGCGCTCTCGGCTCTCTGCTCATTCTGCTTGGGCTCCGGCAGCCTTCGCCTCTCCAGGGCTGCACAGTCCCAGCGCTATCCCGGATTACCCTGGCACCCGGTGAGGTGCCCCCTTGGTCTGCTCATCCTCTCAGCGCTTCTTCTCCCAAGACCGGGGATGCAGCCGCTGCCGCTGGTTCTGGAGGGGGCTGCCTCTGGCTCTTCTTGGACTGCTTGCCTGCTCTGCTCCGGCAGCTGCTGCTGGCTGTGAATCGTCCCCCTCCCCTCTCTCCTCCCTCCCCCCTTTCTCTTCCTCCGTGAGTGTGTGTGCGTGTGTGTGTGTGTTGCACGGTTTGATTTGGCAGGAGCTGTGTGTGTGTCTGTGTGTGTGTGTGTGTATGTGTGTGTGATCCTCGTTTGCTCTCGGTGAGGCGAAGGGAAGGAGGTGGAGGAGGAGGAGGAGGAAGAAGAGGAGGAGGAGGAGGAGGAGGAGGAGGAGGAGGAAGAGGAGGAGGAGGAGGAGGAGGCGGCGGTGGCGGTGGCTGGGAGAAGGGGGGTCGGGCAATGAAGCTCCCACATGCCCGCAGCTCCCTGGATCAGCCCGCAAGCTAAACAGCTACACCCCCCGGGCTCCGTCCTCTGCTCCGCCCGGAGCTTCAGCACCTCGGCCGCCGCTTGGGCTGCGCTCCGACGCTTGGTACCCAGGAAGGAGTTTGCGTGCTCCTCTCCCTCATTCTTCGGGCAGGTTACTGGCGGGAGAGAGAAACCTTCGCTGGGAAAGAACAACAGGAGGGGGTGGTGGCTCTGGGGGGGAAGCGACCCTCCCTGCCCCCCTTGGCTCTCCCTACCCATTTCATCTCTTTCACTCCAAACCGAAAAGAGGAGGACGAGGAAGAAGAAGAAAAAGAAAAGAGAAGGGGGGGGTGGAGTGCGTGGAGGGGGAGGACTGGCTCTAAAGATCAGCTGGGGGGATGGTGGAAGATTTTTGGTGTCTCCAGCACCGTCTTCTCCTGAGCAGCAGCGGCAGCAGCAGCGGCAGCGGCAGCGGCGGCAAGAGGAGAAGCAGCTCGTGCAATGACTGCCGCATATTAATAGCCGAGGATTTGGTGTGGGCGCTGCTGCTGGAGACATAACCTTACTCTGAAGTTGGGCAACGGACTAGGAAATACGTTTTTTGCTTTGCTCCTTTTTCCTTTTCCCCCTTGGTGTGTCTATCAGTAAGGAAACAAAAAGGAAGAAAAGCCTTTTCCCCCCTGCTTTCCCTGCCCCCCTTGGTGGAGGTGGTTATGTAGCAGAACAAGAAAAGGGGGAAGGAGACACTTTTTTTTTCTTATCCTTGCCTGGCTTCTCCACCCTTCTGCTATCCGCTCTCGAGCTTCGATTATTATTTTTGTTTTAGGGGGAGGAGGTTGTCTTTACTGTGGCAGGTCCATCTTTTCCCCCTGGGTTCCATGGCTGGATTGTGGGAGCAGCTCCTGGCTACAGGCTGTTGAACAACTGATGGGACTATCTCAGGAACCGGAGGTTACAAAAAGGTAATTTTTTTCCTCACACTCCTCGTAATAGGCATCGTAATGGAAGAGGGCAGCCTGATGCGTTCGTCCCTCTTTCCATGGCATAAGGGGCTGGTGGCGGCGGCGGCGGCCGCGATGGTGCGGGGCATTACACACACGCACAGTATGATCATGTGGAGAGAGGAAGGCTCAGTGCAAGATGCTGATACTGGGCGGCTCAGTCTATTTCCAGCAATTTGGTCATTTGAAGTAGGAGAGGGGTTTAAGGGAATAAGGGAGAAAAGAGTGTTGGCGGTTGCACACCCTTGAAAATATGGACGTTTTCCCTAATCCCCCCCCCACCCCTCCACTTACAGCCCTCTCCACTAGGTTGAAACAAGGCGACGGCTTCTCTGTGCTTCGGGCTTGTCCTGCTGAAGGAGGGCTTGGGTAGCGGATGGGGGAGGAAACTAGGGGAGGGTGATCAAGGTCTGAGAGGACGGAGACGTGGAGCTTTCTTTCTTTCTGTACCCTCCTCCCTCGAGGTCAAGAGCATCCATGCTGGCCCTATTTGGCTACTTCAGGACCTGTTTTGGGTAGCCCTCTCAGACAGTTGTTTCTAGACCTTCATACCTCTCAGTCTGACTAAATCACCCTCCCTACAATGCCCTCCAGCCTTGGTTCTGCCCAGCAGGCGTGAGAAAGGCAGTCACTTTTCGTGGGTGGCATCAGCAAAGGGATGGGGAGCAGTGCTGGCATGAACTGGGACCACCAGTGATGGCGGGGAGGAGTTGGAAAGGTGAAGTGCGAAGGTGACTGTAACATGTTGGGTTGTACATACTGGGTTACAGGTAGGTGAGTAGGCACCTCTTCATGTCTGAAGAAGGGAAGGCTAGGGCATTCGTCTTTTAGCCTCACCCCTTCCCCCCCTCGCCCTGGCCTTTTTTCTATTCATGGGATAGTAGCTACATCAAGAGCCAGCTTTTGTTGCCCAGGGGGTCATACCAGGTCCACCTGGGGCTAACTACCGGCAGAGGTCGGGCACGCACTTGAGGAAGAGCTGGGGGTGTTTGATAGGACGAAGGCAAAGCTGCTGCTACTTACTCCGAGCTGCCTTATCGAAATCGTCTCTGTTCAGTTTAACTGGAAAATCAGGTTTGAGGAAAAAGGAGGGAGCGGGGGATGACAGGGTTGATTGAGTCCATCCAGCTCTCACCTTCTTGAGTTCTGCCCAAACCACTAACCAGTCAGGGGCGATGTGCGCTGTTCCTCAGAGCAGAGTCGCTGGTGCTGCGCTTGAGACAGCTACCTAATTTTCCTTGATGAGAGGAGTCACCTCATCCAGAGATTTAAGTAACCTAAAGGAGCCTGAACCACCCTGGTTCTTTTGATCCTCCTCCCCACCTTTTTTCAAGCCCCCCTCCAAGAGCCCCACCCCCAATTAGCTGAAGTTACTTGGTTTTATTCATTCCGGGAGAAATACCGAGAAGTGTTCTCAGAACTTGGTTTGTGAGTAACCTCCCGGGTGTATAGTCTCCATCCCTGCCACTGATGCGTGCCAGTTGTACTTAACGCGCATTGTAAACAACAGTGCATGCGTGCCTCTGTGTAACAATTGCAGTTGTAGCCAAAACAACCGAAGTCTATTGTGTTGACTTCCCAGTCGCCTTGCTCATTAGAAAGCTTTAGTATTCCTTCTCTCTTAGGTTGCCTTTCCGGCAGGCAGCTTTGGGGGGTGGGAGGTGGGGGAGGGATGGAGACTGGCGAGAAAGGGAAAATTCCTTCGGTGTTCTTCTCTAAGTTACTATGTAGTTGACTAGTTTTAGTTTCTTCTATACTCTCCCTAACCATTGGTTCAAGAAATTCACTGTGAAATTCTCAGAGATCTGGCAACTGCTTTTGGAATGCTTTGTTTTCGAGTCATTTTCACATGCAGTGTAGAAAGAGTTTAGCCAACTTTCTCCTGGAATCTTTTCAATCATTGGTGAATGGGGTGGTCCTGGGACTCCCACTTTTTAGAATTACCTTAGAACTTGGGATAGAATGCATTTGTTGGTCCTTTTTATAAGTGTCACCCAAAAGGTTCTTTTCGAGAATGTATGAAGTTAAAAGAGCTTTGTTCTAAGAATCCAACCTTTATAAAACGATCCTTTGTCTTTTTTTTTTTTAAGCAAATGCTGTAGGAAAGGCACAAAGGCAAGATAAACACACAATTACAAACTATTACTTTTCTCTGGGCAAAGCATTCTTAAATTTTTATACCTGACAGAGATGGCAAAATCCCTTTGTTGTGTTTACACTCGGTCAGCTCTAAGGTTTGTTGCAAGTATCCTTCTATTTTGAACTGAAAGTACAACACTACTCTATGTGAGGGCATTTGGTTTCTACGATACTAAAAAAGGAGATGATCCCAGACTGGATTTGTATACTGATCTCGGTTTCTAAGAGAGATAACATTGAAAAAAAAAAGGGAAATATTGAATCAATTGAAACCAAATTTGATGAAATATGTCCTTTTAGTTATTAAAGGGACAACATTAAGGAATTCTTTATAAACCAAACAATTTGGCTAATAGTACTTCCTTTGATAGATAATTGAGAGAGCTGTAATTATTGGAAGATAAGTGAGAAATAATTTTTTGTAGGGAGGTTTTATTTCTACAGCATATGTGTTAAAGCTATATTGTTTGCTGGCAAGTTTGAACCTCATGTAGTACTTTTATTCCCAATCTAGAAGATTGATCCCAGTCATTCCCAGGCCTTACATTATATTTGATCAGATCTGTTCTTTGTTTCCCAGCAGCATGTGTTTCCTAGCAGTCATACATTCCACAGGTTCTGATGTCATGAGAGCTGTGTCCATCTGTATTGGGCAGTCTTTAGTGGAAGGTGAATATGTCAGAAGTACTTGAATTACATTCCTTAGCACCCCATAATTGTTAAGTAATATACTCCCCCTTTCTCCATTTATATGACTGATGGAAGTATTTCCATGTAGTTCAAGAGGGGAAAAATGATTCACTGGAAAGTATGATATGAAACATTAGAAAATTTGAACTCTAAATCTAAGACAGCATCAGGAATCCTTTGACTGAAGATTGATTTATCAGCAGGTGATCTGTCTGATGGCTAAATGCTTCTGATATCTCATTCCTGATTTGCTTTGTGTATTTATCATTCTAATTTGAACCTTGAGAAATAGAGAAAGAGAAACAGAGACTCAGAAAAATAGACAGAGAGAAAGAGAGAGAGAGAGATCTGTTAAAAATATCCAGAGGGTATCTTTAAACATTATGCATTTAAATATTTATCTCTTTTTGTACAGAATAAGATAACATGGGACTTTTCTACATCCTACTGCTGTGTGTGTGTGTGTGTGTGTGTGTGTGTGTGTGTGTGTGTGTGTGTGATTGTTTCTGGTGATTGAGAAAGGCAAAGAGTCTTTAATAGGACTTTAGTTAGCATTTGTTTCTTTGTGAACCTTTAGCTGGGGAGATCATAAAGAAAAGAGAAAAAAAAGATTAGAGGATCCCAAGAATTTAAGTTTGACTGAATAATCTGTCAAATAACCCAGTGGGAAACTGAAGAGGTTCAATTCAGGCTAGTTAATTGTGGTCCCAAATTCTGGTGTTTCAGTTTAAAAAGAAATCTGTGCAGAAGTGATTATTGCTGTTAGAATCTGGCCACCTTGACCCGAAGGGCACACATGCTTTCTTGTACATTCCAGCAAGAAAGCTGCATTTGATTTCAAATTCATAGTTAAACTGGCATCATCAACAGAGGTTGTTTTGCAGCTTTAATCCAGTGTGGAGCAGTTGAATTTGTAGGGAAAGAATCCTTGTTCTGTCAGTTTTACAGCTGGAAATTTTCTCCTTTGATTTCTCAGATTTGCATTGCATTGCAAATGTGAGTTTGTGTATATAGGGAGAGCCCTAACAGATGATGAGATTTACTTGTAATTTAGCATTCAAATAATTTCAGGGAGTGGGTTATATTTGAATTACTATTGTTTTGTGTCTCCTGTTTTCCCAAGTTTTCTTTATTTTTTTAATCTCTCCATTTCATAATAAAATATGCAAATATGAACTTTGTGCCCTGTTGTTTTTCTTAGTTTTCTTAGTTTCTTAGTTTAAAGGAGTTATGGAATAGTGAGATGACAGTGTAATTTTTTTCATTCAGTAAGACTGGCTGATGTAGGTTTTGATTTCAGTGTTAATGTATACTGGCCTACTTGACAAAGTCATGTAATTTATATTGCATATATGCCCTAAGGGGTTCAGTATTCTTGTTTTTTACTCATAGACCCTTCTACCATCTGTGGCACCTCGTTGTAGACAAAGAAATCTCAGTATAATCAAAAATAACTCTATGATTGTTTGAATAATTAATTAAAGCTCATATCTAAAATGTATTTAGTGGGAATATTCCTTAACAATCAAATTAATAAAAATTATATGTTTGTTTTTTCTTGTAGCTGGTCATCTAATTTTGTGTTATATTACAGTTAAAACAAAACATCACAAAAACTTGCCATTTCCAGATATGGTATCATGGCCCCTTCGTAGCCCAGGGCTCAAACTAAATAATAGTTTCAGCGATAATTAGTTTTATCTCAAGGTATTGACATATATACATTTTAGAAGAATTTAGCATTCTGTTCACAATATTTTGGCATTCAGGATGAAATGCTATTTATAGTAATCTTGTTTATTGGGAAAGCTCTCTCTAGGAGAGAAAATAATATAATCTGTTTGATTGCTCAGTGTAGTCCATTGAACCACTTGTGTGAAAAAAAAAAGGTGCTATTGCATAATCTGACTTCCTATCAACAAAACCGTTTGCTGTTCATTTTCATTTCCAATCTGAATAAGATTCTTGACTTATTGGATGAATAGATTCAGAGTGCAGTAGACTCATATAAATAAATATTATATATATATATTAACTTTGGGATATAAAATCTTCTAGTGAAGATTCATAATGTTTGAAATTTAAGTCTTCCCATATCAACTTTGATCTTTAGAGTATACTAAGTGACATCACATTTTGTTGAAAATTATAATGTTTAAAGCTTAGTTTTCTACCATTTGAGGCTCCTAAGAGTTCAAGCTAGTTAAGCAGAAATTTGTGGAGTCTCAGAGTAGAAAGATCTAGAGTTATGTGTCCTGCTGGGCTACTTACTACTCTATGTGACTTAGAATAAGTAATTTCAACTCTATGTGTCTTGTTTTTCTCATCTGTTCAATGAGAATATTTACAATCTCTTAAGGTACTGTCCAGTTCTGAATCCAGTGAGCTTATATGGTACTAAAAAGAATTTGGTAGTTTTCTTACTAGATATAAAGAAAGCAATAAAATACTATCTTAACTTACACAATTATGGGGCAGCTGGAAGAGTAGTGAGTGGTCTGGCTACCTTGTAGTTTGGGAAAATGAGTAAGGATTTACATCTTAGGAGTCAATCATATTTGTTACTCTGTCCACTTTTTTCCCTAACAACTCTTTTTCGTGAGTTACCCAAAGAAATGGCTTCAGTCTTCTAGGTTGCTGTTTAGTGGGTGAAAACATGGTGGCTACATAAAATATATTGTTAAAACATTATTGAATGCAATCTAAATGGAAGGCTTTATACTGTCATAAGGATAATATAGGAATAATGACATTTGTGATAGAAAGACATGAATCATTCAACTAGCAATCATATTTAGAATACATGCTATGTGCCAAGTACTGTGCTATATTCTAGAAGCTGGGGATGAAAAAAAAAAACAATTCTTCTGAGATTGGGCATATTGTACTGTTGTGAATGCCTAATGAAGACTAGCTTTCAGAAATTATAATTGAATATTTATATACCTGAGAAGCAAACTAGAAACCCACTGAACTTTTAATCTTTTGGCAAGTGTCTGAACAACTCAACTGGTCATTCCCACTGGAAGGAAAACAGGGTAATTATTTTAATTAAAATGCCAGAAAATCAGTGGTATTTAAACTTTAGTGTCTATGTGTAGTGTGATATTCACTGTGGAAATAAGTATTACTTGCTATACTGGGTAATTTTACCTGATGTCAAACTCTTGTGTGCGAGTTGCTGCATTTTGGAAGGCCATTTTATTAAGTCTTTGAGGCTACACTCCAGAGTCCTGCTACATTCACATTCACCAAGTGTACGGGCTTCCTTTGCCTAATACACAGCTATATCTTACTTGCAACCCAAGTCTTTCATGATAAAGTGAGAATTGAAATTCATCTTGTCTAGTAACTTGCTTTGGTTAATCATGTCATGCTTTATGTCCAAGAAATTTTTTATACAGTAGCTCTCCCAAATCAGGTATTGTTTTGCATTATAATGTCTTTAAAATGCTAGTAAATGACAGTTGTTAAGAACAAATCTGATATTTTTTCACTTGAAAACTTTTAGGTTCTAAAAGGAATTCAAGGAGATAAATTTCAAGTTTCAAGTTGGAAAAGGCCTTAGAGGCTGATTGAATTCTATTTTCTCATTACAGATGAGGGATGTGAGGCAATGTTACACAGTTATTACATCTGAGGTGGTATTTGAACCCAAATCTTCTGACTATAAGTCTAATGCCTTATCCACTATATTAGACTTCCTCTCACTGATGCTTCATAGAAATAACCAAATATTTCTATAAAAGATTAAGGGAGATTGGCTGTGTGTGTGCATATGTCCATACATACATACCATGTGTCTGCTTTTTTTTTTAACTTCTGCAGGAAATAGGCAGTTTTATTCTGGAGACATGATATCCTGCTATTAATTTCCCACCCCAATAATCATTGTGATGTGAAAATATTTTTGACAATTGGTCTAATAGATCTAAAGACTGATTTTAAATGAGATGTGAAGTACAAAGAACAACTTAACTACAAAAATATTTTACATTCAATAAGTAATCTCTTTCCCACATGGAATCATCAGCTATGTGTGTATTATCTTGGAATTTTCTAATGACAAATATATAAAGCAAAAAATAATTCCATAAAGGATTTCATAAGTTGTGGTCCACATTCGCATTTTTGTTGTAAATGTCAAGATGTTTTAGGGCTCTATGACTTTGAAGGGGACAAAAAATTAATCAGTCTTTTAAAAATATGACAATAGCAATGTTGGTGAAAATAATCAGTGGTTAGATAACATATATAGATACATATTTGCATTAAACATGTAACTTTTATCTGAATGCTAGACACGAAACATTTAGCCTAAGGAAGTAACAGTTTAGGTCCAACAACATAGTAGATATATTTAAAGGTGAATTGCACATTAACAGCAGTATATGAGTGCAATTCTTTGAACCAGCTGACTTTGGAAAATATTCAAGATTTGGCATTTTAGAAGATACCACAAGAAGTAAGCCAAGTAGAAACTACACTATTCTGTTTAATCAGTTTATATTGGTGTTTACAAGTCCTGCAGAGGCAGAGTGTGTTACTATTCAGTACAGCTTCAGAAGCTCAGCATTAGCTTAAGCCTATGAGAAAAGGAGAAGGACTCAAGCCCAGTTTTTGATGTTCTGCATGGGTGGGTAACCTGAATACTAAAATGCATTCCATTGACAGCTGACCCTGTAAGAGGTTTTTCAATGGTCCGCTGTTTTTTCTTTTTCCTTTCCTCAAAGTTCTTCTAAATACTGAGTGGGGGAATGTGAGTGTGGGGAGGGAGGGAAGGGCTGATGAGGCAGGGAAAGAAACAGGAAAAAACCCCACAACAAACCAATATCCTAGATCCTGTTATTTTGGGGCATCGTTTTAAATACATCTCATTTACAGGACAGAACTCAAAGCTTTCTTAGATCCTGTAAACTTCTTTTCACAATTTTTAGTACAGTTGATATGTCAATGATTTATACTTATCATTTCCAACATAATTTAGAATTCCTCACCATTATATAGAAAATTAAAAAAGAATATGTTGAGTTATAACTGACTCATATCAGATATCAGGGACATGAATATTTGTGTGCTTTTCCCTTTCATAAAGATTTTCAATATTCTGCTTCCATTATTCTAATGGCTTTTATGGCAGAGCACTAGGCTATGATTGTATGGTGCTTGGAAGACTACCCATGGTAAGTTTCCAGTTTCCTTTCAGGATAATAACAGACAAATCAGAATTTGAGTGTGAAATTTCTGCAAGTGAATTACTTTCATCATCATCCATCAATAAACGTATTTAACAGGAAAATGGTGCTTTTATATTTCCATTCAAGATGTCATCTTTCCTGAGTTTAGACACAATACTAGTGCAAATTTGTACATTGTTGTTTGTTATTTCTAACAAAAAAAAATCAGGAGTTAAGAAAATGGTACACATAAAATCACCAAAAATGCTCTCCTGAGAAAATACACCCTTCTTCCTTTCCTTGCAGAAGTGGAGGTGAGGACAATCAGTATGGAATGTTTCAGGTACTTTCAGATATAATCTCAGGAGAATATATTTGGAAATGAATATGTTGTGAAAACAAAAGATATGCTGGGAGGGGAGGGAATTGTGCCTGCACCTGTGATTTCATTGGTATAGGGAACTCCCAGATTAAGAAACTCCCTCTACTGTGTCAACACCTCTGCACCCTAAAATCTTAGAGGATTGCCTAGAACATGATTAAGTGACTTACCAAGGACATAGAGCCACTGAGTGGTAGGACTTAAACTCATGCCTTCCTTTATCCAAGACTTATTTTTATCCATGGAACTATATTACAATAAGATTTTTTTTTAATGAGGAAATGTACTCACAAAGCTATGTCCCTCTATTTTGTACACATTAAATACATTTTTCTTGCTAATTTCCATCTTAAAAATGAAAATTAGGCTTTTGACAGATATACCTTCATTCTGGTAGTTTCCATCTTGGGAAGACCCCAAGGGATCTTTGCACTTATATGTGTGCTAGTTAACATTTTTTTGATACAAAAAATCTGAATAAAGTCATAAATGGCATATTTATCAAATTTGCAAATGACACAAAGCTAGAAAGGATTAAAACATCAACAGAAATAGAAAAAAGAATGGATAACAGAAGCAATGTCCAAAACAAAATCTCTAAAGACCAGAGTACTGGACTAAATTAAATGAAATTAAATTCATTCATGATAAAGTTCTGTATTTGGACTTAAAAAAACAACTTCATATTTATAAGATGGGGGAAGAGTCCTTAAAAGTCAAGTGTTTATGAAAAATGTTAGGGTTTGGAATTTTGTTTTAGTGAGCTATAAGTTCATCTTGAATCAGTAGTGTAATGTGGCAGCCCTAAAAGCTAATGCTATCCAGGTCCTCTATTAGAGCATCATAGTTCTAGGAATAAAGAGATTCTTTCTTATGTTCTGGCTTGATTGGACAACATTGAATGTTATGTTCAATTTGAAGCACCACAGTTTAGGAAGGACGTTGATAAGCTGGAGAATGTCCAGAGGAGATCAAACAGGATGGTATTACAAGACCTTGAGTCAATTTCATATAAGGAGGGGTGGGAAGAACTATGAATATTTAACCTCAAGAAAAGAAGACCGAGGCATGATAGCCCTACCATCTTCACATATTTAAGGGCTGAAATGTAGGAAAGTGATTAGATTTATTCTGTTTTATCCCAGAAGTTAAAGCTAGAAGAAATAGTGAGTGGAGGTTACAGAGAGACCCATTTTGGTTTGTGATCAGGAAAACTTCCCAACAACTGAATTCATTCAAAAGTTTAATGAACCACCTTGAAAGATTTCTTCCCAACTGGAAATCTACCAACAAAGACCAGTTATTCTTCAGATTTGTTATAGTGGAGGTACCTTTCAAAGCATGAGTTGGAATTGCTGAGATCTCTTGCAATGGGAAAAGATTTAAGAACGTTAGATGTGATTGTAACTGTAGAATTTAAGATTTAGAAGAGATTCATGGACCATTAACCATTTTTGTGTCATGGACACAAAATGAATGCAGCACTTCTCTCAGAGCCTAGCCCTTGTTTGCAATTAATAAATGCTAGTTGGCCAAGTTGACTGATTTGGGCAGTTTAGTTAAACCTTTAGGTTCTTCAGAATAATATTTTAAAATGCACAAAATTAAATAAAGAAGATTACAAAAGAAACCAAGTATATTGAAATAAATTCATGTTCACATACCTCTTTAAATCTATCCATCAACCCTGATTAAGAATGCCTAATCTCATTCAGAATCCTCATTTTGCAGAAAAGGAAACTGAAAACAACGGAGGTTAAGCAAATTATCTCAAATTGCACAGAGAGTAAGGAAGAGAGTCAGACTCTATCTATGTACTCCTGACTGTAACTTTAGTTCCCTTTCCATTATACTAAACTGCCATTTTGGATACAGAAAATTTTATTTGGCATTATATATTTGAGAATATTTCACTTAGGAGCATCAATTGTATCTTATGAGACCTTCATGATGGCAGTTCAGTCTACGTAGTACTAATATTATACAAAAAAACCATGGCTAGGATGTATCTATATGCAGTCTTCAAATACTTTTTCTTCCTTGTTTGAACATAATGTTGATACTTAGTATATTTGAAGAATATGGTGTATTTGGGATGTGGTTCTACAAACTGGTGAAATCTCTTTTACTTGTAAGCTCTGCATTGTAGAGTATACTTTTCTAGAACTGTATTTGAGAGGAAAAGTTATATTGTCAGTAACAGTTCCATTTAAGTTTTAGGTATCAAATCCACGTAAGTAGTATTGAAAACAGCTTGGAAGAGTACCTAATGGTTAATAGACTCCCTAATTAGCAGAACTCCCATGTGCAGTTGACCTTGTCTATTGATATAAACCCTTGAAGAAGAAAGAGTACTAAAAATTAGTATGCTGTCAACATTGCATTTTTTATTATTTGACATTATTAAGCAAACTTAGAGTGTATTTCTTTTTTTGGAGCATTTGATTAAATGTGTGATTTTATCTTAGTGAAATAGCCTGCTGGGCTGCAGACAGTAGTGTTCAGAAATGAAATTTGTTTAGAGACTCTGAACAGACATTTATTCAATGAGACCTTTCTTGAATAATAGATGATAGTGAGATAGAAATGCAGTGTACTCTCTATGTCTTTTTTCGTGCACAAAGCAGGTGTTGAGATAGAAGTGAAAAGATAGCTTAAGTGCAAGAGCAAAAGTGTAGAATGCTTGTGCAAAGAAACTGGCCTTTTTGTAGCAGAAAAATGAGTCCATTCTCTATCCCTGTTTGTTCTGCTTCGGTACGATTTTAAGGGACTCTGTATTAGTAGTTCACAAACTTGAATATGTCCCTGGGGATGGAGAATGGTGTGATGATTTTGTTGCTTGCTGTTTTTCTCTCTATCCTCTTCTGCTGTCTGAGACTGACATCAGTGGTTCTAGAATCTCAAATACCATCTCAAAAGTGGATTTTACCACTTGTGCTGTGTCTCTGTCCTTCTTACCTCTTCAGGGTGGCACAGGAACCCCTGAAGCAGGCTGTAAATGTTGATTGGAGATGCCTTATGGTACACTCCATTAATACCATACACTTCTTGGTAGCCCTCCTTCAGCTTGGCATGACAATCCCAATAATTGGAGTTATGGAGATCTGCTTCAGGTGCAAAGGAGATCAGATTCTATTTTGTTGTTTTGTTTTGTTTTACAACTTGGTTTGCAAAGATCCAGATTCTGGTGGTATGTTACAGATTTAAGTGAAACCCATCTTTCAAAATTCATTAACTTGTGAGAGTTCCACTTGTAGCAGCACTTGAAGGTTTATAAAATCACTTTTATTTCTTATTCATTTGAACAATATTTTAGATAATTTAGCTAAGCATATGACAATTGGAAAACATCTAATGCCTTATTATGGCCTGGAAATGACCCTTGGCTCTCCAAGGTTATGCCAGCAGAGTACAAGCTGAGATAGGTTTGGCTAGGCTGGGATGGCTTAAAGTACGAGCCCCCTGATGAGCTCTGTGGCTTTCATCTGAAGGTGAGCCTACAGGAGTTGTGAGAAGTTCAGCAGCAGAGGGTTACCCAACAGGTAATGACTGCTCACAGCAACCTAATAAACTGTCTGCTGAGGAGTAGAGGGATTTTAGTTTGAATCTGTGAAGGGAATATTCATGCTGATGAAATTAAAGATCCCTTCAGCATTAAAAATATGACTCCAAAGATGCAGTGAACCCTTCAGGGCAATGAATAATGAACAAAAGGTTCACAGAATTTGAGCTGGAAGGCACCTCGGAGATTTCTTTGCATATTTACCTGTTTTGTCAGATGCCATCAATAGAACTATTGTGCCATCTAGTCAAATACCTGTTACTGCACTCCGTGTGCCTCATTTTCTCTTACTGCTTTCTAGAAGTATTTTGGACAAGTACAATCTTTGTGTATAACCATTTCTCATACTGCCGATAGTAGTGATTCTTTAAACAGAATCAGAAACTGCGATGGATGATATGTGCCCAGTTGACCTCAAACATTTTTTAAAGCTACTTGGCTTTGTAGTTTTTATTTTATTTTAACTTATATTTGAATATAGGTCTGTCTTACATCCTGGGTTTGAAGTTCATTTTTTTAAGCAAACAATAGGACTGGGTGTGGTGGCATTTAGCCTTAATCCTTGCTTCTGGGTTTGAATCTAGTGGATCTATTGAGTTCAGGATTTGTGACCTGCAAAAACTAGCTGGGCATCTGTACTAATTCCAGCACTGATACCAGGAGCCTATGAGAGCTACCGCCCACTAGCCTGTCCAAAAATGGGCCAAGTGACCAAGCTTCAAAATGGAGTGGGTCAATGCTTCTGTGCTGATGAGAGAGAGAGAGAGAGAGAGAGAGAGAGAGAGAGAGAGAGGGAGAGGGAAGGAAGGAAGGACAAGAGAAGACAGGAGGGGACAAGTGAGGAGGAAGGGAAGAAATAAATGGATGACAATGAGAAATGAGATTAAAAGTAAGACATGATTGTGAAGGAACTGGGCAGTTTCAAATTTCCCCATTTCTCCTATAAATCCCTTTCTGCTTTGCACTCTATTGTTGAGGATACAGGAGGAGTTTGTCAAGTAAGTTGATTCAAAGGGCTAACCTAAAGGCAACCTAGTTTCTCTAAAATGTCTTATGGATCAAGGGGATGATTCATCATTTAGCTTTCCCTTATAGGGGAGAAAAGAATTGAAAGTAAAAATAGACCTAGATGCCAATAAAACATATAATTAAAGCAGGTGCCATCAATCAAGAGAAATGTCTACAGAGCAAGTAACTAAAACAGAGTAATGCATATCTAAATATTGTTAATATACTTGACAGCAAGATTTGTTGAGAATAAACTCGGTGCTCAAGGATCTTCTATAGCAGATTTGAATGTGATCCTGGGGTGCTTGAAAACAAGAACAGGCTATCAAATATGTGGTGCCCATTTGTGTGTATTTTCCTATATTGTCAGTAGATGACTTCTGAGTTTATTGGTGAATTTTATGTCACTGATGAGTCAGAACCTTCACGTTAACTTTAGTGGATGCCCATGGCTATTGCTCAAGGCTAGTATGGTATTAGGGACTCAGAACACCAGGTTTAGAAGGAGTCTCTGAGTTCAGATCCCAGTAAGCCACTGCTAGCTCTGTATAACTGGTTACATGAGATCCTGTTCCACTTGTTTCACTACAGGAAAATGGGAATTCTAACACTTGTTGGATCTATTTCATAGGTCTTTTGTGAGGTAACTCATAAACCCACAAGTACATGAACTAGTAGTATTACAAGGTATTTTCATAACATTTGCTCTAGATTTTAAAGCCATGATTTTAAAGAATAAATGACATTTCTTAAGGCACTAAATATATTCTTAATTTACTTTGTCTTTTTTTCCTACCAGGGCATACTTATCATGCATTTAATGCTTGCTGAATAAATGATTGAAGAATATAAATTTAGAAAGAACCAAATAATGGAAAATAGTATTTAAAGATGTTATATATTGGATTTAATTTTGAATTGAAAACTGCCCTATATTTGATAAAATGTCAGAGTTGGAAAATACAAATAAGGTTGCCATTCCGTCCTCTCATTTTGCAGATGAGGGAACTGAGGATCACAGAGATTTAATAACTCACTCAAGGTCTTCTAGTTAGCCTTTTAGCTTCCCTCATATAAACTAACTTTTAAGCCTAACCAAAAAAAGTAAGAAGACTTCATGATAATGCATTTATCATAATAATATTCAAATGGAAGCCCAAGGGATAAAATTAAATTGGAAATTTCACTAGCCTAAGTAACTCTATTTATCATTTATTCTTATCCTGAAATATTTGACTTAATTAAGAGCACAGTTAGATAACATTGTGATAGACCTTTCTTGTGAAGGAAGAAAGATGTCATGCTACATAAAAAATAAGAGATACTGACCCTTACCTCTCTTTTCTTATCCTTAGGTAAAATAGGATTGATTAAAGTTTCTGTTCTTATTTCTCTTTGGAAATCAAGCTTAAATTTAGTTCTGAAAGAGAACAAATTCAAGATAAAGATCACTTACTTTGTGTTCACAACACTGCTGCTTTCACATCATAATTAGGCTACCTTCCACATGTCCCAGCATGCATAGAGTAGACACGTTCAGACTAAATAACCTGTGGTAATAGAGAATGCTCACTCATCTCTCCCCCACCCCACCTTTCATCAGTGAGGGAGACTCCAGGCTGTTTCCATAGTTTCTGCAGATCCAAAAAGCCCCTTTGAAAACATATTGCCTCATTGTAACCTTGGATGGATTCTGTCAATGGAAGACAACTGAAAAGAATCTGGAAGTTGTGTTGACCTTTTCCCAGCAGAAATAGCAGACCTCCAATTTTCAAGTTAGGGAGCTTTGGTGGACATTGTTGAGAATGGTTAGGATGCATAATTTTTCATCATTTATTATCAATGCTAGCCATTTAATCCTCAGGTCAAATCTAAGGGGGCTCAAACCAACCTCTGACCAATACAGGCAGCATGTAGAAACATTACACTTTTAAGAAAAAAGACAATTCTCCATATTTGGGCTGACATTAAAAAGCAGGGTGTTTGGATATATGAGGTGGGCCAGTAGGGGTGAAGGGTTTGACGTTCCTTGAAACTTTATTTTCTTTTTACTTAGAGGATACCTTCCTACTACCAAACCTTAATATCTCTCTTTGGGCTTCCTTGAATCATTGATTGCAAGCTATCTTGTGACTTGGAAGAACCCTGCTTGCCACACAGAAAGTTTTACCTTAGCAGCATCAAACTGATATTCTTTTTTCTTTTAAAGTGCTAGCTATTCATATTTTCCCCAAATGTATTAATTTATCTTTTTTCAGTTTTCACCAATCACTTCCATAAATTCCAATTTTCTCCCCATCCTTTCCCCTTCTCCCTAGAATGACATGCAATCTTATATGGGTTCTAAACATATCCAAATCGATATTCTTAAAATTCAGATTTAATCGCATCACTTCTGTACTAAAAAATCTTTGGTGACCTCTTATTTTTTTTTCTAGGTTGAAGAACAAAATTCTCAGTCTGGCATTTAATACATTTTATAATATGGGTTTCTAACCTATCTTACAGCATTATTTCATATCGTTCCTGTTCATGTCCTTGGCACTAGTCAAAATGACTTTTGAGTTATTCTCTGTAGAAAACAGTCCATCTGCCTTTAGCCTCCATGTCTTTTCAGAGGTAGTACTTCCTTTCTCATGTCTACCTTTTAGAATCCCTGATTGGTTTAAAAGTGCAAATCAAATGTTATCTCCTCCAGAGGAGTCTTCTCCATCCTGTCCCCTTCCCCTAGACATTAATGTTCTCTTAATCTTCAAATTCCTTTAAAAAAATTTATGTACCATAAATGAATAAGTACCCCCACTCCACCCCCCTTTTTTAATAACTGGGACTTGCCATTATCTTTTCCAGACTGGAACTGCAGTACCCATTCAGGGTTCTTATCACACCACTGATCAGCAAAGGTTTTTTAATCTGCTTTATTTCCAATCTGGGCCCATTTCACATTCCTTAGTCAATCTAGGAATGCTACCTGTCCCCATCTCTCAGAGGCTTACCCAATAATAATACCTCACAGTGTAAAGTTCCCCTCAACTTGGGCTCAAAAGATCTACCAGTCTACCTGTAGCTGAAATTACAAGTCTATCCCCCAGTTTTGGATAGGAAAAAAAAATGCTTTTATTAATTAGTGTGCCAGACACTGCTAAGGCTTAGGGATACAAATACAGAAGTGAGTCTCTTTCCTTAAAACCCTTAAATTCTTATAGGGAGACATGATACAGATATGGGAGGGGCAGCCAGGGCAAGGAATATCTGGGGAGTCTCAGGGATAGTGAATTGATTCCCAGAGAAGTCAGTTGACATGCCTTTTTTGAGGAAGAATATGGTAGTGTTGATTTATTGATTTTGTCCTAGAACAAGAGAGATTAGAAAGAAGGGGAGGGCAGTGGGCGCATAGAGGCAGGGCAAATGGTAAAGTGTATAGGGTGAACAATTTGATCCAATACTAAGCATGGTCTTCTAGATATAGTGAGCCATGTGAGCACACTCATTGACTCACCAATGAAGATGGGTGTTTCAAAGTTAAGAATATTAACTCCTTCAGGGATTGAAGGGACTGTTGCAAATTTTTTTTGTGTTCCTAGGACTGTGCGTTTCCCATAGTGAATATTTAATAAATTGAATTGCACTGAATTGAAGTCTTATAGCCTTAAAGGAATGTCAGTGAAAAAGAATATACTAATTCCTCTAGACAAAACAGTTCTATTTAAGGTGTTGTCATCATCTGTCAAGTACAAAGCAGCTTTTTTTTTTTTTGCCTACACCACCAATATCAAAACTAATTACTTGAATTACCCTGTACTTCTCAGGGCATAGACAATTTTATAATAGCCCAAATTTTATTTGAAATAAACAAAATGAGAGTAGTTTTCATTTTGTTATGGAACAAAATATACTACTGTTTAATCTAGATAATAAAATCATAGACAATAAAGAGGAATACTGATTAGTGGCTAGCATGACCGTGACAGAAGATCACATGTGAATTTATTTGTCTTTATTTTAATAAATGTTTGTTGAATTGCAGTAAAAATGAATTGAATTCAGAAACAGACCTCTGGTGAAGCTGTTGCCACCGTAGTTCCGTGAGCTCTGTAGAAAAATCAGTTTTATACTTGGAAGGTATCAAACCATTCTCTAGGGGCCAGCAATGCACTTCTAATTTTATATTTTATCTGTGTGATATGTTTGTACTACATGGAACATAAAATTCAGACAGCTATTGAAAATTCATTCAGATCTTTTAAAATGGTTGCAAACTCAAAGATCTTTCACCTTTGGCCAGGGTCTGTTATTTACAACTCTCCATTGCTGATTTTAAATTCAAAAGGGCTCCTATCTTGAATGTGTAATAAAAAGACAATGATAGTAGTTTTCTCTTTTAACATTATGACAGTGTATATATATCTTAAATGACAAATGCAAAAAGTCCCATGGTGTTTTATTTATGTTTGACAGATCAAGATGTGTTTTTTACTTCTATGCCTTCCTTTAGTCTTTTGAATATTTCATTTTCTCCCAAGATGCCTAATTTTAATGCTAGAATATATAAAATTTAAAAACATGCAAGAAACATTGAAAATTTAACACTTCATGCATTGTGTATGAATTTTAACACAGCATTTAAAAAAAATCTTTGTATCAAAAGCTCTTGCAATCAGAAAAAAGTGGTTTAATTCATCATATTTAAATGATTAACTTTTATTTCATGAATCCCCAGCTATACTTTACTGAGAGGTAATAGATGAAGGTTTTATCCAATAATGGCATTTTTTTCTTGGCACTCCAGTAGTATTTTCTGCTTTAGCTATCTATTCATAGATTTCATTGTGCCATAGAACTGAAGCTGTCTTAGGAAACTGATCAGCTAATACTTTCATTTTACAGATGAGAAAACTGAATGGGGTAAAAGTCAGTCATTCACTCAGTCATCAAACCTTTGTTATTCACTTACAATATGCCAGCTACTGTTCCAAATACCGGTAATACAAAGAAAGACAAAAAAAATGTACTTTCCCTCAAAGATTGCACATGCTAACAGGTGAAACCATGCAAATACCTATATATACAAGATTGAGGAAAGGGAAGTAGTTTGCTCAAGGTCACACCAAATAAGTTTGAATTTGAATTCAGGACTCTTTCTACTACACCACATTTCCCCTCTCCACCCCACCCCCACCTCGGCTTTTTCCTAACATTTGCATGACTATTTAACTCTTTTCCTGCTGTAGATTGCTTTCATTTTCCCATAGTTATTACTAAATGAACACCATTGCTATCTCTTACATCTCTGGCTCACAATGAAAAGAATGATTAGTTAGCAATTTGTGCAGTAGCAATAAAGATATGAATACTGGCTTGCATTGTCAGATTTGAATGTTTACAGAAAGTTTTCTGTATAACTCAATCTCAGCATATACATCTATAAAATGTTTCAAATTTAGCATGTTTCAAGTTAAAATCTCTTTTGAGTATCTGATTCTGCAGCCACTCTCTTTTTACTTCAGAAATAATGAATTTTCTCAACACTATCTTTAGAATTTGGATGAAAATTATTCCTTGAAAGGAACACAAATATGTGGCTATTAGAAGAGGAAGGTTGTAGCAGAGCAAAGGGACAACATTGAGCTAAGAGTCTACCATGATCATTCCTGATGTATGTATACATATGTATTTATATGTACATTATTCAGCTAAATGATTATATTAGCTAGACTCCAGTTGTGGAAACACCTGTAAAAAATGTGTGATCATCAGAAATGTTGACCTAATTGTAGAGCAAAACCAAATGAAGGATTGTGCAGAATAATGTCAATATAAGGGTTGTTGTTCAGTTGTGTCAATTGTGTGCAACTCTTTGTGATTCCATTTCAAATTTTCTTGGCAAAGATACTGGAGTGCTTTGCCATTTTCATCTCCAGATCATTTTATAGGTGAGAAAACTGAGGCAAAGGGTTAAGTGACTTGTCCATGGTCACACCACTAAGTATCTGAGGCTGGATTTGAACTCATGAAGATGAGTCCTTCTGATTATAAGCCCAGTGCTCTATTTGCTGAACATTAATAGAATTAAATAAAGTACAGTATTCTTCTAGTAGGAGAAGATGTTCCATTGAAGTCTTGATCATCCTTCATATTTGTTTTTCAAAAGTATGTCTATAATATGAGATTTGCATCTTCTGTACTAGCTGCCATTTTCATTTTAACATATTTCCCATTCTTTTATTATAATATGCCTTACATTGAAACTTTTGGGTTTTTTTAAATTTAAAAATGCATACATGTTCTATATAAGTAATGTTATAATTTTACTTAAATTCCTAAACACTCATTTAATCAGCAAGTATTTATTGAACAACTTCTCTGTGCAGTTCCTGGTACTAGAAATTGGGAGAGAGAAAGATGTCTGAGAAAGAGTTTGTAGCTTCAAGGAACAATCCAGTGGTGCAAATATGAATTAGTAGGCTTTTTAAATGAATGCTTTATTCTCCTCTCAAAACATTGACTCATTTACAAACATTTTATCTAAGTGGAAAAGATTTATATACATCTATTTGTCTTTTGAAAATGAGAATTATTCAGAAGAATGGTTAAAATATAGCATGACTGTTGGATATAGTTTAAATCCCTCATTTTGGATAATTTCAGGTGTATGTCATAGCAAAGCAGATGTCACTTAGTTTTTGTTTAATCAGAGATTAAATATTCACAATTCCATTTTAAATTGTCATAACTGTCAGCCTGAATAAATGAATAAGGCTGAACCAGCATATTCCTAGAAGAAGGTAAGGAAATCATAATTGTATTTTTTAGCAATTTTTGAAAGTATCTTTGCTATAGAAAGCTTAAAAACTATATGTGTATATAAATACCTTTATTATATGTGTGTGTGTGTGTATACAGACAAAGAGAGAAACAGTTCTGACTGTATGATAATAAGTAGTCTTGTAGCAACTATGACTGAGTTTCTTCTGTCTGTCTTTTCTTTCTACCTCCCTTCCTCCCTCCAGGTATGTTCATCTTGAAGTCAGGAAATGTGCCATCTTCTAGCTATGTATACAGGAATAATCAACCGAGCTAAAACGATTTTATTAAGCACTTATCATAAGTTAGAAACTGGGATTCATATACAGATGGAGACAGTCCCTGCCCTCAGGATCTTAAATTCTGCTAATCAAGGCACTTAAGCCCTCAGAGCCTCAGTTGCTTTAACTCTAAAATGGGAATACTAATCTTTAACTCTCAGGGACAGTATGAGAAAAGCATTTAGCAAAACTTACAACTCTAAAAAAAAGAGAATTAATTAGTCTTCCTTTCCCAAAGTGAAGTAACATTTTTCTAAAGATACATTGTCTACATTTATGTTGTAAATTTGATCAAAGAATAATGGATTTAGTTGTCTTGGATATTCTTGGAGTTGTGTGTTAAGACACCCTTGGGTAGTTTGCTCTCTAAATATATATTAAAAAAATCCTATAACCTGGTCAGTATTTTTTTTCTTTGGGAACATAAACTTCAATCTTTCTTTTTCATCTAAATGTGTTGTATTCCTTGGGAGAAGCTTAAATATTAATATTTTATGTGCTCCTTGTTCCCTCTGGTTCTATAGCAGCAGTTAAGACAAACTGCTCCCAAAGCTCTGCTGACTTCTCTAATATGGTGCATAAAGTAAAACACCGAGGAAAAAACAAAGCTCAAACCAGAAAAAGCATGTTAATTTCAAGCTCCATTAGAAATGCCAGTGAAAAGAATGGCAAGGGACTCTCCATAGGTAAAAGGACGAAATTGGTAAAGAGTGAGATTACGTTTTCCAGCCTTCTAATTATGGATTGAAAGAAAGTGAAAATGAAAATCTAGGCAAGTAAAATCTAGGTAAGTAAATCATTTCTTACCAGAGTAGAAGCAGTCCCCTTACTTTTGAGGGTCAATAAGAATTTTACTTTAAATCTATAGTTCTACGACATCCAGAGCTGTATTTCAGTGGTGGTTTGACTCCACCGTTAATAGTCGAACTGAATTGCAGATGTTGATTTTTGTCAAATGTCTGGAAAGTCTCTAAGGAAAATTGTTTACATAGTAGAAAATGACTGTCACCTTGGAGCTGTAATAATTAGTAGAGCTAACTGGTTGTTCCAGTTTATATGGGTATTTGTCTAAGCTGTTTTTGGAGGAAATTGTGGAGTAATTGAGGGTGGGGTGTTGCATACCATCTTTCTGAGAGTGATCCTCATTTGATGACTGTGGCATTGCTCTGTCTGAGAAGAGTATCTCTAAAAGGTTCCGATCCTACTCATCTCACTTTCTTTCAATGCCTTTTTGAAACATAGAAAACTGGTTCAAGGACTTAGTAAAAGAATTGCTATTTGTGTTAGGCAGAAATCAAAATGCAAGGAAAGGTAACCCTGGGTATAATTTTACCAACTATACCTTTTTTTATGACACATAAGAAAGGAGTAGGGGCTGCTAATGGTATATTTGTGGCTTGTGATATGCTTTCTGTAGTACAGCCAATGAAAACATAGACCATAGACACAAGGAACAGTCCCTTTTTTACTGTTTAAGTTTTGGTTTTTGGCACTTGTAACCTGAGAAGGGAAAACTGAAACAATACTCACACCTTCCCTTTCTCTGTGGTTTTGCCTGTAGGTGTGGCACCAGGTCTTTGAATGCTGTTGTCAGTCAAAAGCCACAGCTTCTGTGTGTAAACATAGTGGGTGTTAGTTATATTTTTTTTCCACACCTTGTGTGGTAACTTTTTTTTTAACCGATGTGATGAGGGTGTGTATTTCTGGTGGTGCACATGCCTCAGTGATTACATTGTGCAGTGAATGAAGCTCAGGCATTGTAAGTCACTTTGCCAGCCTGACATTAGTTAGTTTATGTCTACTTCTTTAAGTCTATTGTTGCACAAGAAAAGAAAATGTTTCAAAAAGACAAGAAACTTACTTCCAGGGACAAAAAGTGGACAGATTCCAGAGCAGAGCTAAATAGAACAATTTATGGATAATTTCTTAAAAATTTCACAGAAATATATGTTCATAGGATATGAATTCCTGAGGACAAAATGTTCCATTTCTGTACTTGTATTCCAATGTATCTTCCAAGACCAGGAACATAGTAAGTGCTAAATAAATGCTTGTTAGCTGATTGAGTGATTTTTCTTAAAAGAGTATGAGTTAACATTTGGTGAGTTCGTGGATCACATTCTGTTTGTGTGGTCTGTTTCCTTTAAGGTTTATTCAGTTCAATTGACAATGATTACCTACTATGTGCCAAGCACTGTGGTAAGTACTGGGAACTAAAATAAGAAAAAGAAAGATAGTCCTTGCCCTCAAACCGCTTATAATCTAATGGACAGAAAGAATTAAAAGAAGCTAAAAAGTTGAGAGGAGCACCAGGGGCACCCAGCTTTGGGTGCCATGAGGTCATGATGTTCAAGGAACAAAAACTAAGCAGAGATGCTGATGAGGAATGAAAGATTTTCAGGAAAGTTCTGAGCCCTCTATGAAACAAAGCTTTGGCAAGATCTCTACCCTCCAGACCTTTAGCCTGTCAGTGAGATTTCAGGTTATCAGCTTATCCTGGGGGAGGCATGATGTTCCTGGAGTTGAAACCAAGCATAGCCATTGTTGGAAAATGAGTGGTTTTTGTTTCTTGCTTTAGATTTACTTGAGATTTTTTTTTCTCAGTAAGCTTTCCGAATAATTTTATTTTTAATTCCTATTTTTAATTTATACATTTAGAACTTCATAACTTCATAGATTTGGATTGAAAGGGAACATAGAGATCATCAGTCAATCCAGACTTCATAGAACAAATCCTATTCTTTTTCTCTAAAACAGACTCAGTCAAAAGGTTGCACCCAAAGGCCTACCTAGGAGGCCATATATGGCCTCTAGACCCCAGGTTCCCCAACCTTCAACTAGACCAAACCTCTTATTTGATAGATGGGGACTCTGAGTCTTAAAAAGATGGAAAAATTTGTCTCAGGTCACATAGAGAATGGAAGAGCTGAGACTTGGAAAAGAACGATGTGGCTAGCACTTTCATTTTCTTGATCTTTAAAACTAGAAGAAGTACTTAGGAATAATTAATTTATTAAAAATTTACTAAAAATGTAGCTATATTATTTAGGGAAGGTCATTACACAAATACCACCAAAATGTATTTAAAAAGGAATCTCTTGGTTGAAGACCCATTAGTGAAAGTCAACCTTGAACTAAAGACTGAAATTTGAAGAGGCAGGATTATGTAGCAACTGTATCTCCACCTCAAAGCACAATAAATAATTGCCCTCCCAGAACTTTTTTCTTTTCCAACATGAAAATGCATGTAGGAGTACCCCATAAATAAAAGGTTCTTTATTAGTCATTTTTAATTTGTGGGTAACTCCACAGCTACTGCCCAAGGTAATGGTGTTCCTTCCATATTATGCCCTTCAGGTATTCTGCCTTTTCCATTTCTCCCATGGTTCTCTCTTTCCCTCTAGACTTGTTTGATATTACATGTGCAAATTTAGTTCTTGCTTAGTTGCTTATATAATATTTTGTGACTTCTTGTGTATAAGCTATATACATTTTAAGTAAAACAGCTGATTCTACTATCTTCCCTTAACTTTCATGTCCAGTTTTCATACATGTAAGTAATTATAACACCTAGTCTCTTCTACCCAGTTGAGTTAGACACTTGAAAACAATCCTTTCTGGTTCTACTTTCTAATTCACTGAAAATTCTACACACACACACACACACACACACACACACAGACACACACACACACACTCCACTGTGGTCCAATCCTAGAACTAGTTTTTCCTTTTAGTTTTATGGGCTCCCTGAGGAAGCAAAGTCATTCCTGCTTGGGCCCTGGCATCCACTCCTTGATTCCAGTTCAGAATTGTTCTTTCTGCTGCCATCAAATCCCTGCCTCAGCACTTCACTGGATCTCATTCCCAGTCACAGAAATCTCCTGAACTAGTCTTTCTGTATTTTGGCAGTCAGCCGAACACAAATATCCAGGATATTTTTTTTTTGGCCTCCCTTACTCAGCCCCTTCTTTTCTCCTGCTTCCTAAGCCTTTAAATCCTATCCCATTCCATCTTTCCCCTCTTTTCTTCCTCTGGCAGCCTGAAATTGTGTTTCTTCATAACACTATTCAGGGTAAATTATAGATGAATAGATAGATATAGATGAGATATTGATTATATTTCACTAATGTTGGTTTATTTTATAATTTTATTTTATGTAATTTTGTAATTTTATTTGAAAATGTTACTCTAAGAAGGGGTACTTAGGCCTTTACCAGGCTGTCAAAGGGATATATAACCCCCCCAAATATTAAGAAATCTTGCTTCTATGTCTCTGTAGAGTTAAATCTTAGATGTCCCATTTCTGAGTTACATGGGTGGTCTCCCTACCAAGCATATATATCCTGTTTTGTTTTGTTTTCTGTCTCTTTTTCAATACTAATTTATCTAAAACACAATTTGTCTTTATTTTTAGCATTTAACTAACCAAAGATTAAGGGGGAAATACATTACCATTCACATGTATTAATGAAGAGGGCTTTTTTTAAAAAATTTTTTGGCCATACATACTGGTCATGGATTCTGGTCTGAGTGCCAGGGTCCCAGAATATGAGGTAATTTTCTTCTCCTTAAGAATTAATCTGAAGCTTGTTTTAGAAAGTTTGAGGTTCACACAAAATCCTTAATGAATATGATTCTAGCAAAAAAGAAATGCCTTTTAGGTATAGGGAAGGCAAAATTATTTCATGTAGATGTTCCATTATTTTTCATTTTTTTAATGTGTTAGTCTACCTTTAAATATATCTTACTCCCACTCCCCTCCACACACCAAGTCAATCTTTCATGGAATGAATGTGTATATACTGGATGAAATATTAAATAACACTTCCCTGCAAAGGATCCCTCAAATGTAAAGTGGGTATGAATTTGACCTTTGTTTTTTGTACTGTGTGATGTTGGGGGATGTAAAGGCCCCTAGAGGTCTGCCTGCTTAGCAACCTGCCACTGAGCTTGTCTCAGGGAGGGACTGGGTATGCGGGTGTACTCTAGAGATAGTCAATGTAAACTCTTGAATTCAGTCCAGACACCCTGGAGCAAACTGGTGGAAACTGACAATTCTACCTACCATGGTCAAAATTCAGCTCTGTTGTGGATTTCCAGAATATGTACAATTCACAAAATGTGGAGTCTGATTGTCTATTTGAATTGAAATTTCTGAAACTGAAGTGACATTAAAGGATTAATTTAAAAGGTCTGTTAGCTGCAGGGTGAATATTTGGCACAATGTCTATATCTGTAAACAGTAATTTGGAGACAGCTAATTTGCTCGGTGGATAGACTGCTGGGCCTGGAGTCAGGAAGTTCTGAGTTCAGATTTGACCTCAGACGTTCTCTAGTTATGTGACTCAGGGGAAATCAATCCCTGTATGACTTAATCCACTAGAGAAGAAAATGGCAAACAATTCAAGTATCTTTGCCAAGGAAATCCCATGAAAAGTCAGACACAACAGAACAATAAGCAACCTAAAGATAATATGAATACAGATGATATAGATGTTAGATATGGATTGTGTGGGCCCCAATATTATTTGGAAAGATTATATTTAAATGACCAAAAAAGACTTTTAAATATGTTTTTAGACATAAACATTTTATGCAAAGTTAAGTTTTTCTTTCAAAAAATGATGATTGCAAAAGAATGTCATTTGGGATTTTTTTAAAACTAGTACTATTTTCCATCTAAAGTGCTGAGTGTTTAGGGGATTCTGTTGAAGTTATTATAATGGAAGTTAAAAATCCATCTTTGAATTATGACTTGTGCTGTTAATATAATTTTGTGTGCAGAGATATCAAATGTGTTTCTTAACATGTTGAGAAGTAATACTTAGCTTTAAAAAAATAATTAACATTATTATTTGTGTGACCATTCTTTTGTAAGAGAGGAAAAAATAGAAAAGAGAGAGAAGGAAGGAAAGAAAGAAAAAGGAAGATAAGATTCATTTGCCTAAATTATTAGACCTAACCAGAAAATAAAAACCTCTGAAAAACTGAATTTGCATTTGCTTCAAAAATGGAAAATAACTACAGCTTATATATTAAAAAGAGGATAAGCAGAAGTTTGATATAACAGGAAAAAGCTCAGAAGGATGAAGGTAAAAGGTAAAACTGTTTGATGGGATATAAGATCACTATTCATTTACATGAAAATCTTAATTGTTAAGAATAACTGTAAGCTTTTTTTCCCAATAACACCTATTTCTAACCTTCATCAGGAAATTACAAAAAGGGACTCCTTTTTTTCCTGCTTGGTACCTGATTACATATAATATTTTATCTTTGATTTTATGCTAGAATTTTTTTTCCTGATACCAAGTAAGGAAGAAATATGACTTTCTGTTGTGAGGAAATTGCCAAATGTTACCAATGTTGCAGTTCATTTGAATCAACATTTTTTTTCTAGGTATTTTAGCCTGGTGAATTCTCCGTATTGTGAAGCAGTTTTCTGAAAAGTGTCAAAACCCCCTCAGCACATTACTTATAGGTCTACAGTCTTTGAGGTCATTGTACCTCATGAATCTGTGTTTTAAAAAAATGTATTTTTCAAGATTTATAAAATTTTATTCTCTAGAACCCAAAGATTCTGAAATGCCTAGAGTTCAGATATGCAGTCCCAAAGAAAGTTGTTAGGGTGTACAAACGCATGCACAAACTCAGCTTGTTTTGATGGCTCTGTGATCATATAGAAACCTGTCTGTACTAGGCAATGCAGAGAAGTGATAGAGATTGTTATGTTAGTCATGTGTTTAAATATTGTCTTTTTACTTTTCAAGAATCATTGAACACACCCAATAATGTGTGGCAGGCAATTAGTTGATTGCCAATATGTCTCACTAGAGTGCATTTAAAATTACCAATGTCCTTTAATATCTTTAGGGATTTGTTCATTTTTGTTATAAGTACATATTTTTGAACCAACACCCTTAAGGGTAATTGTGTTGAATATAGATATTTGAAGGAATAAGCACCATGTGTTAATAAACAACTACCCCCTAATGATGAACTACCCCCCCATAAATTTTTATGATAATAGCAAGATTTATTAAATTTCCCTCCACCTAGCCTACCAAGGAAATACAACTGTGGTCTGTGTTTGCAGAATGACAAAATTGGTCATTTTAAGAGCTAATTGATGCACAAACATCATAAAAACTCATTTATTATGTGCCTACAATTTCCAGGGCATTAGACATGAGTTAGAGATAAAAAAAAAGGAACTAAGACATAGTCCCTACCCTACAGAGATCGTCATCTAGTAATACAGGTTATATAGCTGAAGAGAAAGAAAGTAGGATGTATTTTGTCAAATGAGTCATCTAGATGAATGTTCACCAAAGCATGACAATGGGAGCCACTACCATGGTCTGATCCTAAGGGTGATCAGTGAGAAAGTGGGAAGAGGAGTTACCTCTTACTATCACCAGAATAGCCAATTATGGGATTTACTTGTCTCCAACACAACACCTAACTTCATCCTCTAATATACCCTCACTCTGTCCTCCTCCCTTCTGCTGCAAAGCTCTCAATCTCTTCCCTCATGGCAGTTGTAACTTAACTACTACCCCAGGACCTAAAGCATCAGTGGCATAATTACTATTGGAAAAGTCACCCCACCCTGTCCTAGCATACTCATTTGTCCTTCAGATCACTTTGAGATTTTCCCAGCAGATCTTTCAGAAAGTGGCCTCTGGTTTCTGGGCAGTGACCCATAAATAAAGTTCCTTCCTAGCTTCTATTTCTGTTTCATTTTGAATGGGATAGAATGAGTCACATAGAATGTGGAAGCGTGGATGGGTTGTTGTAAACATCACCAATATCTATATTTTCTTTCTTCTTCCACCAAACCCACCTCACTTCCAAACTTACCTGTTTCTGTTGAGGGTACTATCATCCATCCAGTTTCCAAGTTTAAGGTTACCTTTGAATTTTCACTTTTCCTTACCCCAAATATCCGGTCAGTTGCAAATCTCGTAAGTTCTATCTCCATAGTATCTCTTGTATCTTTTTACCTTCTCTGTACTTATATAACCATTACCCCCTTTAAGTCTCTCATCATCCCCTTGCATGTTTCCCTGCCTCAAGTGTCTGCCTTCTCTAATCCTTCACATAGCTGACAAAGTGATTTCCTAATGTGCAGGTTTGACCATGTCAAAATGCTCCAGTGGCTCCTTCTTGAGACTACTAGTCAAGTAACATTTTATCTTTATCCTTTAAAATTTTCTATTTCAATTTGTAAGCTCCACAATTTATGCAATTATTTCTATAGATGTACATAATTTACAAATAAATAAATATAAACTTTTGGAAATATGCATGACCAAAAAAATATGACTGGTTTGACAAATATACCATCACCAGAAACATTTTACTATGCTATAACATTTTTTCAATTTTGCTAGATTTCAAAAATTAGAACTGTATACCACTCATTTGTCTGTTTTATGTAGCTTTCTCCTATGATTCTGTTGGCCTTATGTGGAAGCCCATGTCTATTTCAAGGCAAATTCTCCAATAGAGCACCTATTTTGGAATTTCTTTTTCTGAAAACTTTTCTCACCATACGTTGGTTCCAGAAAATTAGTAGATTGAGGTTAAATTATTTTATCACCATATTTAAGGGGTAGGTGCTGGATCTGTGATTTCACTGGAGTGGAGCGTTGCTAATATGGAAACCAAAGAAAAATAGATTTGATACTGGCAAATATTTGATATTTTTTATAAAAACAAATACTTGCTAAGCATGTTCATATTTTTCATTAGTAATGTAAAGATTTATCCATAAGATTCACAATAAAAATACTGTATTATTGATGCAAAGTAATATAGCTGTTCAGAAAATGGATACCACTTTTAGTCTATCTGAACATTGAATGCTTCATGGAGAAGATAACATGAGTTTGACAGAGATGGAGGCTTCTAAATAGATTGAATGATGTGAACGTAGATGAGACGTAAGTTCTGTTTTCCAAAGAGTGGATCAGTAACATTTTGATTTGAATATAAAGCTTGCATGGAGAGATAAAATTAGGAAGAGACATTAGAACCTGATAGGCAAGATCTTTGCACATTAGAATAAATGGTCAATAATACCACCTAACAAGTGGTGCCTATGTGGTTTTGTAAGGCAAAGTTCTTTGTATTCATTTTCTGGAGTCTTAAAAATGCCCTGTGAAATAGGTACTGATAATTTTTACTGTCTCCAACTTATAGATGAGGAAACAGAGGGTCAAAGAGGTTAAATTACTTGCCACACAGCTAGTAATTATAGATCAGAAGTGGGATTTTTACTCCAGTTCCCCTCACTCCAAATCCAGAACTCTGGCATCCATTACAGGTTTTTCTACAATGGAATAATACTAGGTTTTAAACTTCATTAAGAAACTTGGACACCCAAAGAACTGAAGAAGAAGGAGCTCAGAGGACAAGTCACCAAGGTAGAAACCCACATTTCGGATAATACCTAATAACAACTCTCCAATCTAGTAATTGGATTCCTAGATTATTCTGGGTTTGGTAGAGGTCGATTTACTGTACCTTACAATAAAGAAGCAAAAAATGAAACTCATTAGAAATACTTGTGAGAACCTAGGGCTAAGCTTTGGTGAGTTAGTGGAGAAGGCTAGCTGAACCAATTCCATTTGGAGAAGAATTTATCTTGCCTTTTTTCTTTTGATTGGATCTGTGATTCAATTGGTATATAGGGAACTCCCAGAGAGGAAACTCACTCTACCAAAGCAGATTAACTGCTACTCAACAATTTATAGTTTCAGATAGTTGGCTGAGGGCACTGAAAGTTGAAGTACCTTGGCCAGGGTCAGGCAACCAAACATATTTCTTCCTCTTTCCAAGGCCAACTCTTTTCATGAGTTCACTTTGCCTCTCCTATCTTGATTACCTAAAATTCTAACTGGTGTCAAAAATGTTAAAAGTATATATGATGGTTTCAATTCCTTTATATATAAAACATTAAACTATGATATATTTTAACTTTGAATGTACCTTTAGATCAAGCCTTTCAGCTGCAATCTGTCTAACACATAGCCATGATCAGAATCACAGCTACCTCCAGGCCTCTGCAGATGGTGCCATTGTGTATGTGAGAAATCAGGACTGATTGGTTCTACTAAAATTGATGACTGGATCCATTCTGTAATTGTTCGACTGCCAAGCCTGGAGAAATGGCCTCAAAGCTCTTGTTTCAGTAATCGTTACTGAAAGTCATCACCAAGAAGCATATTTGGCATGTATTTCAATGTTAGTTCACATTTAAAATCATTTCATATTGCCATTAATAATAGTCAGAACATTAGTATTACGACATCTTGGAATTGCAAAATCGTTAATGTATTTTGAAGTCCTTTCCCAAATATAACAGGAATGGATTGTTTTATCTATTGGAAATCCAGTCATTGAGGTGTGATAACTTGAAATGGGATAATATTGCAGCTGTTTTGTGGGAGATATTTTAATTTAATTTTATATTGCTATTTCTAGTTTTTACATCAACTTAATTTCCAAGTATATCCTTCCTTCTTGTACTTTCAACAAGCCATCCTTTATAACAATTAATTTTTAAAAAAGATAGACAGAAGGAAGCAATTCAGGGAAAACTAACCCTATAATTGATGCAGATAGTACTTACAGTTTTCCATACTGACAGGTTACAAAGAAGGAATGGAGTTGCATTTTTTCAGTCCTCCTCTGGTTGGAGACTTCCTTTTTTTTCATTTCTCTGTTATTTTTATTGTTTCTTCTGCCTTCTCATCTTGCCACTTTTCTTCCTTTTTCTCTCTTTTCATCTTCCTTCTCCCTCCCAAGGGCAATGCTGGTTTACTTGGTTCAATCCCATTTTTAAGGGATTCTTTTAGCCTTTGTCTTTCTAAGGGAGTTGGGTATTTAAAGAATCAACACTTCTAGTTTCTTGCAGGCTCCACCCCCTTGCCATCTCAGGGACTTTGATAGAACTTTATTCAAGACTAGAAGTGGAAAGCTTTAACTATCTCTCAATTGTCCAAGAATAAACCCTGAGGGGATCTCTATAATACTTGCATCCATACAGGGTGTTGGCAAACCTGGGTAACCATTCAAATGGATTCATCTATATAGAATCAAAATATTTTAGTTAATTTTGACCAAGAAAAATAAGTTTAAAAAAAATCTCAATGTAGCTGAGATTTTCAAATGTAAAGGAAGACTCTGAACATGTACTGTGGCAGGTATGATGCCGTAGAAAAAAAGAATTTGGAATCAGAGGGACTTGGAGTCAAACTTTGTCCCTTACTATCAATTTTATCTTAGGCAAGTCAATTCACTCTTTTCAATGGCATAATTCAATAATGAAGAGATATGCTATTTTTACTCATGTTAATAAATATTAATAATTTTAAGGCTTACATTGTTATAAAGATTGTGATATGAACAGTTCTCTAGTATGTTAATAGTTTATACTAAACTACCAATTTCTATTTTAGTTAAAATTTCTGAATTTTACTGACCCTTGTTACAGATGATACAATTACTGGCTATTGATTAACCAGCAAGGAAGCATTCAATACATGCAACCTGTGGTAGAGCATTCCAAGCGAACTCGTATTGGTCTGATCAGTCACAGTCGGACACTGAAACTTCTTATTGTTATGGTGATGTCATTTTGGTCCTCTTCAAAGACCAAGGACAGCAACCAACCAACCAACTGTATACCAAACACTGTAGTAGGCACTTTGGAAATGAATACAAAAGTCAGAGTGTCTGTTCCCCTAAGGAGTTTACCTCCTAGCAGGAACGTAAAATATATTCATAGATAAGTACATGTAGGTATTTATAAAATAAATTCTTGGTGATTTGGTTTGGAAGGCATTAACAAATAGAAAGTCAATGAAGATCTCTTGAAAGAGCTGGAATGTGATCTGAACTTTGCTAGGAGTTCCTGATTCTAAAAAGTTGAACTGAGGAAAGAAAGCATTTTGAACATGGTTGAGGTGACCTATGTAAAGTCACAGAGGCTTGTGATAGAATGCTGTCTACAGGGGGGGAAAGTATGCCAGTTTATCTGGAATGGATAGTAAGTGATAAAGAGTGATATGTATTCTTCATTCGATGATAACATGGAAGTAGATTTTGAATGACTTTATATGCCAAATACATGAATTTGTATTTATTCTGTTGACCATAGGGAGATGTTGTTGAACAGAGGACTAACATATTCAGCCTTCCTTTTCATTTCTAGTATTTTGGTAGCTCTGTAGTGGATAGATTCAAGAGAGGGTGACACTACGATGCTGGAAAAAACAATTAGTAAGCTATTGTTGACCAACAAGTATTTATTAAGCACCTACTATATTCCAGGTATTTAGTCATTAAAGATTGAAATATATAATCATTAAAGATTGAAATATATAATCATTTGTTGATAAATGTATATGTCCACTTATACATAAAATGAATATAATTTAATTGAAGAATAAAAGCTAAGGTTTGCCTCTCTTTGGAAATAGAACTTTTCCAAGGGAGATCTCTAAACCTTTTATACTGGAACGTTGTAGTAGAAAGGGTTGCAATGTACTTCTTGTCTTCAGTGTTGTAGGATTTTTATCCTTGTCCTAGCCAAGTAGTATATTGTACATTTTTTACAGAAAATGAAAGTATAGATCTTAGTGTGGTCATGTGGGGAGCCATATTAAAAATGATTTAAATAGAGCAACCATTTAGTCAGTCAAGAAGCATTTAACTTAAGAGAGAAAGAACAGAAGAAAACAAAGGGAAGACCTGAAGGAATACAGAAGATCAGGAAAGCTTTTCAAATTACATGATAAATATGTTGTCCATTTAAAAAGAAAAGCAAACGGTACATAAAAGACATCTGTAGTGTTATGGATAATCCTCTTTCCATATTGTACCTCTGTGGAAATATCCATTTTATTTAAGTTCAGAATTTTAGAAAATATCAAAGATAGAAAATTTATTATGTTTGTTACAATGGATACTTTATACACACACACACACACACACACACACACACACACAATGGTCTTAGAATAGTGAGAATTTGGTTTGGTAAAATGTTCTTGAAACTTTATGAGAAATGGGTAATTCAAACTTTTATGTTTCAAGTAAGAATTCATTGTTGCTTCTATGAATTTATGACTTTGCTTTCAATTGTACACCATCAATTCATTTTAAATGTATATGTCAATCTTTTAACGTATCTCCTCCCAAAAGGCAAAACTAGCACCATTTTGTATAGTTTCCATACATTTTTTTAAGTGAGTGAGAAAGGGATGGCATCTGGATTCTGAACGTGTTCATCTTCTGCTTTTTCAGACATTATCTGCATTAGGTAGCAGGAGATTGAAAATTACACATACACACATGCATATCAGTTTTATAAATTTAAGTAAATTAAAATTGTATATATTTATAATTTCCAATTTTGGATACAGGAAAAACTTCTCATGTCTACATGCTGTGTGTTTTTTAGCTAGTACATAATCTGTACAAGGTA
Source organism: Potorous gilbertii (assembly GCA_028658325.1). Classification (NCBI taxonomy): domain Eukaryota; kingdom Metazoa; phylum Chordata; class Mammalia; order Diprotodontia; family Potoroidae; genus Potorous; species Potorous gilbertii. The sequence continues at coordinate 182,479,549 of CM053772.1, read as the reverse complement.
CTATTTCTAGGCATTATGGAAGTTTTTAAGACTAGCTATTGATGTCATTAAGTACTAGCTCTATTCAGCTGTTATGTTAGGGAATAACAAAGAAGGTGCTAACCTGTGAGGGTCATGGAACTAGTAGTTGCAAAGACCAAATCAAAATTCAAAGGCAGACTTCTGTTCCTTCTTTAGTTTGGGAAACTCAATAGCATGGCTTTGATTCTCACTTCGCTATTTATAACATAAGTTCTGAGGGTCGCCCCAAAATGCACTTTGGATTTCTCTAGATTGAAAAAAAAATCAAGATAATACCTATCTATCAATCAGATTTTTTTAAAACAGCTGCAAACCTATTGGCACAACTGTACTATCTCCAGTTGGTGGTATTCTGGATATGTTCCATTAAGTTCCATTAGCTTTTTCAGAGCTCTGCGCCATTTCTTATTTTTTTTTTAATCTGGTCAGTGATCACATCTCTAGACTACATTAATTGTAAAACGAGGTCTCTCTTTAGGAACTGATGACATTTGCAGACATAGGAAAAATGAGTGGACTGAAAAAAAAGATATTAAAAGGAAATATTGGAGTACCATAAAAAATAGACACCCGTTAACTAACTGTTTCAACAATGGGAATCTGTTACTAAGACAAATGTAAGTTGGCACTTGTATTTTTGCACTCCTGATTTAGCTCTTTGATATGAATTGAATGGAAGACTAAAACTTTGCTTTCAACTGATTGATTTTGAATTTTTCAAACTGATTAATGTTTTCATTTGAATGGTAATGCTGACTTTGCAGAAGATGTGATCTTTTAATTAGCAGATGCTGAGATTAGCATTAGGGCTGAGCTGTAATTAGCATTTGCACTTGTATTACAGGAACCCAAACTAAGTCCTAAAGCAAATAGAGCTGTAAAAATGTTTCCTATTGCCTTTTTGGATCTTCTTTATGTGTATAGTTTAAAATATTTATATATATATATATATATATATATATATGTGTGTGTGTGTGTGTGTGTGTGTGTGTGTGTGTGTGTGTGTATACACATGCATACATATAGTCATTATGGAATTAAAAACAATTTAGCAAAAATGTTTCACTTATAAAGCTAGTCTTTAAATTTAAATTTTGTGGAAATTTGGATATTTGCTCACAATTTTCTGTACTTGCTCTGTCACATATCTAATAATGAAACCTTTTTTTAGCTTCTTAGTTAAATGAATCTGTAAATTGGATAATTTTTAGGCTTTAAGCTGTTGCAGTACACAGATGCTCTACCTGTAGGTTTCTCCTGTAACCTGCGTCTCAATTAATGGATTATGCTCATGTTTCTGATTGTAATTTGAGAATCATTCATCTTGAAATTATGAAATATGATCCCCACCCATTGCCACCACTATTTTAGGTGTTGTAAGGATCTTTTCTAGTATAGACAGATGCCTCTATTTCCTTCCTTCTCTTTCATTTCTTTAACTCTCTACAGTCTGGCTGTCCACTTTAATCATTCAACTGAAACTACTCTCTCCATTGTTACTAATGACCTCTTAATTGCTACATCTAATGACCTCTTCTCAGATCTCATCCTTCTTGACAACTCTGAAACCTTGGACAGGCTCATTCACTCTTTTCTCCTTGATACCCTGTTCTCTCAATGTTTTCATGACACTCCCTTATTCCTGGTTTTCCTTTACTTATCTCACCTTTCATGAATCTTCATACAGGTGATAGCTACTTCATTCAGTTGTGAAACTGATCTTCTTAAATCCATGTCTGACCATGTCACTCTTCTCCTCAATAAACTTCAAGGTCTCCCTATCACCAAAGGATCAAACATAAAATCTTCCATTTGGTGTTCAAAGTCCGTGTTCCCTCCCCCACCTTCCCAGTCTTCTTATACTTAACATAGCACCCTGCACTCGCTGGTCTACTGACAATGGGTTCCTTTCTTTTCCTCACAGAAGCTTTTTTTCATCTCCTGACTCTGAGAATTTTCACTAATGACTTTACATGTCTGGTTCTCTCTCTCTTCATCTCTTCCTCTTTACTTCCCTGACTGCCTTCAAATCCTAAGTAACTACAGAAAGCCTTTCACAATCTCCCTTAATTCTACTACCTCCCTCTATTTATTATCTCCAATTTGTCTGGAAATTTAGCTTGTTTTAAACCTAATTGTTTGCATATTGTTTTCTCCCATCAGATTGTGAATTCCTTCAAAGTATCAACTGTCTATTATGCTTCTGTATATCCTTAGGGCATAGCACAGTGCTTGGCACATAGTAAACACTTAATAAATGTTTATTGACTGATTTATTGAATTACTCTTACTAACTAAAGGTTTTAAACAATACTTAGATACATGATTGTGTTCCTTTTAAACATATTTATTGATGGAGTATTTAACTATTCTACCACTTGTTTCTTTTTTCTCTAGACATTCAGATTTTTCATATCATACTTACATCATACATACTCTTCCAATTCTAATAAAATTGTCCTTTCATTCATTCATAATTCTCTTTCAGTCTCCCCTTGGTATTGGAAACTTTTCAAGATAACTTGGGCTGAGTGAAGGGTTTTTTTTTGTTTGCTTTTCGTTTAATTTTGTTTTCACTCTTTCCAGATTTCTGTCTGCCAGCAGTAACTTTTTTCAGATATTTTACCTTGAGAAATTCCAAACTGTAAAGTCAAGTCAGATACAACAGCAAATTTTCCTATGTGTTTATTTGGTGATTTTTGGGGTGGTTATGTGTGACTTAAATAATTTTCCATTTGGCTTTCCTTTTCTTCCATGGTATCTCCCACTGCATCCAGGGCCATCTCTAGTAGTATATCTGGCCACTGGATCCAGAGGGCTCAAGAGGAGAAAGTGAGGCTGGTGAATTTGCCTCACTTAAATCCAGTTCACTTGCAAGACATCTCTTCCCTAATGTCATGGTCCTCTTTGATAACAATGGACAAATAACAAGAATTCAACCTATAGCCTATGTAATATTACTCCCTGAGTAATATTTCTAATGCACTGCTTATATCATGGCATTCTGACACTAAAAGCTCTTTCCTTAATCCCAGTTGCCTACCAAATAAAAATAGACACTCTTGGCTATGGAATTCAGAGTTCCCCAATTTTTTTGCAGCCTTCCATTCTAGGTTGATAGTCTCCATTCCAGCCAAACTAGATTACTCTCAGTCCTCCGTTATCATCCTAAACATTCCTGTCTGTACTTTCTCCCATGTTGTCCCAAGTTCCTGGGTCTCTCTTCCCCTCAGCCTTCAACATGAGTTCCAAGTCAGTACTGTCTTCATTGTATCATAGTTTCATTTCTAATAGAATACTCACATATGCAGATTGATATATTTTATTAGTAGTTTATATGGTCTCCAAATAATGGCTTTCCCATTCCCTACTAAAAATGCTGTGCTCTCACTGGAGATGACAACAAAACCTTTGAAGTCTCATTTAGTTACAAATGAACGGGTCGTCTAAAGCTATGGACTTTGTTTACTGCCTGTGTACTTTCTTAAAGAAAATAGCAAAAAGAGACAATAAAAAATCATGAGAAAGTAAAGAAAAGGAAACAAGATCTATACTTTTCTTCCACAAGAGGGTTTAAGAGGTACTTGAGTATAATTAATTTTTAACATGAACCAAAAGATGGATTTTCTTTCAATGAATGTAAAATATTACTTTCATTCAGAATAGGTAGAATGCAATATGATCATAAAGTAAAAGGAATTCTTGCTTAAGAATTAGAAAAATAGTTATGGAACATAATAATGTTGAATAAAATATGGCAGAGGAAGTAACTTCCAACTCTCCAAGCCAAAGCACATTTTAGAAAGATTTAACTCAGTGAATGAAAGTGAATAGTATTTACTTATTTGGCATAGTGCCACAAATTCATTTTTTCATTTTGTCTTCATTATTTGGATGAATCCTCGTATGACCCTTCAGGGTTTTATAGATCTATACTCCCTTTAGAATTAAAATAAAGACTCATCCTTATCATGAGTTTGTATGCAAAAAAAATAACATTAAAAATTGACTTTCCAATTAAGGTGAATGAATTTGGAGCTATATGTAAGGGCAGAAGTAGGTATCTCCTTCTTCAACAATTCTTTATCTGGCCCTTTGAACATGAGATATATTTCATTAGAACAGATTGTAGGCTATTAAATTAGATAAATTCACATTTCCTTTTAGGATATAATTTTGATCTTTAAACTAGATAACAATATTCATTATTAAACTTAAGGAAAATTTTAGCAAGTTGCATCAAACACTAGGTCTGTTTCTTTCTACATGGCTGTTAAGTGTAATTGAAGACCCAGAATCTCAGATTCTGAATTTAGTTCTATCAGGATCAGTCTTTCGGACTTTTCACATTCTCAATTTTTGATTTGAAATTCTCTGACCTGAATTTTTCCTGGGTTCATCCAAATCTGTTTCCTATCTGGTCCTCTAAAGAAAACTTAAACAAATCTCTGTTTCCATGGGAGTACTTAAGCTAACCATACATTAAATATAGGATAGGCTTTAATAACTAAGAAAAAAGTACTCTATAAAGGACTCCTAATTAAACCCACACTCATGCTGCCTTTCCCTCTGTGGTGAACTCTCCCATCCCTAGGAATCTCTATGTTTCTCTGACCTTATGTACTATCTTGAACCTGAAGATTATCCCCTAGAGAAAAGTACTGGCTACCAGAGAAGAAGCTACCCTCCCTCAGTCCTGCTATTTCATGGTAGCAGTAAAGAAGATTAACATTTATATGAAAGTCCTTTCTCCTTATTACTAAAGTGGATTGCTTCAGACACTTATTATCTATGTGACCCAAAGAAAGTCATATAACTTCTCCCAGCCTAAGTATACTCAACTGTACAGTAGGGGTAATGATAGCACCTGTCCCTCAGGATTATTCTGAGGGTCAAATGATATTATATATATATATATGAATGTGTATGTATATGTATAATATATGTATGTGTAGAATATATGTATATAAATAAATGTATATACGTGTGCATATATATGCTTATATATACATATATGCATATATATATACACACACACATATATCTGCATAAATGTGACTGATTTATAATTAGATATGATTTTTTAAGGTGGTCTAGATAACCAAGCCACTAAGGTTCCCTTTTACTCTGAAATTTTGTAATTATCTGATTTTATAATGTATCAAATATGCAAAAATTAGCCACTGTGCAGCAAATTCATAAATTATCAAAGAAGTAACTTTGTCAAACACTTTGTTGAGGATGCACTAATGGCTTAAGGAAGGCATTACCAGTTTCCTCCTGTGCGTCCTCTGTACATAAGCAAAATTTTCCTGGCACATGTAAGTGAGGATCACTGTGTCTTTGCAGTAGAACTAGTTGAAATGTCAACCTCAAACTAGGATGATGAGGTAACATGTTTGTTTTGTCTTGTTCTCATTCATGTTGATAAGAGTAATCCACAAAAACCACATTCCCATGCTTTTCCATGTTGTGGAAAGGCCTCAGGTTTTGCAAAGGTTTTGCACGTTTTCTCTACTTGCAAAACCTTTGAATATAAATGTCCAAAGAGTAGCCTAGCTAAGCAGACAGCTCACTGGGAGAAAGTAAAATGCTAGGTGATGACTTAAAAAATTACCATTGCTGTCCATGAGTCAGATTAAAATCCAAAGCAGTGTTAAGTTATATGTCCTTCTCTTAATAGCTGTGGCAGAATAGGAGGTAAGAAAGCCAAGAACTTCGCATCATTCAATTCTTCAACTACTTACTAACATTAATTTAACCATTGTTACTCTAAAGGAGCAACCTTTGTCAGCAGCCACTGAGTTGATGTACTACCAGAAATATGGAACCACATGTTGATATTTCTTGCTACAAATTAAAATGAAAAAAAAATAAAGAAATTGCAGCTAAATGGAAGGATGATTCGTCATCTCCTTGGAGAGATATATAAAGGAATTGGTGATATTGACTGTATTAGGTCAAGTGATACATTGCTTGTTTAATGATATAATGCATTTACATAGCACTTCAAATTTTGCAAGGCACTTTACAAATATTGTCTCATTTTATTCTCAGAACAACCTTGGGAAGTAGGTGATACTATTACCCCATTTTTCAGAAGAGGTAAAAAGATAGAGTGAAGTTAAGCAATGTGCCCAGGGTCACACAGCTAGCAAATGTCCAGGCTGGATTTCAATTCAGACCTTCAAGTTGAGCACTCTATCCATTGTGCAAGCTAGCTGCAATCTCAGTTAATATTAGAGGTTAAATAATGGCTTGAATTTAGTTCTTATATATGGGGGCTAATTGGCAGTACAGAAAACTTACAGCTATACTTGATTGGATTGCAAAGTAAAACAAAGCATGTAATTGGTGGTAGTGTTAGGTGTATGATCTCTTTACAGATTTCGACCACAGGTGGAAAACATCTAAAACATCGTAACCTCCAATTCCTAGTGTTCCTGTTTAGTTTCTTTGGCTCATCGATCTTTCCTTCACACGTTTATCAAATCAATCTTCCAAATCCACAAATCGGATAAATCATACTCTTTGTTTAGAACTATTCCATAGTTCCCTGTTACTGTTCAAGAGAAATCTCTTAGCTTGGCATATAAAGATCTGAATAAGCTGTGGTCAATTTACTTTCCAGTCTTATTTCAGTATTCTCCCCTACTTTTCCATCCAAATTGTACTACTGATTTAAATATTTTCTTTCTACATATGAGTAGAACCGATAAGTACATTTTGCACACTTTTGCTCTTGAAATTCTTTTCCATCTTCAAAGTCCAACTCATTTGCCAACTCCTTTGTGAAATCTTTTCTGATGCCTCAGTTGAAAATGATCTCCCCTTCTATGAAGTTCACAAAGACGTTTGTCTGGTCCTCTATTTTGTGTTTATTACATTCAATGTTATATTTATTTGTGTTTTTGCCTCATTCCTCTGTCCAGCCTCCACATTAGTTAAGTGTAAATCAGTCAATCAACTAACAATTACTATATAACTGACACTATGCTAAGAACGCAAGGGGGAAAAAGGCAACCCTCCCCATGAAAGAAATCCCAAACTGAACTTAAATAAAACAAAAAGTATCCTACCTTGGAGAAATATTTTCAGTGGATGAACTTTCTTGTTTTTAATCTGTGTCTTCACCGATACAGAATAATGTCTCATTTAAAATAGACGTTTGAAGAATGTTGCAAATGCATTATAAAGTATATTCTGGTAGCAGCATTGCAATTAATATTTTTGAAATTGAGATCATCTCTTCCCCTCCCCATTTGTTAAAACTGACATTCTGAAGGGAAATTTTATTATTTAATTCTTTTCCATGCTTGACATAACTTCTTTAATTAAATTGGATTTTAGCTTGAAAGTGGAACTGACTACATATGTATAATGATAAAGAACATATGGTGAATAGATTTGGAAATGTTTTAGATATAAAAACAAAAGGAATAATATATAATACACATTATATAAAATTTTGGGGGTTTGGGGGGGCAAGGACTTACATGATTGTCAAGCATTACTTAAACATTCTTATTTATTTCTTAATACATGCAATTTCTAAAAATAAGGAAAAATGGATTTTCCACATCTAAATTTATTATTTTGTGTATTTTGTTGACTAGAGTTATATTTTGTAAACCATGTGGTGGGGGCACAGAGAAATTACTAGTAAATGTGAAGTTTAAACAGTAAACATATCCTTTAAAACCATAATATAATAAAAAAATAGTAACATATGAAGAGATAAACAGTGAAGAAAGCACAAGTTAAAAAAAACCAAGTATATCTACATATAGTGCTGATAGAGGGACATAGCACACTACAGAAATCAGGAGCAATCAGGTTCATAAGACAATAGAGCTTTGGAGTAAGGATTAGACTTGCCGCATTGGAGCTATTTTCCCTTTGGTGTATGGATCTATTGTGTCATGATACTTGCTATTTTATGTATATATTTTTTATTATAATCTAACATCATATAATTAATAGTAGAAATGCTCAGTCTTTTCCAAGGGGAATTCAAAGTAGGAATATGAATTGAGAACATTATTATAGTCTGAACACAGAGTGGATTCTGGAGTACTGTTAATAGTTTGGGGGCAGATGTTCTAACCACAGTAATATAAATGAGGACAGCCAAATAAACAGGAAAAAACATTCAGGAAAAAAAATGAACAGTGTTGTACCGCATTCTGAAAATACATGCCCCTTTTCCTAGTAACTATTTAATTACAAAAGTGGAATTCCACAATACTGTTAGTAGCAATCATGTTATTATAAGACAGCATTGTTTCCAAAGAACGTACTTTGTAGGATAATTTGGATGTTTGGGCTTGTTTTGTTGTGTGAGAGCAAAGTGTATCTATAAAAACAAACAAAAAGTTGTATTTTGCAAGTTTGCTTTATACGCTATGCCTCCATTCAATTTATTGCACTTTTATTAAGAACCTCACCATGTGTAAGGTGGTAGGGGCCTGAACTGGTCATGTTAAAGGAGAGAAGGGAGTGGGTTCTAGGATATGGAGGTAGAATCATGAAGACTGAGTGGATGGTGAGGATATCATTGAGTGAACAGTAAGAGAATGCTCCCAGGAATGTGGAACTGTATGACAGGACATTTGGGGAGTTTGAAGGTGATCTCTAGCTAAGAAGGATGTGCCTCATTAAAATAAAATAAGACCCAGGATGATATTTGCCATAAGGCATATACATTTCAACCTTTAAAAAGAGTTATGAAATGTAAATCTCTACCTTTTCCTATTTACTCTATTATCTCTCAGATATTGACTCATATTGCAATGGAAAGATAGAAATTGCTTTAAAATCAAATGTTCTTTTTTTAGGTAAGCCTAGTTTAGGGATAAAATTGGAAGAACTAGGAAAACCCACAGCCTTTGTAGATCAGTGATGAGCTTCCTGATGAGGCACTTACATGCATTTTTCATGAACAATACAACCAGCCAGGCAGAAAACATGTAGAAGTTCCTAGTGCACAAGTGATCATTGCCCAAAGGCTTTTAGCTTATAGCTTTTACCAAATTGTTTGGGAATATATTTTTATTTTGTGGTAGATAGGGTCTTTGTCATGACTCCATTTTTGCAAATTGTCTCTTCACACATTTGAAATACTCATCTTAGTTTTAAAAAATAAGGGACTTCATAATCTTTAAAAGATTAGAATAAATAATATATGCATAAAATATAAGCAAAATCAGTTTATATTTTAAGCAGGTATAAATGTCCATTTTGAGCAACTATCTCCAATCCACAAAGCATTAACCAAGAGGCAAACCTCCTAGTGCCCAAATGGCTCCTAGGGAGAGTAGCAAGGGTTGGAGACAGGAGTCTGAGGAATGTACATTCCTAGTCAGCTGCTTGGAAGGGAGCTAACAAGTATTTATTAACTGTCTACTCTGTACTAGTCACTGTGCTAAGTGCATTGTAAATATAATTTTCATTAATCCTCTCAAAAACTCAGATCGGTATGTACTCCCTAAGCATTCTACGATTCAGAAAACTGAGAGGTTAAATGACTTGCCCAGGTTCATTAATGCCTAAGATCAGATTTGAAATCAGGATGATCTAATGTGAAACCAATACTATCTACTGAACTACCTAACCCCTTGCCACCCACCACAGTCTACTGGGAAGTACTGGTGATAGACACCCTCTTTCTCAACCCAAGAAAGATGACTAAATTGGAATCAATCCAATAGACCAAAAGGACAGTAATATATGATACTCTGCCTCAATGTCTTGCTTATAATATAAGCCCCTAATCATTTCTTTAAAATTAATTAGATGGTGATACAGAGACCAGCTTAGAGCAATACCATTAGAAAAAATAAACAGAAGAATTAGGCTGATATATACTTAAAGTCGTTGGTGCTGGAGCCCTGCGTAATGCTCAGAAATAGGAATTTTTTCATTCCTTTTTTGTTTATGTTTTTGAGGGGAAAAAGTGATAATACAACTGGAGTCTGTGTATACAAATAGCAGCAACAGGTCAGGGAGCTGAGATCTCTAGATCGTGTTACAGGGTACTTGTGGTCTTCTTGGCAATTTTATCAGAAAAAGTGTGCCTTGATCTGCCCCACCTAAGGAACTAATGATTGACACATAATCTTAGATCTAGGGACACTGGCTTCCTCCCTGTTGCAGGAGCCAGACACTCCATCTCTTGGCTCTGTATTGGTTCAGGCTGTTCCCCTGTGTTTGGAATGTTCTCCTTCCTCTGCTCTTACCACTGACCTCTCTAGCTTCTTTAAAGTCTCCCCACCAAAAGTCCTTTTATTCAATGCCTTCCTCAAACTCTCTTAATTCTGGTCACCAGCCTCACTCTCTCCTTAAATTCAATTCTCTTGCAAGTCAAGACATCACCTCCCTGATATCTTTAGTCCTTTTTGAGAATGATGGACAAAATCCAACAATCCGTAATTACGTTGCCTTCCCTGTGTTAATTATTCCTTAATCACATTGTATTTAGCTTGTTTTGTATATATTTATTTGCCTGTTGTCTCGTCCATTAGATTGTAAGCGCCTTGAGAGCAGGGACAGATGGTCTTTTGCTCTTTTTGTATCCTCCATGCTTAACACAGTGCCTGGAATAGAGTAGGTTCTTTTAAAAAGCTTATTGTTTGCTGTTTAGCAAGAGTGTAAAGCATCCTTTTCCCTGGTCCCCTGGGGCCTGACCCCTTTTGTAATGTATAATGAATTGGGGCTTTTGATACTCATTTCAGCATTTCTGGAAGTGTTTATTTTCGAAGGGAAAAATTATATCCAATCCAAAGTCCTTTCTTTTTAAAAGATGATGACCTTTCAAGAGAAACCATGCTTATTATTAGTGGAAACATTTGAGATATCATTTGGTAAATAATATTAAAAGGCTATCATGTTTGATTTGTAATATGAAAAGCAGTAATATAACATCTTGTCTGCTTACTAAATAAATGAAATTCATGGTTGAGTTTAATACCATGATCATAAAATAATTGAAATGACATTATTTTGCCATGCTAGCTAATAAAACTAACCACACTAGTTGAAATTATTGATTTAAGTTCAGTTTAACTTCATATTATAAAATATTTTGATGAAATCATGTCCACTTAGTTATACAATGTTCTTCTCTCACCAGTTGAGAGAACTTTCTGCTATTAATCTTAAACACTTCATTCCATTGGGGAGAAGGCAAAAGTAGTATTTTTTCAGCTTTAATCTGAATAACCTTCCATCTTGTCATAGTTCTATCTTTTACTGAGCAAATATTTGTGGGTTATGCTTCTCAGTTTGAGACCTTTGGCCATGAGGAAATAGTACTGTCCATGAAAGTTTATTAGCTAACTCCCCATTACACTGATTTATGCAGTAGTAAATGTGATTAAAGCGAAGGAATGGTGTTCTCGTGGTCAGAGTAACAGACTGGGAATTGGAGTTGTATTTCAGGTCACCCAGTTGAAAGACAAAACTCAGCAATCTTTTCTCATAAGGGATGTATTAATTATTAGCATGTTCATTTTAATAGAATTTAAATAAATGCATACTCAGGCAACACTTCTACCATGAAATTAGCCTAACTTGCCCTCAGAGTTCTAGTCAACTATATATATGCATGTAATCTTAAACACAAGCCTGAAATATATAAGCACACACCCAAATACATATACATATATTGATGTTTATATGTATATACATGCATGCATGCACATATATACATGCATATCTGCATCATGCATACATATGTACATGGAGAAGTCACATGGTTTTACTATGGTCACAAAACTAGTAAGTGGCAGTGCTGAGATTTGAATCCACCCAGACTGTGTAACTTCAAATCTGGTTTTTTCCATCATACTACTTGATATAGCTGTGAGAAAATGTAACCAAAACAACAAAGTTGTTTACTGATTTAAGTCTTACCCTGTTCCCTCACTGTGAATTCAAGATGACTCTTTACAGGTAAAGTTAGTGTTGGGTCTGTTTCCATTAATCTGGAAAGTCTGGGAGTCATCACCAGATGGTGAATTTTTAAGTGAGTGAAGTTCATGAATGCTACCAAGTAGACACTGTGAACTGTATATCAGTGATTAGAGTACTGATGTAATAATGGATCTGAAGAATTCAGTCAGTAAACATTTTTTAAGCACCAGCAATGTGTTATGCACTGTGCCAGGCATTAGGGATACAAAGAAAGTCTGTCTATGCCTTCAAGGAGTTTGCAGTTTAATGGAAGAAAAAACAAATAAAAAGAAGCTGAAAGGGGTGTGCGTGTGTGTATGTGTGTTTGTGTGGTATGTATCTCAATGTGGAAATATGATGAAATCCTGCTGCAGAGGGGACAAGAAATGACATAAGGAGGTGAAAATTTCAGTTGATTTCATCTTGCAGAATGATGAGCTTCTAAAGATAATGAAGTTCAGGAAAGTGGCTGGGTGGGAAATGATGAGAATTCTCCTGGCACCCTCATTAAATTGAAGTATATCCACATGATATAAAATCATATTAATTTAATTTAGTTTCAAATATAAACACTGATATTTTCTAGGTTCTTCTTTATATCTTTCATAACCATTAGCAAATGGCAGATAAGCTCACAAAATATAGTGAAGTGAAATTCATCTTTGAAATGGGAGACATACATAATGGCTCACCTGTCAGGATTGTGAGAAGAAATTTGCTCACTCTACTACAAATCAGTCAGCAAGCTTTTATTAAGCAGTTACTTCAGACCAAACATTCTGCTAAGGACAAAATGAATACAGGCAAATGCAGATACAAGCAGGAAGAAAGACTGTGCCTTCCTTCAAGGAGTTTATCCTCTAATGCAGGAAGACAACATAAAATGAAAACTGAAAAGTGACTTGGGGATGTTTTGTGTGATATACGCCAAGATGGGCCATGGTAGAGAAAGTCTGGAAATGAATGAAAGCAAGACTGACTTGGACACCCTCCTTAATTGGTGGTTCTGGGAGGAGCCATCCAATCAGAGGAAGATGCTATAGGAGGATACTTCTGATAGAGTGAGATTCCATATGAAGAAATTTCTGAGGCATGGTAAGAGAAAGACCAGAGTGCAGCCAGAGGGAAATGAAAGACAAATAGATATGATCCCTAGTGAGCAAGCAATAGTGCCAGGAAATTTGATACACTGGCAGAAGAGTTTGAGAGCCTGGAGCAGCCTGAATGTTCACAAAAGAGGAGTATCCTAGTTGGGATGTCAGTGTTCTTTCTCCCTTCTTCTGAACGGAGTTCAATTCTGCTTAGAAGAGCCAAAATTGTTAGAAACAGACAAAAAAGATCCAGCAGATAAAGTAGTGGAGAAGGATGGTATGCATTCCAGAGGCTTCAAAACTGAGGGTAGTATGAAATATTCCTGAAATCCCATCCAAATTAAAAGGTAATTGGGAAGTATTTAACAAGACAAATAAAAATGACAATCAACAAAGATAATGTTAATGTAGGGTTTTCTAAATCAAGGTGGAGCCTTCCCTGAATTGTTTCTATTTGAGTTCAACACCAGTGGCACACATTGTATCCTATTCATCTTTTCTTTCTTTCCCCGTTTCTCTCTCAGAATCAGAATCTGATGATTTCTCTGCCCTCTCATTTTCTTTCTAAACTTTCACCCGCTCCCTCCATGGTTCTTTCTCAAGCCATGCTACATTCCTAGTCTCCTCGCTATAAATTACAAAAAGAATCCATTTTATTCTATGTTAGCTTTCAAGTCTTTATTTTCTTCCTAATGTGTGTTCATATCTATGTATGTTTGCACCAATGCCTTCTTTGGAAAAATGCAATCAATAGAGCTGGGGTGGTGTTTCTCATATGATTCATGTGTGTGCAGCTGCCTTTATATTCTTATTAAATGGTGATGTGTAATTACTAACAGTGCAATCAAATATTAGCAAAAATGATAAGTGATAATAGATATTCAATAATTTCTGTAGAGGAAAGAATATGTAGTCATTTCAAAAGATTGTCTAAATATTCTCTGGTATCTAGATGGGAAAACATTTAATTAACAGGTATTTGTTAACACTTTTCTGAAAGAGTCCTCAGGATAGGGGTTAGTTTGCCTATTTTAGAATTTGCTAGAACAGTAACTGGGGGTTTATGCCACAATTTATTAGAGCCTGCATTACTTCATTCTCGAGTTGTTCCTGTTGACTTCTAATCACACTGGCTTCCTATTTTGTAGATTCTTACTTAGACTCCTTTTCACAGTTCACTAGCAAACTAACTGGTGAAACACAACTGGCTTTTTGTAAGGTATGGATAAGGTCTTAGTTTCCTTCTGCTAGTCCTTTGTGTCCATGCCCATTTTTTGGTTACCTATTAAGCTCAGGCCAGCCCTGTGTCAAATTGTCCCAGTATTTAAATGGAACATTTGCTGACCCACTAGCCATAGTTGTATAGGTAGGCTATAGCTAGGCCTTGCAGTGAGGAACAGTACTTTGTAGTATAGTCAAATTTGTAGTTAGCTAGGTGATGTGTGACAGATGGGGAGTACTGCCTCTTGGAAGTTTTATTTTATAGTCTATATGAGGCTACTTGTTAGGGCAGTTTACCCACCTTTCAGGGAAGGAGGAATATTTTTAAGAAATTGCTTTCACTTAGCAAACATTTTAATTCTCTCTCTTCCCCATTCCCCCATTAGAAATAACAGCAATAAACTTTTGTGATATGAATAGGCAGAAAAAAAAAGTCCCTCATTTTCCAAGTTCAAAAAGTATGTCATATTCTGTGGCCTTAGTGTCATCTCTGTCAGGAATGGGTAGTATGATTCGTCATCAAGGACAACTTTTTAATATAAAAATAAGTCTTGGGCACACCCACATAAGAGTTGTAGCATTTGTTCTTTAAGGTAATAAAAAAGATGAAAAACAACTTTGAATCCAGTAATACTTTTAAATTAACTTATATAGTTTATTAATAACCACAACATCTATATACATTAGAAAATATTTTCATGTACATAATATTACTTATTCAGCCTACAGAAAGTATGTTTCTTAATATATTGAGTCATGCTTCATCTTTTGTTAGAGATAAATATAGTACTTAGTGTGTATATGGAGTCACAGACCCTTGGCAATAATTCTGGGAATCTCCAGAGGTTCACAGCCACAGACTGCAAAATAACTGGGGTAGAGGGCGCATTCAAGCAACACACAGTCAGCAAATGGTTGAGCTGTTACAGTTTAGCAGACAAGCAAAGTAGTTAATACAGTTCTAAACTTAAAAATAGCAATGCAGCTTAAAATAGCACCTTCTAGAAAATGGTAAATGTTGGAGGGCATATGTAAAAACTTGGACACTAATGCACTGTTGATGGAATTGTGAACTGATCCAACCATTAAGAAGAAATATTTGGAACTATGCCCAATGGGCAATTGAACTGTGCATAACCTTTGATCCAGCAATACCACAACTAGGTTGGTATGCCAAAGCAATTTTAAAACTACAGGAAATAGAACCTATTTGTGCAAAAATATTTATAGCAGTTCTTTTGTGGTGGCTGAGAATTAGAAATTCAGGAGACACCATCAATTGGGGAGTGGCTAAACAAGTTGTGATATATATGATTGTGATGGAACATTATTGTACTATAGGAAATGATGAGCAGGATGTTTTCTGCAGCGAGGGCAACTCCCCAGAAAGACCTACATAAACTGATATGAAGTGAAATGAGCAGAACCAGGAGAACAGTGCTTATAGTAACAGCAATATTATATGATGAACAACTATGAATATTTGGCTTTTCTCAGCAGTACAAAGATCCAAGACAATCTCAATGAACTCATGATGAAAAATGCTATCTCCCTCCAGAGAAAGAACTGTTGGTATCTGAGTACAGATGGAAGCATACTATTTTTCTTTCTTTACTTTCTTTCTCTCTCTTCCTTTCCTTTCTCTTTTTTTTCTTTCTTGTGTTCCTCCTCAAAGTGACTTATATGGAAGTATTTTATATGATTGCACATATGTAACCTATATTAAATTGCTTGCCATTTGGGGGAGTCAGAGAAAAGAAGCAAAAAAATGATAGAACTTGGAACTCAAAACTTTAAAAAAATCAATGTATATTAAAAATTATTTTTGAATGGAAATATGAAAAAGAAAGCAGCTTCTCCTAACAGATTACTTATATTAAAAATAATGGTAGTAGCTGACAATTATGGGGCAGAAAGTTGGTGCAGCATATAACACCCTGAATCTGAAGTCAGGAAAACTTTTTTTACAAGTTCAAATCTAGCCTCAGACATTTATTAGCTGTGATCATGACCCTGGTCAAGTCACTTAATCCTCTTTACCTCAGTTTCCTCATCTGCAAAATGGACTGGAGAAGGAAATGGCAAACTATACCAGTATCTTTCCCAAGAAAACTTGAAATGAGGTGATGAAAAGTGGGACATGAATGCAAGACAACTGAACAACAAGTTGACGTTTATAAGGGAGAGCTAGTGACTCATTGGATAGAGCACCAGGCTGGAGTAAAGGAGACCTAAGTTTAATTCCAGCTTCAGACATTTGCTAGCTGTGTGACCCTGGTTGCTTCAGTTTCTCATCTGTAAAATGAGCTGAGAAAGAAATGGCAAAACATTCCAGAATCTTTGCCAAGAGAACCCCAAAAAGGGGTCACAAAAAATCAGACACGACTGAAAATGTCCAAACAACAAAGCTAACATGATATAGCACGTTAAGGTTTTTAATATCCTTAACAATATTGCTTTCTTTACAACTCTAAAGTATGTACTCTAGGTATGTCATGATCTCTATTTTCTAGGTGAAGCACATAAAGGCTTAGAGAGTTTGAGTGACTTGCCTCTGATTTCATATCTAGCAATTATCAAAGGGCAGGATTCAGACACAAGTCTTCCTGACTTCGGGTACATTGTTTTATACTATACCATGAAAACTCTTAATCCATTGTCCAACATAATCACACATACACACAGAGTTGACAATCTCCCTCTGCTTCTCTGTCTCAGTCTCTCCCTCTTCACACACACATGCATATATGTGTCTACATGTAAATATTCTTCCTAGAGAATGGAAAAGCAGAGATTTGTGCCTCGCCTAGTGTCAGTGGAGGGATTTCTTTTTTCTTTTTTTTTTTTTTAGAAATATTACTTTTTTTTATTTTATTTAACTTTTTACATTCATTTTCACAAGATTTTGGGTTCCAAAATTTTCTCCCCATTTGT
>CM053772.1:182396733-182461830 GCA_028658325.1 Potorous gilbertii | reverse complement strand
ATGGTCTTAGTTTTTTTCCCTTTTCTGGGCATTTTCCCAGCCAGTTACTTGATTCTGAGAGTCCTCTCCACCCCCTGACCTAGATCCGCAGCTAGTGCTTGGGGTCTGAGATTCAAATGCTGCTCCCCAGCCTCAGGGCTTTTGGCGGCAGGCTTGACTGCTCTTCAATGGGGGCTTATTTGCTGGTTCTCAGGTGGGGGCAGGGCCGCCTCTCAGGCTCAGTTCCCTCAGGGGGTTTATACAGAGATCCTTTGTAGTGGAGCTGGGGTGGAGCTCCAGCCTGCTCTGGGAGTCTCTGGCTGGGCTGCCTCTGCCTCTGGCCAAGCTGCCTCAGCCTCTGCCACAGCAGCTGCTTCCGGGTCCGAGTCCCGGAGATCCCCCGCTCCCCTCTCGGCTGGTCTCTCTCACTGCCACCCGGAGATTCAGGTCCCTGACGCCTGCTGGGCTCTGCTCGCTCCTCTCAGTGCCGCGTGGCCGGGGCGGGGGAGGGGAGCGCTCGGCAGGACAGGACTCCGCTCCAGTCCGGGGTACCTTTGTGGTCGGTTTTTCAGGGCTCTCTGCAACAGAAATCTCCTTCACTGTGTTGCTGAGCGGCTTCCACTGTTCCAGAATTTGTCAGGAATTCTTTTTACAGGAAAACCATGGGCTGTGGGTTCGGAGCTAGCAAATGTGAGTCTTTCTACTCCGCCATCTTAGCTCCACCCCTCAGTGGAGGGATTTCTGTTGACTCTTTCTCTATAGCATTTTTGTGAAAAATGAGGTTTTGACTAGTTTTGTATTTTCTGAAAGGGGATGTGATGAAGATGTGTGGATTATTGATCACACTGGCTGAAGTTTTTATCAAAGGGTCATGTATGGAAGTATGTTACATTAGATTCACAATAAATAAGAAAATTCAGGAGATGAGCAACATCCAGAATCACACGCAAGTGTTGGTGGAATTATTTAATAATACGAAACTGAGTCTCTCAGAAGACAAAGCAAAAGTGACTTGCGTCTATGCCGCAAAATTCAGTTTCACGGTATGGATATACTTAGTTGGCTTCAATATTCAGCCAAAGACTCTTCCTTTTCCACGAACTAATGCAAGTCATGGGTTGTTTCTAGTACTATATAAGTTCCACATATGCGATTTCTCTGTAAGTACACCAAGATTTTTATATGATATGTTAAACACCTTTGAACCTATAAATATCTCCTTTTTATATCTATTGTTCTTTATTAAGTTTCAAATGTATGTTGAATTGAATTATGGCAAAAGGAAGCATAACATTTGGAAAAGTTAAAAGTACAATTTTCATATTTCTTTGGAACTGAAACAAAATCTTTCTTTCTCTTTTTTTTCATGTTGTGATTCTGAGATTATTTTCTACCTAACCATTTTTGACAGTTTGAGATTGAGTAAAACTTCAAGAGGAAGATTATTGGAATGTTACAGATGGAAGAGACTTTGGAGACCATGTAATCCTTATTATACAGACTAGGAAATTGAGACCTAGAGAGGAGAAGGGATCTATGGAAGGTCGTTCAGAGCTAGTCAGTAACTGAGCTGGGATTCAGAGTCAGAAGTTCTGCTTTCCCAGTCCATTGGTTTTTGATTTGGTTGGTTTATTTCGTTTTTCCATTTATGGCATACTATTCACTGTTCTCCTTCTTGGTTTAGGCAGACCAGCATCAGTGTCAGAGAAAATCTTGTTCTTCCCTTTATATAAGTACAACCTTTATATTTGAAAAGCACTTTCTTAGGTCATATCTTATTCTTTTATATTTCATTGCATAAATTCCCTATCTGTAAGGTAAGACAGACACCATTCCCTCTGTTTAGCAGATCTGAAACACTGAGCTACAGGGTAATAAAACCAACTGAGTGTCAGTGTCACTTTAATGCAGAGCCAGAACTAGTCTTTCAACTGTTGCTTTTTCCAGCAAACAATGCTGCTTAGTACATTTGTATTTGTCATTTAAATTGTTTTATTGCTTTCATAAACTTCAAATCATTCAAAACAAAAAACAAATCCTTTCTTCAGAAAAAAAATTGCTACATACAATCTGATAGTAGAAGCATGGAACAAACTGTGTGTGAAATACATTTAAAATTGTGGTTAAAGTCTGCATTTGGAAGCTATGATGACTCATTGATTTGAAATTTATATACTCTTCTTTTGATTCTTTAAACAGATTAAGTGCTTCGATATATTTTTCACTCCTATAGATTTTCAGATTATCTTCTAAAACAGAGTTATGGCCAATTGTTGAAATGCTTTATTTCAGAAAATTACCCAGTACATTTTAAATTAGAATTGAGTCCAATAACTGCTTGGATAACACTTCTTTCAAAGTATCGAGCTTGATTTCCATTATTTGTCCAGTAGTCCATGAATATTTTTGTTTCCATGGCTTTGTGCTGGATATTTTAAAAAAAATTCATTCACCATTATTATTTTTTTAATTTCCTTGGTCAAAACTGGGTTAATGAAATATTATTGATAATGATGTATCCTTAGAATTTACTTGGATTTTTTGATTTTCAGACTGAATATAGCAGAGAGGAAATAGTTAACAACTGAAGCATCTAGGCAAAATCGTTAATGGATTTAAAATTAGCTATCTTATATTTGTCTAAAATGCTCTTTATTCTTTGAGGCACAAACCAATTTTTCTTTCCGCAGCACATCTAATCAATTTCAAAGTGAAGAAAAATAAAGCCTGAGCCAGTTTTGAAAATTATTCCTCCTTGAAATGTTCTGAGTGCTGGAATTTATTTTACAGTTCCAGCTAAGGAGGCTTCTGGACTGAAAAGAAGGGAATGAACAGTGTCTAAATCTGCTTTAGGAGAGAGCTTGTTTATCGAGCTACACCTCATTTTCTTTTATCTGTCATTGTGTAAATAATAGGTAGATTTTTCTTGGTTGGCTGTATTGTACGTGCGTGGCATATAGCTTATAGTCAACCAACCGGAGCAGGTCTGATTCTTTTCCAAGATATCTTTTTCTTGGTAAACTATTTTCTCTACCCCAAAACACAAGAAAAAAAAGAATGGTAAAGTCTGCATATTCATGTATTCAATGACTACTTTCTTCATTGTCAAATTTAACTTCTAAATGAAGTGTAGGCCACTGGCAATATTAAATATGATTGTAGAGAAATGAACTGTTAGGTATAAATATTTCAGGCATATTCCAGCTTATGTTCAGTTTCATCTTTTTTCTATCCATGAGAGCAGTGAATTGTCATAAGGCCTTATGGGCCATTAAATGAAAGAGGAAATCACATTAGGCAGTAAACTGTTTTCATGAAGAGACCCCATCTACTATTTTCTTTACTGGTGGTACATATGCCATGTTATAAGTGCCCCACAGTGGGTACTCAACAAGTGTCTCTGAATGATTCAAGTGTTCTCTCTTGACAGTGCTGTGTCCTGAACTAAAGAAAATTTTCTGAGTGCAAAGTAGTCAAGTAATACTGATATTAATATATTTTTGTTATATATTTTCCTTTAGAAAGTATGGGTGTATTGGGTAGGGGACAGAAATTAGTTATCCACTACTTATAATAAAGATAGTCTATTGATTAGCCTAAAGGACTGCATTATTTCATCTTTTTTATGTATCTGAAATAAGTATGTTATCAATCACTTTTCATGATTGCTACAAATATCTCAAATGGTAGATAAGTGGAAAATCTAATATCCAGTTCTGATTTGAGTGCTTTAGGTCATAGACTTTGGAATGATAAAGTACACTAGATATCAACTAGTTTAACACACACACAATTAACAGATGAGGAAACTGAGAGAAGCTAAATCACTTTACTGGGTTTACATAGGCAGGACCTGGACTTTTAGCTTTGTCTCCTCACACTAGGTCAATACTCATTCTGCTGTCTGCCACTTTGCTTGCATGTCCTTGCAAGGCTGAGGCATTACTGACTGCCATTTGCATTTTACCAAGCTGCATCTCTTCATTTCATTAATACCAGGAAACTCCAGGAGATTAGGTCTAAAATGTATTAGTGTCTTCACAGTTTATAATAAAATCACTTTCAGTAACAAGTCATTTAGTGATGATAGTTGCTGACAGTTATATATTGCATTGGAAAATTACAAAGCACTTAATTGTAGCACTTAAAAGTCCGCTAAATATTTCCACATAACATCTTCATTTGATTCTTACTATATCCCTGCAAGGGAGGTACTAAAAATGTCTTTATCCTCATATTACAGATGTAGAAACTGAGGCTTATGGAGGTTAAATGGTAACCATGGTCAGTCAAATAGTAAGTAGTGAGGGGAGGATTAGAATCTAGGTCACTCAGGATTCCAAGTCCAATTCTTTTTCCAGTATACTATACTAATCACTGAAATGTTCTAGAGTAATGACCCTTTAGTACATGCATATCTATAAAACATTTAAATGTTGGTATTTTATATATGCATCACTACATGCATTTATCTCTAGATAAATGTGCATGTTTATATATCTATATATGCAGATCATATATAATCTCTCAGGAAGAGGTGGACTGGAATCATCTCCCACTAATATGAATATTTATATTTTGGAAACTGTCAAATGCTACAAATTAGGGCTTGATTTATTATTTTCTTGATTGTCTAGTTTTAAGAAGGTAATGGAGGAGATATTAGTAATATTTGAAGATTAGGTTTTAAAATGTATACATATTCCCCCTGACTGCTTTTTAAAAATATTTACTGCTATACCATACCTTACAGCTTTTTAAATGATAAACATCAATATTGATTCAGGATCTGATATAAACTGCCATAATTCTGTTTTTTCTCTGTCTCTGTGTCTGTCTGTCTCTGTCTTTCTCTATCTTCATAAGATCAGAAGATTTGGTACCAGAAAAAAATTTAGATATCGTCTAGAACAGGCTGGAATCATTGAACTTATTTTTTAAAATGTTTTGATAAGTGCATCTTAATATAGTAATATGATTTTCTTTGTAACCCTGTACATTTTAGTTGGCACATTAAAACACCTTGGTCTATAGGCTTCACCAGGCTGCCAAAATGTGCCAGGTTTAAAACCCCTGATCAAGAACAACCCCCTCATTTTATAGAGGATTATTTTTACTCCACTGTAGAGTGAAAGGAGGGAGACACATTTTCTCAGATCAGTAAACTTTATAATGATGTGTTTATTTACATTGCTGTCATTGTGAATATTGTTTTCCTGGTTCTGCATACTTTAATGTCCATCAGTTCATCTAAATCTCCTCATGTTCCTCTGTTATCACCAAAAAATCTTGCCATGAATTTTTGGTCAATATAATGCTAATAAAGGTATCCTAAGATTTCTTTTTTCTCCTTACTCATTAACTACAACTTTGTACTATTTTTATTTTCATTCTTATAATACCTGTGCCTTTTCTGGAACCTTAAGCATGAAAAAGCAAACCTGTATTTTACTCGAACTTTAAGTTCCTTTAGAAAAAAATGGTAAGGAAACATTGAAAGTATTTTGAATCTCTGTAAAAACTAGCTAGGCTATGAAGTAGATACTTAAAACTTTTATTTAGAAAATTAATTGAAATCTAAGTATGTCGCACTCAATCTTGAGTGACAATGACTGACTATAGGACTGTGATTTTAAAGAAGTTTATAATTTTAGTTTAAAACTGATATTTAGCAAATATTTAGTTTTTATTTGATTTCCTTTAAATAAGACAGCTGACTCAGTTTTTGTAAAGAGAAGTACCTATAACTGTACTTATCAATATGATCTTCTCAGCCACCCAGATTCACATTCCCCAAGTCAATCTCAATTCTACCTTCTTTTTCAACCCTCATATCCATTTAATTGTAGCAATTTTCTGACTGATATTTTTGCGTGTTTCATCCTTACTCAATCCATCCTTCACAACTATCAAATTTATATGACCCAGTCATTATACTTGCTTGTTCAAAAATCTTGGTTGCTCCTGATTGCATCTAGGACAAAACTGAAGACTTTCCAAATCAGGACCCAACCTTCTTGAGCACTCTTGGACCATAGCTATCCTCCTCTATCTCATGAAGTCTTTCAAAGCTCATTTTCGTTGCTTCCATGACATTATCTATTCATTTCATCCTCTACTGTCTCCTTTTCCTTTTGCCTTCAATCTTTCCCAGCATCAGGATCATTTCTAATAAGTCCCAGCTTCTTAATGTGTGGCCAAAATAGTTAAGCTTCAGCTTCAGTATTTGACCTTCCAGTGTATAGCCTGAATTAGTTTCTTTAGGTTGTGACTGATTTGACTTTTTTGCTGTCCAAAGGACTCTCAAAACCCTTTTTCCAACCCATAATTCAAAAGCTTTGACTGTGCAACTTTCAGCTTTCCTTATAGTCCAACTCTCACAACTATATAATTGCTATTTCGGGAAAAGAAACATATAGTTTTGACTTGTCTGGACCATTTTTTTAGAAGGTGATATCTACACAGCCCAGTATTTGTCATAACTTTCCTTCTAAGAAGTACCTGTCTTTTAATTTCATGGCTATAGTCTCCACCTACAGTGATCTTTAAGCCCAGGAATATAAAATCTGACTGTGCTTCCATTTCTCCTTTATTTTTATTTGTCAGGAAGTGACGAGATCAGTTGACATGATTTTAGGTGGTTTTTTTGATGTTAAGCTTCAAGTCAGCTTTTTCATCACCTCTTTCACCCTCATCAACAGGCTTCTTATTTCTTCTTCACTTTCTGCCATCTGAGGGGTAATTTGCATGGTTGATCTTTCTCCCAGCAATTTTAATTCCAGCTTTTGATTTGTCTAGCCTGGCATTTCACATGATGTACTCTGAATAGAAGTTAAATAAATAAGGTGACAATGAATAAGCCTTGTCATATTTTTTTCAATCTTAAACCAATCAGATGTTCTAAGTTTGGTTCTAATTGTTGTTTCCTGAACACATACAGGATCCTCAGGAGGCAAATAAGATAATCTGGTACTCTTGTTTCTTTGGAGATTTGCTACATTTTGTTGTCATTTACACAATCACACAATTATTGTAGTAAATGAGCAGAAGTAGGTTTTTTTTCCTGGAATTCCCTTGCTTAGTCCATAAGCCAATGAACGTTGGCAATTTGGTCTCTAGTTCCTGTTTCTCTGAAAACCAATCTGCATTTCTGGTAATTCTCAGGTCACAAAACTCTGAAGACTAGCTTGCGGAATTCTAAGTTTAACTTTGCTGACATGTGAAATGACTGCAAATGAGTGATCATTTGTACATTTTTTTGGCATTGCCCTTCTTTAGGATGGGGTCATTAATTGATCTTTTCCAATCCAATGGCCACTGTTGAGTTTTCTAAATTTGCTAGCATTATTGAGTGCAGCACCTTAATAGCATCATATTTTTTAGGATTTTAAAGGGTTCAGCTGTCACCTCCACTAGCTTTTTTGTTAGCAGGACTTCCTAAGATCCATTCGACTTCACCCTCCAGGATGTTTGGCTCTAGATCAGTAACTATACCATCATTGTTATCAGTAATGTTAAAATCTTTCTTGTTCTGTATTCTAGCTACCTCTTCTTAATTTCTTATACTTCTGTTAAGTCCCTACCATTTTTGTCTTTTATCATATATTTTTGCACACAACATTCCCTTAATATCTCTAATTTTCTTGAGATCTCTTGAGAAGAAAATGACATACCACTCCAGTATCTTTGCCAAGAAAACATCATAGACAATATTAAAATGATAAATGCTATGACATCAGAAGATTAGCCCCTCAGGTCAGAAGGTGTCCAACACTCTACTGGGGAAGAGCAGAGGACAACTGGGTCAAAGCCAAAAGGAAGCTTAGCTATGGATGTCTGGTGGAAAGTCTGATGCTGTAAAGATTGCATAGGAGCCTGAAATGTGAGATCTATGAACCAAGGTAAGCTGAATGTGATCAAATAGGAGAAGGAAAGATGAAAAATCAGCATCTTGGTTGTCAGTGAACTTAAATGGAGAGGAATGGGTGAATTTAATTTAGATGATTATTAAATGTAGTATGGTGGGCAGGAATCCCTCAGAAGAAATATAATAGCCCTCACAGTCAATTAAAGGATAAGAATAACATTAATGGGGTAGAATCACAAAAATAAGATCTGTTCAACTCCAAGGCAGACTATTCAGCACCACAGTAATATAACTTTATGCTCCAAACACTAATATGGAAGAGGCCAAAGCTGATCAGTTTTACGCAGACCTACAACACCTTCTGGAAATAACACACACACACACACACACACACACACACACACAGTGTAATGGCAAGTGAAGTAGGATCTTTTGCTGTTTTTTTCTTTTAGTATAATCAAGAAGTATAGTGCCTCTATTTGAATATGATTAAGAGGATCTTTCCCACCCATTGTCCAGCCTGGAAAGAGTTGTAAGAAGGTTCAAGCCTTTTGTGAATGAGGCACTGATTCTCAAGGGATGTGATGCCTGCTGGCTCTAAAAAGTGTATAAAGACTCTGAGGGTGAGGTTTGACTTTGGGGCTTAATTTTGGTAAGAAGGTTTGAGTGCCAGATGGGGACTCTGGGAAGCCTCTTAGGAGCCCCTGGACTTTGAGAACCCAGATGCCATGCTTACCTCTCTGGTAATTATTGTCAGACACTTGTACTTGTCTGTTGAATTGTAGTCAGACAGAGGAAGCCATGCTTATTTATTACCTTAGGACTTACTGACTGGAAGTATTTGTTTGGCCAGAAGAGGACTCTGGGAAGCTGCTAAGGAGTCCGCTGGCTTTGGAAATCCATATGTCATGCTTCCCTTTCTGATAACTGTGGTCAGGTAGTTGGGATCCAACTGTCTGTTGAATTTAGGCAAAGGAAATCATGTCTGTTGACTTTTAGTTTCTCTGTATTTTCTTTGAGGTTCAGGGTGTTGATTCCCCTGAATTAGGTGAAAGTTACGTGTGCTTGATTAAAGTGATTGTTAACCCCTCAAAAGTTGCCTTTCCTTTTATGAATCTAAATCTAAGAACTTGTGATAACAGGTCCTCCTGTATATGTTGGGATGCTTACTGATACACACACACACACACACACACACACACACACACACACACACAATGTCACATTCATCATAGGGGATTGGAATGCTAAGGAAGGAAATCAAAAGATTACTGAAATAATAGATAAATTTGGTCTTGGAGTATAAAATGAAGCAGGGCAGATACAGAGTATTGTCAAGATAGATAGCTGGTCACAGCAAACACTGTTTTTCAACAACCCCAAAGCTGACTCTATACATGGATGTCACTAGATGGTCAATGTAGAGATCAGATTGATTATATACTTTTCAGCCAAAAGTGGAGCAGCTCTATAGAATTAGCTTCAATAAGACCTGGAGATAACTTTGGCTCAGATGATGAAATTCATATTGCAAAATTCAGACTTAAATTTTAAAAAAAAGTAGGGAAAGCCATCATACTATATGGGTATGACATAAATAGATATGTATGTTCATCCTTCAGCCAAAGAAGACCATGCCATCAGAGAAATAATGACATGACTTGCACGTGATTTTTTTGAGTGAGTGAGGGCTGTGCAGGTCACCAGCCTCACTTCTCCTCCAGAGCCATCTGAATCCAGCAAACAGATATTCACCAGGATGACTGGAGATGACCCAGGATGAGACAATGACTTGTTCAAGGTCACACAGTTAGTGAGTGTCAAGTGTTTGAGATGAGAATTGAACTCTGTTGCTCTATCCACTGCACCTCCTAGCTGCCCCTATGACATAAATAGCATCGCTTATGAATATGAAGAAGTGAAAATAGATTTAAGGGGTTAGATATGGTACATAGGGTGCCTGAAGAACTATGAACAGGGGTTCATAATACTGTAGAGGAGGCAGAAAAAAATTCCGAAGGAAAAACAGAGCAAGAAAGTGAAATGGCTCTCTGATAAGGCTTTACAAACAGCTGAGAAAAGAAGGAAAGGGAAAGGTATACCAGACTGAACGCTGAGTTCCAGGTATTAGTAAGAAGGGATAAGATTTTCTTAACTGAGCAATATGAAGAAATAGAAGAAAACAATAGAGTGGGGAAGACCTCACTCAGTTCATATGATTACTTTTCAAACAATCTCTGTTGCAGGTAAACTGGGTTGCCAGTTATTCCTTGAATTTTATTTTCTATTAGCTACACTCATTGTTTTGCAAAAAGCTGTCTCCCATTCCTGTAATCTGATTCTTCATCTATACCAGGTGGCCCTTCTGAGGTTAGTCCTTACCTGGTCTTTACAGCTGTTACTGCTTTCTTCCTCCTTTAATTATCTTGACTGGCTACAAGTTGTATCCCCAAGTAGCATGCATGCTCCTGAAGGATAACTTGTTTTGTTTTGGTTTCCTTGGTGCCTATCATAGGGCTTCTGACATAACTGGTGAATAATTAACATAGAATTTAATTGAATTCAGCATAAATAATTTCAAATGTTCCATGAGAATGATACATAGGAAAATATTTTCAGTCATTATTTTTTGTTACAGAAAGACCATAAAGGTTGTCTTAAGTAGTTATCTACATGGACCTACCTTTCACTTTTTAGAGGAATCAAGGCAAGAGAGAGAGAGAGAGACAGAGACAGAGCGAGAGAGAGAAGCACAAACTAGTCTTGAAGCAGTGTTTCAATAAAATGGACAAAGTTGTAATGGCTATAAACCAGTTTCTGTCTACTTCGTATTTTCATTTATAGTTTTGCCAAAGGCCTAAAATGATAACTATAAGTCCATAGCTTCATTTGATTTTATTAGCCCTATACTTTATCATTTTGAAACTTTTAAAAAAGAAAAAATCTACTTTGTTTCTTTAAAAATATGACTTTTGTAGTTTCTAGGGATTTGGGGACCTTCTGATTTCCCATTTTTGTTGTACAGTAGAAAGGGTGTCCACTCTGGTAGTGTTTTATGGTAACGATAACTCATATTTATATAGTGCTTTCTGCTTCCTCCAAACAACCCTGTGAGGTAGGTAGTGCAAGTGATACTATCCCCAGGAGTGGTGGTTGTAAATCCTTTTAAACCCATATAAAAGACACTAATCATTCATACAAAATGATAACATCTCATTCAACCAGGCTTTCTGACATCTAACTACTATTCTTTGGTCAAAGAATTTATAAAATAAATGACACAATTTCTGCAAAATTTTTAGTATGAGTCTGAATTAGGAAGAAACAATGAAATCAGATACAAATTTCTCATAATGTCTAAACTAGTACCGCTAATGTATTAGTAAGGAAAATTCACGCTTCTCTAATAAAATAACAGTTAATAA
Organism: Potorous gilbertii; assembly: GCA_028658325.1. Taxonomy (NCBI): domain Eukaryota; kingdom Metazoa; phylum Chordata; class Mammalia; order Diprotodontia; family Potoroidae; genus Potorous; species Potorous gilbertii. Next base: position 182,450,559 of record CM053772.1, on the reverse strand, counting down.
TTACTGGAAATGCCCGAGGTTAGGAATATCATTTTTTTTATTCTTAAGTGTTTAGGTTAAACAACTCCCCCATATAAGTTACTTTTTTGGAAGTCTGAGATAATAGTTTTCTGAGGCTAATGACCCTACACTAAACCTATTGTGTGCCAGAAAGGAAACCAATTTACATGGAAATTGCTACATTCCCTCTACATTATAGATTGTATTACTTAACTTTTACTCCTGATGACTTCATAGGAAAACTATGTGTTTTAAGAAGTACCAACACCACCATTTTCTTGCTTCAAAAGGTTAGACTTTGAATGGATCTTCACAGAAGTAAAGCCTATCCATTCTTAATGTCTTCCTCCTACAGTAGGAAATAAAGGAAGATGGGTTTAAACCATAGTTTACATATTTCCCTATTTGCTTGCTTCCAAAGAAAGAGAGGTTATGTGAATAAAGCTCATGTTGAGTTTGTAAATCACTCAGTAATGGGGCTTGAGTCTCCAAGCATACCTATGCCCATTGGCAGGTGTCTGCTTCTGATCGTTTCCAGATGTTTTACGAAGGAAACTATTGGAAAAACTAGGAGGAGGCTTGGAAGTTTCCTAGCTATTTGGTTATTAACCTTCTGGAACTTTGCAGACCCAGCAAAGTCATATCAGTGATGAAGTCTTATGACCCAGACCTCATCTGTTAGTCAGATACTGTGTTTTCCCTATATTCAGCATTTATTATTTTGTAATTTGCTTTTGTATTGGTGCTATGAATAGCACACAAGTTATTCTCTTGTTTGACTATGTCAGATCTCTCGGGTGTTGACTCAGGTTATCTATTGGAGTCATGTAACCAGGGTTCTACTGTGGTAGAAGTGCAGTTTAGTTCCTCATTAGTTGGGGGGAAAGTAGAAAGAAGTGTTTGAATCACAGACTCAGCTCCTAGGAGGATTCTCGTCTGATTCCCAAACAAGCTAGGGAATAAATTCCACTAAAGGATCACCTTGGGCATTCATTAAGAGCTTCTGCATATGTCACTGGGGGGAATGCCAAGAGAGAGTTGGTGGAGGGTAGGGGTGGGGGTTAGTCTGTGTCAGGCATGCAATTTATTTTATATATGTATTCAATTTCAGTTATATAAGTGTACACACGTATTGCTTTTACTTGGGCATCCGTTAAACCAGTGACTTTGTTTTTCTTTGTTATCAACCCCACTTACTTTTTGGAATACTAAGTTTACTTATACTGTTATATGTGTGGTAATGAAAATTAAATTCAGAAGCTTTAAAATAGTCCTTACTTTAATTGCTATTTGATGGGGTTGGACTATGTCTCCTTTGATTTCTTTTCCAGCTTTAAATGCCTGTGGTTCTGTGATCCTGTTTCATTTTAAAAATTAAGCCTTCATTATGTTTTCTTTACCATAATTCTGCATGTATATAATAGTCAATGAACATTCTGGGTAGAATACTAAGTAGCATTGTCAAAATTAATAAAGGAGAAGTTAATAGTTGGACCCTCCCTTTTTATCATCTTGCTACTTAATTCTTTACAATTTCTAGGACATCACTTATTATACTGTTGTTACAATGTTTAGAAAAATGTACTCAAAAATTCTCTAACAAGCTAATATACCAGGAATATCGATCTCATTGTACTCAAGTAATATTTATCAGATTGCTTAAAATTTGGAAGCGTTGATCATACTGACTGGGTCATAATTTAACATTCTGTAGGTCATTATATCTTTGCTACAGAATAAAATTTATGATTCTTCATGCAGAGTAACATGAAAATTATCTCATTAAAAGACTATATTGCTGAGAGGGTAGAACTATCCCATAGACCCTGGATATAATAATATAGTGAAATTCCAGTGTACTCATTGATGATTAGCATTTGACCTCATTGCTGTCTTGGAATAGTTGGGAATGACATTTTCTAAGAGCAATAATTTTACTATTAACCTTGATCAACTTTTCACAGCTATTTATATCTAAAACAATTCCTCAAGTTCTTCATAAATCTGTGTGACATTATAAAAGTCAGAATGTGAACTCCTTGAAATCAGTGTCTCTCATTTATATTTATGTCACTAGTATCTGCTACATAAAGGAATTTGTCCTTGTTGCCTGCCTTCAACAGTTATTTTGTCCAAAGTTCATTACATTGGGACCAAGCTGATGAGTTACCGTTCTTTAACTTAAATAGGTTTTTCTCAGATCACTACTTTGTGACTGGGCCTAAATTACCATATACTTCTAAATTTTTTTGGCAATATACCTATTCATTGTGATAAGTGAAAAAAATAATCATATGGGTGTTAGGTTTACATGTCAATAAGGATGGCCTTTTAGAAAGATCCTGGTATTTTCCATTGTACAGATTGCCAATATGATGTCTTAACATAGATAAAAGTTCAAAAATTCAATTTGTCACCTGCATGTTTTGTTTTCATAGCACCAAAGGCTTGTACATATGAAAAAATCCCTGACACTTTGTATTTTATTATTTATAGATGTAAATAACGTATTTTCTAATTTGTTGCAATATTTTGGCGTTGGTCATAGGTGTCATTATCGTGCAGGCTTTAACGGATAGAGGTAAAGCTGAAACTGTGCAAAGTGAGAATAAAAGATTTTTTTTTCTGTTTTACTTATTATTATTAATTTATTTATTTTCAGTGTTCTACAATCACTTCCATAAAACTTAGAGTTTTCTCCTCTTCTTCTCCTTCCCTCCCCCATCCCTCCTTTTTCCTTCCCCTAATCAGCATACAATTTTATATAGGTTCTATACAAACATTCCTATTAAATATATTTTCACCTTAGTCATGTTGCCTAGAAGAATTAAAATGAATGGGAGAAATCCTAAAACAAACCAAAATGTAATACAAAATAAAATGATCTGCTACTTCTGCAATCGAATTCCACAGTTCTTTCTCTGGATATGGAAGCCATTTTGCCTTAAGAGATCATTGGGAATATTCCTTGCATTGCAATGAAGTTCTAAGTCTACCAAAAAAAAATCCTCTCACCCTGCGGTTGTTGCTGTTTACAAAGTTCTCGTGGTTCTGCTCCTTTCTCTCAGCATCAGTTCATATAAGTCTTTCCAGGCCTCTCTGAAGTCTTCCTGTTCATCATTTCATACAGCACAATAGTATTCCAACATTCATATACCACAATTTATTCAACCATTCCCCAATTGATGGACATCCCCTTGATTTCCAGTTTTTGGTCAACACAAAGAGGTCTGATATAAATATTTTGGCACATGCGGGACCCTTTCCCATTTTTATGATCTCTTGGGGATACAGTCCTAGTAGTGATATTGCTGGGTCAAAGGGTATGCACATTTTTGTAGCCCTTTGGGCATAGTTCCAAATTGCTCTCCAGAATGGCTGGATCAGCTCACAGTTACATAAACTATGAATTAGTGTTTCAACTCTCTTACATCTTCACCAACACTTATCATCTTTGTGTTTTCTCATGTTAGTCAATCTTATAGGTTTTATATGGTATCTCAGAGTTGTTTTGATTGGCTTCTCTCTAACCAATAGTGATTTAGAGCATTTTTTCATATGACTATGGATAGTTTTAATTTCTTTCTCTGAAAACTGCCTGTTCACATCCTTGGACCATTTATCAATTGGGGAATGACTTGTATTCTTATACATTTAACTTAGTTCTCTACATATTTTAGAATTGAGGCCTTTATCACAGACACTAGTTGCAAAAATTCTTTCCCAATTTTCTGCTTCCCTCCTGATCTTGGTTGCATTGGGTTTGTTTGTGCAAAACTTTTCAATTTAATGTAATCAAAATTATCCATTTTGCATGTCATGATGTTTTCTATCTCTTGTTTAGTCAAAAATTCTTCCCTTCTCCATAAATCTGATAAATATACTATTCTTTGCTCTACCAATTTGTTTATAGTGTCAGTTTTTATACCCAGATCATGTACCCAATTTGGACTTTAGAGAATAATAGATTTTAATAGTTGACATGTTCATTGATTCCCCAAATTTTAAAACATACATCACTAGAAAAAGTAATGCATATCTCTGTGTCTGTTTGTCTAACCTGGGATACTAAAATTTTTTGCAACGAAGATCTCCCTAGGTGAAGAGAGAGTGTTAGACCTGGAATAAAGAAGGCTGATTTCACATCTGGCCTTCAACACATATTAACTCTGGGACTCTAGGCAAATCACGTAATTTCTGGCAAATCACTCCAGCATCTTTGCCAAGAAAGCCCCATAGACACTACGGTGCATGGAATCATGAAGAACGGGACAGGACTGAGTGACTGAACCACAGCCCAGATGATTGTACTTTTGTTGGGTGTAGACTTAAGGTGCATTAAAGTCAGCAAACAAGTTTGTTAGATTTTACCAGTAATTCATAGGAATGCCTTCATTTTGACACCATGCCTATGTTAAAAGCTTTTCCAGATCTCTAGCAATTAATCAGCAAGCATTTTTTAAGTGCCTGCTACATGCCAGGCATTGAGCTAGGACCCTTCATAACTTGAAATCTGCTGGCATAGCATTCAGAGATCTAGGGACACTTCACTGCCAAATCGAGGTATTAGAGAAGGCTTTTAGTTAAAAAAAGACTATATATTATATCATAAAAATCACAATAGAAAAGATTGTCAGTAATTAAGGATACTGAAAATATCTTTACAAGAGACCTTCTCCTCAGCCCCTTTTCCCTACAGAGATAAATCCTCAGAGATAGTTTTATTTCCTGTGATAAAGAGCATGAACACTTTTATCCTTAACTATTACACTCATTACTTCAAAGGAATTGAAATGACACTCCTATTAGGTTCATTACTGATGTATCTTTGCTTCACCAGTCAAGAAAAGAAAAAACTATTTAACCACCTACTATGTGTCCTATGTACTATGGGCACTGTGGACACAAATCCACAAGGCAAACAATCTATAATCTAAACACCTTACATTCTGCTTGGTGTCACAATGTGTCTACAATGTGCACATAAAGGATAGACACAATATAAGTGATTTCTGAAGTGGAAACATTAACAAGAAGGAGAATTAGAAACTCTATTGTATGTGGTATGGTACCTTGGATATAGTAGGAACTTAATAAATGTGGAAGGAATGAATAAGGTTTGGAGCTGGAAGAGAAATTGGAAAGCATTTTGTCCAACCCATTTATTTTACAGATTGGACAACTGAGATTTGTAGATGTTAAGTGATTTCCCCAAGAAAATGACTGTTTTTCAATCCAGTGTCCTGTCTTCAAAGTTAGTGTTCTAGTGCTCTATACCCTGTACCAACAGGTAGCAAAATTGATAGATGCAGATTTACATCCTTACCTTGACTTAGGCATCCATGTTTAGACAAGAATAAAAAATTAAAAACATTGATAGTGTATGATTTGGCCACTGGCAACAATTACTCCCTAAATAATCATGCACTGCTTGTATTTTTATTGTGAACCTTTTTCTAAGCCCCTTATATCTTTAAATTTGTGAAGGAATAAACCATTTAAAATTTTTTTTAACTGTATAAAACATTTATAAGACATTAGAATAGCAGTAGTTCCCTTCCATATGAAATAAATGAAAAGTCAAGACATTGTAGAACTTTTTAGACGACTTAGTGGTCATTGGTATGTTTAGTTTTAATAATATATATCCTTTAATTCTTTCTCCCAGTCTATAAATCTTTATGTAGGAAAGTAGTTTCAACATTTAAATCAGAGTAGCTGGGTTTTTTTTTCCCTTCTTACACTCTAATTGAAAAGTTTAACATTTCAGTCAAGAAAGTGGGGCAAAATTAATTAAGGCCTTTTTTTTAGAGTGGAGAAATTTAGATACATGTGAGTACTAAAATAAAATTTAAATTGATCTTCATAGTGATTTTGTGTTTACTTAATTTATAGTGTTTTTGAAGTAAGTCAACAAATACTAATTAGGAGCCTACTATGTGCCTTGTATGGGAAACATGTGTATTGAAAAGAGACAAGGCAAAAGTATAGGGGGGAAATGAACTTATGAGGGAATTATGTTGATTAGTAAAAATGGACATTTTGGCTTTGATATTTCTTTGAAAACCTGTTGATTACAGCATTATTGCATTGAAATATTAAGCAGTATGATCTATTAGGAAGTGGAAATGACTTGGTGTTATTCAGTAAATATTAAGTACCTACTATGTGCCTGGCACTGTGCTAAGTACTGGGGATGCAAAAAAGGAAAAAAGATAATCCCTGTCCTCAAGAAACTTACAATCAAATGGGGAAGGAGAGCAAATATAAACAAAATAAGCTATATACAAGATAAATAGTAAATAATTAAGAGAGAGAACTCTGGAATTAAGAGGCATTGAAGAATACTTTCTGGAGTAAGTGGGGTTTTGTTTGGGTCCTAAAGGAAGTTAGGCAAAGAAATAAAGTGGAAGAGGAATAGCATTCCAGGCATGGAGAATGTCTAGAGAGAGCATCCTGAGTGAAGAAATAGTGTGTCTTGTTCTTGAGACAGCCAGGAGACCAGTGTTCCTTGGGTGGAAGAGCACGTGTTGGGGAGTAAGATATAAGAAAGCTGAAAAAGTAGAAGGGAAGTAGGTTTTAAAGGCCTTTCTTTCTCCTGATGCTTACTAGCTCATTGTGTGATCACAGACAAGTCATTTTGCCTGGGTGAATCTCAGTATCTTCACTACCAAATGACTGTAATAACACCTATAATGTCCTCTTCACAATATTATTGTGAAGCTCAAATGCTATATGTAAAGTTTAAAGCACTATATAAATGCCAGTTATTTTTTAAGTGAAAGATTCTACTTAGTAAAATGAGAAAAAATGCTTCATAAAAATTAAATTGGGGTTAAAAGAAACTCTTCTGCATGTTTTCTGCAGTATAGTTTGATAGAAGTAATATACAAAAAATTATAGAGTACATCATAAAAATATGTGGTTGCAATTGGGATTCAGGACATACATAGGATTATTTAGTATAAATTGGACTTGATGAAAATCCCCCCATTTGTAGAAAGGTAACTTATGAGTATATTTTACTTCATTTTGATTTTGTATCTAACTATCATGTTCTCTGAAGAAAAAGCTGATGTTGATTCCCATTCAGGCAGTTTAATCCTTAAGCTGGATCTCTGACATAAATTGTAAAGCTATGGTCATTATTTAGCTATAGTTCAACTGAAAGTATCTGAAAACACCCTACCTCTTTCTGCATCTTCCTAATATTTTATTTGACAAGAAGAGTAAATACTTCTGCATTTTTCCTGTTTGGGCAGAGTAAGTGGATTTCCTTCAGTGTGGTGCCAGAAAAAAACAATTAAATGACATGTGATGTGTCTGTAGTCATCTAATGAGATGCTCCCTGCAAAGTGGTTAGTAACCTGTTACGGTGTTGTTTCAAGTTATATCCATCAAACCATGACCACTGTGCTTCTCAAAGGAATGAGAAAAGGTCAGATGCTAGTGAAGGATGGGGCCTGAAACAGACAAACCAACTCCCATGGAGGGCTGAAGCTGCCAGGAAATTGCAGAAGGACCACAGAAGTCCATGATTGTGGGTAAACTAAGCTATATTTACTTACCCATTTTGTGAACATTTTCTCAGCAGATCAAATCTTAGCTTAAAAAAAAAAGAAAGGACTCTATCTCTTGAGATTAGCTGGCATTCTTGGACATCAAAAAGTAGTGGGTGGCAACACAGTGGACAAACAGAAAATTTGAGATCTTGAGGAAGTGTTCATAATTGCACATACATAAACACACATCATGGCCAGTGTGCATAGCTGCTGCTCCATAAATAATTGTGGCTGGTTGCTAACTTTGATTTTATTCAGTCTAAAATCAAGAATTGCTCCATACATAATTGTTGACAGTTGCAGACTCTCATTTCATTCAATTAAGCTGGTAACCTTTTTAGGGAACTGTTTGGGAGAAAGCCAGGATTTCCAGTCAATTGAGTTCTAGAAGAAATGAATTATAATTGTCTTCATATAGAAAAATCTAAAGTATAGTTTGTAGCAATGGGAAATTTTTTTTAAGATCTGTTATAGGATTAAGTATCTAAGTAAACAGAAAAGAGAAAATTCCATTTTCAAGGTTAATATTTTGTTCAACTTAATTATAAATTGGACAGATCACACACACACACACACAGAGATCACACACATACACATGCAAAGGAACTTAACAGAAACCATTATGGCAAGAAATCCCTGGCTATTTTAGGGGAGAAATCTCTAGTGGTCTCTATCAAGTTTGGAAAGATTCAAAAGACAGGCCCAGGTTATGAACCATATGCTAACTAAGATTTGAGAGGCTCATCACCACAGGGTTGATTGCCAAGTTTGGAGATTTGGGGTTTTTGTTGTTTGTTTTATTTTTGGATAGACAGAATCTGTAACCTTTCTTCTTAGGCAACTTTTATTGGTAGGGGCATCACCCTCATGGATGAGATCTCAGATATTTGCAGAAGTATTCAAGAAGATATTTGAGATACATGAACATTAAACATGAACATGCTAATGGTAAGAGAATAAGAAAGACTATTTTCCAAATATATTCAATTTGAGGAAAATTCTATTTAGTGGCATAGATTGTATCCTAGAACTCAAACTTCACTCAAGCACATTCCCCAATTGAAGTTTATGTAGATGAAGGAATAAGTAGGAAACGACTTTAACATTTCTCATAATGGAGCTGAAATATCTGAACTATGGAATTCCAGAGTGTGATTTTGGTGCTTAACTTGTGTGTTCTGTAGGGTAAAACTTATGGAAAAATAATGTTATAATTTTTAAAATGCTTCTTTTTACACATATATAACTTTAAAATATCACACTGACGAAGAAAAGATCATGTGTTTGATTGTCTACTCTATCAGCTTTGGGTAGGCTCAGTTCTCCGAGTGGAGACTGAATACCTAAGTCAGTTTTAGCAAGACTCCTTGCAAATCTGAAATTAGTCATAATGGAAAAGATTATGGACATTGTGGATATATTAATACATATCCATTAAAACATATCCATCACTCTTTGGAAAATTCAACTTAAAGCACATGTTCAACTTACGGTGACTCAGGAGGGTCTTGGTGAGAGACTTAGTTTGACTTCAGGTTAGATGGAAATGATGATCAATAAGAGAAAAATTTACTAATCCTATAAATTATACTCTTAGAACTAGTGGTTTCATTATCAACTTTACCTTCCTTATTCTGATGTTTAGAAAACAATATACTGTATCTTAGAAAACGTAATTTAATTCATTTTCTTTAGCATTACTTTTCTTTGTTCCTGTATCAGAGGTGGTCAGTTGATTGACCCTGTAAAAGAACAAAAACCTTCATGTATTGTGTCTTCTACAACACAGTAGCTGTCACCTCACAATTCTGAATGGATCAGACACAGAAGTGATAGTGGCAAAGGAATGCCACCGGGTGTGGCATATTCAATGAATAAATTCTCAGGACACAATCTCATTTTACACAAAAGGAGACAACTATTTAAGGCAGTCAGCCAATGTTTCACCATTGTCCTTTTATTGAGATTTGAATTTTCTTGCCTGTTTGGGATGTGCTGAGGGGAGGGGGATGGCAGGTGTGAATTGAGGCAAAGAAGTTTTGGGTACTTTAATTAAAATGGAGTGCAAATCAAGATAAAGAAGTTTTGCAATGAGATAGCCTGCACAATAATGTATAACTAAAAGTGCTGAGTCCAACTGACTTTTGGTAGAAAGGCAGTATAATATGCCATGGGGTCAGCTAGCTTCCAATAAATGAGAGACACCAACACACAGTAAACTGATGTGAAAAATTAGTTTCAATCTAAGCTTTCTGACCTTCGAGGCAATTTTCTGAAAAACTGAATGAGATTAATTATAAAAGAAATTCTCTGTAGCATTTAATTTCTGAGTTTATCTTTTCATTAGTCTTGTAATAAACATAAGCACATCAATTTGTGTATATTTTAGGAAAATATTCAGTAGTGCCATGAATTAGATTTGGAATTATTGCTGGCATTTCAGTTTTTATCTTTATATAAGTCATATTCTGAAAATTTAAACATAAGAAGTCATCAATTGATAGCAATTTTATTTGCCCTTGCAATATTCTACCATTTATACCCTTACTATATCTTAGGGTGTTTAAAGCAGAGAGCACACAGACTTCCTGATGTATTCCTATGCAGAAAACTTTATTTCTTTTTCAAGAATCCAGCTGGCCCTTTCCCCCAAGAAAATGTTTAGCTCACCAGATTCAGGCAAAGCACCTTTCTTTGGATTTCTCCAGTATTTCCTTCTCGGGTACTTCCCCCAGCCTTGCACTGTCCCTCTTTTAAAAATCTCTTCCTGTCTTGTTCTGTGTGACAGAGACAGGTATACCTCAGAAACCTCTGTTCTGTCTAAAATGAATACATATAATTTACTAGATATTATATTTGTGGTTGTTTCTCTATAGGCCCTTCAGAACAGAACTCCTTTTATAACATTTTTCCTATGGGAAATTCACATTCAACATAATTTTGTTTTGATTTACAGTACTATTTCTGGGAATATAATCCTCTGTAACTTTAAGGCGTATTTATATAAATGAATGCAATTGCACTGACTCCAATAATGAGGTTTTTGATATACATTATTTCAGGGAACAGTATAGTCATATAGGGATATGATCTTTCAGCTAGTAATTTTTTCAGGCCTATGAATTCCGAATGTAATACTCTCATAGAATTAAAAATAGTTTGTATGAATATACTCTGATCATGCCAAGAATCATTGATGCTTAAAATAAATATCACTTTGATCTAAATGATAGTAATCTTGTGCCTTCATTTGAAATGTCTTAGGTGTCATTGCTTTCTAACAATAAGTTTACTGAAATATAATATTAATAAGATAGTACAGTTTTTCAGAATGGTATATAATGAAATTCATTCCTATTCTTATCTAATAATTCTGTTTTAATTTGATTTTTATTAGTCTACCTCCATCCATTCTTATTCTTTGTCTAGTTTTGAAATTAATAGGAAGTGCTATTTTGAAAACTACAGAAAATAGTAAAATCTATTCAATGCAAGTGACAATTTTGCCAAGTCAACAGTTTTTTAAAAAATGTTTTTAAAGGTGAATCAGTCTTTTGAAAGAGATTACTGTCCCAAAAAAGTGTAATCATAGTTTGAATTTTTTTAAAAAAGTTTATAATGAAGTACTTTTCCACTCTATTTTCATATAGTTATTTTAGCCTTTTTGAAAATAAAATAACAATCTATTATAATGAATTAGTAATGTTATAAAGTACTTCAACTGGTGCATTTCTTATATTCTGTCAATGTTTTGTCTACTGGTCAGGATAAATAGAGAATGCCTCTACCTGCAAAAAAGATTTCCATGTTTTAACCAAATATAAATAGCATACACAGAGGGTATACTATTATAACATTTACTCCATCACTGGTCACAGAGAGAGATTTTCAAAACACTCAATGTCAAATCCGCAGTCAACTTTCCATTTTCCACCAATAGATTATCCTCAGGGAGTCTGGAAAGCTCTAAAGTGATTCAACCACTGTTGATTTTATGTTCCATGTTGACTTTTCTACCCATAAGAACTGTGGTCTCCGTCTCAGAAAGATCTAAAAAAGATATTTACTAGGAACTGATACTGGAACTCAATAAATAAAAGTGTTGTCTCTCTCATCAAACTTTGAATTAGAAACAGATGGAGAAAAGAAAATAACTAATTATCATCTAACTCCCTTCTTACCTACCTGCCTTTGTAAATTGTAAGTTAAATAGGCAATTAGAACCCCTCTAAGATTGACTTTTTTATGGTTATGTCATAATCCCACATATAATCAATCAAAAATATTTATTATGCACTTACAGTGCCTGTCACAGTGCTAGGCACTCTAGATACATGATGACAAGGAATCAGTCTGTGAATAAATATATCTTACTAGTGGAAGCAACATGCTGACTAACAGACAAAGGCTAAATATTTACATAGCAAATAAAAACAATTTCAGGGAGTAGAGGGTGGTACCATCACTTTTGGGGGAGTTTGATGTGGGGATAAGAAATGACTGAGTTTTGAAGGAAGTGAGATTCTTACAATCTAAGTGGAAAAGTCTTAATTATAATTGACCCTAGAATCACTAGTGAGCCTTTGGAGTTTTTTGATGAAAGCAATATATAGTAAGACTTGTGTGTTAGGAATATCACTTTTCATATATGGCGAGGATGAAATGGACAAAGGAGAGACTCGAGGGAAATTTACCAATTAGGAAACTGTCATAGTTCTAAAGAGAGGTGATAAGGACCTCAGCTAAGGAGGTGACTGTGTATGTGGAGAGAAGGGCACAAGTGAGGAAAAGATGAAGTATCCTTACTCAGGTTTTCTACATTCTGGCTTCCTTATTTTGAAAGACGTTTTGTCAGTTTTAGAATATAGAATTCCAAGCGCTATGTCAAATTGGAAGCGTAAAGATATATTCTAAGTCTTAAAACAATTGAGATTATACCTATCCCTACCTTACATTAGCAAAAATAATTGAGTTGCTTCTAATTAAGCAAATAAATTCAATATATAATTATGAAGTTTCTGAGTACAAAGCCCTGTGATAGGTGTTGAGGGAGATAAGAGAGATACAGTGATGAATAAAATATGACCTCTTCTATCAAGGAACTAATCTCGCAGATATCTTTGCATCCTAAAATGTTACATCTTAGAAACTTAGAAATCACTTCATCTTATCTTCATTTCACAGATGAGGATGTAAATTCCAGGGACATCTCAGACCTCTGAACTAGGAGTCTAATCCATTGCCATTTACCATGCTATGTTTTATATGCCATCCTCTCTCTAGTGTCAGAAGCTCAGGGACCTCTTCATCTCACTCAGACTTTGTGAATGTTTGTTCATGAATATTGATAATAAAAAAAGCCGTTCCATTTTTTTTTACCATAAGTATAAAATTTGTAGAACACAAAGAAGTAAAAGTTGTCATAGCTGTTGTTCAGTTATATCTGACTCTGTGACCCCATGGCAATACTGTCCATGGTGTTTCCTTGACAAACATGCTAGAGCAATTTGCCATTTCCTTCTCCAGTAGCTTAAGGCAAACAACAATTAAGTGACTTGCCTAGGATCATATAGATAATAAGCATCTGAGATCAGATTTGAACTTATATCTTCCTGACTTCAGGTCTAGCTTTGTATCTACATAGTCACTTAGATGCCTCATGCTGTTGTAGCTGGTTAACTGTAAAAGCAAAGTTTCATAGTTTAGAACTATAGGATCACAGATCTAAAGCTAGAAGACATCTGAGAGGCCATCTAGCCCTACCTCCTTATTTTATAGATGAGGAATCAGAGCCCCACCCCATCCCATGTCATACAAGAAGGAACTCCAATTAGAGTTGGCATGTGGAAAGTGAAAATTCTACCACTGGACCAAACGGATGTAAATGTCAATTTTTGCTTACTATGCCACTGATATCAAAAAGACCAACAAAGTGTTGGGAAAAGCTATTGAAAACAAAAAAGGAAACAATATGCCTTGCAGAAAATGTATCATGTTCACCCCTGGAAATATGCATGCAGTTCTCATTACTGCAAATCAAGAAAACATGAAATTGGAGAATGCTCAGAGGAGGATGGATGAAATGATCAAAGAGATGGAGAAATTCATAATAGGAAAAGAGACATTTTTAAAGCTATAATGTATTGATTTACTTACATGCAACTTTTTTTAGCGCTTAACATATTCATCACATTAGCCCCAAAGCTCTCTTGATCTGAACTTTTTTATACTCTTATGTACATTAAAAACTACTTTCATCACATCCTTTTCTTCTTTTTCTTCCTATGACTATCAACAGCCTTCTTTCTCCTATCTTTTTAGCCCTCCTCTCAAAAAAAACCCAAAAAACAACATAGAAACAGAGAAACCCAAAACACCTTCTTTTTAACAAATAATCATACCCAAGTGGTGGTAACACTTGTAATTCGTTACCTCTCCATCAAGAGGTGTCATCATTGGTCATCTGGTGTGGTGTGTTCATTGCTTTGATCAGAGCTCAAGAAGAGATAATTTTAAAAAAAGGTTTTTCTAATGTGGAAAGATAAAGATTGAAGTGGGTGGTCGTATATTTTAGAAATGTATGAAGTCATGAAGGCTATAGAGCTATAGATAGCCTGAACATAGAATTATTCACCAAGTATCAGATCAGGAGGCATCATTTTTAGTTTGAAAGAACTATAGGAAAAATAAAGGGATATACTACTTTGCACAGTACGGTATAAACTTATGAAACTAACTATGAAAAGGTGGTCTGACTGAAAACAGAGAGATTCAAGAAGACAAGTTCACAGAAGATAATGGGTTATTGAGGAAAGTTAAGAATGGCCGAAAGTCACATTTAAAAATAAAAGGAAATGCTGTGAAATAGGAATAAGAATACTAATAGAATCAGATGAGATAATTTAAGTAAAATGTTTCTCAAAATTTAGAGTGCTATATAAATGTCATCTAATCAATACAATTTGTTTCTATGATACAGATTTGCATTTTATAGAGTTCCTCATCTCTTATATTCAGTATACATCTCCTTGAGGAATACTTTCTATGAATTAGTTTCCTAAAAGTATTTTATATAGTTTACAAGATAATTTTGTGCAGTGATTTAAAAGACATTCAAATGCTAAAAGCTGAAGATAAAAGAATATATAGTGAGTGAGATATGACATGCCCTCAAAGAAGTCACAAAACTACATAGTGGAGTGGGTGTCACAGGATTAGTGACTTGAAATATATTGGTATTATGCAAGTATTTTAACACAACTTGTATTCTGCTCATTTAATCTGACTTTGAGTAAGCCACATTTTTTACAGTGCTCATATTTTACTTAGTAGTAATTATTGATTTTTTTTACCCTCAATTCATTTTTGGTTACTTTTCACATAAAAAAAAACCAAACAACAAAAAAACAGTTCTTTAGCTCATCTGGAAGGATAAACCTTTGCTAATCAAGACAGTTTGATATGTATCATTTGCCAAAAGGTTAGTATTTGAACTTGTAGTTGATAAAAGTGATAGCAATCATAGCTTAGATTTATATTAGTGCTTTAATTTTTGCAGTTTTTAATATATTCTCCTATTTAATCCGCAAAAGAAACCTAGGAGGGAGAAGGTGAATCACTCGTTTTATAAAGAAAGAAACTGACTTTCAGGATGGTTGTTATTTGGAAAGGGACATATAGCTAGCAAGTGTCTTTACCGGGATTTGAGCTCAGGTTTTCCTGACTCTAAAAAGCTCCTTCTATGATATCAACAATGTGGTATATGACAAAACTTAGAAGCATCATTTAGTATCAGGACTAATGTTAAATAGCTCTTTCTATATTGACGTAGCAAGTGATAATGTACAAAATAAGATGTTCTCCTCTTAGAGGAAGAATTTCTTTCAGATTTTCAACTTCATCTGGGAGGCTATTTGTATCTCATGGAGTATTTCCTACTGGGGAATCATTGACCAAAATAGTTTTTTCAAACCTCCTTCTTAATTTTCTTCTAAGTTCTTGTACATTTAAAAAGCAAGATGCTAATGTACCTTCTTTGAAACACATATTATATTAAATAAAGATTAAATACATATTATATTAAATGCATCATTTGTGTTGGTCAACTCCATTTTCAGGGTAAATGATCTTGCTCTGCTGGGGGAGCGGGGAGGAATTATATCATTAAAGATTTGAATATATTAACAACTGTAGGGATATTTATTTGGAGAGTACTGCAGGAGAAAATGTGAAATTCTGCACCACATTAATTACCCAGTGTAGTGAAATTTTTATGAACCGGACAATAAATGATAGAATAACCACAGTTCCTTAAGCATTCAGAGAGTTACTTGCTCAATTAAAAATTCTTGTTAAGTAGGACATAATGGATTCTTGTTGTTACTTTAGTATTTATTCAATAGAGTGGATCAATACTTTTGGACCCAAGGGAGCAGCACTGATAAGATTGCAAGTGTAGTAAGTCTATCTGTTGGAAAGCTTTGGGCTGACAGGTGTAGTCTGTTCTATGGCTAATTTTAATTAGGCTATCAAGGTGGGATCTCCTTTATATTGCATGTGCTATTTAGTTGCATTTTTAAAGGAAAATGAGAACAATAGAGCTGATTTTGAGAAATTTAGCTATTATGTATGAACACTCCTTGAAGAGCCCATTTGTTTTAAGTTTGAATAGATGAAATCGTTTTCAGCAGAGACACAGATTCATTGTGTTAGTTAGGCAGGGGAATGATAATTCTTCATTACAGTGTATCTTTTTATTTCTGCAAAGTTTTCTTTCAATCCATGTTTGAATTTAATGAAAATGATTTGTGATTTTTCTCAAGCTTGATATTAAATAATATCGTAATAAAATTGAATAGGAAAAGGAGGGCATTTTACCAGTATTTTTGAAATGTCATATAATCAATTGTTCATTTCATCAAAGAATAAATGTAATTTATAGAATAGACTGTCAGATTCAAATATTTCTAAAACTTGGATAGATTTTTTTAAAAAATAAGTCTTACAAGTTGAGGGGAAATTTTTTTCCAGACTTTACTCAGGCACAATCCTATTGAGTTTACTTAATAGATCATAGTGGGAAGAGAATTTTGAAGTTGCCTAATATAACCTATCCCTGAGCACAGATCTCCTCCATAATAACCCTGAGAAAGAAGTACCCAGTCTCTGATTGACTACTTCCAATGATGAGGAACTATCTCCTAGTAAAGTGTGTTTCAGCATGAGTATATTTCAGATTCTAATTTTTTTCAAAATCCAGACCTGTGATTTCATTGACAGAGGAAATTCCCAGATGAGGAAACTCCCTTTATCAAATATTAAACTTAAATATAAAATAAGAAAAGAAAAAAAACATGTCATGTGCATAGGAGAACATGAGAGGATTCAGAATATGTAGCAACAACTTATCATTTCAAGAAAGCCTATATATATTAAATATGGTGGATTAAGTTGAAAGTGGTCCATCTTTGCTTCCTTGTAGGTTTTCTTTGGTTCTCTGCTGTACATTTTTTACTTTATTCTTTTTTTCCCTCTTCCTTCCCCCTACCCACCATGCCAAGGCTACAGTTGATCAAGGATATATTTATATATGGGTATTAATATATACATACACATATACGCACATACATACATAAGGTACACACATACATAAACCTGTACTTTCCATTAGAGAAATTATTCATTATTAACCTTTATCCATTATCCATAGTTATCCATTATTTCTAACCTTGTTATGTTTGTGCATATCTAGCTCTCCTAACTCCTCTACTTTTACCTGCTACCTTGCCCTCTTATTACTTAACCTACCCCCACTCCAGCAATCCCTACATTCACCTACATCTGAACACCTTTCTTTTACCCTCCTTTAACCTGTTCCCTCATACTCCCTTCTAAGAAGCCTATCTCCTTTTCCAACCTTCTATCTCCTTAGAGTTTTATTGCTTTTTTTAAAATTTAGAATACTTTAATACTCTTCTTTTAAACTCATTCCTGATGAAAGTAGATTTCCAGAACAAACATCTCCTCTCCCCCATCTAATTCCTCTTTATTTGTTTTTCATCTTTCACTTCATTTATATAAAGTAATTACTCTTTTAGCTGTGCATGGTTTTACTTTTTAAATTCGTCATACTCAGGTCTACCCCAAATGTTCTTATAAACTACCTAATTACTAGTAACAATCTTCGACATAGGTTTTACCTTTTTCATACATAAAAGGTAAACCTTCTATCATTATTCCCTTGTAAATGGTCATTGGAATGTAGTTTATATTTCTTTTTGCTCTGGTATGGCAAATCTTCTATTGGGGTCATAATTTTTTGTTCCTTTTTTTAACAGGGTCCTAGAAATCTGACAATTGATCAAATACCCATTTTTCTTCTATACAAAATTATGCTTAACTTGGATAGGTATAATATTTTAGCTAGAGGTCCAGTGCTTTTGCTGTTCCATATATGGTGTTTTAAGATGTGATCTTTTAGTGTCTCTGTTAGTGATGCCAAGGATAGGTCTTGTGTAATTCTAACTGTGGTAGTATCATATGTAACTTGTGTTTTTTTGTTGTTGTTTTTTGTTGCTTATAATATTTTGTCCTTCATCTGGGGGTTTCTGAATTTAACTAAAACATTCCTGTGAGTTTTCATTGTAGGATTTCTTTCAGGGGGACTTTTTTCTACTTTTACTTTCCCCTATTGTTCCAATGCTTCAGCACAATTTTCTTTAATCATTTCTTGTATTTGTCTTTTTTATCAGAACTTTCAGTAATCCAGTTATTCTTATGCTTTCTCGTCTTCATCTGTTCTCTAGATCCATTGTTTTTCTTATGAGATGTTTCACATTCTCTTCTATTTTTTTAATTCTTTGTGTGTGTTTAAGTATATATATACATTTCTTTATCTATTATAACTTTACTGGCTTCCCCTTGCCCAATTCTGATTTTCAAGGAGTCATTTCTTCCTTATGAATCTGGATTGCCTTTTCTAATTGGTTGATTTTCTTGTTATAATCTTTTTGTTTTTTATTTTATTATTCTTATTTTGCTTTTTAATTTTTCCTCATTCTCTCTCATTTGATTTTTGAAGTCTTTTTTAAGTTCTTCAGTCTTTTTTGGCAGGTGACCATTTGACATTACTCTTTGGGGTAGAAAAAGGTTTCTTTGCTTCCGTATCATCCTCTGAAATTGAACCCTGGTCTCCTCTATTCCTATAGTAGCTCTCTATGGTTGGATTCTTTCTTCTTTGCCTGTGTATTTTTTCTTGTAATAATTTAGCTTTTATAATCATCTCTAGTCCTGGGATATGGCCTGTGTTCCTTTTCAGTTTTCCCCTCTGACCTTGAACTCTAATCAAGACTTCTAGCCCCTGTAAGTACCCACAGTCAGCACTCATTGCACTGGTTCTGGTTCCTTCTCACCCTGCATCTCTCAGTAGCACAACTTGGTCTAGCCTTCCTTGTCAGCAGAGGTTCCCTAGATTTTCAGCAGATCAGACACCCACCTCTCCTCACTGTCCTGGGGGTAAATTTCCTGTGGCGGGGGCAGAGGCAGCCTCCCAACCCAGGTACCTTCATTGCCACTTGTTAAAGAGATCCTAGGCTGGAGGTATTTGCTCTTTACAGGAAGGAAATCTAGTCCTGGGATTTCTCTGCAGGTGTTCTCCAACTGTCCCTTGAGTACCCCTTTCCTGTCCCTATTCTTATTTGTTTTCACAGCTCTGTGTTTGCCCAGAGGTGCTCTTTTGGGGAGAAAAACTTGAGAACTTGACATTGTCTGACCTCCTCCATCATCTTCCCAGAATCCTCTCCCTTCAGCTTCTTTTTATACACTGTCTTCTCTGATTAGATTCTGAGTTCTTGGAGGACAAGGACTGTTTTTTGCCTTTCTTTGTATCCTCAACATTTACTACAGTGCTTGGTACATAGAAGGTGTTCAATATATGTTTATTTGCTATTGAGTCTTCTGTGTATGTAAAAATGTTTTAATGATTTTCTTCCTCTTTTTTTGAGTACTTGCCCTCTATTAAAAAAAAACACAACACACTTATTTCTGATAAATAAGCACAGTTTAGCAAAACAATTCTGCACATTGTCCATATCTGAAAATGTATATCTCATTTTGATTCTTAAGTCTATCATCTTACTCTCAGAAGGTGAGTTTCTCTGGAGTCTTGAATATTTCACAGTTTTCCCTTAAGTGTCATAGAGGCATTTCATAATGTGGTCTGCTGGTTCTGCCCAATTCCTGTTGCATGCATTCATAAAACTTTGCTATATCTTTCTGAATTCTTTTTTTCCCCATCATTTCTTATGGTGCAGTAATATTAAATAGGTGATGCAGTAGTGAGATATTCAGACCTGGAGAGAGGAAGATCTGAGTTTAAATCCAGCCTCAGACACAACCTGGGTAAACCTGGGCAAGTCACTTAACCACTGTCTGTCAGAATTGTTATGCAAATCAAAGAAATAGTTATTATAAAGTGCTTAGCAAAGTACTTGGCACATAGTAAGTTCTACATAAATGTTAGATATTAATATGCTAATATTTTGTTTATATGCCATAATTTGCTTAGCTCTCCCCAGTTGATGTACACCCCCTTATTTTCCAGTTTTTTGACACAACAGAAGTACTACAAAAATAGAATGTGAGTCTTTTCCTTCCCTTTGTGATATTTTTGAGGCATAAGATTGGTATCATTGGATTTAAAAGTATCAATGGTTTAGTGACTTTTTGGATACAAATTGATTTCCAGAATGGTTGAACCAGTCTACCAAAAATGTGCTTGTCCTACCACATTGCCTCCAAAAATGTTCTATTTTTGTCATCTATGCAAATGTGATAGGTATGAGGTGGAACCTGAGAGTTATTTTAATTTGCATTTCTCTTATTATTGGGGATTTAGAACATGTTTGCTTATGATCCCTGATAGTTTGATTTCCTTCCTTTGCTAATGGTCTATTCATATCCTTTGACTATGGAAGGCATTCCCTCCATATCTTTATCAGGTCAGCGTTAAAGGAAATTGTCATATGACTAACCTAAGTTTTGTGAATATATTCTTTGGAGTCATAAAATAACATAGGATTTAAGACTCATTCTCAGCATAAAATGCATGGGTGTTTTCTACAATTATATTATACTGTTTACCATGTTGTTGCGAATCAGTTGTTGCTGTTTAAATAAATACCCTTGTCTCTATATCTCCATGATTCAAATCTGTTAGATATCCTTCTATTCCTGATCACTCATACACAGTTGGAAAATGTTGGTTTTTACATTAATTCATTTTTAAATCAGATCAGGTTTTTAGATTATAATGGCACCATGAACTAAAACGTTTGACATTGAACTCAAGGTATTTGGCAAAATATCTACTATATGTTCTTCAGAGGTGATATTATCTATGTTATATTTCAATATCTAATTTGAAAAAAAAGGTAGTAGTTTAAATTTATATTGTGCATAAAGGGTTATAAAGTACATTCTTTACCCATAGCCTTACAAACTGGGAGGGGTTTTTATCAGAAACCCCCAAGGTTTGCAGGGCTTAAATGATGTGACAAGAATAATACAGTCAAAGAGTGTTAAAGCCAGGAGTGTGACAAAGGTATTTTTTTCTCCTGTTTCCGTGTTCTTTTCACTATTTTGTAAATCATAAAATATACCACATAAATATGAGTCTTTGATCATGTTGTTCCTACTGTGGTATACTGTGATACTGAATCCTTGTTGACTAAGTTTTCCAGCTACCTGGCTTCTGTTATGGGGAATTTAATACATTAATTGAGGACAATTGATGCCTAGATAAAGATCTAAATATTGTGTTGTAGTTCTAGCCCATCATCAAAGAAAAGAGGTTATTCTTGGATGATTCCTTTTCTTTAAATAACATGAACCTGACTCTTGACTTGCTTTGAGGTACCTGAATTTTTGATGTGTCTTTTAATAAGAATTTCAGAAAGATCTTTTTCAGGATTTTACAGGTCAGTAATTTCATTTTGCATGCTTAAATAATTATGTGGTTTTGGAATGGCCATTCTGTTAAATACAGGAAATGATCTGCTTTGCCGTTCTTCAATAAATGACAGCAAGGAAAATTTTTCTCCTTTCCCTTTGCCCCATCTTCCATTCTGATATGGTTGTTACCCTTATAAATGAAATCACCATATAGCTGTTGCTGCCTAAAATATTATATTCACACATGATCCTTTGGCATGCTGCAGCATAAAATGAGCAAAGAAACGTGATTTATTGTAAAAGAAATCTCTTGGAATTTCCCAACATATTTAGGTTTAATGATTCGATGTGAAATAAGTCACTCTGAGAGGCTAAACATACATTTTTTTAAAACAGTTAATTATAGAAGACTAATAGGCAGTTGTATAACACAATGACTTGATTTCTGAATTTGGAGTCAGGATATAAAATTATGGATCAGCAATATCTGAATTCCAAACTGATACCAGCTACTTATTAGCTGTGCGATACTAGACAAGATGTTTAACCTCTATTTGCCTGTTATTTTAGCTGTAAAATCAGGGATATTATGAGGACAAAATGAGTTAATATTTGTAAAATGCTTTGCAAACTTTAAGGTGTTGTACCAATGCTAGCTCTCATTATTAATAGCAATCAGCTGGCAAGGAAACCCATGAGAAGCATGCCTCCTGAACTCTCTTTGAAGAGGGTACTTACTTCCCAGAATTGACTAATTTATGACAAGGACTTCACTGCTTTGAGTATTAGATTTTTCAGCTACTGTGTCCATGGCCCACAAAGAATTACTGTCTTATTGGCTTTTTCTCAGAATGGTTTTGAAAAGCAAAATGTATCACTGGAAGTATTTTTCCTCCAATGAAAACATGGTGAATTTTTGGAGTTAATGATCCTGAATGGGGTCCTTTTTTGAGTTAAATGGTAATGTTGGTATTTTTCATAGATGTTTTTCCTCATTAGAGTATGAATGGATGATATATGGTTGCAACTAATTCTCCAGATTCATGTTTTTTCATGTGTGTGATGTTTACTACAAAATAAGAAAGAAGGAAATGATGTCTCTGGATAACAAAGTATCTTTCAAGATGCTGTAAAGTTACCACTAGAGAAAAATTGTGTTCCAGTGTTATTTCTGTGAAGTGTAAAGATAACTGAACAAACCCAGAATATGTTTCATGTAATTTGGACATAGTGGAAATCTCTAAAGCTATTGCTCACTTTTTCAGTGGTCTTTGTACGTGGGTAAATAAGCCACCAGAGTTAATCTTGAAAAAATGAGTTCATTTTAATATAAAGCAATATTTGAACAAAGTTTGTGAATATCATGATCCTGGGATTCTTAATTCTATATTTTCATTTCTTTAGTCCTTAATGAGGAAGCCTGCTAGCCTACTCACAATGTGTTGAGAATTGCCAGACAGACAGTATAACTACTGTGGGTTGGATCCTTTACAAAATAATGACCTGGTGGTCTAGGAAAGTGGGGAGAGAGTATAGTAATATGAATTATTCATACTTTTCCATTGAAACTCATGTTGACAGGAATTTTTCTTTTCAACTCATTCACTAAGGTTTACATAGCAGCAGGAAATACAGAATTATTTTCAGATCATAGTTTCCTCAGGATTTCTTTTAAATACTAAAGTAACTCAGTGATTTTGATGAACTGAAATTTGCCTTCTCTTGTATCACCTTGGGGAATATTTGATATTAAGGTCACTGTCATACTTTCTCTCTGTAATGCCATGCCTGCCACAAACTATGCACAAGTTATGTGTATGTGTATATATGTAACTGATAGCATATGGTTCTCTTTTCCCCCCTTTCAAAAGAAGTGGACAATAGATGGATAAGGCAGAAAAAAGAAATTATGTTAAACGGTTTACTATTATAGCTTCCTTCAAAAACCTAAAAATAGAATTTCTTATTTGATTTTTTCAACAAAATTTGAAGCATGCTGCACTCCATCCAAAGGGCATTACTACTGTTCTCAGTAGAGATTTCTCAACTTGGCATTTACAGAGACTAATCTTAACTCCATTATGAAATTATGATATTATAAATTTAGGATTTAAAGCTGGGGTAATAAAGATGTAGTGGTTTGGAAATGCCATCAGTGAAAGCATTTGCTTTTGAGATTTTTTTTCTTTAATGTGGAAGCATGGTATACTGGCTGTAGCACTGGCCTTGGAGTGAAGGAGAGTCCTGAATTTGAAATCCACCACTAAAACTAACTTATTTAATAATGAACCAATTATTTAAATCTTTCTAAGTCTGATTTGTTTCCTGAAAAATGGAAATGATAATTTCTGTAGTATGTACCAGACAATGTTATTGTATCCGGATAAAATGAAATCAAATGAAATAATGTTTACAAACTATGTGGTGAATCTTAAAATACCATATAAATAAATCCTGTCATTTTCATAAGAGTGACCATTAACTTTAAGTCATAGACTAAAGTAGCAGCATACTTATGCCTGCTATAGCTTCTATTTGGTTTCCTTACACTACTAGCTTTTTGCTAATAGCACTACAGCATATTGGACATTCCCAGTTGCAAAAATTGGAGCATTGTGAAATCAACGAATTTCTTAAAGTTCACTCCAATTTCTGCTGAATCTTAATGGTATAAAATGTATCTACTGGCATTTGAAGAATAAAAGCAAAAGTTTGAATCAATCTGTTTTTAACTATTATATCCATCTCATTTTCTTTGACCATTGTAGCACAGAGGTCAAAGCCACATCTTTACCCCATCTTTTTTACATGACGAATGTCAGATTTTAATAATTGCAATTCATCATGCCAGAGGAAACAGGGCATAATGTACTGAAGATTTAGGTGGGGGAGGGATTGTTTTGTTTTGTTTTTTTCTGAAGTTGAATATTTGAGTCAGACTTTTTCCCATGTGTACAAATTCTCTCAGCTTAGATATGGTGAAACAGAGAATTGGCAGTAACACTACCAAATACAGTGTCCCTTCACAACTGGTGAATGGGTGTTTTGCAAGTCATTGCTACCTTTCCAGCTTCTGGGAAACTGTAGAGAGCTAGTATAGTGTGTTGGATCTGGTAGAATTAGCAAAATCTTCCCTATTCTATGTACTTTCCATTTGAAACAATGCTCAATTTATCCTGTAGGTATCTTGTCTGTACTTACCTGTTTGCGTGTTGTCTCCTCTGTTAGATTGTGAACTCGTCAAAACCATGAATATTTTTTTCGTGTGTGTGTGTGTGTGTGTGTGTGTGTGTGTGTGTGTGAAAGAGAGAGAGAGAGAGAGAGAGAGAGACAGAGAGACAGAGAGACAGAGAGAGACAGAGACAGAGAGAGAGAGGGAGACGGAGACAGAGAGAGGTAGAGGGAGAGAGAGAGAGAGAGCTCCTTTGTGCTTAGCACATAGTAGGTGCTTAATAAAAGTGTGTTGACAAACTGGCTGTTTACAAAACATTCTCCAGTGCCAGTACCAGAGAAGGCCATATCCTTGCTAAAAAATCTTATAAAGACTGCGGCACGTTGTGTGGTATTGCAAAGTTACCATCTGTTCTTCAGCTGATGTGAAAAACATTCAAGCAAGCATTAAAAAAAATGGCAGTGTGCTTTCATAAAAAGTGGCAAGATTTTCTGCCTTCTCTTTCACATGCAGGGAGGGGAAGCAGGGACAACTTTAGCCACCAGCTATTTCAATCCCATGGCTTCGCAGCTGCTTGTTGTAGAAAGACTCGCAAGCTTTAGTGAACACTTTTACCATTAATAGTCAGCATCGGCTTTATTATTCACTAAAATTATGCCCTGTGATTCTCAATGGCATTTTGTTTGTGGAACCTTACAGATTTTTTTTAATTGCTTTCTTTGGGGCAGGTAGTGGTGTCTGATCTTAGCCAGAGAAGAATGTTACTTATAAAAGAATAAAATAAAATGATAGCATGCATCATTCTCTTTTATAAATTCTACTATTTAGAATCTTCAAGGTAATATGTATTATGCTCAACATTCTGACTTGTAAAAAAAAAAGATAGACCTAGGAAGACTTGCATTAGTTTGTGGGAAAATGAAGAGGTAGAATAGTTCGTAAGAAAACAGAAACATTGGCACAGAATTAAGACATTCTCACTTCAAATGCATGTGGAATGGCACTGTAGGAAAAAGCTACTAGAAACCAAATAGCTTTGGCAAGTGCCAGTTAGCTCAACTGTGGAAGCCAGAGAAATATTTGATGACATAGTCCTGGCATGAGCAACTTTTTGCACCTTTCATCATGAAAAATTACTAGCAGTTTAATGAGCAAATATAAAAATGATATATACTAATATTACTATATCAAGCACAAGGATACTGCCATCTCTGGGTGAAATGGAATATCTCATAAATGGTATAATACTAATAGGGAACATGAAGAAATACTTTATGAACTTTAAACTAGAGTTTGAATCCAAGTTAGAAAAATAAAATTCTATGAAGTAGTTACCAAGATGTGATCGGAATGCTAAATGAGGTTTTTAGGGAACAAGTTGTATTGGTTTGTGTTTGTGTGTTTTAATGACTTTCATGGATGAAGGAATAACTAAGTTGGAGAAGAATCTGGCTTAATGTGTGTTAGAAGGTAACTCCTATAACTTGGGTTATACATCTTTGTTATCTTTGATTTGGTATTTATGATGATAAAATCTGATTATTATTTGGTGAGGTGGAAGATCTGTTTGTCTCTGAGTTCTTAAAGACAGATTCTCACCTAAAGATATCTATCAATTCATCAAGAAAGACAAAGGGTTCCTCGGGGACCTTCCTGCTTTATATAAAGTTGCTATTGGGGCAATAGTCACATTGTCATGGCTTTTTTTTCCTTAAAAATAAAAGTAGTGAACTGAGTAAAAGCAGAAGGGGAAAGCCAGGACTCATTGATTTTGCTTTTCACCTAAGACCTTGCCCCCAAATTTAGAAGTTTAATAAATTTATCAGTTTTCAAGGAAAGAAAAAAAACAGAGCAGGGGAACAAAAATCAAGAAAAAGAGGAAGCACATATCTGTAATTCATTCCAACAATCTTTTCTTAATAATTAAGAGTAAAAATAATTATAGCCAACATTTACATAGCATGTTAAGTTTGGCAAATTGATTTATGAATATTGTTTCATTTTTGTCCTCACAAATTGAGGGTAGATGCTGTTATTACCCATGAGAAAACTGAAACAGGCAAGTTAAGTAATTTGCCCAAAGTCACAGGGCTGGAAGAGAGGAAGTTTAGACAAGACTCTGTTCCTGCCCTTATGAGATTTTACATCTAGTAGGAGAAAAGGCATGAGCACAGATTGCAATCATAAACAGTATTACCTGAGAAGGGCCTTAGGTCTGAGGGGGGAAGTTACCAGTTAATACAGATGAGGCTTCATGGAGGCAATGCTATTTGATTTGGGATTTAAAGGAATTTAATAAAGATGGGGAGAAAGAAGTTATTCAGTCATAGGGGACAGACTGATCAAAGTGCAGAGATTGGAAAACACAATCCAGGGACAATATTTCATCCTGACTGGAAAGAAATGTGCATGGAGGGTAGTAATGTGAGATAAGCCTGGGAAGATAAGGCAGATCTGCTAGGAAGCCACTATAGAAACTTAGTTGGGTGGTATCTGGACCTTATGCATGGGCTGTTTTAGTGAGAATAGAAGGAAAATATGGATGGAGTTAGATATTGCTTAGGTAAAGTAAAAACAAAAAAAAATTGGGTACTTGGATATCAGAGGTGAGAGAATGAAAGATGTTATGAAGTTTTTGAGGTTAAGTTGAATGTGAATGGTGGTACCACAGTTATAAATAGTTATAGACATAGAAAAAAGGAGGAAAATAGCTTTAGGGGAAAGGATAGTAAGTTTGATTTTTAAGAAATTTTGTTTTAGATGGTGATCCAGGTATAAGAGTTATTAATTAGGCAATTAGAAATGGGTGTGGATCTGAAGAGGTAAGGCAAGGCTGGAATTAGAGGTTTGAGAATGACCTGCGTAGAGGCAATAGTTAGTGAATGAGATGGCCGAGGGACATAGTAGGGCCATGGGATAATCATGAGGAATCTCATCTTAGGGATTTAGAAAGAGGTTGAAAACCACAAAACCATTAAGTGGAAGAGTAGCACTGTGAAATCAAGGGGGGAAATCATAAGAACATGGTGTCTGAAGTTGAGTAAGGAGTATCCAATATGGATGCAGTCATTGGTTTACAACATGAGGTGAAGACCACAGGTTATTAATGCTCCATTGAAAATACTTAAAGGAAGATGAGTAAATCTAATCAAGTCAAGTTTTTAAGGCTCCTCTTGGATCATATACAAAGAAAGCCCTGGTAACTAGACATATTTCTATTAACTTCCTTTCTCCTCTCATAGATAAAACAGAGAACTATATCTGGAATTAACCCACTGAGAAGGCTATCCACACCTAGGGACACTCTCATGTACATAGACTTCCTTTTCTTTTGGAATTATTTTAATAATAAAATAAAAAAGGCCTATGAATACGATTCTGTTATTTGAAGTGTAATTATGAAAATCACATGCCATGATAAAGTGACTTGGAGTCTGATGATTTGTCAACCTCAGAAGACAGCACCTAACTACTAACTGGGTGCCGCTACTCTAGGCGACATCTAAGCTATATTTTCAGGATTCAAAGTTGTACATTAGAAATAGGAAATGAACACTAGAATGAAGAGTGGCAAGTCATCCCTAAGGATAATGATAAATTCAAGGAAAGAAGAAATTGAACCAGAACTAGAAAGTCAAAAAGTAGAAGTAACATGAATATAGTTAGAATGAAGTACTGGGAAACAAGTTTTGTTGCCTAATGAGATGAATGATTTTCCCTGCTCAGTATTTAAAATGTGGCATCAATGACAATAATGGTCATGATAGATCACAATTATATATTGCTTAAAGGGTTATAAAGTATTTTCCTTTGAACAACTCATTGATGTGGGTAGGAATAAATTATTGGGAGTATTTGCTTTTTCTTCTTGATGTCAGTCAATATTCTCATATAATATCTGTCAGCTAGAAATAAAAACCCTTTTGAACCACTATATAAACATAAACCTATATAGGACTTTAATATAGTAAGTTTTGTATTTAATGTCCACTATGTAAAGTATAACTTTTTTGTGAGGATTTTTTTTTGTTTCAAATTTCGTGAGATTGTCTCTAATTCTGGTATATGAGAATGGTAATTAAATAAAGGGAGAACCAGGCTGCATAATACTTTTTATATGTCAGGGAGAATGTTATTTGGGCGAGAAAGGACAGAACAAACCTAGCTAATAAAGAATTGATGGCTAAGATAAGTAAAATAATATTAAGGGAGCACCTTGCTGACTTTGATGAATTCAAGACATGTGGCCTCGCTGAACTATCCATAGTACTGAAAGAACTGGCAGATGTCATTGCTGAGACATCAGTGAGTGATGTTTAAAAGATCATAGTGGGCTTGAAAACAGGATTTGCTCTCATAAATTTCAATAAAAGGGAATGGAATGGAGCTTACAAACTTTAAGCCAGTGAACTTCACTTTGATTCTTAGAAAAATTCTCCAGTATATTATTAAACAATTGGTTAGTGAATACCCAAAAAAGGAAGTGGTGATAACAAAAATCCAGCATAATTTTGTCAAAAACAGGGAGTGATAGAAAAATCTCATTTCCTTTTCTAATGAGGAACTAGGCTGATAGATGAAAAGAACACTGTAGATATGATTTACCTTGATTTTAGCAAAGCATTTGATAAAGTCTCTCCCTCTAAAACTCGTTGAAAATATGGAGATATCATTATATTATATTATATTAATTATATTATATTATATTTAGGTGGATATAGACTGGGAGGAACTGGTAGACATAAAAAAATATTCATTGGTATGTTTACACCAATTTAAAAGGAAGTTTTTAATGGAAAGTCCTAGGCTCTGTGCTGTTAAAGTACTTTCATTAGTCACTTGGAAAAAGACATAGAAGATGTGCTGAGCATATTTGTAAATTAGAGAAAACTGACAACAAGGTCAGGGTGCAGAAGGATCTAGACAGGCTAAAACAATTGACTACCTTTAATAAGATATAAATTAATAAGGATTTACATTTATAAAATCTTAAAATTAGGTCAAAAATCAACTTCATAAATACAAGATAAAGATATCTAGACAGCATTACATCTGAAAAAGGTCAAAATGAGTGAATATTGTCATATGACAATGAAGAGTGATCTAACTGCAATCTAGGCTATTTTAAAGGAACCATGGTCTCGTAGATGAGAAAAATGAGTTCTCTCCTGCCCTGTGACTTGTGTAGCTCAGGTCTGAAGTATTGGGTGCTTAGTCCTGCATGTCATATTTTTAGGAATGACACTAATAAAATGGAGCCTATTCAAATGAAGAGAGCCACAATGATGAATTTCTTCAAAATCATGATAATGTTACCTAATGGTAAAGGAAATGGTAAAGGTAAAGGATTCTTGCCGTGGAGAAGAGAAGATGTAAGAGTGGAAACAATACTTGTGTTTAAGTATTTGAAGAATTGTCATGTGGAATAAGGATCAGGCTTTTAGTTTTTCATGTCTGATGTGAAAACTGAAAAGAAGTAAATTTAGATTTAGTGTCAGGAAAAGAAATGAAACTTCCTAACAAATAGAGTTGTCCAAAAGTGGATGGATATTGTCTTATACATGCTTATGCATGCATGTATGTATGCATGCATGAGTGTATATATGTATGTATGTGTGTGTGTGTGTGTGTGTGTGTATCCAGTCCCCCTCACCCCAGGGACTGTAATGTCCTCATGAACAGGGAGTCTTTTTTTTTGCCAGCATATCCCCAGGTCCTACCAAAGGACCTGGCACATAGTAGGCACTTAAAATGCTAATTTTAGTAGGCACTTAAAATGCTAATAGATTTCTCTGCACAGCCCTAGGTAAAAGAACTGGGCACAATGTGTAGAATTTGTAGAGAGACATATTTAGTTTTGAGGTAAAGAAAAACTGTAACCAGGATTGACAGGTACAATGGACTTCCATATAGAGGTTTTTCACTCTTGTCAGTTTTCCCTGGCAGTTTTCAAGGAATTTTTTTTCATATATATTGGAGCAGGAGTTCTTATTCTAGGAGATTGGACATGATGACTTTCCAACTCTGAAATGCTGTGATTTTAATTTAATGCATAATAATAGTTTATATGAATATAGTACTTTATGGTTTATAAGTAAAGCACTTTACATACACGAAAATAAAGGACTTTAAATATGTTACCTCATTTGATGAATGAGTCTGTTTATACTGTAAGCATCCTGTTCATAATGCTTGGGTCATATTAATTTCACCTTTGTATAATCAGAAAATCTGGATCTTTTCATGGACCTTCTTATTAGTAGGTCTGTACATCAGATTCCTCAGATTTTCCTTAATTTTTTTTTTGGCCAACTAAATTCTAGAGTGTCCCTGACCTTTCACACTCTTTTGTGGTTTTAGTATTCTGGAAGAAGGCCTTTAAGTCCAATTCTCCAAAGAGACATTTTTTATACTTTCTGCATGCTAAGTATGAGAAAAATCAACAATTTCTCAAGGGCTGGCCAGAGAGCAAGATAATATATTAAGTCCAATTGTTTGGATATTTTAGACTACTAGAGCTATTCATTCAAAAGAACTGGACCAAGGAACAACCAAACTTCTCACTTTTTACTTTGCATAACCAGTTTGTTAACTGCACATTGACATGGAATAAGTCATTTGCATTCTCAAAAGATGAGCCCTCATTTTTTTTTATGATGTCCTTTTTTTTGCTCTCCATGACACTGCTGAGCTTTAAGACAATTGTTTCTTCAAGACAATTTTGTTCTCGGATTGATTCCTTGAATGTAGAACAAAAATAGGAAATGGACCTATTACAAATCTTTTTTTTAGCTTTTTTCAGTGGTATTAAACAATTTCTGATAGCATTTCTTTTAGGACTTCAAATTTAGTAGTAAGATGTGTAACACCAAAAATATAGAATATCTTGGGAGATATCGCAGTTCTATTTCAAAAGGAGGGGGAGCAATGAGCACCTTGGAACAATACAACATGGAACCAAAGCCTGGACTCTACAATGCATTTGGCATACAGAACTTCTTCGCTAATCAATTCCTGGTGTCTGCTACATTTTTTTTTTCTTAGTGCGGTGCCATTCACATTTTGTCCTATGTCTGCTCACAATCGTTAAATAAAATGTTTCAGACGCCAACATCTTATGTTACGGTTTCAGAAAAGAATACTGGGTTATAAAATAATGAATATCACAGTATTTCAGCAAAGGCATTTTGCCCTTGTAAAATTTAAATGTGTTTGGATTATGTTTCTAAAACCAAAAAGGCAGTACTTATGAAATGTGTTTTACTTTTATTAAACTGGCCCCTGGGTCTATCATCAGACTCACCTATATTTACAAAGCATAAGGATTTAACTACTTTTTTTCCTGCATACTAAGGGAAAAATTTAATTTCCCTAGGTGTTATAATGGTTAGGTGATTAAGATTCAAGGTATCCTGCTCTTGATTATTCATGGACTGGCTATCCAGGTGGGAGATTGTCTTTGTTTATGGTTTCCTTTCTTTTTTTCTCTCTCTCTCTCTTGCAGTGAAAAGAGAACTATTCTCAAGAGACTGAGTTTCTTCCTTTCCCTTTTCCCTGCCCCCTCCAATAAATACTGATAATGTAGTTAAATTAGAAATCTAAAGTCATTCTTACAGGTTTATGAAGTATCTGACATACTTTTTCGTTGTGAATCTCATTTCTTTGATGTTTTGTTCTAAATATTTTTTATTTGACATGATCAATATAGTTCACTGATTAGAAATTTGCATCCTGTTAGGAATTTTTTTTCAATCAAGTAACCAAAATAGTTTTTTCTTCCTTAAGCACTAATCAATTTTTGACATTAAAAATAAAGTACTTGATTATATCCATTGTTGTAACTTCTGAGCATGTAAAAGAATTTTGCTTCCTTTTGTTATAAAGTCTTGCAAAGTTACTCCCACCTTAACTTTTGCACAAGAATAGTAAAATGTCTTGCACCTGAAGGCATACTGTGCAATGGGGATGAAACCTAGTAAGAGAACTTATATATCTGCAGGCAGCCATTGAGATTCTTGGAATGGAAATTGTTAGTACTTAAGTATGTGTTAACTTGAGTCCTGGAAAAAAAAGTATTGTTAATACCAGGTGGTGTTCCTATGTTTTCATTCCTTTTTTTAAAGCTTCTAGGGCCAGGGGTAGAGACAAGAGAGAATAGGATTTTTAACTTGAAGGATATCGACAAGAATTGGTGGTGAGTGTGGTTTTGGTTGAGATAATCTCTCAAATAGTAAGTATCCCATTTTTTATGAATTAGTAGCCTATTCAAAATGATTTAGAAATATTCTGTGGTAGGGATTGGATTAGGCTGGTTTGGAGTAGGATTTATTTTTTAAACATCTTTTTCAATTCATAGTGATACAGAAAAATTCTTTTGTGAGATACTTCATAACTGTGTCTTCTAAACACCCAAGTCTTGCATTGTCTCTCCAGTTTGTTTTTGTGTTCTAATTATACTGTTGGCCCTCAATTTTTAAATCTTCCAACCATATAATTACCACTTTTATAACTTTTCCCCATTTTTTCCTATTCATTCTGCCTCTATAACTCCTGTTAGATAATTCTTCTCTTGATGTCTCTCTTCCTTTTTTGTTCATAGCCAAAGTTTATAGAATTTAGAGCTATAAGGGAACTTGGGTTTCACTGAGTATAATGCCTCATTTTACAGATGATGAAACTGAAGCCTATAGATGTGAAATGATTTGCCAAGGTCACACAGATACTAAGGAGCAGAACTAGGATGCAAGCTGATCTTTAAAACCAGGGCTCTTTTTGATACACTATGATTTCTGCTGATGTGTTTTAGGAAGCCTGTTTGGTAAGTTAACTTCCTCTAGGAAAATTTGGATCCATTTTACTTTGGAAGGATCCAGTATCCTTCAGGGATAGTAATGCATTGACTATGAATTTCCCCAGGGAGAACTTTTAAGTATGGGTTTCCTTACTAGCATGTATGCCAAACGACTTGTTTCAAAGTGATTGCTTCTTGGTGGTATTTTCTTTGGGGCCTCTCAGATCATGAGAGACTGAAGTTCTTAATTCCTAGGGTTTCTGTGTTACTTTCAGCTACTCAGCCATAGGAGTACAGATCAGTATTGAGTACTGTGGTTTTCATGGCATTTAAAGTTTGTGGTCTAGCTACTGAATTGACATTTTCAGTTAGTGGCTTCCCATTTTATTAGGCATGCTTGGGGCATGGGCGAGGAAGGCACATGCACACGCATGCGTGCTCACTTTCTGTGGCCATAGGATGCAGAAGCAGGACCTAGAGATAGGAAAATTAGTTCTTGACCAAAACCTTGATAAATTAGTAGTGTTTCCTAGGCAAGCACTTGAGTTTTCTGTGTCTCAATCTCCACCAATTGCAAAATGATAAAGTCATATGATTTTATAGCTGCCAAGGACCTTAAATCTGGTTCCATGCTTTCATTTTTCCTAAAAAGAAACTGAGGCATAGAGAGATAACTTGATATATCCAGTGTCATACAACAGATTCAGCAGATGGATTCTGCCAGCAAATGTTAGCTAGCAGTTTATTCCTTTTTGGTGATGAGATTTGACTAAATCTAAGGACATAACACTTTAATTTTTCCGAAACTTTCTAAATTCCTTGGAGTTTTATTGTGTGATGATTTGAAACTACCTGTCATGAATCATATTGAAGTTAGTTTTCCAGTCCTGTATAATTACTACTAAAGTATAGTTGTGTACCTCTTTATATTCCATACTGCACTCTCCTTATAACTTTAAAGGGTTGGTAATGAGGGTATTGTTACTCCCATTTTGGAGCAGAATCAGTTGAGATCCAGAGGCATACAGATTTAGAGTTGGAAGGGACCTTAGAGGCCATAGTCCAACCCACCTCCATTTCATAGATGAAATATTTGATGTTTTGAGAGATTAAACAACTTGCCCACTATCACCCAGGGACAGAAACCAAGTCCTGACTCTAAAAACCAGTAGATTTTCATCTCTTACTGTACTACCTTGGCTCACTGGCATAGCCGAAAGAGCACTGAACTTGAAATCTGATTCTGCAACTTGTTGCTTGGATGACTTTGAACACATCACTTATTCCCTCTGGAGCTGAGTTGCCTCTTCTCTGAAATGTGAAGGTTTTCTAGATAATTGCTAAGGTTTCTAAGTCTTGCATCTATAATCCTCCATCAAGGACTGGATCATGCTTCATTGTATCCCTCATAGCTCCTACCAGAGGGTATTGGACACTGTGGGGTAATTAATGTTAATGATAAAGATGTAAATGACTAGGTTTCATGGCAGCAATGGACATAAAATTATTATAAGTTGCATTAACAGCAATAATTATTTAGAATTACACAATATTTGAGCGACCCTTATGTTAACAATGTAAATTCAGTGGATGGGCTATATTAGGTTTATAGAAAGGTATAGGGACTAGCCCTGTAATTTTCTTGCCAGGGGGAATTCCCAGATGAAAAACTCCCGTTACCAATGCAAGTCAGCATCTTATCTTCTGCTTATGACCTTACAGAAATGATTAGAGAACCAAGAGTTTAAGTGATTTTACAATGGTTATTCCATAAATATATCAGAAGGAGGACTTAAACTTATGTTTTCCTGACTTTAAGGTAAGGGCTCTGTCCACTAAGTTATATGACCTCTTTTTCAAAGAATATATAGAAAGTATGATTCCAAAATTTTAGTTGGCCTAATTGATTTAATATATCACACATAATATATACTATTATGTAATATAATATATTATAACATATATAATATATTATAATATAATGTATATAAAAGGAGATATAAAGTGTTTTTATTAACCTGAGGTAACCAAAATTAATTGCTTATTGGTTATGATCCGAGTATATACTCCAAAGGTTGGTGAGATCACAGATAATGACACAATTTAGTTACCCTGAGACTTTTGTGAATAATAAAGACAAAAGATCCTGTGTGTTCCCTATACATGTTTGCTTGGCAATCAATACATGCATCATTTAAGAAATGGACATTAATGGGGCTCCTAGAGTTCAATCCTTTTTTAAAAACCATTGTCACAAAAGACGGAGTGATATCCAGAAAAACTTAAGGAGATTCATTCAACCTCATGTGTCAGACTTGAAGGGATTCAATATAGCTAAAACATATTAAGGAAAAGGACATTGTTTTTCATGATGCAATTTAAATAACTTTCAAAATTAGCATTTTAACTTTGGGAAAATTAAATTTGAAATTTTAACTTGGGGAAAAATTTTTGTTTTTAAATTTATTTATTTTAGTTTTTAACATTCATTTCCAAGATGTTGAGTTCCAAATTTTCTCCCCATCTCTCTCCTCACCCCACCCCAAGATACCATGCATTCTGAATATCCTTTTCCCCAATTTGCCCTCTCTTCTATTACAATCCTCCCTTCCCTTATCCCCATTTTCTCTCTTTTCTTGTAGGGCAAGATAGATTTCCATATCCCATTAATTGTATTTCTTATTTCCCAGTTGCATGCGAAAAGAGTTCTCAACATTCATTCTTAAAACTTTGAGTTCCATCTTCTCTTCCTTCCTCCCTCCCCATACATCCCCACTGTAAAGGTAAACAATTCAATTTAGTATAGGCTATACATGTGTAGTTATGCAAAAGACTTCCGTAATAGTCACATTGTGAAAGATTAACTATATTTCCCTCTATCTTATCCTGTCCCCCATTTATTCTATTCTCTCTTTTTACCTTGTACCTCCCCAGAAGGGTTTACTTCTAATTACTCCCTCCTTCCTTTTGCCCTCCCTTCTATCTTCCTTCCCACATTCTACTCATCCCCTTCTCCCCTACTTTCCTGTAGTGTAAGATAGATTTTCGTATCAAATTGAGTGTGCATGTTATTCCCTCCTTAAACCAAATATGATGAGAGTAAACTTCACATTTCCCCTCTTACCTCCCTCCATTCCCCCTCCATTGAAAAAGCTTTTTCTTGTCTCTTTTATGAGAGATAATTTGCCCCATTCCATTCCTCCCTTTCTCCTCCCTATATATTCCTCTCTCACACCTTAATTTAATTTAATTTAATTTAATTTAATTTTATGGATATCATCCCTTTCTATTCAACTCACCCTGTGCCCTCTGTCTATATGTATGTAAACTTTCCAACTACCCAAATATTGAGAAAACTCTCAAGATTTACAAATATTACCTTTCCATGTAGGAATATACATCCCTTAAGATTTCTCTTTCCTATTTACCTTCTCATGCTTCTCTTGATTCTTGTGTTTGAAAGTCAAATTTTCTATTCAGCTTCTAGTCTTTTCATCAAGAATGTTTGAAAGTCCTCTATTTCATTGAATGACCATTTTTTCCCCTGAAGTAGTATACTCTATTTTCCCAGGTAGGGGATTCTTGGTTTTAATCCCAGTTCCTTCGACTTCTGGAATATCGTATTCCAAGCCATTTGATCCCTTAGTGTAGAAGCTGCCAGATCCTGTGTTATCCCAATTGTATTTCCACAATACTCAAACTGTTTCTTTCTGGCTGCTTGCAATATTTTCTTCTTGACCTGGGAAATCTAGAATCTGGCTATGATATTCCTTGGAGTTTTTCTTTACAGATTTCTTTCAAGATGTGATCATTGGATTCTTTCAATAATTATTTTACCCTCTGGTTCTAGAATATCAGGGCAGTTTTTCTTGATAATTTCATGAAAAATGATGTTTAGACTCTTTTTTCATCATTGCTTTCAGGTAGTCCCATAATTTTTAAATTGTCTCTCCTGGATCTATTTTCCAGGTCAGTTGTTTTTCCAATGAGATATTTCACATTTTCTTCAATTTTTTTCATTCTTTTGGTTTGGTTTTGTAATTTCTTGGTTTCTCATAAAGTCATTAGCTTTCATCTGCTCCATTCTAATTTTTAAAGAACTATTTTCTTCAGTGAGCTTTTGAACTCTTTTCCATTAGAATAATTCTACTTTTTAAAGCATTTTTCTCCTCATTGACTTTTTGGACCTCTTTTGCATTTGGGTTAGTCTATTTTTAAAGGTGTTGTTTTCTTCAGCATTTTTTGGGCCTCTTTTAGCAAGCTGTTTACTTACTTTTCATGATTTTCTTTCATTGCTCTCATTTCTCTTCTCAATTTTTCCTCCACCTCTCTTACTTGATTTTCAAAATCTTTTTTGAGCTCTTTCATGGCCTGAGACCATAGCAAATTTATTTTGGAATTTGATATCTTCCTTCACTGGTATGTTTTGTTCTTCTGCATCTGAAAGAATAGAGGAAAATATCTCTTCACCAAGAAAGTAATCTTCTAGAATCTTATTTTTTCCCTTTTCTGGGCATTTTTCCCATCCAGTTACTTGACTTTTGAGTTCTCTGCCAAGTGGAAGGTATATTTTAGGGACCTATGAGTTCTTAGTTCCCCCACAGTGGCACAATTAAGAGAGAGGAGTTTTCTCCTCTCTTGGCCTGTGTTCTGGTCTGGGAGCAACCACAAACTTTTCTTCCCAGCATCTTCTCCATAGTCTCCACCAGCTCCACCATGCTAGAGCTCCTCCTCACCCCAGGGTCACCACTCAGGACTGAGATTCAGATCAACTTCTTGATTCCCAGGGCTGAGGGTTCCAAAAGTGCACGCTGTGCTGCAGTGACTTCCACAGCCCTTGGTCTGAGGTTAGGGTAGAACCCTGCTCCCTTCTCACTCAGTTGAAAGAGCTTTCTCACTGATCTTTGAAGCTATCTTTGGCATTTGTCGGGTGAGAAATCTCGCAATCACCACTGCTGCCCAGGATTCCACCTGCTCCAGTCCTGTCACTGTTGTGCCACACTAAGCTGCTCTCTGTGGACTGTGTTCTGCTCTGAACCAAGTGTAGTAGACCTTTCCTGTTGGCCTTTCAGGCTGTCTTGGGCTGGAAATCTTTTTCACTCTGTAGTTTTTTGGCTTCTGCTGCTCTGGAATTTGTTTCAAGTCATTTTTTACAGATATTTTGTGGGCTTTCAGGGTAGAGATAAGAGTAGGTCCGGCCTTCTACTCCACCATCTTGACGCTACCCCCCAAAATTTGTTATTTTAATGACAAACAGGTGTCATAGTTCATTATCAGATGAAAGTTTTAAAAAAATCATTGGTTTGCTTATTTAGTGTAAATCAAACATATATCCTCAAATTTTCAGATATTTTAAAACTGTCTTTAAAAAGTCAACATCCTTATGAGGCTATTAGTGTAGGAAATCAAATAGTAATGAATACCATTCTATTTTAGAGTATTTGCCTAAATGATACCAAAACTACTTATATGCATTTTCCCATTTTCTTAATACTTCAATAGCCTTTGTACTTCGTGAGATTATGGTTATATATGATGAGCTACAAATTAACTTATAGGTTATCTAATCTAAATTGATTTTATGAATGAAGAAAGTGAGGCCTAGAGAAATTAAATTATTTACATGAGGTCATCCAAAGAGTAAACAGTAAATATGGAAATGTTAGGGCCAAATACTAATTTGTGAAATTTTTAAAATATATTTAGTATTTTATTTTTCCCCAGTTATATATCAAGACAATTTTTAACATTCATTTTTAAAACTTTGAGGTTCAGATTATCTCCCTTTCCAATCTAGCACATTGAGAAGGCAAATAATTCAATATATATAGATTATACATGTGTAGTTATGAAAAAGATTTCCAAATTAGTTATGTTGTGAAAGAAATCAGAACACCCTCCAAAACAAAACAAAAAAAACATCTGAAAAAAAATGAAGTTAAAAATGTATCCTTCAATCACCATCTGATGGTTCAAACACCATCAGTTCCTTGTCTGGGAAGCATTTTTCATCATAAGTCACTTCTTCAAAGTTGTCTTGGATCATTATATTGGTAAAAATAGGTAAGTCATTCATAGCCGATCATCTGACAATGTTGTTGTTTCTTTGTACCCAGTATATTTCACTTTGCGTCAGCTTGTACAAGTCTTTCCAGGTTTTTCTGAGAGCATCGTGCTTATCATTTCTTACAGCACAGTAGTATTCTATCCTAATCACATACCATAATTTGTTTAGCTCTTCCCCACAATGGGCATCCTCTCAATTCCCAATTCTTTGCCACCAGAAAAGAGCTGCTGTAAATTATATAAATTATATATATGTGTGTGTGTGTGTGTGTATGTGGGTGTGGGTGTGTACATATATATATATATATATATATATATATATACATACATATATAAATGTGTATATTTTTTTCCTTTTTTTAAAATCTCTTTTGGGATACAAATCGTGTATCAAATGCTTCTTTTTTCCCCAAATCACATTACCTTGATTCAAAAACAGATGTCTGGATAAATATTAATGACCCTTACAAAATAAACACTTTTATTGGAATTTCTTATCTAGAAAAAGAAAAGGTTGAAAACTTGGCTGAACTTTGAATACAGAGGATACCTTAATGCCAAAGACACCACATTACTTATTGATTTACTCTGTGAAAATGAGGTCACTTGTCCTAGTTAAACCTTAATTGCCATTGTTCCAACTTTCAAATCCTTTCACAAACCATCACACTTCAACTCACCTCAAAGTTTATGCCCTTTCACAAAGCATCTCACTTTTGCTGATTGCTAGAATCAGGTGAAAACTCTCCAGTTCTGCCCCTTGCCTTTGTTTCTAGTTTCCTTTCTCAAAGAGGGATTAAATGTCTATAAAATTACGAGATCT
Organism: Potorous gilbertii; assembly: GCA_028658325.1. Lineage (NCBI taxonomy): Eukaryota > Metazoa > Chordata > Mammalia > Diprotodontia > Potoroidae > Potorous > Potorous gilbertii. The sequence goes on along the minus strand of CM053772.1, from coordinate 182,410,195 downwards.
AGGACATGAGAGGGTTATCAGAGAGGTATCTATTCTAAGAATTCCTCTACACTGTTGCTGAAAAATGGTCATAGAGGCCTTGCTTGAATATCTCCAGGAAGAAGAAATCCAGTATCCACCTGACTCATTTCACTCTTAGGGAGCTCTAAACCTTAGTTTCAAGTTTTATCCATGACACTTAGATACTGACTCTATGAACCTTGGGCAAACAATTGACCTCTCAGTTTTCCAGGCCAGTTATGTCAAATTCAAATAGAAGTCTGTTTGGAGTGGTGGGAATAATTTATATGTAAGGATGCCATGAGGACCAGCTATTTATTTTGTTTTAAAATATAATATTGTTGTTCAGTTGTTTCAGTCATGCCCACCTCTTCAGGGCTCCATTTGACTCTTTTCTTGGCAAAGATACTGGGCTACTTTGCTGTTTCCTTTTCCAGCTCATGTTACAAATGAGGAAACTGAGGTAAGAGTTAAATGACTTGCACAGGGTCGCATATCTAGTAAGTATTTGAAGCTACATCGAATTCAAGTCTTCCTAACTCTCGACTCAGTGCTATTGGATAGCTAGCTGAAGGAAGAGGTTTGGCGCAATCTAAAAATATATCTTTGTAATATTGTAGACTACAACCAGTCTACAATGATGTCTTTTAAAATATTCCGATGATATGTTGTTGTTATTTTTTGGTGGGAAGAATTGAGAGTATTGTTCGTCACTACCAACTATAAAATAAAAAATCTGTACTATGTCCCCTCTAACACTAAAAACCATCTTTCTATTTGTTACCTGACCAAAAAAACCCCACTGTTTTTTAACTATCTGGTTTAGTCTTCCTTCTTTTAGATTTATTAATTGTACACTTATTATCTCTGCATGTGAGAGAACCATAGAATGATACTTATTGCTCACACAAGAATTTTTAAAATTAAATGTAATCATCACTATATTTGGACTTATTAAAAAATCAATCATACCTGTGGTTACCTGTTGTTCTGTGCCGTCTTGGTTCAGAGAAAATGTATTTATCCACGCCCCCCCGCAAATGGCCATACTTTGAAACATGATTTAATTTGGCTATAATATTAGTATCTTTGGAATGTTTCATATTGACAGATGTTACCTGTGTCAGTGCACTATCAAGAAAACTAAAATGATTAAATAGATTCTTGATGCTAGAATATGGAATTATTTGATATTTCCTTAAACATTTGTTTCTTACTTTGTTGTGAGCTAGCTGACATCATCAGTGCATTTAGAGAAAAAATAAGTACTTCTTAAGAACATTTTTTATTTCTTTAGATGCAAAGTTTTAAATGTTTCGTGGAATATTTTAGAGCAGTTGGGAAGATGACAAATATCCTTAAGAAAGAAAAAGACAAATTCATAGACACTCAAAAGTGGTATCCATACAACCCAAGCAAATTAGTGGATTAGGCAATTACCTTTTGAATTGGTGGGCTATGCAAAAAGTCAGATTTTATAAATCATGTTAAGATAGTCCCCCAGAAATCTCCAAATTGGCTGTTTGGACAATTTCTATTTGGTCCAGGAATTGCTTTACTTTTCCTTGTGGGCAACATAGAGATCATGATCATGGCAGCAATGAAAAAAATATGCTTGTGTTTCTTACTAGACTTTTAATGGTGATAGATATATCTTACCCTTAGAATCTGAAACCTATTGTGTATTCTTAACTTTAAAAAGTTAGTAATTACCTATTGTATATTTCCTGTTTTCCTTGAATTAGCACATCTCATAGTTTGCACAGAAACTCTCATTGAATTTTTTTAAGTGTGGTTTTATAGGGTATGCCTTTTTTGTTTCAAAGGAAATGAAAGAGTACCTCTATAGGGACAGTAATCTGTATTACAGATTATGCCTGTGAACATAAGGTTTTCAACAGAGGAGCAATGGTATTTGGAGTTTTTAGATGGCATCACATGCTCCAGTGTTTTGGTCAATGATGCTTTTTTCCATCTTAACATAGGAATAATCCAAGTGTGAAATGTTAATACGTAGCTTAACTTTTAGTTCTGAGTGATTATCTCAACACTTGCTGCTACAGAAGGATGAAGATGCCTAACTTTTTGCCACTTTGCTGCAAGGGAAATTTCAGAAATTTAATAAGTTGTCCACAAATGATGTCGTTTGGTATGCTGTCATTTCTGTTTCAAGAGTGTAAATAAGTTTAATGATGTGGTTAAAGGTGACACACCCAGTTTCAGTATAATGGCATTTCCATTTCAGTGCCAGGTATCTGTCTGGTAAAATGAAGTTTAATGTGCACCTGAAATATAAGAATTGTCTCCAAAATTCTACACTCTAAGAAATGAGAAGCAATGAGTATAGTCTTTTTTATTTCTGATGGGGTGGAAGGTGAGTGAGTGTGAGTATTGCCATGCTTGAATAAATCCTGTTGTATTTTAGTTCCTTTGCTAGGCTATGAATGAATTACTTGTGATATGATCTAACCTGTCCATCATCAGACCATAAAAAATTTAACCTTACATGATAGCATCTTAGAGTCAGGAATATCTCTGTTCATATCCTAACTCTGACATTTATTAACTGCACAACCGTAGGCAAGTCATTTAAGTTCTCTAAATCTCTGTTTTCTCATCTGTGAAATGGAGACAAAAACTATCTATCCCATGGAGTTTTTTGGGGGAAGAAATGAGGTAGTCTATGTAAAATGGGAGTTATAGTGCTACATTTATTGGTTTTTATCCTTCATTTTTTAAGATTGAGAAATTTAAGGTCAAACAGAAGTACAGATGATGTAAGACATGTGGAGCTCTGAGATTTCTCGATGGACATACTCTTTATTATTCACCCTTTCTCTCTAATGCTTCTTACATAAAAACAAGGTATATTAATTGCCTAATAAAGTCTGTACAGTTGAAAAATAAAGATTGTTTTAAGATATATTACCCCAAAGGAAAACAATATTAACCTTTTAGCACTTTTCCCTACACCCTACCAGATGTTTTACTTATAGTTTCTTTTTTCTACTGTTTTGCTTTATTACTTTCTATTGAGGAGCCATTTTTTTACGTATGGAACTATCCTTGACAGATTTTTTATTAATAAATTATAATATGAGAAGATAGTAACTCACAGATGGAATTCTTAAACTACATAATGAAAGAGTATGAAAATATATTAAGTAATATAAAGAAGAGAGAAGAAGGAAGTTTATAAGGGGACACAGACAAGCAAAGCATTTTTAGTACCAACATGTTAAAATTGCTATGTACTTTAAAAACAAGCTTTACAAAATAGAAATCTATGGTTTCAAATATATGAAAAGAGAAATTATCCATTAAGGCAACAAAATTATAAATAGTAATGGATTAATTTATAATGTAAAAAAGCATTCTTGCATAATTGAGACTCAAAATTACACTTTTAAATCTTGTTAGCTGTCTGGAGATCTGACTTGCCTTTGCCACAAATTTAGAAATGGAAAGGTCCTTTTAGCATTAGGGTAATACCAGAAATCTCCTGTATTATTATTTATTTTTTAAACACACAGAAGCAAGTCTCATGATTATTTTGTAAATTTTCTTGGGAAGAGGGAAAGATTCTTTATCAACTATTCACTCAACATTTTTTATTACTCTCTGATTATTTGCCAGCCCTTGTTCTAGATCCAGAGGATTCAAAGACGAACATGAAATAATCTTTTACTGATCTTGATTTAATATGTAAATACATTTATAAAATCAAAATTACATTTAGGTGTCTGGATTCACACTGACATTTCCCAGCTTTACAACAGAGAGGTCAAATGCTGTTGTGGAATTGATTTTCATTTAAATCTCAACTGTTATCTCTCTTAGACAAGATGTTTAGTTCCTTTGGATCTCAGTTTGTTCAGATATAAAATGAAGTGGTTGATCTGGGTCATGTGTTTCTTAACATTGTCTCTCTCTCTCTGTCTCTATCTGTCTCTGTCTCTGTCTCTCTTTGTTTCTCTGTCTCTCTATCTGTCTCTCTCTACACACACACACACACACACACATCATGGATCCCTTGGACATTTTGATGAAGCCTGTGGACTCCTCAGAACAATGTGTTCAAATGCATAAATTAAGTTAGATTTCAAAGGAATCCAATTATGCTGAACTATTGCCGTTATTAATGTTGATGTTATTATCTGTTCATGAATTTCACACCAAAAACCCTAGATGGTCTTTTGTAGCTCTGAAGTCCTGTGGTTCTCCTTGGTGTACTCAGTCTTACCTTCTGCTATAGAGATGGCGTAAATCCTCCCTATCTAACGGCTCCTTCTTTGACTCCTTTGTGATGTCATCACCCACATCCTATCCCCTTGCAGTTGGTATAACTCCACCATTCAATAGGTTCCATTGACTCCCTGTGGATAAAATAGAAACCCTTCTGCTGGAGGTTTGGAATCCTTTACAACCTTGTCCCAACTTATCTTTCCAATCTTGACTGCTATTAGTATTTTTTGCCCCAATTTCAAGTTAGCCAAACAGATTTTCTTCTTCTTTCTGCAGGATTCCCCCAGTGCTTTTTCACTGACAGTCTCCACATTGGCTTCTTACAATCTCTATTTTAAAATTCAACTCATAGACTTCTAGATCTGGAGTTTTGAAAGGACCCTAGAGACTATCTACTCCAATCTTTCCTTTTTAAGGATAAAGAAACTGCGGTCTTCCCCTTATTTGTTAAGGCTTTCTTGATTCCCCGAGTGTCAGATTCTCAACCTCCCAATCTTGTTATTTTTTGCAGAAACTCACATAAATAGACATTGTAAGTAGCTTGAGACCAGGGATTATTTCACTTCCATCTTTGTATTCCACCTTCTCACATATTTCCCCAACCAATAGTTGGCACTTAAGAAATGTTTGCGGACTGATTTATTGCTTAGAATCTATATTGGCTTATTGGTACTGAAGCCAGAAGACTCATGGGCATTTTCTAGTTCTTTACTTCACTAATTCTGTGACCTTGGGCAAGTCATTTAATGGCAAGGAGCTTCAGGTTCCTCATTTGTAAAGCAGGGATGTTAATAAGACTTTTGCCACTTATGCTGAAAGTATATACGGATTGGGAAAAAGCTTCACAGACTCCAAGGTGATATGTGAGTGCAAGTTTTTAATAAACTGAGAAGTTCTAGACTACATACACTGAGGGTGTGTTGCAAAAATGCACTCATTTCAGTTTAATTCTTTGAAGATAAGTTGATTCAAATTCAGGAGTCCCAAGTGTGTAGCATTCTGTCAGATGATTGAATTTCTTTGCTCAATGGACAAAAGAATTCTCAGTCTATTTATTAATATTTCTAGTTCTTTCAACATAATTTCTTAATGAAACTTGATAGCTGTTTATAATTAGATGAATATTTGGTAATTTTAATTTTTCAATGAAATATTAATTATTATATATCATCATTGGAAATGGGAAGTATTAGGTTTTAATTTTTGGTGCTTAAAAATTTGTGAGTTTTATTAAATTAATATTCATTGCTGTCTGAGATAATAAACTATCACCAGTTGGTTTTCCTTACCAGTCTAATTTTATGAGTAAAACAAGTAAAGATTCAAAGAATATTATTCATGTTCTCACTGACAGATTTTTCAATAATCGTGTTGATGGCTACCTTGTAATTGGAAAAAAAAACTGAAATGTCACCAGTATCAGTAGAACTTATATAGTTATCAATATACTATAATGAGTACTAACAAAAATATAACAAATCAGTGCTGAAAGAACTGAAAGTATAGGTGTCTTGGAATAAGGTACATTATCAACATAGTAATCAATTTCAGATTACTCTAGAAATGAAATCCATTCCTTTCCAAACTTAAAATCTGCTCATATAATATTAGGATTTCATAAATTATGATATGTTTATATATATATGTTCTGTTGAAACCCAGCAATTTTTTTGGAGAGAATTATTTTTGGGGACAGATTTTCTTTCCCCTTCTCTTTTCCTTCTTTCTTTTTCTATTTTTTTTATTTTATAGACATGATTATGCTTAGTTGGCCATGCAATTAACAATAAAGGGAGTAAATATTGCACCTGTAAAGAGGAGATCAAATCACACTCAGAGTAACAGATTCTTAAGTAGCTCATAGACTGTCATATAGAATTAACATTTATTATATATACAGAAAAATGACCCAACTACTAAATCAATAAATTCAGCATGAACAGCAAAAAAGGGCTACATGGAACCTTGAAGAACAGCCTGAAAGCCTTTCATAATTAAATCTCTATTAGCTCTCTGTATAACTACTTCATTTTCCATCATCATTGAGCTGTAAAATATCATTCCAATAAATAGGGGGGAGGAACTGTCCAATCACTTTTAACTTATTTGTTCCCATAGTAACAAAGACATCCCAAATTGTATTACACAATTTCTTACAATTTAACTATAGTTAAAATATAAAATATACTCTCTTGCTACTTTTGAAGGTATATAAAAGCTTCCAACTTTTTGTTTGGTACCAAGAATGCCAGTTAGTGGCTTTCCCTAGCCAATTTTTGATTACCTGTGTAGATGATACACCTAATATAACTGACAGCCACCACAATAGTACCATCTGAATTCCAGAGATAATCATAGATATATTCGCAATGTGGAAAGCACAAGTGTAGATAATAGAGAATTTACTGTATGATAACTTCAGAGAAGTGCTGAATCAAAGGGACCTCAGAGACCATCCAATCTATTTGACACTGGAAAAAATATACCAGACACAGTCATCTAGACCCCAGTGATGGGATACCTAGGACCTCCTTAAGTAGCTTATTAACCTTTTATGTAGTTTTAATTATTAGATAGGATTTTTTTAAAAAATTTTTTTCATTATCATGAACTTGGAAAATATTAATAAATATCATTTTATATATAAAACAGAAAGAAATGTTGAGCATAAAAACATGAATATCAATTATGGACAGTTTTTTAAAAGATATAACAAATTTAATTTGATAGTTACTAAACTATCATATTTATCTCTTTCTGAACTTCCTTCTATTCTCTTAAGTTTATTTTTCTAAATGTTTGAAGTTCTTTTCTTTTTATCCCTTGGACCTTATTTTTAGTAATGTCCTGCATCTCCATCTACTTCTTTGACTGTACCATTTCCAGAACTGTTTTACTGTCTTCTAGAAATAAAAGCCACTTCCTATAACAAATAATTGCCAGTGAACAAAATAAATCCACACACTGTCTGAAAATGAAATTCTGTACTTCTAGTATAGAACTTCTCTGTCAAGACACAGAAAGCACAATGCCTCATTGATCTTCTGGATTCATGATTGTTTCATTGACCTGAGTTGTCAAGTCTTTCAAAATAGTTTTCCTCATGTGTTTTTTAAAGTTACGTTTATTGTAGAAATTACCTTACTATTTTTGCACAATTCACTTTATGTGAGTTCATACAAATCTCAGATTTCTCTGAATTTTGTAATTACTTATGGTATAATAAATTAAATTAGAAGACATAGATTATTGGCATAGATTAACCAATAATTTCCAACTATTTAAGTATGTCTATATTTGGAAATAGTCTTTTGTGATTATGTTGATATACTTCCCGTATGTGTCTTTGTAGGTAGATTCCCAAATACTTTAGATATTTTGTGATTCTTTTGAATGATATTTCCTGTTTATTGATTCCTACTGGATTCTGTCCATTATACATATAGCGGTGGTGTCAAACTCAAATAGAAACTGAGTCTGCCAATCTGTATGTCAAGATCTGTGATTGCATATCAACCTAGTTTTAAATGGTAATATTATTTATGTTTTTCTGTTATTTTTATTTACTTTGTTAAGTACCTCCCAATTACATTTTAATTTGGTTCTGCCAACACTTAGGGTTGCCAACCACATCTGATATATAGAAAGGCAAATGATTTTTATGGGTTTAGTTTATATCCAGATATTTTGCTGAATTTACTAATTTCAATTAAGTTCAGTCTCTAGAGGATATATTTTTCCTTTAGATTTATTTTAAATATGATAGATAATGAAGCATTTTCAGTGTTACATGAAAACCATGATGACTTTTAATGCTTTATATTCACTTTATATTATTTTATATTCGCTTCTCATGATGTCAGACACAGTATTTTCCCTTAAAGGGATTATATAAAATAGCTGCAATCATTGTTCAAACTTTAATTTTTTTTTGATTATAGAGTATATTTGCATTCCACCGAGTATAATGTTTGCTAATGAAGCAACTCCATCTTCAGATCACAGTTTTGTTAATTAGGATTATCAGCTTCAGAGGAACATTTACTGGATTTTGTGGATGTCAACTTAGTCTTTAAGTTAAATAATGATGGAAATGGGGATTAATATTTTATTTATAATGGTGTAAAAATCTATACAGACCTACTTGATAGGCACACTCAGCAGTACCAGACAGTACTATGTCCAGCTTCAAATATTTAACAAATTTCAGGCTTTCTTTATAATAGATCATAAAGCATCTATTTCAGAGGTGTCAAATGAACTAATTGTGGGCTACAGTATTCCAAGGGCCCCTGGAATCAGATTAAAATGTAATTGGGAAATATCTTACAAAATAAATAGGAAAGCAATAGAATTGCTTTTATATAGTGTTATAATGTTAATATGTAATTTTCTAAATCAGTGTGTAGTCTGAATGGACCTACTACCAGAGAAGTAACTTGCTTTCAAAACATATATGACTCAACACCCCACTTTCCCCACTACACCCCACATCCATAGAGGTTCACCCAAGAGCATACCTGAACTTCTGATTTGGTTTACAAACCAATTCAAGCCATTAGGGGTGCTCTAGAGTATAATCAGGGATATATTTTTATTGTTTTGCACATCTGAAGGTGCAGGAGAAATATGCTAGCTTCCAGGGTTGTTGCTAGTGGTTAAAAGGAAGACAGAGATGGAATTTCATTTGCTTAAGGCTGTTTGCCCAATGTAGGATTTCCCTGACCAGTGTTTATGTCTAATTTTGTATTTAATATACAAACCAAAATGTTGTTAGCATTCCAAAATGCTGGTCTGATTTTATATGGTTTGTAATAATACATGGATGCTGAAAGGAAGGAGCATTAGTTTCTGTGTTTCAATATCCTCAAAACATAGTTAAATAGAGAGTTTTTGTTTAGCTTAAATTAAATTTAGAGCAATATAAAGTTGGAAAGTCCCCCAAATATACTTTTTTTTCTCCAAATCAAAAGGATTCACCCTTACATTTCTATGCATTGCCTAATTATTTTTTCGCCTGGAAGGTTAATGATACGACAAGTTTACTCCAGTTTCACATTTCACTAAGCTGCCTATATAATGATAGATATGATTTATACATCTTATGGAAAAACTTGAAAAACGAGATTCTGTTATGACATGGATAGTGTACTATTTTAAGGCATCTAACAGATTTTTTTAAATTGAAATTTCTCTACTAGAAGTTTTACTTAAAACTGATTTTATAGCAGTGTATACTAAACCTATATGTAGCAAAAATGTACATTGTTGTAAAGATAGAAATTTGAATATTTTCCTTTTGCTAGAAAGAGAAAGAAAGGCTTGTTCTATTCCTCTGTTTTTCTCCCTTGTTATAGAAATGGGTGGGGCTCACTCAAGAGACTTCTGTCAAAATGTGATGATGACAAATCAGAACCAGATCGTTATAGGTGGAGAGACACGGGAAATGAAACAGAAGGTAGAATGACCCTCTACTCAGAGCAGGTCTCTCAGGTTAACTGAAAGTCCAGAGAGAGAACAAAGGCAAATTCATTGGCTCTTCATGGTAAATGCTTTGCAAATGTTTTGAAATGTAGGATGAGGAAGCCGTAGAGGCCCCTATGTGCCTTTCAGCAGATTTGTAAATCCTGTATATATGAGAAATAAAAACCCTTAGTGAAAAGGCAACACCATGCCCTATATTTCAATATATAAATTGAAAAGTGATAACATGGACCTTACAGTAAAGGATGATAGATACTGGAGTAGACTTAAGGCTTTTGTTCAGATTTCTTTTCCACTGTGCTAATATTATTGGCTGGCAAAAAATTGCATCCTAAGTAAATGTAAGTAGAAAGGGTTTTACTTTGAAACTTTAGCATTAGTGAACTAGGAGTATCATGTTTCCATAGTTTAATATTATCAGCCATAGTGCTATATTGCCATATTTGTGGCTGAAAAGGTAAGCATTCAAATAAAGAAACTGTTCCTGGATGAAAAACAGATGTTAAGCTATGTTTTCCAGAATATAACTTTGTGAAATAAAAGTGCAAATTTATGTGATACTGCATGGAGAGTTTCTTAGAATTAAAAATGCCAGTTACCTGACTGATATTCATAAGATATTAGAAATAAATTTGTATGTACAACTTCCATTCTCTTTACTTCACTGCCCCATCCAACTCTACATCCTTAAAAAGTATGTCTAAAAAATAAATATGAAAAACAACAAAAAAACCTTGCAGTAACATTTGTGATGAGGTACAACAGTTTTGTAGTACAATCTTAGTCTTCTGGACTATTTTTTTTAAAAATCACCCAAATGGGAAATTGATAAGACTGTTTCTGGCAATTGCTATATTACTTTTTGATCGTTTAGGCCCCAGTTTATTTCAAAATAGTCATGTGTTGTTTTCTTATTATAAAAAAGAAAGTTTTTAAACTCTGGATGGAAACACTGAAGTTCACTATTTCTACAATATCATCATCTGACAATGAATACAATTTGCTTTAAGCCTAAAATCTGGTATTCTTTGAGATTATTAATGAAACTTGATAATTATTTATGTCAGTCACTGATGGTTTTTTCAAAATCATTTTAGATATTGTCATTGTGTAACTGATTAACTGTATCTGACTCTTTGTGATACCATTTGGGGTTTTCCTGGCAAAGATAATGGAGTAGTTTGCCATTTCCTTCTCCAGCCCATTTTACAGATGAGGAAACTGAGGTAATCGGAGTTAAGTGACTTGTCCAAGATCATGCAGCTAGTTAAGTGTCTAAGGCTGGATTTGAACTCAGGTCCTCCTGGTTCCAATGACAATACTCTATCTGCTGCATCATCTAGCTACCTCTGATGTTAAATATCCTCAGCTTAGTTTTACCTAATTTTTTTAAAAAAATTGATGTTAAATATCTTCAATTTCTTTTTAAAAATAAGTTTTATATAAAATTTGCTGTAACTGTCAGGGACAGTTTCCAATACATTTCCTTTCTGTGTCTGTCTCAATATATCTCTGTCTTTCTCACATGCACACACACACACACACACACATACACACAAACACACTGCCTCATATTATTCAATATTGATTCTCAAAAATTAATCCTCCAACTTATGACAGAGAAAGAGATGATTCTTAAAAGCTCTGAGAATGTTCTTGGGAAATTTCCATAAATGCTACTAAATCCATTTTTTCAGATTGGCTATCAACCACTTATTTTTCTACTACCCTCTACTGTTAACTTTTTCCCAAAGTCGACCAGAGTTTGCATATAGATAAAAGTTCTTCAGTGTGCAGCTTTTCTTTCTAGAACCCTTTCTTTTCTAACCGGTATTTTTTTCTGTTCCCACACTGGTGTTACATATTTTCCATCCTTTCTCTTCCTTCTTAGCTATAGAAACATTAATTCATGTGAAGGAGTAAATGACTAACATGAAAATCTCTTACTATTCTTCGGAGTCTTTGTATTTTATGAGAGAGAAGACTTACAACCTTTAAACCTAATGAATAACTTTTTAATTGTAGATATTTAATTCATCAGTGAGAAGACTGAAGAAATAATTTGGGGTCTTTTTGATTTCCTCCCAAAATATTTTGTAGTACAGAAATTATTTTTTTCCTAATAGTAAAGCAGCAGAATATGTTTTTGCCCTATGCGATGTGGGAATTTCTCAGTCTGGGATGCTAGAAAGCCCAGGTAGAATCTCACCCAATAGCATTTCTGAAAATTAGAGGCAGTGGTCTTCTGGAACCAACTCTAACCAGCTCTTGACAGTTGACTGTTAATTTTTCAGTGTAAGCATTTACATCATGGAAATTGGCAAACATTATAAATCAGCAGTTGGCTTACTATTTTATAGAATTTTTAGACTTAAGAAAGTATAGAGAAAATGTTATTAATGTAAGTTAAACTTAAAATTATCTTGTGGACACTTTTTTTTCATTTCTGGAGAGCTGATTCTTAAACATTTCCTTGCACATGCTAACTGGAGTCAAATTACACATGTAACGAAACTGAAAGAATGAGATTGGTTATCAGGAAGGAAAAAAACTTAGTGATAACAAGTAACTTCAACTTCTAAGTCTTCATTCAGCCTCGATTTATATAGATTTTCAGGACCATTTAAAGTACACAGACAGTCTGCCTCCAGTGTCCAATAGAAGGTAAATGATATAGGACTGGTGCTCAAGAGAGATACTAGGGAATGAAATGGAAATCTGGGGGTCATTGGTGTACAATTGATGACTGAACTCACTGGAGTTGGTGAAAGACTATGCAGGGAAGAGAAGAGGGTCCAGGACAGAGCTTTGTTGGACACTCCCAGTTAGAGAGTGCAACATGGATTATAATCCAGTACAACTGACTAAGAAAGAGGTCGATTGAGCAGTTTCATGAAAACACAACAAAGAGTGGGTATTCAGAAGGAGAGGTTTGTTAACAGAGACATTTTTTGGGGAGAGGTGCTTACTGTGGATAGATAGAAATCCTTTCTGTTTGTTTTGATGAGTATGAGTTACATCATTTATTCATAAAATGAATTTTCACATGTTACTTAGATAACTTGCCCTGGTGAAAGTATGATGAGATATCTGCTATTTCTAATTTTCCTTTTCTGAGGAGTATGAAGATATGAAGAAAGCTGTCATGAAAATATCATTATAACATCAGGAAAACACTAATCAGATTACTTCCATTTAGACTGTGTTAACTAGGGTACATTTGTGGTCTTTTCTACTTGGGGACACAAGCTGCTTGCCGCATTATGTTGGTAGATATAATGGGTAATTCCTCCGGCATCCTGTTTTGGAATCATTTCATTAGACAAAGGCCTTTGAAATTTCCTTTGTTTCTGAGAACAAATGCTTAGATTTTCAGAACTGTAGTTACTTTTGTAATTCACAAATACCAGAGCCTTTCAAAATTCATCATCATTCACATGCTCAGCTTTGCCATACAAACGCTCATAATGTCGGCAGCTGCCCAGGGAGCCTCACTTCCACTCATTGAACTAAATAAAAATCAAGAGGACAATCAGTTCTGTAATTAATAATATTGATAATAACATTAATAAAGGCAACAATATGAAATCCTTAGGGAGATGAACAAGACTTTACCTTGAGTTGGCCTTCATTCTTTTGTGCAAAGTAATTATATAAATTCAACAGAACTTTTCACTATCCTTTTGACAGGTATGGAAAAGCAATATCAGCTCTGCAAATTAAACTGATCCCA